>OX382341.1:12566370-13766370 GCA_947507615.1 Hemithea aestivaria | reverse complement strand
TATGTACCTCGGAGGTTTCTGGTGTTTTTAAGGTAACCCTGTATACTTCTTCAATTATGTCTATTTTCATCTCTGGAATTTCAAGATAATTTTCCAGTTTTCCTTCTCCTTTAAGTTTTATGGTGCTAATTGTAGCTGAATAGAACTCGTTTAGTATCAGGATTCCTGCTCCGTCAAATTTAGTAGTAGTGTAGTTATTTCCACAGCCTTCTATGATATTTGTAGGTTTTGTAAACAATAACAGCCAATGGTTCTTTCTCAATCGGTGTACAGATTGGAAGTTTCCTTTAGTGCTCATAATTCGACAATACTTGTTATAATTCGCATGATCTTGTTTCAGGATGCTAGTTTCACACGTAGGATCGGAATTTTCTTCATGGACCACGAGTGACTTGCAAATGAGTTTTTGTTCGTTGAATTCTGCACAACCGGACAAGCTTTCCAAGCCAATGTAGAATCTCTTATCCCTGGTCAGTCCTATGTAATTATTTTGAACCAAAAGGGTATGATAAGTTGACATATTGTCCATTTTTGGAAGGGATAGGACTTGGTAGCTTAGGAAAGGATCTTCATCTACTAGGGGAATATCTACAATGGATACAAAGGTGAGGCCATCCATGAAGGCATTAAATTTACTGACTTTTAATAAATTATAAATGTTATTGTAACTTGGTCTTTCAATGAACTTTCCTTGTTCTGGGCTTTTACCAATTTCTTTTAAAAAATCGTTATTATTTATAATATTTGCAGGCAGCATTCCAGCGAAAGCAGAGTCAATGGCGTAATTAACTCATCCAATTTGCTATTGATAATTATAAGATTATTCAAAATATACTCATAGAGTTCGAACAGAGCTTGGTGATCTATTATTTGGTTAATTGCTTTACCATATTATTCATTAACTTTACTTTTTAATTTTAGAATATTCCACTGAATTACTGCTTCATTATGTTGAATAGTGCTAATGGTTTTATTATATGCCTGAATTACAGTTTCTGTAATATGAATTTGCTTTTTAAGTAAATCTTTAGTTTTAATGACGTTTGCTTGAGTTAATCTAATTTGGTGTGCAATGCTTTTACGATCTGCACTATCCATAGTACCAAATAAAGTTCTCATTAATGATCCGAGGGGATCTATCAAACCTCTTTTGACTTTCTTATTTTTACGTACGCTAGGCAAACTACCTATTTTTCCTTCTATATCGATGTATAAAGAATTAACTAATCCCATCAAAAACATAAATGTGAAAAGAGAGCCAAGTTCAATATTACGATGTATGTACTCATAGTTACCTATGATTTGGTAGTTGACTTCAACGACAAAAGAAGTGAGATCTAAATGGGTGCCAAGTTCAATGGTCAGTCCTGAAAAATATTTACAACAACATAAAATATTTTATTACAACTTAAAAGATTATTTCTTCTTATCACTTAGAATTAATATTATTTTGAAGCCTAAAGACTGACTTGGCCAGTTCTCATAATATACTAGGTAGGTACTCTCTTAACTTTAGCTTGATCACTATTAAACGCACTTAATGCTAATTAGTGCGCCACCGACTTTTATCGTGTAAATTAGTCCCCTCCATCCATTGGTTGTCTGGAAGAAATCGCTCTTTAACGATAAGACCGCCACTCGTACATTGTAATTTTTAATTTTAATTATGTACTTATGTATTTTCTGTAACATTATGTGGTGTACAATAAAGTATCTATTGTCTTATCTTAATGATATTTCGTCGTATGGTACCCATGAGAACTAGCCAAGTCAAACTTTGGGCTTCAAAATAATATTAATTCTAAGTGATAAGAAGAAATAATCTTTTAAGTTGTAATAAAATATTTTATGTTGTTGTAAATATTTTTCAGGACTGACCATTGAACTTGGCACCCATTTAGATCTCACTTCTTTTGTCGTTGAAGTCAACTACCAAATCATAGGTAACTATGAGTACATACATCGTAATATTGAACTTGGCTCTCTTTTCACATTTATGTTTTTGATGGGATATCATTGCTTTTTGTACAGTACTTTTTAGTATGTGATAGGTTAAAGACACTCAGTCATAATAAGATTAATACCAAATGATTATTTTATTGCACCTCCCCCCACCCCACTGCCACTGCCCACTGCTCCACGGCACGGCCGTCGCACCGCGCCCCGCGGCCCTGGAGCCTCGCCGTGCTTCGATATACCTATACCTATAATTAATTTAGTACTTATTTATAGTATATAGCATTCATGTGCACTATTGATTTGAATATTGTACCTAATCAATTGATTTTTAAAGAATACTAGTTACTGATAAATTTATCTATATTCACCTAATCTAATACCTACCGACTACCTGAATGGAAATTTAACTTTTTAGATCATCTGGAACTGGATTAGAATTTCGATCAAAAGAAACCTAAGCCGACAAGACTTGTAATGACGACGACTTGGCGGGGGCACTGCCGTGCCCCCAGATACCGCCACATACCTATAATATTATGACTATACGCACGGTAAAGAGATATACAGTAGTTTGACTGAGCGTGATTTTTGAACATAAATACCTACAGTCTCGCGGTACATGCGCAAGTCATAGGGCTGCCGAGCAACCGCTGCCCGCATACAGTAGGTACCTACCTATTTCATATCATCTACTTACTTGAGCTACTATATAGGTGAGTTATTGTAAATTAATTATATTATTTTTGTACATATATTGATATTTTTATTACAAGCTTTTATTTCATTTTCAAATTACCTACCTATATTTACCTACCTACTTATGTCCGCTTAGGAACCACTGAATGTCCGTTACAAAAGTGCAACAGTCGAATGAGATTTGAAAATGTATTGTATCAAACTTAGTACACCCTTCATCCCGCGTTTTTTGCGGCTAGGACTAAAAATACCTAAGAACACTTCCGCCTAACTTACTTTTCAAACAAAATCTAAATCGAATCTATGAGACAGACACGTCAAACTTATCACACCCCTACGTCTTTGCGTCGTCGACCTACCTACTTACCTATCATGTCGTGGCGGCGTATATTAAAACCCAAGACAAGACAAAAGACAAGACAAGACAAGAGACAAGAGAAGACAAGAGACAAGACAAGAGACAAAACAAGAGACAAAACAAGAGACAAGACAAGACAAGAGACAAGACAAGAGACAAGACAAGAGACAAGACAAGAGACAAGACAAGAGACAAGACAAGAGACAAGACAAGACAAGAGACAAGACTTGGACTCTTACTCGCACTCTTACTCAGATTCTTACTCGGACTCTTACTCGCATTCTTACTCGAACTCTTAGACAAACTCTTACTCGAACTCTTACTCGAACTCTTACTCGGACTCTTACTCAAACACTTACTCGAACTCTTACTCGGACTCTTACTCTTACTTGCACTCTTACTCGGACTCTTATCGGACTCTTACTTGGACTCTTACTCGCACTCTTACTCGGTCTCTTACTCGCACTCTTACTTCAGCAGAATACTTTTAAAAATAAAAAAAAAATTACTTCTTACTAACTTACCTGAAAAACAGCATAATATCGCATGCTATTTTTTGCCATTTTATATAATTTATTATATTATGTATACATACGTCCAAAGTAAATAACGTAAATTACACTAAATACTTGCAAAAACTATCGCGACGTCCGCCCGTCGCTGCGTGGCACCCGCTTCTGGATTAATTTCTACCCACATCTGCCCACATCTACTCACTCCCAGATTCCGACCGTTTCTATGGAGTCAAACTATTGTATATCTCTTTACCGTGTTATACGTTACATGTACGTAGGTATCTAAAATGTTTACACCAACTAGCACCTAAGGCGATATACATACGTTATTTTTATTGTAAACAATGTTAATATTATTACCTCTATGTTACTGAGCCGCCTTGATGCTGGTGAGTCGATATATTGATAGGTATTTACGTAGGATATACAATTGTTACGTAGGTACCAGGAACCTATTTTTATTAGTGACTAGCTGTGCCTAGCTGATTTACCCGCTATACAGTTTGGTACAGTAGTGTATATTATGTTATTCCAGGGGTCTAAGCTATATTTATTATACCAAATTTAAAGTCAATCGGCCCACCCGTTTAGGTGTGAAAAAGAAACAAGTGAAATTTTAAAAATACTTTTTAAAAACAAGCTTTAATTATCATTACCATGTTGCATCATATAGTACTCGTCAAGACGAATCAAATGAGCCCAAACTCGATGGGGTTGCGTTGTTTAATGACAGAGTTCCTATAGCCACCTTCCAGCTCCATCATCAGATCAGCTCTATGTCATAATAATATTGCATTGTCATCCGATTTACACACGCATGCAAATTTTCAGCTCAATTGGAAACCGGGAAGTGGGTCAAATAAAACTTGCAAGATTTGATTACAGACAGACAGACAGACAGACAGACAGACAACAGACAGGTGAAAGTAATATAAAGCTTGTAAAAAACATATATCCATACGTACAGTAGGTATAAAGTTTGTATTTATAATTATATTAGTAGGAATAGTGGACTCGCGCGCACTTCGTAGTATCTAACAGAAAATAGCCGCCTACACAAAAATTATAGCAACATGCAACATGTATTGCTTTATGCGTACCTAGGCGTCTCAAACTTTAATATCATATATTTTTTAAAAATTAATAACAATTTATAATGATAAAAAAAAAATACTAGTTTCTGATTTTTCCCTTTGTTACTACAACATTACCTATCGGGATGCCAAATTTCAGCTTTCTAGATCATCTGGAACTGGGATATTACTTTTGATCTATCCCTCAGTATGTATTAACTTCACCGATTACTGGATGTTTATATCTAAATAACCGTTTGAGCTGTGTTATTGGAATTTGGAACAGAGATATAGTTCGTATATTTAAGTATATGTGCCAAATTTGACTTGTCTATGTGAAATAGTTTTTGTATAACGAGGGTGTAAAAAGTCGTCAAAACGCGCTTTGGACGGTTCGTGTAATATAACACACGGCGCGGTCGCCAGTTCCTTTGCTTGAACTTGGCTTGACTCGCTGCCGCGTGTCTAAATGGTTTTAAATGTATGGTTCTATTTTTTAACTCATCTTTATTTTCGAAACGGTCTAAATCATCTATGATCGGTTTAAGTTTATCAAAAGCATTAACTATATCTTCATTATTTCTAAACGTAACTAATTTCCAAACATTATTAGCATTATATATTTCTCCTATCGGGTTTAAAAAGAGTCCTCGGTTTCTTTCCAGCGGAGTTATCGACGTTTTCACGATGACGACGCATCTGCAATAGAACGACGAAAAAAGGGTTTTATGTTGTCCACAGATACAGTTAGAGTTTTATTACGTTCTATTTGTAAGGTAGCAGTTCTTGTTGATATCTTTACTATTTTGTAGGGTCCAGTCCATCTTATTCTGGTTCCTGTTTTCTTTTATCATTGTAGAGAACGTGATCTCCTACTTTATATGTATGACCTTTTCTTTTGCTGTTTACTCTAGCTAGACTGCGTTCTTTACTCTTTAAATTTGTATCTATTGCCAATTTATGCAATTTATTTAATTTATTCGATAGCGTCTTATAATAGAAATCAGTTGTTCGATCTGTAGAGATTTTTCTTAAGTGATCTCTGGTTTCGCCAAACATCAATTCTGATGGTGTGAATCCAGTAGCAGAATGTTTTGAATTATTATAAGTCATTACTGCCATTCCAAGGGCTATGTCCCAAGATATTTGCGAGTTTGATACAAGACATCTTATAGAATCTTTAATCGTAGCGTGCACTCTTTCGACTCCACCATTTGATTGTGGAAACTGTGTGAGAGATTCTGTTTTTTCTATTTCCAGTAATTCACACATTTTTCTCGTTGCCTTGAACACAAATTCAGCTCCTAGATCTGAATGAATTCGCAACGGTAAGCCAAAATGTTGACAATACAATAGTATTTGGTTTAATACTTCGGTTGTCGATTTATGCTTTAAGATATATGCAGCTAAATATTTTGTTAACTCATCTATCATTGTTAGTACATAGATTTTCTTATTTACTTCACCTATCTCTATTATGTCTATGTTAACGCGTTCTAATGGTTTAGTAGCGCTAGACGTGATAATAAAAGGTTGAGTCCAATTGCGTCTGTCGATCTTATGTTTTTGGCATATTTCACAGGTTCTAACGTAATCACGTACGTCTTTATTTAAATTTGGCCAATTGTATCTTTGCCTTATGCGTCTTATGGTTTCTTCTATGCCTTTATGGGCTGAAAAATGAGAGTCGTGATAATATGATATTATCTTTTGTCTTTCATTTTCAGGAGGTGTTATGATTTGATCGTCTAATTCGCATATATGAAATTCATACTTTTTGTCGTGAAATATGTAGGAAATTAATTGATGAACAATATTCCTATCGTATTCTCTTTCATGAGGTGTTGTTACAGGGATATAGGTATAAAGTTTGTTTTCAGACAGTTCTTCATCCATTAATTTTAATTTTAGATTTATTAGACTTTGATAAGTATTAATCATCTCCTCATTATCCTCATCTTTATCTCTGTTAAAGCATAAGAAGTACTTTCTTTCATTCGTATAAGGATCTTCAAATAATATTACTTCGTTCAACGATGGTTTCAGTTTTTTCATTTGTGAAGGAAAATATGTTAATAATCTTTCGCATATTGGATTATCGTTGGTTAATTCGCGAGGTAAGAATAGGACAATATTTTTATGGGTATTATGTAACAATTGTTCCTGAGATTCAACGACGTTAATTGGTTCAATTTTTCCTTGAATCAATTCGTTTCTAAAATGTGACATAATGTCATCGTTCATGTGATTAATGCATGGTCTTGATAGAGCGTCTGCATTTTGATTTTTCTTTCCTGGTTTATAGACAATATTATACTCATATTGTTCTAATTCTAATCTCCATCTAATTAATCTTGATCCAGGATCTTTCACAGAGAATAACCATGTTAACGGCTGATGATCTGTAACTATCGTAAATTTTCTTCCAAACAAGTAAGGTCTGAAATGTTTTATTGACCATTTTATAGCTAATAATTCTCTTTCTATTGTAGAATATCTTTGTTCTGTTTCATTCAGCGTTCTAGATGCATATGCTACGGGTTTATCGTCTCCTAAGTTTCCTTGTGATAGTATGCTTCCGATAGCATATTGTGATGCATTCGTTGTAAGGATAAATTCTATTTCAAAATCAGGGTACTGTAAGATAGGTGCAGTGGTTAATAACCGCCTACACTCATTCATGGCATCAGTACATTCTTGAGTCCAAATAAATTTATTATTTTTCTTTAATAACTTTGTGAGGGGTTTCGTGATATCGGAAAATTTAGGTATGAATCGTCTATAATAACCGACTAATCCGAGAAATGCTTTAATGGCTTTTGTATTTTTAGGTTGAGGAAATTTCAAAACGGCTTCTATTTTGTCTGGGTTAGGTTTTATTCCCTCATCAGATATGATGTGACCTAGATATGCTACTTCTTTTCTTAGAAATTCGCATTTATCAGGCTGCAATTTAAGGTTATACTGTCTTAACCTTTTTAAAATATTTTTTAGTTTTAAATCATGTTCTTCTAGGGAAGACGCATGTATAATAATGTCATCCAGATACACTAAACAATGGTCCTCAGTAAGGCCAGTTAATACGTTATCCATTACTCTTTGGAATGTGGCTGGAGCATTTTTTAGACCGAAAGGCATTCTTAGATATTCGAAATGTCCTTCTTCTGTGGAAAAAGCGGTTTTCTCAACATCTCGTTCATTGACTTCAATTTGATGGAAACCACTCGCGAGATCGAGAGTTGAAAAATATTTACTTTTTCCGAGTTTATCTAATATGTCTACAATATTAGGTATGGGGTATTTATCTGCCTTTGTTACTTCGTTTAATTTTCGATAATCAACCACCATTCGCCATTTCACTTTCCCACTGGCGTCCATTTTCTTTGGTACGATCCAAATAGGAGATTTATAAGGACTGTGGCTTGGTTGTAATATTTTTTTGTGCGAGGAGGTTTTTAACCTGTGTTTTAACTTCAGACTTATGTATTTAAGGATATCTGTAATTTTTTGTATACACTGGAGGAGAATCTCCTGTATCGATTTCATGTTTTACGACATTAGTGAAAGTAAATGTATCCCCTTCTAAATGAAAAACGTCTTTGTATTCGACATAAGTTTTTAATATAATTTTCCTTTCTTCTGAATTCATATGTTCCGTCCTTATTAATTCAGGTATTTTTTTGTCTCTCTTATTGAAATTATTAATTTGATTTATTTGAATTTCTTTAACGTTAATTGGTTGTGCGTGTATTCCATTGGAATTATCTGCTAGATTAATTTGACAAAATGTGGGATTTGTACGGGTCAGACCCCTTCGGGTCAGATTAAGGACCCCCGTACACTGAGAGGGTGTTACTGTCCTACGCTGATACCCTACCTACAGCCTATCCCTATCAATACGTCTACGGTATATATAAATATATAGATAGAACAGGATACCTGTCACCAAGAGACCTAAGATGACAGGCGGAAGAGGTAGGAGCAAGGGTTCCAGGTAGGATAACTCACTGCCGGTCAAGCAGGCTCACAAGACCGATCTACTGACGGCTAAAGGAGTCTTGGCCGCAGTGAGTGGAAGAGACAAATCAAAGCCACGGTATGTGGTGAATGTCTAATAATTTATTTTTAAAACATGATCTTAAATACTACTTAACGCTATGTAAACATAGACAAAGTTTATTTTAGACTACATCTGTGTGCAGCAGCGGCAGGTTATTGTTGACCCAGCAGTTATGGCAGCGTCTAATGTTGGACGCCACTGTGTCTGGGCGATTCAGCAGTTTTCTGGTTCTTGCTCAATTTCGCCGCCAGCTACGCCTGGGTGTGGAGTCAGCTGTTGCAGGCCGGTATTGAGGTCGCGGTTGAGTTTATGTTTCAATGAGTTGAACAGGATTGATGCAAGATACATGTGCGATATTGTTGATAACTTTCACGAATGCATTGGGAATTAATAATCCTTCTTTGGTTTTTTGTGATTCTATGAATCCTTCACCATTTTTAATATTATTGATTTGCAAAGGTATTACTTTTTCGCTTCTGGGCTCGATTTCAATTTTTACCTTAGTTGGCTCCAAACACAAATTATGAGGTCTTTGAAGTTTTACTTCTTTGGTGTCACAATTAATAATGGCTCTGTATCTTCTAAGTAGATCTAGACCCATGATTCCATCATACGGGATGTTGAGGTCAAGTATATAAAATTTTTGTGAAAACTTTGAAGTTAAGGGAATATGTACGAATTCGTTCGCGGTGAAATTTTCATTGCCTATTCCTTTGATTAATATATTTTCTTTGAATACTTGTAGATCTGGTACTTGGCTTATTATTTTTGGACTAATGACACATATAGATGCACCAGTGTCGTTTGGAGATGATGCGTTCATATCTCCAAACGCGGAATCAAATCGTTACGGTTAATGGAAATAACTCGGAGTCAAGAAAAACAAATATTGGTGTACCACAGGGTTCGATTTTGGGTCCAGTATTATTTTTAATATACATCAATGACCTCGTAAACTGTTTACCAGAATGGACTTTTATAAGTCTCTTTGCTGATGATACACACTTAGGTATTAAAGCAAACTGTGATTTGGCCCTAGAAAATAAAAAACAAGTAGCACTAAATATCCTTAGAGAATGGTTTGAAGCAAATGGAATTATATTAAATAAAGAAAAGAGCATTGTTATGGAATATTCTGTGAGGAAATGTGTGAAGCGAAATGTGGCAGTTGTAGAAAATGTATTCCTAGGGTACACAGTCGACTATACAATAAGTCATACTGCTCACATACAAAAATGATGTAAAAAACTATCTAGTGCAAATTATGCTTTGTATAAGCTGAAGCCTCTTATTGACAGGCAAGCTCTGATATCGGTTTATTACGCATACATACATACACTCACTGATAAACTATGCTGTCACAGTGTGGGGAAACGCTGCAGATGTTAACAATGTACTCAAATGTCAGAAGAGAGCTATTAGAATCATTTGTGGATTGCAAAGACGATCGTCGGCTCGAAATTACTTCGTAGAAAACAAAGTTCTAACGGTAATATCACTATACATATATAACTGCCTAGTGGAGCTACATAAAGATAAAGAAAGTATGCCAAAAAATTTTGATAGACACAAGTATAACTTAAGAAATAAAGAAAAATTATCTCAACCAATGGTACGGCTAGCCTAAGTAAAAAAGCAAGGAATATATTAATTATTATGTATAACAAGTTACCTATTAGCATCACAAAACTAAATACCATCCAATTTAAGCGAAAGATTAAACCCTTTTTTGAATTAAACCCGTTCTACACATTAAATGAATTTATGGAAATGCGCATTAGTGAATCATCATTTTTGTATACGGACATGAAACGATGAATATTTTAACTGAGTTGAATTGGATTATTATTTGCTTTATTCTTTTTATTGACTTTTGACACAAATTGTAATAATGTAAATTGTATAATGTAATTAATAATTTTGAATTCTTGACATTTTAGATGATGTATATTTTTAATATTGATATAATTTTCTAAATTGACTTCAAATAATTTAAACCTATGATTGACATAATAATATGATTTATATAACTTAAATCTAGACACGCGGCAGCGAGTCAAGCCAAGTTCAAGCAAAGGAACTGGCGACCGCGCCGTGTGTTATATTACACGAACCTTCCAAAGCGCGTTTTGACGACTTTTTACACCCTCGTTATACAAAAACTATCACACATAGACAAGTCAAATTTGGCACATATACATAAATATACGAACTATATCTCTGTTCCAAATTCCAATAACACAGCTCAAACGGTTATTTAGATATAAACATCCAGTAATTGGTGAAGTTAATACATACTGAGGGATAGATCAAAAGTAATATCCCAGTTCCAGATGACCTAGAAAGCTGAAATTTGGCATCCCGATAGGTAATGTCGTAGTAACAAAGGGAAAAATCAGAAACTAGTATTTTTTTTATCATTTTAAATTATTTTTAATTTTTAAAAAATGTATGATATTAAAGTTTGGGACGCCTAGGAACGCATAAAGCAATACATGTTGCATGTTGCTATAATGTTTGTGTAGGCGGCTATTTACTGTTAGATACTACGAAGTTAGCGCGAGTCCACTATTCCTACTAATATAAATATAAATACAAACTTTATACCTACTGTACGTATGGATATATGTTTTTTACTTTTTCACGCCTAAACGGGTGGGCCGATTGACTTTAAATTTGGTATAATAAAAAATATAGCTTAGACCCCTGGAATAACATAATATACACTACTGTACCAAACTATATAGCGGGTAAAACAGCTAGGCACAGCTAGTCACTAATAAAAATAGGTTCCTGGTACCTACGTAACAATTGTATATCCTATGTACCTATCAATATATCGACTCACCAGCACAAGGCGGCTCAGTAACATAGAGGTAATAATATTAACATTGTTTACAATAAAAATAATGTATGTATGTATATCGCCTTAGGTGCTAATTGGTGTAAACATTTTAGATACCTACGTACCTGTAACGTATAGTCATAATATTATAGGTATGTGGCGGTATCTGGGGGCACGGCAGTGCCCCCGCCAAGTCGTCGTCATTACAAGTCTTGTCGGCTTAGGTTTCTTTTGATCGAAATTCTAATCCAGTTCCAGATGATCTAAAAAGTTAAATTTCCATCCAGGTAGGCGGTAGGTATAAGATAGCTGAGTGAATATAGATAAATTTATCAGTAACTAGTATTGTTTAAAAATCAATTGATTAGGTACAATATTCAAATCAATAGTGCACATAAATGCTATATATAGGTATAAATAAGTACTAAATTAATTATAGGTATAGGTATATCGAAGCACGGCGAGGCTCACGGGCCGCGGTGCGCTGTGCGATGTCCGTGCCATGGAGCAGTGGGGTTGGGGGAGGTGCAATAAAATAATCATTTGGTATTAATCTTATTATGACTGGGTGTCTTAAACCTATTACATACTAAAAAGTACTGTACAAAAAGCAATGATATCCCATCAAAAACATAAATGTGAAAAGAGGGCCAAGTTCAATATTACGATGTATGTACTCATAGTTACCTATGATTTGGTAGTTGACTTCAACGACAAAAGAAGTGAGATCTAAATGGGTGCCAAGTTCAATGGTCAGTCCTGAAAAATATTTACAACATAAAATATTTTATCACAACTTAAAAGATTATTTCTTCTTATCACTTAGAATTAATATTATTTTGAAGCCCAAAGTTTGACTTGGCTAGTTCTCATGGGTACCATACGACGAAGTATCATTAAGATAAGACAATAGATACTTTATTGTACACCACATAATGTTACAGAAAATACATAAGTACATAATTAAAATTAAAAATTACAATGTACAAGTGGCGGTCTTATCGTTAAAGAGCGATTTCTTCCAGACAACCCATGGATGGAGGGGACTAATTTACACGATAAAAGACGGTGGCGCACTAATTAGCATTAAGTGCGTTTAATAGTGATCAAGCTAAAGTTAAGAGAGTACCTACCTAGTATATGAGAACTGGCCAAGTCAGTCTTTAGGCTTCAAAATAATATTAATTCTAAGGGATAAAAAGAAATAATCTTTTAAGTTGTGATAAAATATTTTATGTTGTAAATATTATGTATGTATGTATATCGCCTTAGGTGCTAATTGGTGTAAACATTTTAGATACCTACGTACCTGTAACGTATAGTCATAATATTATAGGTATGTGGCGGTATCTGGGGGCACGGCAGTGCCCCCGCCAAGTCGTCGTCATTACAAGTCTTGTCGGCTTAGGTTTCTTTTGATCGAAATTCTAATCCAGTTCCAGATGATCTAAAAAGTTAAATTTCCATCCAGGTAGGCGGTAGGTATAAGATAGCTGAGTGAATATAGATAAATTTATCAGTAACTAGTATTGTTTAAAAATCAATTGATTAGGTACAATATTCAAATCAATAGTGCACATAAATGCTATATATAGGTATAAATAAGTACTAAATTAATTATAGGTATAGGTATATCGAAGCACGGCGAGGCTCACGGGCCGCGGTGCGCTGTGCGATGTCCGTGCCATGGAGCAGTGGGGTTGGGGGAGGTGCAATAAAATAATCATTTGGTATTAATCTTATTATGACTGGGTGTCTTAAACCTATTACATACTAAAAAGTACTGTACAAAAAGCAATGATATCCCATCAAAAACATAAATGTGAAAAGAGGGCCAAGTTCAATATTACGATGTATGTACTCATAGTTACCTATGATTTGGTAGTTGACTTCAACGACAAAAGAAGTGAGATCTAAATGGGTGCCAAGTTCAATGGTCAGTCCTGAAAAATATTTACAACATAAAATATTTTATCACAACTTAAAAGATTATTTCTTCTTATCACTTAGAATTAATATTATTTTGAAGCCCAAAGTTTGACTTGGCTAGTTCTCATGGGTACCATACGACGAAGTATCATTAAGATAAGACAATAGATACTTTATTGTACACCACATAATGTTACAGAAAATACATAAGTACATAATTAAAATTAAAAATTACAATGT
This sequence comes from Hemithea aestivaria, assembly GCA_947507615.1. Classification (NCBI taxonomy): domain Eukaryota; kingdom Metazoa; phylum Arthropoda; class Insecta; order Lepidoptera; family Geometridae; genus Hemithea; species Hemithea aestivaria. The sequence goes on along the minus strand of OX382341.1, from coordinate 13,752,695 downwards.
ACAAGTGGCGGTCTTATCGTTAAAGAGCGATTTCTTCCAGACAACCCATGGATGGAGGGGACTAATTTACACGATAAAAGACGGTGGCGCACTAATTAGCATTAAGTGCGTTTAATAGTGATCAAGCTAAAGTTAAGAGAGTACCTACCTAGTATATGAGAACTGGCCAAGTCAGTCTTTAGGCTTCAAAATAATATTAATTCTAAGGGATAAAAAGAAATAATCTTTTAAGTTGTGATAAAATATTTTATGTTGTAAATATTTTTCAGGACTGACCATTGAACTTGGCACCCATTTAGATCTCACTTCTTTTGTCGTTGAAGTCAACTACCAAATCATAGGTAACTATGAGTACATACATCGTAATATTGAACTTGGCCCTCTTTTCACATTTATGTTTTTGATGGGATTTTAATTATCTTAATTCTATATTACTTTTATCTGTATTTTATGACTTGCCAATGTAACAACAATTTGTTATATTTATGGTTAAATAAATGAATCTGAATCTGATCCTACCGACTGCGCTAAATTGTAACGTGTGTTTTTTTGGAAATACTTTTTTAGAAAAAACAAATATTTAAAAGAAAATTATAGGTATTTAATTATACTAAACTACAATCGAGATGAACTAATTGTTATTTTGCGAGCCTATTTATATGGTTGGCCTATTTACGTGTCTCCAAGTGATCTTCCAGAATGGTCCTTTATTTGATAAACTTTTGATTCATAGCAAATTAGATAAGGAAATCAATTATTTCTAAAAAGAGTTTTTTGAAAAAAAGTATGACCTTTTGGCCCTATTTATCAATTATATATTTATATAATAGTAATAAATCAAACGGTTATCGGATGCATATCAAAGAGTTGTTTGTTTACTTCTTTGAAAAAAATAGTCAAGGACCACATAAGGAGTCATTGTTTTAAGGAAACTTTTATGGAAATCTAATTACTAAAAGCGTACATATATCACCGTACATGGCACAAGGGTATATAAACGCTAGCGGGTAATAAACTTTCATCTAATGCGATGTTTTGGTCTGGTGTAAACATGCTTTGAAATTTCGAATTCAGGTGTAACAAAATTGGCTTTATTTCAAAAAGCCTGACCTCCGTGTAATCCATATTTGGCGTACACATGTCATTGTCGTTGAAGTAAGTGCAAACACTTTCTCAGCTACAAAAAACGATCAATGGACATGTGTATGCCAAATCCTGGAGTTTGGAATACATCAGCAGTGGCACTCCAGTACTCGTCAATCAGTTCATCCACAGTGGTATTATAAATCATACCATCGGCTGATGCGGCTTTGGGAATGGAGATTGTTGGTTTCGAGCATCTGGAATGCCACTTGCTGAGCATACTTATTTGTTTCCAAAGAAATGTGCTTCATGATTTGCAGATCCCATTTTTCAATGAAAATGCTATATGGCTCGGTGACTGGAGTTGTCGGACCGACATTAATTTAGGAGAATATTTCCCGCCTCGATTCAGGTGGAATCGGAGAATCTGGAAACGCTCTCCATTCAAAATCCAGCCTGCTCCGTGGTTGCGTCGTTGCCGTCACAGGGACATAATCCACTGATGGTTCAACAGCAGCAGGGTCTTCAGCAGCATGTTCATCGGTAGCTTTACTATCGAAGGGCGTTTCCATCATATTTTGCATGAAAAAGTTCCATCAGTATCTTTACGGCAGAGAATTTACCCTTCGTACAGACCACAAACCGTTGGTGTCCATTTTCGGCCCGAACAATGGAATCCCCACTATGACGGCCAGTCGCATGCAACGGTGGGCGATAATCTTATCAGCTTACACTTATAACATAGAATATGTAAGAACGAATGATAATTCTGCGGACGGGCTGTCTAGGTTACCGCTGCATGATAAGAAACCGGTTCCGCCGACGTTGCCGGAACAAACATACCTACATTTCGCTCAGGAAGCGTTATTGTTAGATCATAATGAATTAAAAACATGTTCAAACCGGGATCCCATTCTAGGAAAAGTTTTAGGGTTCATACGGGACGGTTGGCCGGCAGAGTGTGACATTGCGGCTATGCGACCATATTTTAATAGGCGACGTGAACTTTATGAAGAACTAGGTTGTGTCATGTGGGGTCACAGGGTTGTCATACCAGAGCAATGCAAAACAAAGGTGTTAAGGATGATACACGAACCCCACATGGGCATAGTAAAATCTAAGGTTCTCGCGCGAAGCTATGTATGGTGGGCCGGCGTCGACGAGGCGGTGGAGGCCATGTGCCGCGAGTGCGGAGTGTGCGCGGCGCAGGCGGACGCGCCGCCGCGACACGCGCCGCGTCCCTGGCCCTGGCCCCATCGTCCCTGGTCTAGGTTACACTTAGATTTCCTAGGGCCAATTTTTGGCAAAACTTACCTAGTAGTTATAGATGCTATGTCGAAATGGTTAGAAATATTTCAGGTCCCGAGTACGGCGGCCAATTGGAGCATAGGGAAACTGACGGAGTTGTGGAGCCGTTGGGGGCTCCCCAAGCAGATAGTGACAGATAACGGGCCGCCGTTCACCGGGGGGGGAGTTCGGTTCGTTCATTAAGAATTTAGGTATCGAACACATATTTACGGCACCGTACCATCCGGCCTCCAATGGTGCCGCCGAGAACGCCGTAAAAACTTTAAAACGGGTAATAAAAAAAGCTGATTTCCAAAAACAAGACGTGACGAACGCCTTGCATACCTTCTTATTATACTATAGGAACACGGAACACTCGTCTACCGGAGAGAGTCCGGCGATGGCAATGTTAGGTAGGCGATTACGTACTAAGCTAGACGTGCTGAAACCGGACAGGGAGACGCGGGCGAGCCGCGTGCAGCAGCGGCAGGTGCAGGAGGCGGGCGGCGCGCACAGGACCCTCCGCGAGGGAGACGACGTCTGGTACCGGCAGTATTTAAAGGGTGAGAAATGGTTACCGGGTAAGGTAAAAAGTAAGCTCGGTTCGTCTAATTTTAAGGTTATCGCTGAGGGGGGGGGGGGGGACGTATAAGTACATCGCCACATTGACCAACTCAGGCACAGGAGGAGAAGCTCCTTGGTCTGCCCTAATCCTGATCGATCCTTCCCACAGATAGACGCATCAGAAACCTTAAAAGAGGGCGAAGTGAGTGAGACGTCTACGAGCTCAGAACTTCATCCAGGCTCACCACAGCAGTCGGAACAGTCACGGTCCGGGGGTAGCTCACCTTTCACAAGCGCGCCTCAATCCCCAGAGTCTGCCCAGGAAACCGTCACAGATATAGTACAGCGCGACCGCCCATTTAGAAAGTGCAGGTTAAATAACCCAAACTATGTGTAATATCTGGCTACTCTCTAACTTAGTATAAGAAAGTAAAACTGTAATATGTTATCCTAATTATTTATATTTACCAAAGTCTCACTCGCGTCACGCGCATATATAGAATCTATATTATGTAATTAACTGTAGTCATAAAGCATTACTCATAGATCATGTAACAGATTGTATCGGCCTTGTCATATTACTATTGTATAAATATAATATTAGTTTTTGAAATAAGTGTGGAGGGATGTAGTGTACTAAATGTGGGTACCATCACTTAGTCGTAATTGTAATAAGTAGTAAATGTAGGTAGACGTAAATAATCGTCCATCAGCAAGAGATCTTATGTATGACGCATTGTGAATTATACGAGCAACCAGTACGAACGTTTTATTATTTCTCCGACCCTCGAATATCACATTAATGATGAGACATACATTATACCTGATGAGACACTTGACTCTTCACCTGAAACTAATCATATAACTTTGAGACCGCTGCAGCAGAGAATGAGAGACTGCTCTAATAATGTACATCGGAGCCCCTCATCGCTAATGTGTCAGAATGTTGAATCAACAATTAATTTATTGAGCAATGATCCACAAAGTCTTCAAGAAGCTCTGAACAGTGAAAAGGCAGAAGAATGGAAAAGAGCTATGGATGATGAGTATAATTCATTGATAAAAAACAATACCTGGACTGGTTAAATCCACTGGCACTCACGATACAGCACGTCGTTAATAATGTTCCTCTTTCTCCGCTAGTCAACTTACCAATGACTTTTCGACCTAATGGGGCTAGCACTTTTTGTGGTTTTTGTACAGTCGTCGTGGATGTTTCACCCAGATTAAAAATCCTGGTTCCATCAGAAAAAGCACTGTTTCGTGAAATGAGATCTTCTAAATTGTCGTAAAATTTCCCGACATTGCTTTGATTGAAAGCTGTTGCCCTACTGAGGCTGCATGGTTCAGGCTTTTTTAATGTGATATTATGTCTGCGTCTAAATGAAATTAACCAATCCTTGCCAGCCATTTGCTTCGTCTCCCAAGAGGCAGGCATTTTTAAATTATTAATTTTAGCACACTGATATGCTACTTTTCGACTTTCTTTGGCGGTCAATGCATAAAACAAAAGAGCACAATGCGAATAATAGTTTTTAAGTTCAATCTCTTGGCTATCAGTGAATATTTTATTGACCGAATAGTTAGGTTCTAACTCAGAGGGTAACAATTCATCAAGTGACTCACAGTTCTTGGTCTTCCAATAATACCTTTTAAGTGTAGCAAACGGTACATTGACTCTTATTAATGCTTTTCTTATAGATTCTTATAAACTGCAAGCCTTCTATAATTTTTTCATGCGAAGTGTTTTTCATTTTCTCTCGGTTTTTTTCCGTGGCATTCTATAAATAAAATAACAAAATTAGATTTAAAAGTCAGAAAAATATTGAATTACTATAAGCTACAAAAAGTATTGAAATTTAGAAGGTACACAGTGGCTCATGAGCCACTGTGTACCTTTAAAAATTGAGTCACTGTGTACTTCTACGCCATTTTGAAAATATTTGATCAAAACAACCGAGATGTAAAACAAATAAGTCAAAATACGGGTTAAAGACAATTGATACAAGACCTACTATCTGATAAATACACTCCTTTGCAAAAAAAACGGGCATCTAAGGAAACCTACTTTCTAAGGTAGATTTGTGTTAGTTTAAAAATATTTAATTGTTTGACACACTTTGTATACTTATACTCGTACCTAATCGTGTAATAATCATGTGAAATAAGCGTGAATTTTGGCAATTTTGTATTTAAATAGATGATTTTTTTCAAAACCGACGTACACGACCACACAATAACAAGTGGCCGACAATAAAGACAAGAAGATTTTTTTTACTTTTTTATTTAAATAAATTTACAACTGTAAAAACCTAGTAACGAGTGTGGCCTCCTCTTGCCAAAATCACAGTTTGAATCCTTCTAGGCATACTCTCTACGATGTTTTTAATTACGTTTTGAGGAATACGTTCCCACTCTTCAGCAATTACTCTTTTTAGCTCCCTGATGTATTTTGGAGCAGGTTGCACTGATCTTACTCGCCTTTTTAGAACATCCCAGACATGCTCGATTGGATTGAGGTCAGGACTGCGAGGCCTGGCGAGGCTGGCCAATATAAACGACGGATCCCAACTTCTTGCATGTAAGCTTCCACGTCACCAGAACGGTGCGGGCGGGCATTGTCGTCCATAAAAATGGAATCTTCCACAAGTGCAGTCAATGCGGGTTGTGCATGTGGAATTAGGACTTCCATTATGTACCGGTGTGCATTTAATGTTCCTCTTTCTAAGAAAACTAACTCCGTACGCTCCGTCGAATTAATTGCTGCCCAAAACATAACGGAGCCTCCGCCATAAGGAGTGATTTGTTCGAAACACACTTCCGCATAGCGTTCCCGTGGTCTCCGCAGCACTCGCCGGCGTCGGTCCTCTCCACACAAAGAGATTCTAGCTTCATCAGAAAACAATATTATTATTTATTATTCCAGTCCTCCATAGTCCATGAAGCACAGTTTCGAGCAAACTGAAGTCGAGCAACACGGTGCTCACGGAGTAATTTAGGGCCTCGAGCCGGGCGGTAACTTTTGATATTGGCATCCAAAAGCCTCCTTCTAACCGTCCACAAGCTCACTTCTACTCCTCTTACTTCTTCAAGGTTTTTTTTCAGGTCCACACTTGACGCCTTACGATTCCGCAACGCCTGACTCACCAAAAAGCGGTCGTCTCTTGGTTCTGTGCATCGTTTTCTTCCCGAGCCGGGTCTTCTTTTAACCGAACTGGTCTCTTGATATCGTTGCCATGTCCTCTGGACAGTTGAACGGCTCACATTTAGCCGTTGAGCCACGTAAGTTTATAACGTTCGGGTCCCGAAGGGAAACCCTCAAGTTGTTGTAGGCGCGGTATCCCTAGAAGAGGAAGCAAACCGTCTGAGTGGCTAGGCCCAGAGCATGAGTCAGCAAGCGAAGATGGTAAGGCTTGCTGGCAGGGCGTGAGACGATGCGAGCCAGAGGGTGGAAGGCACCGAATTTATGAATGAGCGCCAGGTGACTCCCACCACAAGCTGAGACCTCAGGTTCATTAAAACAACATGTTTCCCTTTCAATATGAGTAATGAGTATATTAAATGAAAGTTGTCTGAAGGGCACACAAAACATGCATAAAAAGAAATAAATTTAGCTTTGTACTATAAAATTTGGTACTATAAAATTGTACTAATAACACTTTTTATATAGATTAAATTACACTCATGCAATAACATACAGAATTACTTAGAATATAAAGAAGGGTGAGCGTTCTCCCCTGATTATTATTAAAAATTGTCGATACCGTAGATATGTTGTCTGCGAAGTGTTGATTCTAAGTTATATTATGGTGTTGTTGAAATTAAAATTAAATGTCGAAGGTTCTAGAGGAACAAGGAAAGAAGTTATTAATAAATTTATACGCGGTTGGATCTCCACAAATCGGAAGACTCGGCGTTCCAGGTCGCTCCGAAACGGACTGGAGAACCTCACGTAGCTCCAAAAATGACTGGAGAGCTTCCCGCCGCTCCAAAAAAACCCTGAAGTGCATAAAAGGTTACACTTCAGTAACGTTAACAAAAAGAAATCTACTCGATCAAAAAGAGGATAGAATTGACGTTGTATTAGCAGAAATATTGCCGGGAATCACTGAATATGAGGCCAAAAACTCACCGCTTACGCAGGCTTGAGGTTACGTTGCTCCGTGCTGCGAACTGGTGCGCTGGTTTAAATGTTAAAGGCGAAGAATCCTACGACAAATAATGTTGCACGTTAATCCAAATAATTAAGAAAGAAAACGTGGCAGAAAATGATGGAGAAATCACGCACCTCGCCGCTGTTGTGGTTGAGTGTATGAAGGTCCGAGGCTGGTCACAAAATGGCTGCTGACGCTTCCATGCCACGCGCACCGGCCCGGAGGCCGGTGCGTGGGGGAAACGAACGCACGTCCAACCTCCAGACAAAATCAGTGACACTGACTTGCAGAACCAACGCCAGCTAAAGATGAGACACTGCGCTTGCTCACATCGATTTTCCCTCAACTGATCGATATTTTAGTCGATTTTCGTATCAAGTGGCGGCGACTGTTACCGGGAGCAATTTTTGTCTGCAAATCGTGTTTTAGTAACCCATACACGAAATCAAGTTGCTTTTCCTCCTTGTGGCGTTTATTGGGTAGCATTCCGATAAGAGCTCTTTTACGACATAGGAACGCGTCTATTGGTTCGTCCAAGGCCTGGTGATCTTCAAATAGTTTGATATACACTTCGTGTGGCTGTAGTTTGGGGGCAAATGCTGAAAGAATGGCAAGTAATGCTGCTGCCCAGTTCTTGATTTCTGCTCGAATCCCAGTCCACCAAGTACTTGCAGTGCCTTTTAACAACAATGGTAGACCTTCCAAGGCGTCTTCGTCAGTTATTTGTTCGATTTTTTTATAAATCGCAACTCCTGTAACAAATTCTTCTACCTTGTCATATTGTCGTTCGCCGTGGTAACGAAGAGTGCATCTAGTAAAATTTTTGTTAGATGTTGACGTCGAGGCTGGTATTCGACTCAATAACTCCTCAAATTGTTCCTTCGATAGTTGTATAGTCATCTCTTCTTCACTTTCCTCCCCTTCTTTTTAGAGTTGGGCGCCAGATGTAAGGGGGTGAAGTAGGGTTGGTGAAGAAAACACCCAAGTAGCTCTGATAATTTATTCCAGACTCTTACAATGTTGTGATATAACTTAGAATATACTTCCTAACTGTCCCTATAAGGCGTTAGAGTGGACTGCGGGTGGCTATCGCACTCCTAGCCTATACGAAGGATAGCTAAGCTAAGGATCCTAAGCTACGGTTCCAGAGTGGACTGCAGGTGGCTATCGCACTTCTTTGCCGGTCGGCTCGATACTAGAGGACTGCAGGTGGCTATCGCTCTAGCACGGTCGCTAGCTAAGTGAAGGTTTCGTAGTAGTCTGATCTTCCTTCCCCCCCTGGGGGGAGGTGAGGGGTAGGGCATCGAGCATTACCCCGTTACCCTGGCGGGATCGCGCGGGGGCTTCAACCCCCGGGTCACTGGGGGCCGCTGGAGCGACAGCCGAGAATAATATCGGGCGCATCACAGCGGCCGCGACGGGATGTTCACCGGGCTTCCTCGTCCTCCCGCGGGGGGAGGATGTCGCGCGGCAGGGCGCGCGGCTGGGGCGCCTCCGGTGGTCGGGCGTGGAGCGGCGCGATGTTGTGGAGGTGGGGGTGCGGCCCGTTGTCAGCGCGGTCGAACATTCGACGCGCGAGCCGGGCCACAAACTCGCCCACCTCTGGAACGCCCGTGTCCCTGGCGATGACATCGTTGCGCACATAACGGCCCGGTCCCGTTATGTGCCTCAGGGACACGTTCTGGACCACCTGGAGCCGCTTCCGCTGTGTCGCCGACAACAGCGCGTACCAGGCGGGCGCGGCGTACGTCAGGCGGGAACGGACGTACGTTTTGTACACGCCCAACCGGGTGAGATCTCCGGCAAAACCGGAGAAGGCCCAGCTAATTTACCGCAAACAACTGTGCAACGGCTACGACAGACAGGGCAAATAAATTTTAATTGTCCAGACAACCGGGCTCGGTCCACGTAACTGTACGTATTATAATAATACAACTAGCTAGTGGAACTTACCCGGCTATGCACAACACTGCAATCCACGACTGTGTCGTCGGGTTCACAAACACTATACAAGGCGGTCAAACGTCTCTTGCGCGGGTGATGCTGCGCGAGAATTTCACACTGTACGAGTGCGAAGAGCACGGCACTACGCGTGAGAGCAGGAGGGCCTACAAGTAGCTCGACGTCACGCGTGACGGAGCACACTTGCTCGGCTGCGGGCGCGGGTAGCGGCGGGCGGGAGGCGGCGGTCGCAGGCGCGGCGGGAGGGAGTGACTGAGCACGTCCGATCGCGGCGGCGGGCTGCGACGACTGATGAAGGTTTCGTCTTTTTTTTTTAGTGTCTGGAGTTACGGGCCCAAAGGATCCCGCCGGAGTGTTATCGTTAGCAGGCTGGGGAACAGCAATATCTGGGAGGTTAAATCGTATTTCTTCTCCTCCAACTGTTGTTGTATTACCTATGCTTGCAATGTAATGGTATAGGTTGTCTGGTATACATAGGTCTTCAGGTAACAAGTCCTGGCATCGGGCGGCATCTACTTTTCTTTCGCCATTATCTAGTGTCAAATCCAAAAGGTAGCAATTCAGAATGGTAGTCATTGAATGCTGGAACATGGAAAAGGGCATGCGCCGTTCCAATCTGGGATCAATGCCTCGAAGAGATTCATAAGTGCGTTCGATTTGGTCGATGTATCCTCCAAACTCGAAGTTTTGCGTATATAACTCTTGCATTGGTATTGCACTTGTATGAGGCCCTAGATCGTAGAGTGGTTCGTCAACGGGCGCTGTTTCATCCTTTGCCTTGAAATCGTAAGCAACTGCGGCATCAATCTTCGCTTGCTGTGGTTCTTTCTTCTGTTTTTCCGCTTTCTTAGCGGTTTGATTTTCTTTCCATTGGCGGCTTCTTTCTGTTTGGCCTCTTGGTTTAACTGGCCTGTCTTCAAAATTTCTGCCTTCACTCCAGTTATTTTTGAAACTTTGCCGCTGCTGGTATTCGTAGGCTCGTCTCTGCCCTCTATTCTCTTTCCCAACGGGCTGACCACGTTGTGGGGATTGAGATCTTCCGTTATTACGGGAATTGTTTGACATCCTGTCTGCAAAATATTTGCAATTTAAAAAGCTTTAAAAGCGCGTCTAAAAAAGGTTTCGAATCGAATCGTTGATCTTCCTTCCCCCCCTGGGGGGAGGTGTGGGGTAGGGCATCGGGCATTACCCCGTTACCCAGGCGGGATCGCGCGGGGGCATCAACCCCCGGGTCACTGGGGGCCGCTGGAGCGTCTGCCGAAAGGTTTCGTCGCCCCGAGCCTGCTTATAAATCATCTGCGCACGCGCCGCGCCGCTGCAAACTGGTGGGAGTCGGTGGGCGTGGCTTGCTGCGTTGAGTGAAACACTAGATGTGTGAGCGGGCGAGTATTCGAACCCGCGCGGCAGGCGTGATATTAACATGTCGTGTTACAATCTTCATTTTGGTGGCTTTATTTGGAAATATCAAAATTAAGAATCGAATATGGGATTATAGAAATATTGAGGTCACAAGTACATGAATTTGTTCTTTGTTGACCACAGCAGTTGTCACTGTAAAACACTACGTCAAAGTCAACTGTTGCTTTTTCGTTCAAGCTTTCAAGGTACATGTACACGCAAGATCCAATTTCGTTTACGCCTCGAGCTCCTTCTCCTTCATGCCATACAAAACAAGTTGTATTTTTAGTGCCGAGCTCAGTAATAGTAAAATTTTGTAGGTTTACTTTCGAGATATAATAGAAACTGGACACCTCGCCTTGTGGACAAGGCATCACAGCTTGAAGGTCATAAACTGCGACCACCAAATTGTCACTGATACTTTCTTTATCTCTTTCTTTTTCCGCTCTAGCTAGACATTTTTCTTTCAGATGTAGGTCGTACTGCTCTTGTAGAGATGATTTATCTTCAGCATTAGCGAAGGCAGTACAATCTTCACATTGATCTTTTTTTGGCTGCCAAAATGAGATATTAAAATCAGTCATGAAAATATTGTAATATATTTGGTATGAGACGTGCTGTAATCCTTTAGACTTACAATCTTCAACATAGTCTCGGTGAAGGGCTGCAACGCTGGTACCACCTTCAATGTATTCTCGTATCGACTGAGCACGACAATAATGACTTTCGATCCGTGGGATAGAGTTTATATGCGCCTTAACAGCATCCGTGACGTCTGTTTTTAACTTATTATGGCTTCCATGCTTTTCTTTTTTGTCATCCAACTTCTCAAATCCCAGCTTACTATTCAACGTTTTCTTTACAACGGTTCTAATCCTTGTATCTAAAATAGCTAGAGTATTCATAAAGAAAGTTTTGCAAACTCGTATTTTCTGACCATTTTGTGGAAAGTAGTAAGCGTTGTTAAAGTTTTTGCGCTGGCTGCCCTCACGCTTATATCGATACTTAGGTATGACTTCAACCATATTGCTACGGATAAATTGTCTCTAAATTTCTACGTGGCCAGACTCCCAGTAATTTTCAAATATAGTTTTCCGTTGTTCCTTTGAAAATTCCGCGTCACATTTCAATTTACATTTTTCAGAACATGCCGGTCCCATTTTTTTAGCTTCATAAACTTTTCTTGACTTTGCCATAGATGTATAAGACTTGCCACTATTTTTCAATGATTTGTTAATGTTTTTCAACCATAACTCAGGATAAGCTTTCCTTTTTCGAGACTTCCTTTTTAATTCCGTGCAATTTTCTATATGATCTACACTAGGTGGTTCGGTAATTTCGGTATCAACGCTGGGTGGCTGCGTATCGACGCCGGATGGATAAGCCACATCAACACTGGGTGATTGCATGTCAACGCTGGAGCTTCTTGGCAGCTCATGAATGCTAGTTAATTGGATCGAATCGGTCAGTCGCTGTGCGCTATTATAATTCCGACTAGCTTTTAATTTCTTCCTGTTTGGTTCTACTAATTTTTCGTCAGTGACGTTGGAAGATCCAGGTTGTGGTGATAAATGTGGTCGAACAGGTGGCAATCTGGAACTTACTTCTTCATCAGAATCTGAGGAGACATCTGGTTTTTCTGGTATTTCGAAATTAGGATCCTTCACACTGTCATCCGAAGAAAACCCATCATCTGTTGTGCTGTCCGAGTTTGAAGACTCACCGGAATCACTGTCTGAATCACTATCAGAGCTACTTTCTTCAATAACTACATTATTATGCAGTCTTTTAGTATTTTCGGGCCCTGTTTGAAGATCTTCATTATGCTATCTGCGATAGAGTTTGTGTCAAACGAATCCATTGACTGCTTGTCTTCCTCATATCTCTCTTCGATGACAACATGTTCTTGATCTTGAGGTGTGACGCTTTGTGCAACTGCTGGAGCCAAAGCTTCATAATTATCATCATTCTTTGGTTGAGCATGATTTAAAACCATGTTAAGAATCCTTTGTCCTCTGTTATTCATTCTGTGAAAATACATATAAAGTGAATAAAACTGAGTAAATACAAACAATTCGTTTTTTTTTTCAAATATACACGCTGTAAATAAACACCATCATTATTTGCTTTTTAAAAGGTTTGAAGGAAAAAATGGAATTTTAACCCCTAGCCACCTAACGTGTATTCTAGTAACACATCCACCTAACCTCGGTCATGGTGACCGCTTGCGTATAAAAGTACTATTAAGAAGGTAAAAAACTCAAAAATTGCTGTAAATCAAACTACATCCTGTTTTTCAATTGTTTTTATTTCAAATTGTTTTAATAAACTCTTCAAATTAACACTTTTACTTTTATTACTATCGTTAATAAAAGTTGACTTACAAATATTTTAACAAATTATAGGTTTTTTAATCAAGCTGAGATCTAAGCAATAACAATCAATGAGACTTCTTAATTTTTAATTATTTTAGTAACTTAAATCTTCAGCCAATCGTTTCATGAAATTCAGTCTGAACACCTTTTTCTGAGATTGGTTCATGCTGCTGATGATGTATGCATTTGCTGCAGATACATCCAGCATTCTGTAGAAGACCACCATTGGCCAGCGCTGTGTGCGTCGAGAAGTTGAGTAGATCGCACATTTCTGATCTAATGTGTCGACGCCACCTTTAGTGCTATTATAGAAAGTGATCATTTCTGGCTTTTGTTTTTGTGGATCGATGGTTGGCGCGTGATGCATGCTGGAGAGAACAAGCACGGCTTTGTTTTGCTTTGGTACATAAGATAGCAATGTCGCATCTGACGTGAATCCAAAAATCGAAGAGCCAACTTCCCGATGACGGCTAGGTAAAAATTGAGGAGGTATTTCCATTTTATTTTTTTTTAGGGTACCCATAATTGTCAGCTGTTTTTGCTTTAGTATGTTCATAAGCTCCACTGAAGTAAACCAATTGTCAACAGTGACATTTCTGTGGGTTCCTTCTATCGATGCAATCAATCGCAAAACTGCTTGCGTGGGTTTGTTCAGTCTTTGGTATTCAACGGGCAAGCCTTGGCTATCCGAGTCTTTCAGTTACTATTTTTCTTCCGTTTTCTATATATTCCGTTACTACGCGTGCCACAGGCTTGTGGCACGCGTAGTAACGGAAATATTTGAAAAAATATATCGAATGGAGTCACTGTGACCGACGCTAGGTGGTTAAGGGTTAAATATAAGTTTTAACTTTTTCATTACATTGAAACAAACTTTGCACCTTAACTTTATGAATACTATAATTATATTATCGAGTAGATCTTATGTGAAATAGGCGCATTTAATGTGATGTTACTTAAACTCTAAACAGTACGATTAAAATCCCGTAAAAACGTATTCAAAACAAGCTCATTGCAAAAACTACACTTACGTCCTAAACAATAATGTTTGAGTTCACATAAGAGTTATGTTGTAACGAATAAAAAAAATAAAAAAAATAAATTTAATGTTTCCCGTTGAGCGCGGGGGGTGAGATCCTCGCCCAACGTGAAACGGTTGTTTAAATGCAAAGTGGGGCGCACTACGGGTAAGCGCAGTAAAAAATACAAAGGTTGGAGACCTTGGGACAAATAGGTCCCCGAACAAAATTGGTGCTAAACTTACCCGTGTGTCCCCGCACTAAGGATTACTAAAATTTAGTGGTTCGTTACATACATTCTAATCTCAAAATAAACTAGTGCACGGAATCGCGGAGCCGGTCTAGTACCTGACTTTTATTTCAAGGACCGTATCGTGGCTTTCTGGTGTCTTGGTGTAATCTGAGGATTAAATAATAAACAACGAAGTTAATTCAAAATTATATTTATTGTTGATCGCACGCCTGACGACTTATATTAAGTAATTTTTAGATTACAATGAGTTGAGACAATTCCTCAACGCACAGTTATAGGCTATATCGTACCATCACTAGACCCAGGTGGGCCGACAAAAAAACTAGTGTTAGAAATAAATTAAATTGTTCCGAGACGTGGATCCACTACAATATCTCCTCGTTTCGGTGTATGCTTAATGCAATTTACAATGTGTCAGGGTTAGTTCCCCATAAAGTGGTAAATGTGTACCCCGTTAGGCGGTGGCACCAAAATTAGGTTATGGCTACTAAAGTTAATATTGTACCATTTGCGAATCCTGCAGGGCCGTAGGCTAGGAGAGGCAAGGCCGTCAGTACTCACGGGGAGCTTGGTAAAAAAGCTTAACTTGCCGAAGCGGCGTGGCAAAATTCCTTAGATGGACGCGCGGCCGGTGAAGGGGCAGGTTACTCGCTGGAAGCGCCAGCGGCGATCGAATTGCTCGGGGAGCCGTGAAAGAAGCCGGGATCGTTGGCGTGCTCAGGTGGGCCGTAACCCAAGACCCGCTATGGAAAAGCGAAACAAGGTGACGTTGAATTACGATTCACCTTCAAGAGGTTGGCGGAACGCATAGAGAAGCTATGAGCTCGTCTGCACAAAAGGAATAAACGAAAAACTCACGTTTCTTCCGGGATTTGAGAACATGCGGCCACATCATGACGAATATGGGCGTGGACGACGCTCTCTTAGTAATGTCCGCCAGTGACGATCGTTCCAGGGAATGACGTGGAATGCCGTGAGATGGCGGAAATGAATTTGGCTCGGCAAAGTTGCGTTTCGGTTTCACATCCCGAGTATGTTCACACAAATCGTATAAAATTAGAACAGCACTATTTATTTTAATATTTGTGTATGAGTGTATTCTAAATGTATAATTAAATCACTATGTAATATTATTCCTATTTATTTTATTTTATATAGATGTTTGGTTAATAAATTAGTATTTACGCGACTTGTCATTGTCAAATGTCAAAATCGCGATACTAATAACAAAACGTAAAATATTCTATTATTCTTTATGCTATGTTGTTAGTTGCCATTAGAAAAATTGTAATGGTTTTCGAACGAATTTAAAAAATGTGATAAAAATAAATGCCAATTATAATCTAATCTGAATTGTTTGTATTATTCCCTAATTAGTTAATATAAATTTAGAATAGTTTTATTTATATAATGCGAGATTGATCGTTTATAAATCGATCGATTTCATCCGCAAATCATAGATCAGTGACAGCTGACAGTGAATAAATGTAGCTGTCACTGTCAATGCATCATCTGCCAATGTCAGCAGATATTGTATACAAATCGATTTCCAAATAAATTATCCAAACCTTGTGATTATGTTAAATTATGGAAAAAACAAGTGCTTAGTATGTTAAAATGTGATGGCTAACGATACCCCCTAAAAAGGTATGCTACAATGTTCAAAACTAACGCATCTCAAAAATGACACGCTTCGAGAATTATCATGAAGTTAACGTAAAACTTTTATGCAAAGCAAACGCATTTCAAAAGTGTCACTCAAGCTCTGAGCAATAAGATAAAGTTCACGTAAAAGTTATGTGCAAAACAAACGCATTTAAAAAATAACATTTTTGAACATACACACAATGTAATAACAACAAAATTACTCGTGCTAAGGTACCACATTTCGGAATGTGTTACCTTTGCACAAAAAATAATGGTTGTATCTTGACTCTTGACGTCGATTTATACGCAAAAGGAATTCCGAAATACGGTACTTTTGCATATAAATTTTAGTTAAAATTTTGAAATACGGCCCTTTGACATATAACTTACGTGCGCTTCCGCAGAACACTCAACCACAACTGACAAAATGGCTGCTTGGCTCTGAAATTTAGCGCCAAAGTCTAATAATGCTAAACAGCCACATCTGTTTTTTGGTTGTTTTAATGCGAAAATGAGTGTCTTTAACTCATACTATAAAATAACTATTTTAAATCACATTTTTGCAATAAAAACGATTTTCACGAATTTTGAGATATGGTACTTTAGCATTTAACCAGCGACATTGTAGATGACCAGTGTCTACCAACAATTTTACAACTATTAAATTTATTGTTAAGATAACATATTATAGCTATTGGTAATTTTCTTGAACGTTATGATTGATTTGAGCGTTGAATATGTTTGCTATTGGATATTGAGCAGATTCAATTGGCTTTTGGGTTTCAGAAGTTGACTGCTCGGCCACAACTTCCGTCTCGTAGTTTAAATTGTTCACTCTATTTTTAGTGCTAGTTCTCTGATTTTGGTTGTTTTTATGTCAACAGGGTTATATTCTGCATTATTTTGAGATTTGCAATTCCTCGGTCTTGGAGTTCCTGGATCTGTCTAGTAAGTTCCATATACATATTTTTTATTTGGGACGGCTCCAAAGATGTCAGCCATCTCGTATGCGAAAACAGCAGTTGAAACTCCATATCCTGCATATTTCATGGTCTTCATGAACTTACAGAACCTAGTTAACTTTCCTGAAACTTTCATTACAGGCCGTACCGCCTTTAAGAAAGAGAAGAGAATTCTCCAGATCTGTCTTTTATATCTTCTTAGTGATGTAATATCGATTATCTGACCATTTCCTGCAGCGGGAGCTATCGGATAGGGTGGTGTTATCATGCAGTGATATGCTAACATATCTTGAAATTGTTTCATGTAATGTCTTTCAATATTTCCCAAAGTGAGGAGGAGGTCGGTGTAAACTGAGTTTTCCATATGGCGTTGGTCAATTGTGGAGATAGAACTCTTGATAACATTACTCTAGAGTTTTAAGTCGGATAATAAGGACTTGTCCGCTGTAAGGATCTACTAAGGCACCTCGATAAGTATGATTTTTAATTTGAATGTGAGGAACTGACGTTTAAGAAGAGAGAGACAAAAGAATAATAATAAATAAAATAATAATTATATTTAAAAGATTTTTAATAAAACTTAATGAAACTAAAGTAAACTAAACTACAGGATGAGTCGGGATGAACTGATTATTGTTGTGCGGCCTTATTTATATCTTCCAGAGTGGTCTTTTATTTGAATTTTTAACCCCCGACGCAAAAACGACGGGGTGTTATAAGTTTGACGTGTCTGTCTGTCTGTCTGTGTGTGTGTGTGTATGTGTCTGTCTGTGGCATCGTAGCTCCCAAACGGATGAACGGATTTTGATTTAGTTTTTTTTGTTTGACAGTAGAGTTAGTCGAGAGTGTTCTTAGCCATGTTTGGTGAAAATCGGTCCAAGATGGCCGCCGCTACAACATGGCGGATTACTTTTTTCTTCCACGACCCCCTGAATATGGGTATCAAATGAAAGGGCTTAACGAATAGAATACAGCCCACTATATAAAATTTAAAATCCAAGATGGCCGCCATCAAAAAATGGTGAATTACGTATTGCGTTGGGGGTTTTTTAAATTTTTAATTTAATTCACTTGTGGTTATTATGTCGCTCTTAAACACGGGCTAAGCCCGGGCCTTTTTATAGGCGTACACGGAGACAAAAAAGTCCAACGCGCAGAGGCCCTTTTGAGCTTTTAATATAAATGTAATGGGTGACACTTATTGGAGTCTGTCTGTGAGTCTATCTATAGAAAATGGGCTCAAAGACAGTCTCCGACAAGTGACAGGACTATTATTAATTAATGGAAACTACTTGAACTAGGCTATGGATGTGTATTCTAAATGGATGGTTAATGAGGCTATTGCTAGGACTACGGCACCTGCCCCTTCCGTCCCATTAGGAAAAATATAGGCAGGTCACTAAATGGGCCCCAATTATTATTATTATTGGCTGAATTAGGTTTTTTCCTACAATAATCGATCATATGACTATTAATTTTACAGTATGAACTATCTTTTATTGTAATTTGAAGAACGATTATAATTATTGCTGTTTGTGCTATTATTGTTCGATTTTAAATAGTTTTTAGAATGATTATTATAATTAGAAGTACTAACATTTTTATGTCTGCTGAGACTTATTGTAAAATTTCTGAGCTCGTTCTTCCTCTAGAGCTATTCTGAATGCTTCCGTGGTATTGGAGGGTTTATGTATTCTGACGCGATGATAATAATTTGGGTCTAGTCCCACGAGAAAATTATTAAGTATTAATTTGTCATATTCATCGGTGAGCTGACCACTTTTATCCATTAGGATATTGATATTATCAGTGGCCAGGAGTTCATCCCTCAGATTGTTGATGTAATCAACATATTCCGTCATTGACCCTCTTTGGCGGGCATGCTGTGATAAAGCTAGAATTTCATAGGTGCTTCTTTTGTTTCCAAATTGAAGCTTGAGCCCTTCTACTAATTCGTTTAAGTTTGTAACATTTTTTGCATTCGCAAAAGCCGCTGCTTTGCCTTCTAATTGAGAGAGTGCATGATAGAGTATGATTTGTGTTTGTGCCGGGCATGCGAATTCCTCGGCCTTTAGACAATTTTTTACAAATATATTTAAATTTTTTGAATTGACATTAAATTTGGAAATAATAGAAAAAAGTTGGTTTGTCTGAATAAGGGGTTCTAATTAAACTCCTAAGTTTCTATTTTCTCCGTCAGTCATTTTAAAAATGGACTTTGAGAAATTATCAACCCACTCGGTGCAAAACAATCAATAAAGGACTAAGAGAATTGCAGCTGAAATCTTCATCGATTCTTGGCCCTGGTTGTATGCAGCAACGTTTCGGGTGTTTCAGATTGGTTTCAGCTTCACGTATCTTCCCGGCTGGTTTTCTCGGTGCCCTTATTGGAGATCCTACCGACTGCGCTAAATTGTTACGTGTGTTTTTTTGGAAATACTTTTTTAGAAAAAAAAAACAAATATTTAAAAGAAAATTATAGGTATTTAATTATACTAAACTACAATCGAGATGAACTAATTATTATTTTGCGAGCCTAATTATATGGTTGGCCTATTTACGTGTCTTCACGTGATCTTCCAGAATGGTCCTTTATTTGATAAACTTTTGATTCATAGCAAATTAGATAAGGAAATCAATTATATATTTATATAATAGTAATAAATCAAACGGTTATCGGATGCATATCAAAGAGTTGTTTGTTTACTTCTTTGAAAAAATAGTCAAGGACCACATAAAGAGTCATTGCTTTAAGGACACTTTTATGGAAATCTAATTACTAAAAGCGTATATCACCGTACACGACACAAGCGTATATATACGCTAGCGGGTAATAAACTTTCATCTAATGCGATGTTTTGGTCTGGTGTAAACATGTTTTGAAATTTCGAATTCAGGTGTAACAAAATTGGCTTTATTTTAAAAAGCCTGGCCTCCGTGTAATCCAAATTTACACATGTCCATTGATCGTTTTTTGTTGCTGAGCAAGTGTTTGCACTTCAACGACAAAGACATGTGTACGCCAAATCCTGGAGTTTGGAATACATCAGCAGTGGCACTCCAGTACTCGTCAATCAGTTCATCCACAGTGGTATTATAAATCATACCATCGGCTGATGCGGCTTTGGTAATGGAGATTGTTGGTTTCGAGCATCTGGAATGCCACTTGCTGAGCATACTTATTTGTTTCCAAAGCAATATGCTTCATGATTTGCAGATCCCATTTTTCAATGAAAATGCTATATGGCTCGGTGACTGGAGTTGTCGGACCGACATTAATTTCGGAGAATATTCCCCGCCTCGATTCAGGTGGAATCGGAGGATCTGGAAACGCTCTCCATTCAAAATCCAGCCTGCTCTGTGGTTGCGCCGTTGCCATCACAGGGACATAATCCGCTGATGGTTCAACAGCAGCAGGGTCTTCAGCAGCATGTTCATCGGTAGCATCACTATCGAAGGGCGTTTCCAACGTGCTCCGAAGCGCCCTCGGTACAATTGGTGGAATATTCTTGTCTGTGGATTAAGCTCCTGGAGTCTGTTTAGGATCCGTATCTATTTTTTTTTAATGATGCGCAAGATGTTTGAATTATTTATAACATTAAATGTTTAATTGCAATATAATAATTAATAAAGATTAACATATTATCAACATTTGCCTGCCATTAGTATAATTATTATGTTTAACATGTGAAAATGTACGGGCATGGCGCGCCATCTTGTAAACAGTGTTTGATGAAATAATTAATTTTACGTACAAAATCTGTATCAAATACACAATGTATCAAATAACTTACCCACTTATATTTATAACTTTTTCTTCAAAAAACTTGTATCACGATTTATATCTAACACTAGAAACTGTTGCCGGCTTGCGAGCGAGAACACAATTGAAAGCCGTTTTTGTCAACGTCAAATGACATCTGTAGGTGATTTATAAACATGAAGTTTGTTTGTTCTAATTTAGAGCAGGATGCATATACGATTTGGTCATTACGCGGCTAAAATAAAAATCTGAAGTGGATCGAACTCCAGGAGCTAATATAATGAAGTCTATAGAATATGGTCCAATATGCATGTCCATTAAATATACGAATGCTCTATTTTTATTATTATTTATTTTATTCCGAAAGCACTGAATTTACCTTATTATGTGATATTATTAAACACTAAATATATTTTTTTAAACATTTTATTTTTGCGCACACCATCACTTTTTTATGTAATTTTTATATTGCACTTCAATCATTGCAGTTGTTACACGATACCGGGACGGAGGCTACTCGGACTTGGAACACCCGTGACTGCACCACCATCATCGGGCACCGGCACGGCTCGTCGATAGAACGAGTTACGTAAAACGGCTCGATTCACGTGCTGCGTTATCCAATGAATTAGATGCTCTTTTCCATGCTACTGCTCCACCCATAATAACTGTTTCAATGAATCGTTTTTTCCTATATTGATGTTGAGGAATGAGTGTACCAATTTTTTTCTTTAATAGGTTAATAATAATTTCACGATGCCCGTTGTTTGCAGATATATTGCAAGAAACACCATTACCAACTAGGTGACTGGAAGCCAGGTGTGGCATATGATAGATGATGAGAACATATGTGTAACCAGAGTATTCCATATAGGATCCTGTCTGCTCCATAACTAGACCCAGGGGAGGTATAATTACACCAGATTCTAAAATCTTGGTCTGGAAAGCAGTTTGGTTACCATGTAATGGGTCTATGGAAGCATCATCAGATAACTCTGACAACTTCTTCATTTTTAAAGTGTCGGGTGCCGTCCAGGAGATTGATCTCTTTGGTCGTCTTCTCCGGTTGTTAGACTTACGTCTCTTGCTGTCTTTTTGAAGAGGGCTCTCCGTAGAAATTTCTTCAGCAGAACCTAGATGTGCAAACCCTGGAGGGAGCGTTGCTACATCATCAGTATCTGCTCCTTCATAGGAGGGATGGGTCATCAATCCTTTCAACTCCTGCGTGACATTTTGAATTTTAGCTAGCTCGGATTGGAATTGTGTGACCTCTAACTCTCGGGCCTTTGTTATATTCTTCAACATTGTGTTCTGTCGGCTCATCTCTTTAATATACTCGTGATTCACTCCTCCAATGGAGATCATAGCTAATGTAGTGATTCCCGCGGTTTAAATAATTTTGATTAATTCGCGCACCAGTTGTAACTCCTCGGCATCGGAGTCGGCCTGGTATTTAAGTGATAAAATAGCTTTCTCCCAACGGTCGAGTAGACTCCGTGGAGGTCTTTAGCGTTGTAAAGGCACAGCTCCACGTACAGGGTAGTGCAGCAGTCCGACGCACGTGGCCGCCAGCGACGCGTCGCGTGAGCACCGATTGCAGCTGGCTCGAAGGCTGCCCGAGCTCCTCGTCGCTGCCCAATTCCAAATTCCACCGCCCGCGGATTTCTTGTTTGTAGCCCGCGCAACACTCGCCGGTTTTTTTCCCGACTTGGCTCTGAAATTTTAAGACAACGTTAGTTTCACGAAAAAGCATACAAGGAATAATTATTTCAAAATGCTATTGACTGAATTTCTTTACATATTACATGTTTTATTTTAATACGTACGTCCAGGATAGCACGAGAGATTGATGAAACGAGATATGAAGGAAATAAAAACCTAAATTATTATAAAAGTTTTGCGAATAAAATAATTTAGACGGACGGTAAGACAGGCGTAGGTATGTCATTGGGCAGCCTAATTCGCTTTTTCATGTGTTTTCAATCGAAAAAGTGAATTAGAATGCCCAATAAATACCTACTATTGAGTTATACACCAGTCCGATGACCAATCTATATGTAGAGGCGCAGCATTCGGAAGCCTTAAGCGAAATAAATACAACCATTTGTCTTTCATTTATATCTTTAATTGGCTCAGTATTCAAAAACATAAATTAACATGAGATTATCTTTATTAGATTGGAAACAAATTTTACACGCGTAGAGTTACGTTTCGGGATTTCCGTTTTTAAAAAGGAAAATAAAATTATATTTAAAATTGTTTTATTATGTTAAACAACTATTATTACTCAATTCGATGACAAGACTAATTTATAAAGTACAATAAAAATGATATATCGATTTTACGGCGTCAGCCGTCCCTCGGTGCTGGCCTCGGTGCGACGTCTGCGTAAACGGGCTGGTTCGGGCAGCTAACTGTAGTCTTGTGAAGAATTTTTGAAGGTAGGAAATAGGTACACTTACCACGTTTAACCACACCAAAAATATGTTAAGAAAGATTGTAAACTGAGTGAAAAAATTAGCTGGCACCAACCTCGGAACACAGGATCCTTTTTCTTTTCCTCCTGGGCCCAGGGTGCTGGTGTGTCTCCACGTCTTGGTTGGCTGGGTGTAGTTTTCTTCACTATTTTATATAACTTTCGCGGCGGGCACGCACATATAATTAATTTAGCAAACGCACAGAATGGCGTCCGTGTTGAGGTTTGTAGGCAATTCGGAGTTAAGGGCGAAAAACAGGTAAGGTATAAAGTTGAGCAGCGCAAATTTGAATGCAACGGCGGACAACATGGTCAGGGTGAGGGTTGGATTTTCACTTCGTAGTTCACGCCGTCGTCGGTTCCGTCCAGATAATGTGCATACACTCCTCCGTTTTGCAATGGCCTTAGTGCCTTGTCAGCTTCTCCAGCCAATGCACTGAGCAGGGACTGGCACTGAGTCTGAGTTGCATGCGCTAAATGTCGTTTAGTGAGGGAGATGTTGATGTATACTACCTTGTTTCTGCACACGGCGTGCGCGCCTGATATCTCCCAGTCGCCGGCGTGTACAGTTTGTTGTAACAGGTTACTAACAATAGCTGTTTGTTCGATTATTCGCGTTCGGTGGTTGGCCAGATTGGTGGGCCTGTACAAGTTTAGACGTGGGTTGGCCTGAGAACACCCCCAGTATATGTACCTATTGCAAACCTCCAAAATAACCGTAATAACTACGGTGTGGACCCAAGCTGTGTTATGGTCGTTTCCGTACTGTATGCGCACTTCATGCACGTTGTAGAAGTGTTCAGGGGGAGCCTGGTATATTTCTAGATGAAGGTGAGCGTTGTCTGCGTTGCTCTTAGCCACAAGCCAATCCTTAGCAGGAGTCAGATATGCGACGTAACTTGGGTCGAAGGATGGCTCCAGGGACCGTTCGACTCTGGTCACAGTTTTTAAAGAGCTGTCCCACCCTGCAAATACAGCCCCTAGGAAAGTGATGACCTGATGAGGGGTGACTTGAGGCATGGGAAAGCAGTGTCAAGTTCGGTGATTACGGGCAGTGCCCTTGTCGGCCTTTCAAGGTCGTGTAACTTCGTCTACTCGCCACCCGGTCTTGCTCCGGGGATAGTTGCCTGAATGTCTTCTTGGTTCGGCACCCAAGAAGCAACAGCGGTTGGACACTCTGTCTCCTCTCTGCATGTTATTTTCTATAAATGGGACGTGGAGCGACGCGAAAATGCTGCTGCTCGACTCCAAGGCCTACGAGATAGGATTTCGAATGGTTATAATGACAAAATATGAAATTTTCGTGGCGGAAAAAGCACCCGAACCAAAGATGCGTCGGCGTACTTACCGATGAAAGTTCACTAATAGTTCTTGTGAAATGTCCAGCACAAATAGAAGAGAGGCTTCTGGCACGACTATACTGCAAGGGCGGCGGAAGGGCAAGGCCCGAAGGCCTGCCCTCACGCCGCTATCCAATTTTTCTCTTGAGCGACGCCTTGTAACACCTCTCACAAAATCAAGAATGGCGGAGGTCGGGGTGACCACAATAACCATTGAATTAAATTTCCACCAAAAATATAAAAAAAACCGAGATGAAAGAATTTACCAAATATGGAAGAAACTCAGTTTCCTTAAGCCAAATATTATTATGTTCAAGAATTAAAAATCTCTGGACATCATATTCACATTGTTATTTCATAATACTTTCATATAATTTATTAATGCTGTTTTTATATGTGCTAATAAATAATAAAAAATATACAAATATTGTGTACCATAAAATTACATAGTGTGTATTTTATTATACTGTACACCGCAAGCAGTTATAATACAGGAATCAGAAATAAATGTTCAGTTCAGTGCTATTTGCCGCTTAAGTGCTATTTGGAGGTAAGAAATAATTTTCTCAAGAATGGTCTTATCGGATCTTATGTATATCGTTAAAAAACTTAACGAACTTTAATTCTAACATTCGACCTCCAGAGGAAAGCCGAAGGTTAAACAATTGGAATCCTGAGGGGAACCCTATTGTTACCAAAAGGCACGGTGTCCCTTGAGGAGGGAGTGTACCGTGAGTGGCTTGGCCCTGAGCATGAGACGGTGAGTTTAAGGTGGTAAGACTCACCAGTAAGGCGTGGAACGATGCGAGCCAGAGGATGGAAGGCACCAAATTTATAAAGAGCGCCAGATGCCTCCCAACACAAACAGATCTCTGGTTCATTAAAACACATTAATCTTTTGAAATCCTTTTTCTTTTATTACATTTAAACAACACACAAATCAAACAGACAAGTTACACTGAAGGTTACAAATTAATATTAAGATCTAAAAAGAATGTGACCCCAAGTATGTAGGTTAAAATAAAAGGTTGTGAAGCTAATTTAAATCAATGTAAAGGCTACACACATTGTATTCATTTTTGTTTTTTTCTTGTCAATGATCCAGTACAAGTTTGTTAGAAACTTGCATCGTCTTTACTACCACATTAGTACTCCAATATGTACTCTAATTTATCCATACTTTGTTTAATGTTGTAATAATAATTACCAACATTATTCCATGGCGCAACGTAAAGCTTATTCATCGATATCACCCGTGTGCGGAAAAATTTTTCTTTATACGTTAAGTCTGCCAATTCCAAGTTCATATTTTGAAAACATGTTTGCAATATAGCTTTGTTGCGGGGCATATACTTAAAAGACCCTGTGTCCAATGACCAGTATTGAGAATATTTTTAGTGGGCGATATTATGAATGACTTTAGGAGTCAACCTGTTGACGCTGCCTTCTTTTCTACCTGCACTCCTTCCAGCTGCATGACCTCCTTTGTTATCTGGTATTTCAGTTTCATTGCCGTCTTGTACACATCTGAAGTTTCTGAGGGTAGGATCGCAGTTGTGCTGAAAACACTCTTGGTCCAGGACTGATTCATGGGTACTTTGCAACAGTCTTTGAAGGGGTATAGCTCTAATTTCATTACCATAGCACCACGCTCGCCCGGCGAAGTGATATTCACAGAGGAATCTCCTTTTTTTTGACCCAGGAAAAATGCGTTACGCATCATCACCCCACGCCAGGGGGCGCGGGGTGGTATGTGGGACTCCCCCGCCAGAGATGGGAGCGGCGGGGATACCCACTAAAAAACCGTTTGAGTACCACTCCACGAAATTCTGATATCCCATCAAAAACATAAATGTGAAAAGAGAGCCAAGTTCAATATTACGATGTATGTACTCATAGTTACCTATGATTTGATAGTTGACTTCAACGACAAAAGAAGTGAGATCTAAATGGGTGCCAAGTTCAATGGTCAGTCTTGAAAAATATTTACAACAACATAAAATATTTTATTACAACTTAAAAGATTATTTCTTCTTATCACTTAGAATTAATATTATTTAATTCTTCTCTAGTAGAGTACTCCGTAGAGTATACTAGTCTTTTTAAATCACTCCACAAATAATAGTCCAGAGGGGTGAGATCCGGGGAGCGTGCTGGCCATGGCACAGGTCCACCGCGACCTATCCAGCAATCGCCGAAATGAGTATTTAGGTACTCGCGTACTTGCCGCTGGTAGTGGGCGGGTGCTCCATCGTGTTGGTAATAGAGATTGTGATGATAACTTAAAGGTATATCGTCCAACATTTCATCTACTACGTGCTTTAAAATTTCTAGGTATGACATACCGTCCAGTCTACCTTCAATGAAATAAGGTCCTAGCAAACAGTTACCTAAAATGCCACCCCACACATTAACACTAAATCTGTGTTGAAATGAATCCTGCTTAGTCACGTATGGATTGGAATGGCTCCACCAATGTTCGTTATGCACATTGAACAAGCCGACTTTAGTGAATGTTGCTTCGTCAGTAAACAGAATGTTTTTGTCAGTATTTTCGAGGTACCAGTGGCAAAAATTTAAACGGGGCTGATGGTCGGTGACCCCGAGTTCTTGCACAGGACGGAAATGGTACGGATGCAATTCATTTTTATGAAGAATGTTCCATACCATCCACTGCGAAACGCTGAATCGTCTCGCAGCATTTCGAGTAGGTACTCTCTTTAGGGTTTTCTTGAAAAAACTGCAAAATTCGTTCTTCTAGGTGTGCAGGATAGCAATTTCGGCCTCTGCCTTGTGCGTGTGTGGGGGCGGTAAACTGCCCAAATTCCCGCAAACACTGATTAACGCGGAGCATAATGTACGGCGTAGGTACCCTCCGATCAGGGTGCGTAGCTTGGTATACCTCCACTGCGCGGGATAAATTGTCGTTGGCTCGAGCGTATGCTTGAACCATCTCCCAGTATTCTTCGTTTGTAAATTCCAACATGATCAGAGCCGATCGCAACCGACCGGCGCGCGCGCTTTA
Organism: Hemithea aestivaria; assembly: GCA_947507615.1. Classification (NCBI taxonomy): domain Eukaryota; kingdom Metazoa; phylum Arthropoda; class Insecta; order Lepidoptera; family Geometridae; genus Hemithea; species Hemithea aestivaria. The sequence continues at coordinate 13,725,387 of OX382341.1, read as the reverse complement.
TTACGACTGAAAGTCTTAATGCCATGCGTGAATGAAATGGAGTGCGGTGCGTTGTGATTTTCTTTCGGCGGCCGGCAGCAAAGTAGGCGGCGCGCCGCCACAGGTTGGATTGTACCTACGCTACGACCGCGATTTCTGCAGATACCTACCGCATCGCAAAAGATTTTGAAATGTGAATAAATAATAATGATTTTGTAATATGAATTATGTTCTTATTTGATATTTTTTGTCAAAATTAGATAGGTAGGTCCCTATTTTTACGAATCGTGGACTGGGTACTCTGTTTCAAGGTTCTAAGTTTTAAATGCACGTCAAATTAAAACCGCAATAGAAAGCCACGCTAGTCGTGGCTTTCTGTAGTTTTCTGTAGCTTCTGTACAAGATAGCCGGTCGGCTGGTAGATTTCGATAAAGTACCTACGTACTTTATCGAAATCTACCAGCCGACCGGCTATCTTGTAAGAGGGCTACAAACCTATTAGCACGGTAAAGAGATATACAGTAGTTCGACTCCATAGAAACGGGCGGAAAATGGAAGTGAATAGATGTCGGTAGATGTGGGTAGAAGTGGGTATATAATTCAGAAGCGGGTGCCACGCAGCGACGGGCGGACGTCGCGATAGTTTTTGCAAGTATTTAGTGTTATTTACGTTATTTACTTTTGACGTATGTATACATAATATAATAAATTATATAAAATTATATAAAAATGGCAAAAAATAGCATACTATAATATTATGCTGTTTTTGGTAGCTTGAACTTATCAGTAAATCCAGAAATAACATTATTAACCCCCGACGCAAAATCGACGGGGTGTTATAAGTTTGACGTGTCTGTCTGTCTGTCTGTCTCTCTGTGTGTGTGTCTGTCTGTGGCACCGTAGCTCCCGAACGGATGAACGGATTTTGATTTAGTTTTTTTTGTTTGAAAGAAAGGTTAGTCGAAATTGTTCTCAGACATGTTTGGTGGAAATCGGTCCAAGATGGCCGCCGCTACAAAATGGCGGATTCCTTTTTTTTGCGCGACCCCCTCAATATGGGTATTAAATAAAAGGGCTTAACTAGTAGAATACAACCCATTATATTAAATTAAAAATCCAAGATGGCCGCCACCACAAAATATTGCGTATTGCGTTGGGGGTTTTTTAAATTTTTAATTTAATTCACTTGTTTATCAAGCAACATGGAAAGGTAATAAAATTAAAAAGGTCAGTTAGTTAAAAAGGGGAGGAGGAGGGGAAGGGGAGGATGGGGAAGGAGGGGAGGGGGAAGGGGAGGGGGGAAGGAGGGGGAAGGGGAGGAGGGGAAGGAGAGGAGGTTGTCTTGTCTTGTCTCTTGTCTTGTCTCTTTTCTTGTCTCTTGTCTTGTCTTGTCTCTTGTCTTGTCTTTTGTCTTGTCTTGGGTTTTAATATACGCCGCCACGACATGATAGGTAAGTAGGTAGTAGGTAGGTAGCTCAAGTAAGTAGATGATATGAAACAGGTACCTACTGTATGCGGGCAGCGGCTGCCCGGCAGCCCTATGACTTGCGCATGTACCGCGAGACTGTAGGTATTTATGTTCAAAAATCACGCTCAGTCAAACTACTGTATATCTCTTTACCGTGCTATTAGGTACCGACTATGACGGTGATTTTTGCGTATACCTATTTTATTAATACAAATTACACATACCTAATTTCCTTCTCCTGTGTATCCAATTAAAGTATCACCACGCACTTATCAAAAACCTTCACAATTATTTACTATTAGTGAACACCAGACCACTTTTAACATCACACCACTAATAATCCTAGTTATTTGAGAACGTCACACGATACCTACAACATTAGTGACTGGAAACATATGTTGTGATATTATTAATGATCAACGGGTGAGCGAAGCAACTGAGCGACTGAGCGGGGTGGCGGCGCGGGCGCGGGTGCGGAGACAGCTTGTGGAGTGGTGGGGGATAGGCACGCTTCACCTTTCGGTAACGTCCAGGCGCCGCCGACAAAGGGGCCGCCGTGTCGCCTGGCGGCGAGTTAAAGATCTTTATACCGCGCCGCCAAACCGCCGAAACAGGGCCGGACTGAGGTCATACGATTACATAATTTGTAGACTACTTACTGCACCGCGTTGTAGTAAAATAAAAACGCTATCGGTGTGAACGTGAACGCGTGTGAATCGGCCCGTTTACATTACAAATACTTTATAGAACACATAGGATATTTTACCCAAAATTTAAGTACCTATTTTTATATTTTTTTTAGAATGAGAATCGTTAACTGAGTTCCCTGTTTTAGGCTTCTAAGTGATTTACCAGTCACCGTGTATATTTAAAAAATAGTAATAAATCAAACGGTTATCGGATGCATATCAAAGAGTTATTTGTTTACTTCTTTGAAAAATATAGTCAAGGACCACATAAAGGGTCATTGTTTTAAGGAAACTTTTATGGAAATCTTATAACTAAAAGCGTATATCACCGTACACGACACAAGGGTGGGTATATATACGCTAGCGGGTAATAAACTTTCATCTAATGCGATGTTTTGGTCTGGTGTAAACATGCCTTGAAATTCGAATTCAGGTGTAACAAAATTGGCTTTATTTTAAAAAGCCTGGCCTCCGTGTAATCCAAATTTGGCGTACACATATCATTGTCGTTGAAGTGCAAACTGTTGCTCACACATGTATACGCCAAATCATGGAGTTTGGTATACATCAGCAGTGGCACTCTAATCCTCGACTTAACAACAATCCCCATCGCCAAAACCAACCCAAAATACACATACAGTTCATCCACAGTGGTATCATAAATCATACCATCGGCTGATGCGGCTTTGGGGATGGAGATTGTTGGTTTCGAGCATCTGGGATGCCACTTGCTGTGCATACTTATTTGTTTCCAAAGCAAAGTGCTCCATGATTTACCGATCCCATATTTCAATGAAAATGCCATATGGCTCGGTGACTGGAGTTGTCGGACCGACATAAATTTCGGAGAATATTTTCCGCCTCGATTCAGGTGGAATCGGAGGATCTGGAAACGCTCTCCACTCAAAATCCAGGCTGCTCCGTGGTTGCACCGTTGCCGTCACAGTTTTGTTGTGTGAAATCTGTTAGGATGATTTTAGGGTTCAATTCCAGCTTAATTTTGTTGAAAATTTGACATTTTACTTTGTCTTAAAAAACCGTAATAGTACTTTTCCGCATCTGAGAGATTTTCCCGCTCATGAACTAATGATTGGAAAAGATCAATAAAAGGTAACTATTCGATTAAATTACCTGAAAACTTTGACTCTTCAATAATTAGCAACCTCGCCTTTACCTGGGATGACTTGTGAGATTTGATCTCCGACTCCACTGAAGCGCACGTAAGGTGATCCACCTTGATGAGTAGATGATTGATTTCTGAGAATTGAGTGTTATATTGGCATAATTCGTCCTCGGACAGTTCGCCAAGACCCATGACCGTTTTATAAGCTGCTATGAAATCACTATATTTTTTGTCAAGTGTCGATATAGTTTTGGCTATCCCAGAGTCACTGGACTGGATGGTAGCCCCGAAGTTTATTAACATTATATACCTTCTACGGTATTGAATTATATGGGCCTTTCCAGCCATATTTATTAATGAATCTTTTGAACATAAAACAACTACTACTATTCAATAATATTATTGTTGAAAATAATTCATCGATCTAATCGTTAATCTGAATTTTGTCAAGTAAGATGTGTACCTAGGTGTGTAATATGTTTGAGTCGGATCCGCTTCGGGTCCGAGAACCTTACGGCTTCTCCGACTCAAGGGGTATATTAAAGTGTCGGCCAAAACCCACAGAGGTAGAGCATGAGAGCTTTAGTGGTGAGAAAGAAGACAAAGAAAAGAGAACCTCAGGGTCGTGGTGTGTTTGTGAAAGTATGTGATCGATGGGCTTGGGGCGAATGAGTGTCGGATTTATATGCAGAAGGCGCCAGACACTCACTCCTCCTTCGAAGGTGTTCTAGGAATTAAAAGTCACAAGTACAAAAATAACCATTTATTCACTTTGGTTATGAAAAATAAAGAGTTCTAAGTAAAATTAGGGTTAGTAGCAAATTAATCACAGTTTACTAAAATTACACACTCATCGGAGTGATTATTAGTAATGGGTGATATCTATATTTCTGAATATCGAATCGAAACTATATATTGATATTCAATATCGGATATCAAAACTATATATTTTACGAAACTATATACTGAACAAATAACTCGATTCGAGTCGATGTGGTTATTGGTTATGATTTAGATATTTGAATATCGTGTCATCTTACGTCAATAGCTGAATATAATGTAACTATTATTTTTTAGCAAATCGTTTCTAAACAATATCTTCATTACAACAGAGTCACAGAATGACCCTTTATACTTTACCCAGGCTTAGGACTGGCTACTGGCTACATTATTATTTTTTTTGTACATGTTACAAGTTATGATATTTATTATAGTAAAGCGGACTATTTTTAAACATAAATATTTTCTAAACAAGTATACAGAATGCAGATATATGCAGAACAATAATGCAGATCGCAGGCGTATTTAGAAGTTCATTCGATTTTATATACATGATTTTTCTATTTACATAATTGTACATGTTTTTCTATATTATATACATTGTTTACATAATTGTACATGTTTTTCTATATACATTATGTACATCATTGTTTATTATCGTACTATTTACACATGAAATCTGTCGGCGTGTAAATTCACCAATTCAAAAACCACGAAACTGAATCAAAAATCAAAACAAACCAAATGCAGTGTTAGGTGTTAAATTTATTTGTATCCACTTGTAACTTTCTTTCAAGGCCAAAAGGTCAGGTCAATATTTATTTTAAATAAAAAATCCTTAACTTTAGGCGATAGAGTTTATAATTGTAACATGCCAAAATTCTGCCAAATAATATTCAAAATCATTTTTTTATCTATTTTAAATACCAACTTAACCACTTATGAAACAAAGTTTAAAATAGCATGGTTGACCTAAAATATATCGCATCTCGCTCTAACTCACGTGCGCTCTTTCATTAACCATCGTCTAAATTCGTGAGGGAATCGTGTAACTTCGCAAACACTATACTATCAAACACGATATTCAAACACGATATTTCAATATAGGGTTTGGGACTCGGGACGGCTTCGTTGTACAATCGTATATCTTCGTAAAAACTATTTCGTTAAACAAACACGATATTATAAATATACGTTTCGGTATCGCATCGCATCGTTACGATTTTCTTCAATAGACAAATATAGTGTTTCGCAAAATATATAGTTTCTGCAAAGGTCAATATATAGATATCCGATATTGACGCGATATATAGTTTCAATATCTATATACGTTTCGTATCACCCATCTCTAGTGATTATAGGTAAGAGCCATTTAGCTATTTCATAGTTATATACAATAACTGCCCCTCAGTTTGGGGAGACCATACAAGGGAACGGCAACTACTGCCGGTAGTGAGCATCGGTCACCGGCGAGAAAGGGAGGGCTGAGACTACGGGCAAGCGCGTAGCCAAGGCTCCTGTGTCAGGGCCAGCGAGACTCGGATATCAGCCAATGTCAGATACTCACCCCCGTTACACCAGTATACCGTTTCACAAGACTAGCACACAGCTTATTTTGTATAATAAATTAATTATCACACTTGAGAGTGTTCATTTAAGGTTTCAGTGTAGCACCCACAGAGAAATTATTGTTTATATCACTAGTGTACACTGATAATGTAATAGTTTAAATGGTACCTGGTAAGAGCATTAAGATAGTACCCTATCAGTCAAGGTGTCTGACGCGAACCGTATAGACAGTCACGCGCCGCGCAGAACACGCAGTTCTTCTTAACTCGACGACTAGGAAGCGGTCGGAGCCCTTCCCGCCGTGTAGGTTAAGTGTGCAGGTAGATGCTGCAGTGGTGCAGACCGAGGCAGATGGCCCGGTACACCGTCACGAATATGAGCCACGTGCAGGAAACCACGCGCTGGTACAGGCGGCTTTTCAGCCCAGCCTGAGAATCTGGTATAGGCGGCTTTTCAGCCCCGCCTGAGATTCTAGTATAGGCGGCTTTTCAGCCCCGCCTGAGAGTCTGGTATAGGCGGCCTTTCAGCCCAGCCTGAGAACCCTGGAATCGAGGAATCCCAGTTCAACAAAAGCCCGCTTGAAGGTAGCACGAGGCCGTGCCACGCGGTTAATATTAAAACGAACTTACCACTTAGACGTGGGTTAAAGTCCTATCCGAAATGGAGCGACGTGAAGATGCGCCTACTCCCAACAATACGTTATCTACGACAATGTAACACACTAATTAGAATCATAAACTTTTTCACAAAACGACGCTTTGGAAGGTCGCGAAATGGCGGCGACGACTCACCTCACTCTCTATATGCGAAAGCGCCTTGAATAATGGCTCAACCAAACGATTGCAGCGGCGGCAGGCGGGATGGCACTGGGTTTCTCGGCGTGGCAAGGCAGTCTGAGACGGCCTGCCACGCCATCGTTATTACGCTCGTTCCACCACCAGCCGAACTCGAAAGGAAATGGCCGTGACCTCAAGTGACCTCAAAAGCGTCTATTTCTAGAGTTGCCAAGTGTGGAAGAATAATTTACCACCATTGACATGAAAATAAAAACAAAGTCCGACTTTCTTAAGCGAACGTCCAATTAGGTTTTTAAGAATGGTCTAGAACGAAGACAAGTGGTTCTAGACCAGATTCATAGAAGTTGATACATTCCCTAAGAAAGCTCCCTAAAACAAGGATTAAAGAAAAGACTGACACTTGAATTCTGTAGGGCCTGTAATAAAGCGACTTTAGACATCTTTTCGACTAAAGAAAACTACCTTTCAACCTATTGAGTTTTAAGATAATCGACTTCATCTTGGACAATCTCCTCTTTCCTCGTGCAGTAGTCCCTACGATGGCAACCCTGTGCAAATACCATAGGCACATCCGCCTTCCGTAAAGTTTCCTCTACACGAGTCAAGTGAGACCATAGAGATCCATCTTCGTCTATAAAATCAATAACCGGTAAAATCGATCGATGTCCTTCGCCATATATCACTGGCAACTAATTAGGGACGTCAATGTCAGATTTAATCACCTGTCAGAGTCAAATGTCATATTATTATGTCAAGTTATTCTAATGTTTGGATAATACCAGAAATGTAATTACATAAATTAATAAAGATGCTAAAAATGCGTAATGAAAGGATGTAGAATAGTTAAATTTAAGTGTGAGTTTATATATCTAGTTCCATGAGTGACCAGCAAAATGTTAAATGTTATGTGTTTAATACAAGTTTGTTCCTATCTTTGAAATTTCAGATTTAACAAAGGTAATTTTGTTACAGGTGTACTTACGATACTGATATATTCTAACATAATAATATTCATTTATAAATCGATAGATTATAATTAATATATACAACCCCGCAACAACTTTACTCGGCACTAACATCAGCATCGAGCACAGGGACAGACTGAAAACCAGCAGTCAGGTTAGCCATAGAGTTAACCTGACAGCATGCTGAGTCTGCTCCCATTGACTGAGTCTTATATATATTCTTATACTAAGTAAAATTTGTACCTAATATTTATACGGAATATTATGTATCTTCTGTTGTCAATAAATTTTATTCATTTCATTTTTTTTTTCATTTCATTTCATAAAATATAACTAGATAATTATACCAATTATATAAACAAGGTTCAAGTTTTATAAAAAATATTTATTATATATTAAGTAAAGCTAAACCTACCTATTTATATCTTTTGTCCGCGAAAAATGTACCTTCTTCGCGGAATTTAACTTTTTGATTAATTCACGCACCAGTTCTAACTCGTCGGCATCGGAGTCGGCCTGGTATTTAACTGATAAAATAGCTTTCTCCCAACGGTCGAGTGGGAGGACTCCGTGGAGGTCTTTAGCGTTGTAAAGGCACAGCTCCACGAACAGGTCCTCGGGCAGTGCATAAGTCTGACGCACGTGGCCGGCAGCGACGCGCCGCGAGAGCACCGAGTGCGGCTGGCTCGAAGGTTGCCCGTGCTCCTCGTCGCTGCCCAACTCCAAATTCCACCGCCCGCGGATTTCTTGTTTGTAGCCCGCGCCGCCGGTTTTTTTGCCGACTTGGCTCTGAAACTTTAAGACAACGTTAGTTTAACGAAAAAGCATAGTATGCATCTTTTCAGGAGACACAAAAAACTGATTTGTTTTGAAATTAGGACGTCAAGGTAAAATCAAATGATACAGAAAATTAGACAAAGTAGTTATGAATATAGGGTACTATTTTTTTATATTTAGAAATAACTTTTTTATATTAATTTCATTAAAATTCGAAATTATTAGCACAAAGCGGATTTTATTTGAGTTCAAAAATACCGCTATGTGTTTATAAGACACATAGCTGATTTATTTCGTAGAGATACATTGAAAATGACGGCTCTGTACTGCTACATAGAGCATTAAATCTATCAAAACTCTTATTAACAATCTAGGTAAGAAATAAAAATGGTCTTTTTATATGAATTAAAAAAATCTCTCTCAAGAAAAAGACTTACCTACTGATATGTTTTTAAAAAAAAAATATTTTTAAGTAAAAAAAAACTAAGTATTGTCAAAAATATTTATATTAAGAAGTAAAAAAACAAGTATCACCAAAAAAAAAAACAACCCTGTGTGAAATCAAAGATAAATTAAAGTTTCCATCTTAATTAAAATCTTAAATTTTTATAAAAACTGTGGTAATCACGGTGCATGTAAGGCAGTAATAGTTGAAGTTGGTCAAATTTGCTTTTCTCAATTTTTTTGGGTAACTCATATAACGAAGCTGGTGCCTGATATAATTCAGATTTCCTTCGTTGTGGCAGTAGTGACCAATCATCTTTATGAAAAAGCTTATACCAGACATCACCGTTTTTGTAGAGGAGTGCTCTTATGTCGGTCACTGTTGGGTCCCCAGCCTTTTTCCCTGGTCGGATAGAAGAGAAATTACTTGGCGAAGCATCATAATTTTTGAAAAACGAGTAGTCGACGTGATTAACTTCGTATGGATGTGTTGGTCTTGCCTGTCGAATGCGATTAACATAGTCGCTTGGGGAATACAACGGTGCTTTAAATAGTTTTTCAAGAGTGGAGTGTACGCTATCTACTTCCATCATTGTGTGCCCCTTTTCCAAAATGATTTGTTCTATAAGTAAGTTTTCACTCTTAGAAATATCAGCTAACGCGCTTGCTAAGGCTTTATTTTTGTTTTGGTACGCACATCCATCAGAAATCAAAGTAAATTTGTTGTAGCCTTTTAGTGGTGGGTCGTTAACGATTTTAGGGTTAACGCAACGAAGCCGTTAAATTCATCATGTTAACCGGTTAAAAAAGCCGTTAACATTATTAACCGGTTTTCATTAATGTAACAGATTTGTACCAACGGCAACGTAGCAGTTAATAGTAGCAAGCGAACTTAGAAACATAGATATCTCTCACTCTCGCTCGTACAATTTTAAGCTAGCGGCGTCTCGCTCGCTCACATAGGCGCCCTCGCGTCCACTCGGCATATTCCGTTTCTATTCGTTCTTTCAACGCAGAAGAAATAGATAATTTTAACTGGTTTTGCGTTAACAGCTTCAGATTACGTTAGCGACTTTTGAATACATTTTCGTTGAGATAATAAAAAAACGCATTGCCAAAATCGTTGAATGTAACAGTTGATAGATTTAACGGGTTTTGCAGTAAACAAAAAACTGTTAATTCGTTAACATTAGATTAACAGTTAAAAAAAGCCGTTCGTTGAATTAACGCCCACTCCTATAGCCTTTTGACTCCTTTCGAGTTTTCAGAAAATCCATTATGCTAAAAAAGTTATAAATTCATTGGCAGTAACTCCTCCATCACCTTCGTGCCAGATATAAACCAATACGTCTTTATTGTTATTAATATAAATTGTAAAAATGTGAATTTGTAATTTTTGTTTATAATATTGAGCTGAAACTAATAATTTTGGGCATAATTGAACACTTTGCAAATCCATTGTCGCGATACAATGTTCGTTCGATGCTTCGGAAATAGCATGTTTTTTTGCGTCACGAGCTTCGGTCTTTCTTTGTTATGTGAGCTTCATAAGTCGCTTCGTCAAGATTTCCTTCTCTATAGGCAACGCAGGTGTCACATTGATCTTTCCGGGGTTTGAAAATCGATATTTTTTGAGACTCTAGAACTTCACAGAACTTCTTTCTTTGAACTGATGGTACTTGATTTTCCTGACACCATAAAGTGTATACTGTATGCATTTTAGAGAGGGATTCCAGGGCATCATCAACATAGATTCTTGAACTATTCGAGCGACAGTAATGACTTGGAACTTTGGGTACTTCATGAAGCCATTTTATTACAGAATCTGATTTCAGTGTCTTTGGTGGGTTAGGACTTTGGTTGGTTTCTATGGAAGGTAGTGAAATTTTACCTGCATGTTTCGCGTTGATCCAGTCGGTGAAAGAATCTTTTTTAATGTCCAATGTAGCTAAAAAGAAGACTCTACACACTCGCCATTTTTTACCATTATGATCTGGTAAGTAACAATCTATACCATTGGATTTTTTCTTTTCTGTTTCTTCTGACGCTTCCGTCAATTTCCTTCGCTTATTGACATTTCTCACAGTAACAAGACCAATAATATATGAACGTTTAGCTTCCCATGATGGTAATGACCAGAAATAATCAAAAACATCTTGACGAGCTTCTTGAATTATAGAACCACAAAGAAACTACCTTTCCGATTTAGCATGAGATCCATGGTGACAAGGAACTTCTTTTAGTACCCTTTCCGATCTCACAAAAGACACCTTAGCTCCATCCACCGTAGCTACTACCTTACTAGTGTAGGATTTACCGTGCATACGGAGGATTTGATTTAGACGCCTTTGGTCCTTAACAGAAATAGAATTAACAGAGATTTCTTCATCAATTGAACTCGTAACTACACGTTCAAAGAGTCCTGTCTCACTATTAAGAATGAAATCGGTGTGAGAAGTACTTTGATTAAGATTACAATCATCTGGATTAGGTTCGGGTGATGGTGTTTTTAGTATTAAAGGACTTGCTGTTGAAACGTTTGGAATACATTGAAAAGTATTAGCTGTTGTATCTTCTGATTCCAATCTGTTAATAGAAATCGTATTTTCTAATTCTGTTAGATTGAAGGAAGTGTTATAAATTAATTCTTCGTCGTTGTGAATTACAGAACTTGGGATGTCTTGGACGGGTTTGTTTTGATGGTCCAGGTCTACTAAAACGTGCTCATCAAAATGTACAGAATCAGTTAATGAAGTGACATCAACATTGTTACCCATAGTTAAAAGTGGTAGATCGAAGGCACTTGAATTTATGTCTAGTTGATGTTCTTGTTGTAAATCAGGAATTGGATTTTCTGTTGAGACACCTGAGGGTTGAGCATCACTAAGATATGAAGTACATGATGCAAGTAACTTTAAATTAGCTTCATGCTTTTCTAAATTGTTTGAGTTGTGTTCAAGTACTGGGTCTTTATTTGTTAAGGTCAAAATATGATGCGATCTGCTGTAGGGCTTCATTGTAAACACGTTGAGTAGCTGAAAGCAAAAATTAAAAAGCTGCACACAGTAATCCAGAATAGAAGGAACAAATATGGTACATGAGGTTAAAAAAGCTTCGTAAAAGCAAAACAGACATTCGTAGTAACAGGTTATTGTTAGTTTAAGACTTCTGCTCAACAATTAAAGAAGAGTTCTAAGCCATCACCAACACACCTAACGTAAAATAAAAGCACATTTCTTTCCACCACAGTCGCCAATCAGGTAGGTAGTAGGTACTTATCAAAACTTAGTAGGTATTTATTCAAAACATACACTGGCAATCAAAATTCCCTACATCTTTATCACAAGTTATAAAATCCAGTTAATTATTTAACTCTATATATTACTTAGAAAAATAAAACCATGGAAGGGGGACTAAAATAAGAAATGAAATGCATTTGTTCTCTTTTTTCTAATTACGGTGTTAATAGTGCATAGGAAAGAGATATATAATGCCGTTCTGTTTCGTTATCATGTAGGTTGTCACAAGATAATTTTTGGATAGTGATGAGCTTATTATCATCGACATTGTCGTGTCGATGTCGATGAAAAACATGTATTTAATTTTATTAAATAAATTCAAATACCCGGCTGTTTATTATATGAGGTGTACAAAGTGTACATGTCATAGGAAGTTTGATATACCATTTTTTGTCCCGGCATTACGGCGTCCCGCAGGAACACCCTCAGGTTTTTCAGTGGGTATACCCCGCCGCGTACGATCTTGCGGCGAGGAATGATGCGAAACGCATTTTTCCTGGGTCAAAAAAAAAGGTTGAAGGGCCAAACTAAGGTAGAACCTGGAGCTCCGTCAACAGCACAGAGTACTTTTTATATATAATTTAATTTATATATATTTATGTACTTTTTTAACTTTTACTGATGTACCATAGCATAGACATAACACCAGTTTAAATGAAGCTACAATCATTTTATTAATGTCTTTATTAATAATGTAGCGTCCGTGGCTCAGTGGTCCGTGTGTCCGATATCAATTCCGGAGACACTGGGTTCAAATCTCAGTGTGTGGCAAAATTTTACCCTGGACGCTACCGTGTTTCGGAAGACACGTAAAACTGTGGGTCCCGGTTGTTTCCTATAAGATATGTAGGAAGCAGTTGATAGGTCTTGTTGCAGGCCTTGTAGTAATCTTGGCGATCTGAAACTGCAACATATAGGTTGGCCACACAACCTATATCTGTACCTCAGAGGTATAGAATATTATGCGCCAAAACACACATTTTACAGGAGAGACAAAAATGCGAGGCATAGATGTTGAACGCGATGTTACGCGGGCTGTATGCGAGATATAAGTATGAACTAAATTAGGTTTTTTATTGTTTAAGTAGGTAATATTTAATATAATTACTATATTGTAATAAAGTTATTGCTTGTATGATTTTGTGGACTTGAGGTTGTTTACTTGCAACAGAAAATTAAGTTGACGGTATAAATAAAGCATTATGTCATCATAATGTTATTTACCTCGGCATAATACATTAATTTGAAGTAATACTCAGGGGCATAAAGCATCATATGTATGTATAGAATCATAAAATTATTTCAAATTTCTTTATTTATTTATTTTCTTATGTAATAAAATAGAAACATTCATGAGATCAATCATTGGACTTCTTAAAATTAACACAATTGTTATGTACTTATCTAATTAAAATATGTTTATTATTAAGCAGCAGCTTCAGGTAGGTCTGGAACATCGCCATTTGGTAGATTTTTGTAGAAGTCATGAAACATGGAGGGAATCCACTGTAACGATTTTTGTAAGTCGTTATACTTTAATTTGGAAATTGGCCTCAATGTATCTCGAATAGGTTTTGGTGTTGGCATAGAAAATCCTTTTCGTTTGTTTCGAATAAAACTAACTTCACTAAACATTTCGTCTTGAAATGATGTTTTATAGAACATTGAGCCCATGTGTTCTTTTCGAAATTGCATCCATACTATATTGGAATATGGCACCGTTTCTCCAGATTCCGATTTTTTTCGGTGTACAAAAGGCGCTGAGAGTCCCTCACAAAATGCTGAAAATTCTTTGAAAGAATCTGTTTCCATGTTCACTACACTTATTTTGGCATTTTTGGAACAGCTTTTAATAAACTGCTGCCAGTCCCAAGGTGTAACTATAGGAAATTCTTGTATTTTTTTCTTTTCTCGCTCGATAATGGAATGGATTACGTCCACCTCCATGTGCGTATGTCCTTTCAGTAAATACTTGTGGTTAATTATCTTTATATTTTGATTTGATAGTATCCACAAATACGCCATCATTACAGAAATATTTTTATTCTGTCCGGCGCAGTTGTCACTCCATATCGTCACTTCTTCTGCTGTTCAAAAAACTTGACTAATCCAGAAGCCATCTCATTCCCGCCACGTCCTGCTACAGTCTCGTCCCACATAAAGCACCAGCTCTCCTTGGCTACAGAATCCATAATCGTGAAGTTAAAAGTCCACAACTTCCTAAGATAAAAACTTTGGCTATTTGTCAAATAAGGTGTAGGCAAACACTTTTGTAGATCAACTGTTAACATTTTTTTAGAACAGTGACTCTCTATTGCATCGACTTTGTCAAATCCTTTTAAGCTATAGCGGAGATGTGATTCCTGAAGATGTTTATCATGTTCAGCTTTTATGGCATTCTTATCTATTACATCGGTAGTATTTTTTGTTTTAATTACAAAGCCATCACAATCGTCGCACGTATCATTGGCTGGAGGATTAAATCCTAGATTATACTCATTCTTGAAAATATGTCTATATAGCCATGCCTTTGCAACATTCTCCTTCGGTATATTCTTTTCGGCACAAAACTCTACATACAAAGCATACAATTTTTCAATATTTAGATGACTTCCAAGATACAGTCTTTTAGTTCTGTTCCGACTATAATGGCTCTCATATTTGGGTATCATATCAATGTGGTTACGAATGCTTTCTTTAATGGCTTCTGCCGTTTTATTAGGCGGTGGATGTCTTCCTCGTCTGTCTTCTTGAACAAAGCCGTGTGTAGATTTTTTGATAGCATTTCTCACAACAGTCTCAGAAATTGCCAAGGTATTTAAAAAAAACTTTTTGCATATCTTTTCGGGTTTATCGTTGACCAAAAATGTGTAATTTAATGTAAACGATCTCTTAGGTGGGTGTTCAGGATCGCGACGTCTAGATCTAGCAGTTTCAATTTCTGTTACCATTGATATTATAAACTGTCTCTTCAAATTCCAAGTCATCTCATTACTATAATATTTTTGAAATATAGCAGCTCTGGCTGTTTCATCTACTCGTTCAGAGCATTTCAGTCGACAGTCACATACAGGTTTCATCTTTTTTTCGGGCACAACTTTACCTTTCTTAGATGTATATGATTTTCCTGTGACAGCTTTAAGTTTTCTAACGTTGCACTTCCATTTACAAATATTTCTTTTTCGTTTTCGACTCCCTCTGCTCTCTGATGAAGACGATAAAGAAATAGTTTGAACATCCATAGAGATAGGGTTTATGCATGTATTTAATCGATTTTCTGAATTTACTTCATTGTCGGATAAGCTGCTACAGCTAGTTTCTGGTACAAAAATTTGACTTCTTCCCGGAAAATCATGATCTGGTGAATTTTCGTTAGTGTCTGGAACATAGTCCTCATCTGAAGGTGAAAAATCTTCTTCAGAGTTGCTGTGTACACTGACAAGGTGATACGATTTAGATGCATCTGGTACTTCGTTTATTGAAACAATATCAATTAGCGACCCAGACTTTGATAGTTTTGTCTCTTCATCAGAAGCATCTATAACACAATTTTTTTTGGGCGATGGTACGAAATTATTAGCTGAAGTATCATTTAAGATACTGGAAATTGACGGACATGTGTTTTCATTAAAAGCTTCTACTACTGTAGCAATTTTATCGGGCAGAGGTAAAACATTAGACGAAATATCAGTTAATAAATTGGAATTTGAAGGTTGTGTGTCTTCATCGGTGTCATCAACTACTGTAGCGAATACTTCAGGCAATGGCGTAAATTGGTCAAACAGGTTATTAAATATCCTGATGAACATGACGGTCCCATCACAGTCTGCAAATTCTGGTATACCTAATTGCTTACAAAATTCTAAAGCACAGACTCACTTAACAACTGAGTGGCCAAGCGCACTTTCATCTTTTGTTTCACGAAATTAACATGTTCATTTTTCAGCTTTGTTCCTAAGTGAAGCTGCTCTTTGTTTTGAACTTTGTTAAGTAGATCTATATAAAACCATGATACTGTATTTCCTTGGTAATCTATGAATATTTTTTTGTCTCCGAAAGTGTTTCGAACTAATTTAATATTGTGGCAGGGGTCTGGCCACAGAAATACTTCCTGCCCGTCGTGCGTGAACGACGATTCCGATTTAATATCACAGCCTAAATGTATACACATTGCTTTGTTGGTAGCAGCACCGTCAAAGGTGAGACTTACGACATTAACACCACATTTTTTTAAAAGCGTAAGGCACTGTTCAACTAGCACAGCTTTCTGCTGCGCGGTGATAGAATGGATTAGGAAATATCCAACAGGTACTTTAAATGTATCGTTTAATGATGTTACCATAAATGTCAGGGCTTCTTTTGCTACTGGCACATTATCGAAATCAAGATCACAACCAACGTTACTATAGCCAAAATACTCTTTACCATCCCACTCTACTTGCTTCCTTATAGCCATTTCATCCATAGGCACAAAATATAGTTTTGTTTGGATTTTCTTGTGCTCTTAGTTCCAATGAGTCCAAAGCCTCTGTTGTAAATCCAGGTTTACAGTCCAAACATTTATACCATGCAGAAATACTTTTTGGGTGTGGCAAAACGTTTTCAAATTGTTCCCTGACGAATAAGTATGCTTTTGGGGATAAATAATGTAAAGTAACTGCGAATTTTTTCATTTCCAGACTGTACTCCCTAGTAAGCACATCATCATTTTGTTTCTGAAGAAACCTTTTTATTATGTCATTTTTAGGGTTCCGTAGTCAACAAGGAACCCTTATAGTTTCGCTTTGTCCGTCTGTCCGTCCGTCCGTCCGTCTGTCTGTCCGCGGCATTGCGGAGAAACTATAAGTCCTAGAAAAGTGTAATTTTGTATACAGGTAAGTAATAATAAGGGTAAGAGAACGGTGACAAAAAACAATTTTTAATTAATTAATTTAGGCTACCTCCCGTACACGTAAGATGGGGATGATTTTTTTTTCTGGCTGATACCATCGTGTGGGGTATCGTTGAATAGGTATTTTAAAATGAAGGACGGTTTGCTAAGAAACTTTTTCGATTTCATGTTCTGTTTGAAAGATATTCAAGTTTTAAAAAAAAATTGAGCGTCCCCCCCCCCTCTAAAATCTGAACTACTAGCTTTAAAATTCTGAAAAAAATCAGAGGTATGCTTTCAACCATGAACTTTCCAGGAAAACTATAGCGGTTAAGATAAAATTATTAGTTTCGGTAAAATCAGCGCTGAAAAATAGAGATGTTGGCAAGGTCAGCAAATTCAAAATATAATTAGTTTATGTTTTAAATAATAAAAAAATATTAGACACGTATTTTTTGTTTGTGAATAAAATAAAAAGTGGCTGAGTAACGACGATTATAAGTTTTCGCATCCGGTACAAAATGCACAAAATCTGGTATATTGACGTCACGACTAAGCCATTGTTTTTTATCAAATTTACAAAAAAAAAAATACGTGTCTAACAATTTTTAATAATCTACAATATGGACTTAACAATTTGTCAACAACCCTGTTGTTCCAACTCAATAAATAAGAATACCTAAAGCTAACCTAGCCTATAGTTTATTAATGCATAACTAGATGGCGCTAGTAGTAAAATTAGATCGCGCAAGCGAATTGTTCATGGTTGTATGGGACTATTTCAACCTGTCCTATTAGCTTATCGAATATTCGTATGCGATTGAGGTTCTTTGTATAGGTTTCGTTCTTGTTCGTTGTGATATAAAAAATTGATTTAGATACGTATAAGTTATATGATATTGATTATAATAGAGGATTCATAAAAATTATTCGTCTAATATCCGTGGTTTCATTGATAATAATTAATATTATTGTCTCATTATTAAGAATTTAAAGGTTTAATTACATAATAAATATTGCTTTATAATTAATAATATAACAATTATAGATAAGTAGTCTGAATATTGTTAGAGCATTTAAATAGCCCTCTGCCTTCAGTTTCAGCAAGAAAATCAAATAACATAAAGAGTTTTTCAACTTAAACTTAAATTAATTAGGATCATCTCTACATTTATAGCGTTTTATTACGAAAACAACATAATATGTGTCATATCTTTTTAACTAGAGCTGATACAGAAATTTCAGTCACAAATTTGAAATTGTCGTCAAAAATTGGACTAATATCATGTATCATAACCCAATCATCCAAAATGCTGTTGTGCAGTGTATTCAATCTACTAGAACTACGGAACCCTACATTGTGCGTGGCCCGACTCGCGCTTGGCCTATTTATTTTATTATTTATACTATCCAACATGTTAATATATTTCGTTTCGACATTTTCTAGTCTTAATTTGTCTAGTAAGACTGTGTAGAGATCCTCATTTTTTTTTTGTAAGTCGTGTATTTCGTTTTGTCAACGTATTAATTCGTTGTAAACGCCGTTTTGAAACATTTTTAAATTTTTCTACTTGTTTCTCTAACAATTTGATTTTTGCACTTGAAGCTTCTATTTCGTCTTTATCAGCAGATGTGCTACAGTTAAAGCTTGATATTTTTCTTTTTAAATTAATTGAAGTATGCTGCACTTTGATTTCAGTCAGCGGTTCCTAAAAGCACAAAAAAAGAATATCAAATCTCAAATAGCTTTAGGTTTCATATTACCTATATTGTTTGATTATTAGCAGCCAATTATTGAACATTAATAAAAAAAGGTTAGGAAGGTTTTAATATAAATCAGTAAAACAAGATAAGTGTCATTTTTTACATTATAAGCTTTTAATATGGCCTCATTTCAACTCCATCATCAGATTAGCCTAACGAAACTTCCCCTTATAAGTACTATAAAAACTACCTTATAAAATAAAATAAATAGGTAATGATTATAACTTACCATTCTATTTTGATACTGACAACTTGTTGTCGGTTCTGCTAGGCTATCATTTGCTTCAGTTGATGATAAAGTTTTCTGAAAACATTAAGTAGTATAATATAAATTAGTTAATAACACAGGCTAAAAATAAAATGAGAAAAGACTATTATTACATTGATAAAGTACTAATGTTTCTACTTTTAATTTTCTGTAATAAAAGTAGCCCGCAGCGGTAGCATGCAGTAAATTTCTTAATAAATACATAATTTACTACATACCACGACTAAGCTGGATATTTCTTTTGGTATATTTAATATAGGAACAGCGCCGGATTTCAGTCGTCTCCATTTTTTATTGTCATTTGGCACAAATGAGTCTTCAGTAAAATGCTTTGAACAAATTCTACTGTGCTTATTTGGAGTCCAGTTGGACCTATTGATGCACTGAATCCATTTAATTTTCATTTCATCATCGTTAGGAAATCTGCAACAGAATTGAAATGATTTATCGACAGCCATTTTTAAATCACTAGTAACCTATACTTGCCGCAATTATTTTTTCAGAAAAATCATAAAATAAAGCAATTGTAATTAAAAATTAGTATTAGTATTAAAAATGTATTTTCTTTTGAGTAGATAGACATACAGTACTATTTTATCTTACCTTCTATCACTTTTATATATCCAATATTGATAAATATCTCTAAACTTACCAATGAAATGTTAACGATTCATCTTCTTTTCTTGAACTATGGGCTTTACACCCTTCTACAACACAATACATCTTGTCCAGAGCACTGTACACCTCACGTATAATCTTTCTGGCCACGTTCTCAGACAGAAATTAATAATTAACTCGCTTTTTTCATTAAATGAACTGGTCAACCTCCCGAGATTTGTAAACAAAACATAATACTACAAAATGAAGTTGATAGCCGACTTAAAGTATTTTGACGTCTTGAATGGAACTTTTGTATTCGTCAGTGTTGCCAGCAAGTCGGGACCTGGTGTCGCCCATTTTCAGAGCTTGAGTAGCCTAAAGTAGCCGAATTTGAAATGAGGTAGCCTAAAGTAGTAGCCCATTCGCCGAAGCCAAAATAAAAAACAGTTTTTTAACAATTACCTATACCGAAGATATCCCGGACATCAGTCTTTACGAGATTAGGATGGCCCTGAAGCAGCTTAAGAACAACAAGGCGCCCGGCGAAGACGGAATCACTTCAGAGCTTCTGAGAGCGGGTGGAACACCGGTACTTAAAGTCCTCCAGAAACTTTTTAATTCCGCCTTGTCCGAGGGCAAAACGCCTGAGACGTGGAGCAGAGGCGAGGTGGTGCTGTTCTTCAAAAAAGGTGATAACAGCCTATTGAAGAACTATAGGCCCATTACGCTTCTGAGCCATGTTTATAAGCTGTTTTCAAGAGTCATCACGAACCGTCTCGAACACAGACTTCCAGCCTCCCGAACAAGCCGGTTTCCGAAGAGGCTTTAGGACCATAGACCACATTCATACGCTGCGGCAAGTTATACAGAAGACCAAGGAGTATAATTTGCCACTATGCTTAGCGTTTGTGGACTATGAAAAAGCCTTTGATTCGGTGGAAACATGGGCGGTGCTCGAGTCACTTCAGCGATGCCATATTGACTATCGGTACATTGAAGTGTTGAAGTGCTTGTATAAGAACGCCACTATGTCAGTCCGAGTACAGGAGCAGAGCACGAAGGCGATTCCATTAAGAAGAGGCGTAAGACAGGGAGACGTTATCTCTCCGAAACTGTTTACTGCCGTAATGGAAGACACCTTCAAGCTCCTGGAATGGCAAGGACTTGGCATCAATATCAACGGCGAATACATCACTCACCTTCGGTTTGCCGACGACATCGTAGTCATGGCAAAGTCGATGAAGGAACTCAGCATGATGCTCGATGACCTCAACCGAGCTTCACAACGGGTGGGCTTAAAAATGAACATGGACAAGACGAAGGTTATGTCAAATGCCAATGTTGTGCCCACCCCAATATCTGTTGAAGGATCGGTACTCGAAGTTGTGGACTCGTATATTTATCTAGGACAAGTAGTCCAATTAGGTAGGTCCAACTTCGAGAAAGAGGTCAACCGCCGAATCCAACTCGGTTGGGCAGCGTTCGGGAAACTACGCAATGTCTTTTCGTCCGATATACCTCAGTGCCTCAAGACGAAAGTCTTTGATCAATGTGTGTTACCAGTGATGACTTACGGCACCGAAACGTGGTCCTGAAGGACCACGTTGAGCTTCGAGGTGAGGCCAATGGTGAACCATTGGCCTCATCTCGAAGCTCAAAGTCGCCCAGCGTGCTATGGAAAGGGCTATGCTCGGGGTTTCTCTACGAGATCGAATCAGAAATGAAGAAATCCGTAGACGAACTAAAATCACCGACATAGCCCGACGGATTAGCAAGCTGAAGTGGCAATGGGCAGGCCATATAGCACGCAGAGCGGATGGCCGATGGGGTCGAAAAGTGCTCGAGTGGAGACCACGGACTAGCAAACGAAGCGTAGGACGTCCACCCACAAGGTGGACAGACGACCTTATAAAGGTCGCCGGAAGACGCTGGATGCAGGTCGCTTCCAACCGGTACATATGGAAGTCCAAAGGGGAGGCCTATGTTCAGCAGTGGACGTCCAATGGCTGAGATGATGATGATGATGATTTATTTATATACACTCCGATTCTGCTTCATCTGCTGCGAGCAATAGCAAAGCATCCAGAATAACTTCGCCGTCGTCAACATTTACTATGGATGCTGTGCTAGCGCTGGCTTTCCCAAACAATTTAATCGTTTTGTATTTTTATAATACGTATAATTACAATGGCTATCAACAGCCAAGCGAATACTTTATCTTGGTTGGATCATAAATTTGGTTACGTTATAGATACGATCATAGGCGGATCCAGGATTTGGTTCTGGGGGGGGGGGGCCAGGGCGCAGAAAGACAAAAATATTAATAATTTTTACTACGAAAAGTGTGTGTTTAGCTCGCTCTGAGAAAAAAAAAAGTTTAAAGATCCTTAACAATAAGTGCGCGAGCAGTTTGCTTAGGCTCATTTGTGTTGAGATTCGATCATTCAACTAAAAGAACTTTTCATCTTTTTCGAGTAGCCTAAAAGGCGACCAGTCGCCTTTAAGGTTTTTTTGTCGCCGATTTCCAATCCGAGTAGCCTAAATGGCGAAAAATCGCCTTCGTTGGCAACACTGGTATTCGTTAGCAATATAAGTAGACCAATGGTGCCAACTTCATTTTTTGCTTGTGACACGTCAAAAATAGTAAAAACAAACTGCCATGTTTTGTTTCACTCACACCTTAAGATGTGCTCATTAACATAAATGAATAAACTATAGAGTACTTGGTTTTATTTTAGTCCCCCTTCCATGGTTTTATTTTTCTAAGATATATTATGAAGAAAGATCCGCTGTCACCCAAGTTATTTACAGCAACCCTAGAGGAGATCTTTAGGAAATTAGCAGGCGGCTGGGAGAATAGGAGCATTATCATTGGTGAACGGAGGTTAACAAACCTACGTTTCGCGGATGACATTGTCCTTTTCTCCTCGTCTGCATCGGAACTCCGCACTATGCTAGAAGACCTTAGCGGGGCAAGCTTGGAGGTCGGACTTCACATGAACTTTTCAAAGACCAAAATCATGACCAACCATATTAAACGCAAAATCTGTGTCGGGAGTGTGGAGATTGTTGTCCATGAGTATGTATACTTAGGCCAAATTGTCTCCTTCCAGGCAAGACAAGATAAAGAAGTTACCAGACGCACTGAAAATGCCTGGAGGAGCTTTTGGTTCATGAAAGACCTTATGAAGGGATCTCTTTCACTGTCCTTAAAAAGAAAACTCGTGGACATGTGCATTCTCCCCATTCTCACCTACGGAGCACAGACATGGTCTTTGACAGAACAGCAGAAGTTCGCCCTCCAAGTTTGTCAGCGTGCTATGGAGCGTAGTATCTTAGGCGTCAAATTAATAGATCACATCCCAAACACAGAACTACGCTCCCAAACTAAAATCACCGATGTTGCCAAGAAAGCCGCTTTGCTAAAATGGGATTGGGCTGGACATGTCTGCCGGATGCCGGATGAGTGCTGGGCTAAAAGAACCACTGACTGGGTGCCACCAACTCGGAAACGGCGTCGCGGCAGACCCAGAAAAAGATGGCGTGATGACCTCGACAAACACCTCAAGGATTGGTCTACTACCGCACAAAACAGAGAGCTATGGCGAGAGGGAAGGGAGGCCTTTGCCCAGCAGTGGGATACTACAGGCTCCTAATAATAATAATAATATTATGAAGACTGTCTAACTAAACAGAGCTCTTGGTAAGTAGGTAGATAATTTTATTTATGTATTCACATTTATAATGAGGATTTAGTACTTAAATGAACAAGGTAAGAAAGTACCTAAGTACCTACCTGTGAACTTATAATTTTGATATTAATAAGTAGTTACGCAAAATAGGTAAATAAGACAGTAATAGGAAGATCCTATCCCATAGTTCACATTAAGTAGGCACTTTGAAGATTTTGCGAGATTATCATTCTAAGGAACAATGTTATTCACTTACCTCCTTCCTTTTGTAAGTATTAATTAAATTGACGGCTTGACCGGGGGCTTGACGGCAGGCTTGACGGCGGGCTTGACGGCAGGCTTGACAGCGGGTTTGACGGCAGGATTGACAGCGGGCTTGACGGCAGGCTTGACAACGAGCATGAGGAGCACCTCCAACAGCTGTTCGAGAGGATGAAGCAGTATGGCATCCTAGTAAACACTTCTAAGTGCGTCTTCGGCGCGCCTGAGGTCATGTTCCTAGGATACCATATTTCAGCTGCAGGCACCAAGCCAACCGATGCCAAAGTTCAGGCAATTAGGGCCTTCCCCGCACCAAAAACCGTTTGTTGCTTCTTCCTTTTTTTCTTTTGTCTAAATTTTACTAGCTGTTGCTCACTTTCCCGACAGCTAGACGGAGACTCAGGTAGGTTGTTACGTATTCTATCATTTAATGATCGTCTCTTTATTTTTATTTTCATGCTGTATGCCATTCGTCTTTGGACCTCATTCTCAGATGTGTTAGACTGAGACGGCCGCTTGACTAGTTTCTTCGCTGCGCGGCCTGCAGAACTGAACCATCGTTGTTTTGTTCATTCAAATTGCTCCTGTCATTGTGTTGTATTAGTTCCTTATGGTGCGATTCCACCAAAATAGTGTGCAGCACATTTGCTTGCAAACATTTTGTGCAAAACTCCAACAGTGCAGGTACTAAGCTGGAGTCGCATTTGGCTTCCGTCTCCACTGGTAAGGCTGTGCGTAACTTTTGTAAGCGCACAGTTCAGCACACTTGTGCGCGAACATGTTCACTGAGCAGAGTTTCTGCCGAGACAGTTCAGTAGTTAATATGAACGGGCAGGAAAACGTAGTGCTTTGTGCTGCAGCATGTGTTTTACTATGTAGTCTCCTTAAAAAGAAACGAAGGAAGAAACCGCGATGTTGGGTGAGGCCGTTACTACAGCGACGGAATGAAGAAACGAATAAATTTCTAGAAGAAATAAAAATAGATCCATTGAGTGGATTTAAAAACTTCACACGTATATCTTGCGAAGATTTTGAGTTGCTGGTTAATGTAACTGGTCCTTTTATTGCTAAGCAAGATACCAACTACAGAAAATGTGTCCCTGTTTCAATAAGGCTTGCAATCACCTTAAGATATCTTGCTACTGGAGATTCTTTTGCAAGTTTAATGTTCTTATTTAAAGTTTCAAAAGAGCTTATTGCTCGGATTGTACCTGAGACTTGTAAGGCGTTGATAAGCGTGTTGAAAGAAAATATAAAGGTAAGAAAATTAAAATAATATACCATTTTATTTTAGTCACTTTTATTGCATTACATTTCATGCCAAGATAATGTTTCGCCATCATTCTGACGTAAAAGATCTGAATAATCATTATCGCGGACCTGAAAACTTGAAGCCGGTCCTTGACTCTGACAATTTGACGAATCTGAATACGGTGAAGGCATTGGAGTTGTAACATATTTTCCAGTACCAATAATAGCGTCATACAATAAATTATCTATATCCCTTTGTACTAAAATCTTGGTTCGCTCATCTCTAATTTTCCTTAATTTTGTTGCGACGGCTGCAGCAAAAATGTCTTCGTCATCAGGTTTTTTTTGCTTCCATCTGCTTGTTTACGTTATTCATAATGGACAAAGCTTGGGCGATTCTCGGGTCTTCTTCGACAATACGGCGTTTAAGCGAGTTCTTCGGAGCCTTAAACTTTTCGACTGGCCTTTCATGAAGAGACTCTTGATCTTCATTTACTGTGTCATTCTGGATAATAATATCTTGTGATACCTGAAATAGTAATAAAATTTCCTTTTTCAGATGCCTAACACTTTAGAAGAATGGATGATCTTAGAGCGCCAATTTGACCATCTTTGGAATTTCCCTCATTGCATTGGGGCTATGGATGGCAAACACGTTGTTATTCAAGCTCCAAGTAATACTGGAAGCGACTTTTTCAATTACAAAGGTGATTTCAGCATTGTGCTTTTAGCACTGGTTGATGCAAATTATAAGTTTATGTACGTAGATGTCGGTTGTAAAGGAAGAATATCGGATGGTGGTGTTTTCAAAAATACTGGTTTCTATGCTAATCTTCAGCAAGGAAAATTAAATTTGCCTGAACCTTACCCGTTACCCGGAAGGAACAAACCAATTCCACATGTCATTGTGGCAGATGATGCTTTTGGGTTAGATATAAATTTAATGAAACCATATCCCGGTCAAAATGACAAAAGATCAAAAGAGAGAATATTTAATTATCGGTTGAGCAGAGCGAGACGTATTGTGGAAAACGTATTCGGCATTATGTCCGGTGTATTTCGCGTACTCAG
Organism: Hemithea aestivaria; assembly: GCA_947507615.1. Lineage (NCBI taxonomy): Eukaryota > Metazoa > Arthropoda > Insecta > Lepidoptera > Geometridae > Hemithea > Hemithea aestivaria. The sequence continues at coordinate 13,699,720 of OX382341.1, read as the reverse complement.
GAAACCTATTCTGTTAGCTCCAGAAAAGACACAATTGATAACACTGACATGTTGTTACTTGCATAATTTTTTGATAACACAAAAATCGTCTTCACAACTTTATACTTCTGCTGGCTGTTTTGATACTGAGAACCAAATTACTCATTGCACTATCGATGGAAGTTGGCGGCGTGATGCAGCCATGGCAAACTTATTGCCTTTAAGACATGTTGCAAGAAGACCCCCTGGCGATGCGAAAAACATAAGAGAAGAATTTGCACATTATTTCCAAACTGACATCGGAATGGTGCCATGGCAAGAAACACTGGCGTAAATAGTATAGGTATCTAAGTAATAATATTAGAGCTAAGAAAATAAACATTTAAAACGTACCTACCTGTTCATTTATTTCGTCGTGTGAGTTCAAGCTGACGTTCGGCTCATCCCTTCCATGAAAGAAATTCAAATATGCATAAGCAAACCATTTCGGCTTATATATATCTAAAATCCCAGAACCTGAAGATTTTGAGTCCGCGATTTTCTTCTTTTCTCTTCGGTATTGAGCCAAAATAATCTTCCATTTTCTCATTACCTCAGTCGAGTCACAATTGAAACTTTGCGCCAACTCTTGAGTGGCGTCGTGTTTTTTGTTTTTATTTTTATAATCACTGTGACTAGAATCCCATAATACAGGATAAGTTTCAATAGCTTGAATAAAATTGATAATTTTATCATTCGTCCAATCCATCTTTAGCTTGGTTAATTAACAATGTACGCGCACAAATAAATGTTTTCACTCCGGTAGCGGAAGCAAGACTGAGTTCGCGCACAACAGGTTTGTACACGTCGCCGCGAGTCCACTGCCTGCATGTGTGCGCGCACAAAAGTATACAGATGTGCGCGAACATTTCTAGAATGTTCGCGCACAATTTGTTATTGTTTGCTTTAGTGAGTCGACCAGGATAAACATTTGTGTCGCACACTGTGCATTGCAGTGCCGCACAGTTCAGCACACTGGTGGAATCGCACCTTTAGAAGTCGTATCTATTATTGGCGACGATGAGTTGTGTGTTGAGAGTTTTGGTACGAGATATTTATACAAGTCGTGAAGTCTTTTTGGCTTCTATTTACCTACCACCTGATTTTTCATCTTTCTGATTAACTGTGGTCCAACTATTTCTTCAAATGTCTGATAGTTAAGACTTGTAGAATAGTTGTCATCTAAAAAATTTCTTGGGTTGGTTTATAGGGCATTAAACATTTCGTATAGTCTACTTGATCTGGATTAAATGGGCATAAACCACAAGCATCAAAGCCGTTCTTCAACGTTGTTTTATTTAAATTGGGTAAAAGCTTCTCTAAAATAGGTGCCACATCTGTTTTAAGTAATGATTTTGTTAGATTTTCAGTGCGCCATTCTAGGACTGCTTTACGCCACATTACTTTTATTGGGCGAAATGCCGCTACATCAGCTGGTTGCAAAATTCGTGTCGCATTAGGATATAAAGCTTTAAGGATTATACCAAGATTTTGACATAGTTGTGTTAGCTGTAGTGTTGTGTGGCTTTTATGCCCATCCAAAAAAAGAATCACTGGAAAAGTGATATTCATTTTCACAAGCGCTGGATGCAGGACATTCTGTATGTACTGGATGAAAAGCTCTGCTTTCATCCATCCATTTTCTGACAAGCCAATACCCCACTCTCTAGGCACAGACTTTTGAATCTCAGGTCGCATTCTCTTTAAGGGGTAAATAATCATAGGTGGTGCTGTTACACCATCCGCCGAAAATGTGAACATTACAGTAACACATGATTTTGCTTGAGCGTGATCTACCTCATAAACATTTTTGGTTCCCTTTAAAGCGAGAACTTTATAATAATTTTTAATTTAAAATAATTTCTTTGTTGCTTCTTCCTTTCTTCTTTTGTCTAAATTTTACTAGCTGTTGCTCACTTTCCCGACAGCTAGACTGAGACTCAGGTAGGTTGTTACGTACGGGCCGGCCGCGCCGAGTCGTCGTGAGGCTGGCGCGCCGCTCTCTGCGCGACAACATCTTGCAAGCGGCGCGCGTGCGCCGTTCGCTCACCTCGGCCGAGCTGGGGCTGGCAGGGCCATCACGTCGCCTTTATGTAAACGAGCGGCTCACTAAGACGAACCGCCAGCTCTTCCATAATGTGCGCGACGAGTGCCGCAGGCGCGAGTGGCGCTACGCCTGGACCAAGCGAGGACGTGTTTACGCGCGACAAGGGGACGGCAAACAAGTGTTTATGATCCGCCCTGGTACTGACCTGAATAGGGTTTTTGCAGTTAAAAATGTTTGAAGTACTTGTCATTTTTTATCCTAGCGCGCAATACAGTCATCTGAATCTACAGAGTATAATTTATAATATTTTATTTCATCTACATATATATTGTGTCTATTCACAAAGCTTTCTTCGTATTATATACCGCAAGGAATGTATTAAGTTGGTAATAATTTTTGCTAAAAAAATGCTAAGCCAGTTTCTCATGCTTATTATAATGTATTATGTTATGCGCAGTGTCAGTGATTATATTATTATGTATTATTGGGTATATCTTTATTTATTCATTGTTATAATATAACTATGTACTGTTTTTATATATTATTTTGTTGTCATCATTATCTACGGAACTATTGCATTTATTTTGTATATTTACTTACTATATTATTTTGTCAGCGAGTTATATTATTGTGTTTAGTAAACTTTTAACTATAGGTTTGTACAATGCTGGGTCCTTGGGCACGAATCACGACAACTTTATCGCGTCGGTGAGTCGCCTTGACATCGACATCTTGGCAGTGAATGAGACCTGGTTGCGTGCCGGCGAGGAGGGACGCGCCCCCGCGTTACCCTTGTACCGCCTGCGCCACATCCCGCGACCGCGAGACGTGCGCTCGCGCGGCGGCGGCGTCGGCTTTTACATAAAGCGCGGCCTCGCGGCGCGCACCTGGCCTCATCCCGTGGATCCCGCGCATACCTCAGTTGAGCAGATGTGGCTCACCATGACCCTAGGCGGAAAAAAGTTGGTACTCGGGACGGCGTACCGTCCGCCCTGGATGGACGTTGACCTGTTTTTTAATGCAATTACAGATTCTATTAGCTCTTTGCCCTACTATGACCATTTAATTTTGCTAGGGGATTTAAATATTAATTTATTAAATAAGACTGACATCAAAACAATAAAATTATGTACTTTTATGACATGTTTAAATATATCACAAGTAGTAACCGAACCCACCCATTTTACCGAGACGAGTCAGACTCTTATAGATGTTGTATGCACTAATTTACGCCCAAAGAGAATTCTCTATGACTCAGTAGGGACTCTCTATGGGCATGTGCTTGTTTCTTGCTGCTTTCAATTCAAGCGGGAGAAATGTAAGCCCTTTACTGTAAAATATAGGCCCTTGAAAAACATCTCTTTAAATGATTTTAACATCGATTTAGAAGCAGTTAGGGGGGACAAAATCTGTGAGCTTGATAATGTCAACGACATAGTAACTTCCTTTAACCATGCATTAAAATGCCTTTTTGATCTGCATGCTCCTCTCAGGTCTGCTATTATCAAAGAGGGTTCCTACCCATGGATAACCGACACAGTTAAGCTGATGATGAAATTGCGTGATGAAGCTTCATCAGATTATCATAGAACCTTATCAGATACAAAAAAACAGTACTATAAGCAATTAAAAGGTACAGTCAATACAGCTCTTTTTCATGAAAAAGTAGCGTATTATAAATTTAATATAAACAATAAAATAAAAGATCCAAAACTATTATGGAAGAATTTAAAAAGTACCCTTCTACCAAAACAATTCAATAATTTACCTTCTAATTTTAATGATCCCAATATAATAAACCTACATTTTTTAAATATTCCCGGCGATAGTAATGTAAAGATCTCACACTTGACCTTTTTTGAGTTTCACAGATTCAGTAATTCAGTTTTTCATATTGATCTAGTCGGTGAAGACACTATTGTTAAAATAATCAAAGGACTAAAATCTAAAGCGATGGGTTGTGATGATCTAAACTTAGATATGTTAATAATGACTTTTCCTTTTACAATAGACATCATAAAATATATCATTAATGTTTCTATATCTTCTTCTACTTTTCCGGATATATGGAAACTTGCTATTGTGCGCCCTCTACCTAAACTAACAAATCCAACTGAGCTAAAAGATCTTAGGCCAATTAGTATTCTTCCATGCCTGTCCAAGATAATAGAAAAGGTAGTGTGTGCGCAATTGACCAAATATCTCGAGGACAATAATATCTTACCTGACTTTCAGTCAGGTTTTCGAAAGGGACGAAGTACAGTAACTGCTCTGCTTGATGTTACTGATAACATAATACGTGCCCAGGACAAAGGAATGTGTACTATTCTAGTACTACTCGACTTTTCCCGTGCGTTCGACTCACTTAATATTAACTTATTATTATCGAAGCTACGTTATTATGGTTTTGACCAGGAAGCGATTCTGTGGTTTGGTAGTTATCTCACAAATCGCCGTCAATTTGTCAAAATAGATAGGGATGATGGTTCATCGCTGGTTTCCAATGAGGTAGTTTGTAGTAGAGGCGTACCGCAAGGTTCTATTCTTGGGCCTATTCTATTTATTTTGTACTCGGCTGATTTAAAGGATCACATAAATCATTGTAAGGTTCACTTTTACGCAGACGATACACAGATTTATATTTCTTGTAAACCGTCGGATATAGATTTAGCTATTAGTAAACTTAACGAAGATCTCGTGAACATTGTAGCGTGGTCTGAGAGCAATGACTTATTACTAAACCCTACTAAAACTAAATACTTACTTTTAGGTAGCAAGCATCAGTTGGCAACAACCAAGCCCTCTATTAATGTCATGCTCATGAACAAGCCAGTTGAGAGAGTATTAGAGGCTCGGAATCTCGGCCTAAGCATGGACGTTAACTTGCGCTTTATTAAGCACATAGAGAGCTCTATAGCATGCTGTTTCTACAGACTGAAGGTTCTGTATAAGATGAGACCGTTCCTAAGCGAAGACCTTCGTATTCAGTTAGTAGAGTCACTAATTTTGTCCAAACTGAACTACATGGACCCAGTCTTTGGACCTCGCCTTTTAGCAAAAAGCCAAAAACTTATTCAGCGTGTCCAGAATGCCTGTGCCCGTTTTTGCTTTAATATTCCACGTAGGGCTCATGTAACTCCATATTTAAATAAGCGCTCTATCCTGAAGATGCGGCATCGGCGGAAACTGCACCTAGCCTGCCTTCTTTTTGGCGTTCTTAAGTTCGAAGCACCACGATATCTTCATGAAAAGCTATCATGGTCTTCCAAAGGCAGACAGCGATCGCAGTACGTGATGCAACTTGCTACTCCACGCAACAGCTCAGCCTCTTTTAGGGGTGGTTTCCGCTATGCTGCATCTAAATGCTGGAACAATATTCCTCCGCCTATAAGGACCTTTCATAGTCTGCACAGTTTCAGGGTGAAACTGAAGAAATTCCTTCAGGATCACCAGTCAAGTCAGGAAAACCAGAGACTCGAAACGAGTGCAATCTGAATCGGAGCTACATTAATAATAATTATCGATTTCGTAATTATATTATTTATTATATATAATGTTTAAATATTTAATTGAGCATAATTTACTTATGACACTTTTATTCTATTTATTTATTTTCAAAACACTATACCCATAAACTACTATATCTTTTACTTAATATTATCATTTTACTAGCGCATTTGTCATTTTATATTGTATTATGTATATTAACATGGCTTTGATTTTTTTATTACCGTTTTTTTATTTAAGTTTTTCTTTCTGTAATTTCAAAAATGTTTTTTGGTCTTAATTTTGTATGTAGAATATTATGTATTGTTTTTTTTATGTCATTGTATGTTTATTGTTAACCTGGCCGTGATGTCACTGCCGTTGGTGCCAGCGGAAGACCAGCGTAGGTCCTTTATTGAACCTACATATGCTGAGCTGGGGCCTTTTTGCGGCAAATCTTATATACTTACTTTGTTTTATGTACCTTAATGCTGTAATTTGTCGTAAATAAAACTTTTTCTTTCTTTCTTTCTTTCTTTCTTTCTTTCTTTCTTTCTTATTCTATCATTTAATGATTGTCTCTTTATTTTTATGCTGTATGCCATTCGTCTTTGGACCTCATTCCCAGATGTGTTAGCCTCAGCGTCCAAGATGTCGCCGACCGACTGAGACGGCCGCTTGACTAGCTTCTTCGGTGCGCGGCCGGCAGCCATAATTTCCTTAAGTGTGCTATTGCCGGGCGCCGTGGGCTTGACGGCGGGCTTGACGGCGGGCTTGGCGGCAGGCTTGACGGCGGGCTTGACGGCAGGCTTGACGGCAGGCTTGACAACGAGCATGAGGAGCACCTCCAACAGCTGTTCGAGAGAATGAAGCAGTATGGCATCCTAGTAAACACTTCTAAGTGCGTCTTCGGCGCGCCTGAGGTCACGTTCCTAGGATACCATATTTCAGCTGCAGGCACCAACCGATGCCAAAGTTCAGGCAATTAGGGCCTTCCCCGCACCAAAAAACCGTCAGGGAGCTCAGGAGATTCTTGGGTATGATAAATTTCTACCGCCGATTTCTTCCCAAGGCAGCACAAACCCAAGCACAGCTGAATGCTCTTTTGGCCGGGTCGGTCAAAGCTTCACATCCCGACGACCTGACTGGACCAGCTCTGACCGCCTTCGAGGAGTGTAAGGAAGCCCTCAGTAATGCTGCACTACTAGCGCATCCCGACTGCGAGGCCAAGCTTGCCCTCGTTACGCATGCCTCGGACACAGCATTGGGTGCCGTCCTCCAGCAATACAAGGACAAGGTATGGGATTTTTTTTTTTTTTTTTTTTTTTCCCCGGGGAAATGCCTTACGCATACTACCCTAAGCCGTTTTAACGCTAGTCCAGGGTGGTTATGTGGGACTTCCCGCCAGAGAAACCGGCGGATATACCCACTAAAACCCCGGGGTCCTTCCAGCCGCTGTTCTGCAGGGACGACGAAGGTACGCTCTCGCATTCTTCTCCGTCGTCCCGGAGGTATGGGAACCCCTAGCATTCTTCTCTAGGAAGTTCAGCCCTTCACAGCAGAAGTATTCGCCATACGACCGCGAACTACTCGCCATATATGAGGGTATAAAATACTTCCGCCACATGCTGGAGGCCCGACACTTTGTCGTGAAATCTACGGTTATTAAATAATTATTAAATGAAAAAAAATTTTTAAAAAAAAGGTTAGTCAGTTTAAATGGGGCGAGGGCACAGCAGTGCCTCGGCCAGGTACGAAACGACTGGAGTGAGAGACTCCGGTGGCACAGCATGTACGCTCAACAAGATGGCGGCGTACGGTGCGGCATGGCTAACTAAGGATTCAAAATGATGAAGCACGAGGTCTCAGACGTGAAGCCCAAGCGTGCGACGAGTAGAACACGGGACGTGAAGCCCAAGCGTGCGACCCACGAATATGTGGGTAATGCAGGGTGGAGAACCGGCAGGATGCGCGTACCCCTCTGCAGCAGATAGTACCGGGTCAGGCGGCTCGGCACAGCGGTCCAGATAAATACGCTCACGGCGCAGCAAAACACTTCACTATGGAAATAAACTAATTTTAAGTTGAATCTATCGAAAAAAGCAAAATTAAAGAAAACGGCTGGGGGGCCGGGGCTGGAGCCCCGGCACCCCGGACTGCGTGACTTACTTAAAGGACTTCTCTCTAATTAGCCAAAAAAAGGCCGAATGCCTAATGACATGGCTATTTAAACCTTCCTAAAAGAAAAGAAAGGTGAATATCGAAGAAATTTGATTTCTCCGACCACCTTAAAAAAAACAAAACTAATCTCCAAAAAAAAAATGAAGTATGAAACTCCCAAGTACCAACAAATACCAAGGGACCCTGGACAGAACAACTATTTGGACAAATTTTCAGTTTCTATTTAGTATTCTACCATATTTAATATCTAACCTAATTAGTTAAATCACTATATGCCTATCTTCGTGTGATCAATCTACGTAACTATTATTGATTTAATTTTTACTACAAGATGATGCCAATAAAATGTCAATTTAAGCCTTCCGTTAAACAAATTGACAATTATTCATCCTCGATTTTCAACTCGGTGTCTGGCAACATTATCTCCGCCAGGGCGCCGATGCGTATATTGAAACCCTACCTCTATTCAGCACCGCGACCGAACTGAGATGCGGGAGCCTTTCCATACGTGAATTCTCAAAATGCGATTTTAATCCCTTCCGCTATTCAGCACCGCGACCGATCTGAGCTGCGGGAGCCTTTACGTGCATTAATTCTGTAATTGCGACTTTAATCCCTTCCGCTATTCAGATCGACCGATCTGAACTCGGGGATTGATTCCAGGGTAATATTTAAATCTGTTTGATGAAAACGCTTGTCTGTCGTATGTTTGAAATTATCTTAGATCTTTAAAATCACGCAACGGAATTTGATTGTGATTCAAGAGGAAAGTTTATGTATTACTAGTAGACCCGCGCGCACTTCGTAGCGCGTAAAACAGTCTACAAATACTACATACCTTTAGTCATTCAAGAGACGAGACAAGACAAGAGACAGGACAAGAGACATGACAGAAGAGACAAGACAAAAGAGACAAGACCAAAGAGACAAGACAAAAGAGACAGGACAAGATACAGGAAAAAGAGACAAGACAAAAGAGACAGGACATGAGACAGGGCAAGAGACAGGACAAGAGACAAGACAAAAGAAACAGGACAAGATACAGGAAAAAAGAGACAAAACAAAAGAGACAAGACAAAAGAGACAGGACATGAGACAGGACAAGGGACAGGACAAGAGACAAGACAAAAGAGACAAGACAAAAGAGACAGGAAGGACATGCGACAGGACAAGAGGCAAGACTGAGTTTCAAAAAGAAAAAATTATATTGCAAGGTCTGTACTTTATATTTATACGGGTAGGTATACCATATTCCATTTTACGTATATCAATAATAAAAATAAATTAAAGTTTATAGAATAATTATATTTTCGTATTTATTTATTACAATTCCTTAAAAATTCGTCAACGTCTCATTCAGTATTCAGAACTAAAATTAGTAGCAAACAAACACTAAACATTGGTCGATCTGAATAGCGGAAGGGATTAAAGTCGCAATTAGAGAATAAATGCACGTAAAGGCTCCCGCGGCACAGATCGGTCGCGGTGCTGAATAGCGGAAGGGATTAAAGTGGCATTTTGAGAATTCACCTATGGAAAGGCTCCCGCATCTCAGTTCGGTCGCGGTGCTGAATAGAGGTAGGGTTTCAATATACGCGGCGCCGATAGTATAGTCCGTCTAAAAAGAGTAGACAAAAAATGAGGGCGTCACTGTCGTTTAACTGGTATCCCCCAAACAGTATTATAAGAACTGATTTTGATACATGTTTATTATGGACATTATTTTTTGTTGGCAAAATCGCAAGCAGTGTGCTGCCATAAAATTTAACGATTCTAAGCTAATTTCACATATCCGTTTATCATTACAACTCACAACTCGTGGTTCAATCCTACTAATAGGTTTTGCCATATAAATATTTTTAAGTAATTTCTAGACTTACTAAAATGGCTATAAAAATAGGGGTTGGTTATAAAAATGGTAAAAATTTAGGGTTGTATGTATTTTTAATGCCACATTATAGGAAAATAAAAACAAACATTAATATATTTAATCATATAGTTTTTATTTTATACTATACTATATGATTAAATATACTGCCCTTAATGTTTTCCGTAAACAGATGAGTGAATTGTGATCGGGTGATTTGCAATACAAACACCAGTTGGAGTGTTGACAACTCTTCTTGTTGGCATAATGATTCCTTAAGCACTTGAAACAGTGCCCCGACGTCCTGGCCCATGACTTCCTGTCCATAGGAGTCATGCGTTTGAATTGTCCACACTTATAAAGTGTGTGATCGGCCTCATGACAGTAAGAGCATGATGTTGAAGTCACCTGGTATGTATGACGTGATCCTTGAGCCCGTGGAAGCGATGAGTGAGTGGAGCCCCGTAGCGCTGAGCCTGATGCTCGCGGAGGAGATGATTTTCCTCTGGGCGATGGAGACTTCCTGGCGGCCGTCGCCCAGGACTGCTCGTTGACCGATTGAAGAACGCGGCATTGCTCGTCCAGTAGATCCATAAGTTGGTCCAATGTGGGCAAGTCGTCCCTAGACTTACCATGGCGCTCCTCAAATAGCGATCTGATACGTACTGGCAACTTCTGCAAAGTGATAAAGAGTATGATATAGGACCACTCCTTGACCGGTACCTCTAAGGCCTGGATTGATTCCCTTAACGGATCATATAGATCTGTACGTAGTGAAACGTTGCCCTGAATGACGGGTAGATACGATGCGATCTATATACATGTCCAATAACAAACGCCTATTCTGATACCTTCCCTTTAAAAGGTTAAGGGCAACTAACTTTAAAAGAGTATAATATTCTACTTTTTTAAGTTTTTAGTAACAACTCTAATAAAAATACCGCGGAATATACCTACTTTGGGAAAAATTTGTGACCTTGGGATCTAAGTATACGATAATAATATTATTTCGCGCGAGAGTTCAGAGCGCGTAATAAACATGCGGGGCGGCAGGGTGGCGGGGCCAAATCTTGGATTTTCACTGGCCTATAGCGGGCCCTTAATAAAATTACCTTAAATCTATGTTACAATGTAACCCGTCTGCAAGCAGACGTGCAAATTATTTGGCAAGTATTTGTTAATTAATTATTACATGAGAAAATTATATGTCAATTAAATTATGTTTATTATTTATAATGTCAATTAAAATAAAATATTAATAGATACACAATAAAAAATAAAATTACTAAATTAATACACTACAAAATTCATTAAATTCCTTTACACTATAAAAACTATTTTTTAAAAGCCAGTCAATTAATGTTTTTTTTTTAAATTTACCACGGTTAAGCATTTTTATGTCATCAGGTATAGCGTTATATACCTATTACTATGCACATATTATATACATTTTTATTGTACAAGTCCTTTTGGGCGCAGGGTCGATATAATAGGTTTTTGAAAGCTTTTCTGGTTTGACGTGTGTTTACCTCATTATATCTTTTAAAATAATCAGGATTCTGTTTGACAAGGATGCAAATGTCTCGAATGTATGTACATGCACGGCAGAGGAATCATGTTGCACTTTTAAATAGAGGTCTGCAACTATCCAAGAACCACGCCTTATTGATTACCCTAATACATCGTTTTTGCAGATCCTCTTATGCCGCAATATTCAAGCTTCTGCAAAAGTTTTGCATGGTCCACATAGTCAAAAGCTTTTGACATGTCGAGGAATATTGAAATTATTGGGATGCCGTTATTTATGTTAGCGTTTGTGGACTATGAAAAAGCCTTTGATTCGGTGGAAACATGGGCGGTGCTCGAGTCACTTCAGCGATGCCATATTGACTATCGGTACATTGATGTGTTGAAGTGCTTGTATAAGAACGCCACTATGTCAGTCCGAGTACAGGAGCAGAGCACGAAGGCGATTCCATTGAGAAGAGGCGTAAGACAGGGAGACGTTATCTCTCCGAAACTGTTTACTGCCGTAATGGAAGACACCTTCAAGCTCCTGGAATGGCAAGGACTTGGCATCAATATCAACGGCGAATACATCACTCACCTTCGGTTTGCCGACGACATCGTAGTCATGGCAAAGTCGATGGAGGAACTCAGCATGATGCTCGATGACCTCAACCGAGCTTCACAACGGGTGGGCTTAAAAATGAACATGGACAAGACGAAGCTTATGTCGAATGCCAATGTTGTGCCCACCCCAATATCTGTTGAAGGATCGGTACTCGAAGTTGTGGACTCATATATCTATCTAGGACAAGTAGTCCAATTAGGTAGGTACAACTTCGAGAAAGAGGTCAACCGCCGAATCCAACTCGGTTGGGCAGCGTTCGGGAAACTACGCAATGTCTTTTCGTCCGATATACCTCAGTGCCTCAAGACGAAAGTCTTTGATCAATGTGTGTTACCAGTGATGACTTACGGCACCGAAACGTGGTCCTTCACCATTGGCCTCATCTCGAAGCTCAAAGTCGCCCAGCGTGCTATGGAAAGGGCTATGCTCGGGGTTTCTCTACGAGATCGAATCAGAAATGAAGAAATCCGTAGACGAACTAAAGTCACCGACATAGCCCGGCGGATTAGCAAGCTGAAGTGGCAATGGGCAGGCCACATAGCGCGCAGAGCGGATGGCCGATGGGGTCGAAAAGTGCTCGAGTGGAGACCACGGACTAGCAAACGAAGCGTAGGACGTCCACCCACAAGGTGGACAGACGACCTTATAAAGGTCGCCGGAAGACGCTGGATGCAGATCGCTTCCAACCGGTACATATGGAAGTCCAAAGGGGAGGCCTATGTTCAGCAGTGGACGTCCAATGGCTGAGAAGAAAGAAGAAGAAGATTCTCGTCATAACTTTCTTCAGTGCACCATGTCTGATAAATATTTGGCTGCAGCTATCGTGTGTTTAATTGTAGCGAAACGGCAAAAACGAAAACGCCGAATCTGTACTAAGGGCTGGTTGATGAAAAGGCCAATCTACAATAACGAACGCCTGTTAAAGGATTTAGAATTAACTGAATTGAAAGATTTCAAGAATTATATGAGAATGGATCCTATCAAATTTAGGCAATTGATTCAGTTGGTAGAACCTTTAGTAGAGAAAAAAAATACTGTAATTAGAGAAGCAATTTCACCATTTCAACGTTTGGCCATTACATTGCGATACCTGGCCACTGGAAATACTTTCGAAGATTAGAAATTCAGCACTGCAATCTAGTAATGGGTGATATCTATATTTCTGAATATCGAATCGAAACTATATATTGATATTCAATATCGGATATCAAAACTATATATTTTACGAAACTATATACTGAACAAATAACTCGATTCGAGTCGATGTGGTTATTGGTTATGATTTAGATATTTGAATATCGTGTCATCTTACGTTAATAGCTGAATATAATGTAACTATTATTTTTTAGCAAATCGTTTTTAAACAATATCTTCATTACAACAGTCACAGAATGAACTTCCCTTCATACTTTACCCAGGCTTAGGACTGGCTACATTATTATTTTATTTTGTAGGTACATGTTACAAGTTATGATATTTATAGTAAAGCGGACTATTTTTAAACATAAATATTTTCTAAACAAGTATGCAGAATGCAGATATATGCAGAACAATAATGCAGATCGCAGGCGTATTTAGAAGTTCATTCGATTTTATATAAGTACATGATTTTTCTATTTACATAATTGTTCATGTTTTTCTATATACATTATTTACATCATTGTTTATTATCGTACTATTTACACATGAAATCTGTCGGCGTGTAAATTCACCAATTCAAAAACCACGAAACTGAATCAAAACAAACAAAATGCAGTGTTAAGTGTTCAATTTATTTGTATCCACTTGTAACTTTCTTTCAAGGCCAAAAGGTCAGGTCAATATTTAAAATAAAAAAATCCTTAACTTTAGGCGATAGAGTCTATAATTGTAACATGCCAAAATTCTGCCAAATAATATTCAAAATCAATTTTTTGTCTATTTTAAATACCGACTTAACCACTTATGAATTAAAGTTTAAAATAGCATGGTTGACCTAAAAATATATCGCATCCCGCTCTAACTCACGTGCGCTCTTTCATTAACCATCGTCTAAATTCGTGAGCGAATCGTGTAACTTCGCAAACACTATACTATCAAACACGATATTCAAACACGATATTTCAATATAGGGTTTGGGACTCGGGACGGCTTCGTTGTACAATCGGATATCTTCGTAAAAACTATTTCGTTAAACAAACACGATATTAAATATACGTTTCGGTACCGCATCGTTACGATTTTCTCCCATAGACAAATATAGTGTTTCGCAAAATATATAGTTTCTGCAAAGGTCTATATATAGATATCCGATATTGACGCGATATATAGTTTCAATATCTATATACGTTTCGTATCACCCATCCCTACTGCAATCTCACCACAATCACTTGGCAAAATTGTAATAGAAACCTGTGAAACAATAATACAAGTTCTAAAGGACTATATTAAGGTAAGAAAATAAATACATTTAGTAATTAATTAATTTATTTATTTATAGGCCGTGTCTATATGTGCTACTACAAAAGACCTATTTCTCTATTCTTTAAATGCAGATATGTATTGCAATAAAAGAGAGTTTTCATTTCCTTCTGTATGATTTACAACAAACGTAGTAGTCTCATCAAAATTCTCTGAGCTATGTTCCATAGCAGGTAGCTGATTATCGATTCGCACTGATGGCTGGTTAACATATCTTGGTACATGCGATGGTCTTGCTGTAATTTGTACTAAAGATGGGTCAACATATGTTGGTGATGGTAAAGGCATTGCGCTAATATGAACTGGAGATTGGTTAACGTACGATCTTGATGGAGTTGAGTTTGCGGAAATATGAACTGGAGATTGGTTAACGTACGATGTTGATGCAGTTGAGTTTGCGGAAATATGAACTGGAGATTGGTTAACGTACGATGTTGATGGAGTTGTTTGCGGAAATATGAACTGGAGATTGGCTGTATTGAATATTGTGCGTAAATTCGTTTTTTTACAGAATTACGGTGTAGCTGTCCCAATTGACCTTCCATTAGGATTTCAGCAATCGCTTTTTTGGCATAAATTTGTTGCGGTCGATCCATTTTTCGTAGATCTGCGGCGCAAGCCAGAGCCCAATATGTGTATTCGTCTTTTTTTTCACTGAGATGCTCATATGCCAAATTCATAAGTTTTTCTTCATTCTTGGCTTTTGTAGAAGCATGCTTCTTTAAAATTTTCCGAGGAGCCGTGTTATCATTATCATTCTTGCAATCATCTTTATCATCCAATGTAGAAGTTTGACTAACCTAAAAATAAAAAAAATAAGTATTTTATATATTCTATGTACATATTCCTTTCCAGCTACCACAAACAAACGAAGAATGGGAAGAAGTGGCCAAAGGGCTTGAAATCAGGTGGAATGCTCCTCACATCCTTGGTGCTATAGACGGCAAGCACGTGGAAATAAACAAACCTCCTGGCTCGGGATCATACTACTACAATTATAAAAAACAATTCAGTATTGTGTTGATGGCTATTGTAAATGCCAATTATGAATTTATTATGGTCGATGTTGGAACGAATGGTCGAGTGTCAGATGGAGGTGTGTTACAAAATACCAAATTTGGACAAAAATTAAGGAACAATGATTTGAACATCCCAAGACCTGCAGCTGTGAACAATAGTACTCGAAATTTCCCATATGTCTTTGTAGGAGATGATGCCTTCCCAATGGGGCCAAATTTATTAAAGCCGTATAGTCAAACTAGGGATGGACGTTTAAAATATACATCGATGTTTTTTTCGATGTGATGCATCGATCGGTCACATCGATGGTAATACGATGTATTGGGAAATACATCGATGTTTCTTATATATCGATTGTTTTAGGTTAGGCATTAATTAAAACAAAAATATGTATTAATCAGGAAATATATGTATTAAAATTAAAAATCACCGAGACAACACATTTTTTTTACATATTCCAATATTTTTTGTCAATGCTATGTAAAAACAAAAGTTTGCTTAATCTCTTCCCCTTCAGCCGGTTTCTTTGTTCAGTCATAACTAGCCCTGCCTGTGAAAAAAGTCTTTCTGAAGGGACTGACGTGCCAACTATTGTTAAATACTTAAAAGCTATTTTGTACAGCTTCGGGAATTGTATTTTGTAATCTCTCCAAATTTCTAACGGATTTTCTTTAAGTCTTCCAACAGGAGTTCGGAGATAAACGGAAAGTTCGTCAGACAAAACGTCTTCAGATTTGTTAATTTTCCAGTTACGATGCACTAACTTATGGTGATCAGTCCATAATGAAAAGGCCTCTTCATTTTTATCGGACTTGTCAGAATCGGACTCAGGTTCTTCATTGCTATGCAAATTCTTCTTCATTAAATCTTTAATTTTCGTAACAGCATTCGAACAAGCTATCGGATCATTGAAATGCATTCTTTTAAACCGTGGATCTAAAATACTTGCGATAGCCAGAGCATTCACATGTTCTATTGAACCCATTATTTTATTTATTTCATTAATAGCAAGTTTCTGCACCTCTTTCGCTACGGGATCTTCTATAACAGCTGAAGTTATTTTAGAGAGCATGCAACGAACTAAGGGAATAATTTTACTACTTGTGCAGTATTTATCACCTGAAATTTCTTTTGTAGCCGCTTCTAAGGGTCGCAATACCATGATGACAGACGATACAGTAGATATTTCCGATGCACTCAGCATTGCAGGTGCTCTAGGGTGGCGGAAGAGAATATCATTTATGACACTACGGAGTTCTAGAAATCTTTGTAACATATAATATGTACTGTTCCAGCGAGTATCCACGCTTTGTATTAATTTTACCTCAGCTGCTCCAGCAGAAGACTCCGTAGCCGCAGCAGTAGCTTTACGTAATTCATCACTAGCAATGCAACTCTGTTTAAACCAAGTCACTATTGATTTTACTTTAGAAACAATGTTTCTCCACTCAATACATATCATTGTGCCTTCAGCCACCAAATTCAGAGTATGGGCAAAACATGGGATGTGTTTCCTTCTACCAAACGCTAATTCGATCGCCTTAACTATATTGGCTGCGTTGTCAGTAACAACAGCTGTTACATTCTCTTGATCGATTTTCCAGTCTTGACATACCTTTAAGAGAATTTCAGAAAGATAATCTGATGTATGTCTTTCATCCAATTCGTACACACCTAAGGTGACTGAATATAGTTCAATGTCTATTCCGAAATGTGCTGTGATGCCCAAAAAACTTTTCATATTCAAGGTATCCGACCAAATATCTGTTGTTAGGGTTATATCTTCTATAGAGGACAACATTTTCTTAATTGTTTCTGAAATTACTTCATATTTATCGTCCAGCCAGCGTCTTAGAGTTGTTCTACTCGGGAGCTTATATTGAGGAGCAACTGTTTTCATTAGAGTTTTGAAGCCTACGTTTTCAACGATTGAGAATGGCTGATGGTCTTTGCAAATCATGAATAACAAACAGTTGTTCAGTTTCCTTGTCTTCGCTCCAGATTCTGAGTAAGAGGAAATATCTTTAAAAGCGGCCTGTATTGTTCTTTGGCGTTTTAAAGGTGTAACGTTTTCGTCTAAGTCTGAATCAATGGTTTCATTTACGGTTTTTGGTAACGGTGCACCGGATCTTTGACTGCCACTGCAACTTGGAACAGGTTGAAACTGAAGTACTCCATCATCCATTTTATTATAAGGCGTAACTTTGGTATCCAGATCCAGAGGATTCGATATTTCGTCTGTAGTAGTTACTGCATTGAATGTAGTTTGTTTCGGCTGAATTTCGAGATAAGCAGCCTTATGAACATTACGAATATGTCCAATTAAGTTCGTAGTGTTTCCAGCAGACTTAATTTCCTTTTGACATAGTTTGCATTTCGTTTTCTTATCGTCAATTTTGTTAAAGAACTGCCAAACGGAACTTTTTTTCTTAGGTCCCATTATAACTGAAAGTAAAAAACAAAACTATATAGGACTGTTTACAGGGAATTTATAATAATACCTATTAACTGCCTAGTAGAATACAAATAAGTATAAGCCGCATTTTAATCGATAATATTAATATAGTAATTATCGATAACTTGGCATCACTATCACTACAATAGATAGTATTATTATTTCACGGTAAAAAATATAACCTTTCAATCAAATCGTATCATATTGCGAAATTAATGCATTCGTCGTAAAGTAGGTACATAATCTTCTCTTTTATATCTTAGTTATAAGCACGCGCAATATAAAACGTAAAATATAATAATTGCTTTGTACTTTTTGACAACAAAACAATGTGTCATTTCCAGTAAAGTTTCACTAGCAAAACCATTATCATTATCACTAAATACATTATTCTATTTATTAATACACATACCTGACATACCTGTTCATAAATTAGTTTCTTTTTTAGATTTAAACAAGGCAAAAACTCGTATCGTAACAAAAACACAATATACATTTACACAGCAGAAACTCGGTCGGCCATATTGTTGTTTTGGTTTAATTAATATTGGCAGCACTGATTATAACGTTTCGTTTCTCTTTTCACTCATAGTATAGTAATCTCATAATTTGCGTACCTAATCGATGCATCGAATGAAAAACATCGATATATATTCGATGTTGAAGTATTTACAATACATCGGTTCAAGACGATGCATCGTTACTATACATCGAGTATTTTAAATAAATCGATGTATATCGTCCATCGCTAAGTCAAACTGGATTGACAAAAGAAAAACGAATATTTAATTATCGATTTTCACGTGCAAGGCGGTTAGTGGAAAGCGCATTTGGAATACTTGCAACTCGTTTTGGAGTATTTCAAAGATCATTTTATTTACACCCTGTAAAAGTACAGAAGGTTGTTCTAGCTTGTTGCTATCTTCATAATTTCTTAAGAAAATCCACATATTTTTCTTACAAGTTAATTCCTAATGAAGATGTACATAGATACCGGGACTGTACATCCACCAGCCGAGAAAGTAACTGTGTTGACTCCCTTGGAAAGTTGTAACCAGAAAAATTCGCTACAGATTGCTAAGCGAGCAAGGGACGACTACTGTGAATATTTTAACAACGAGGGTGCAGTTTACTGGCAGGATAAATTTGTTACTATGTTATTACATACTTTTCGAATAAAATGTTATAAACATACCGTGTTTTGTTCCACATCATCTTCAACAGAATTTTGTGTGTCAGAATTTTGGGTAATATCCATAGAAGATTCAGAGTCACACGCCATTTCTTGATCATGTAAAAAGTTCATGTCACTGTAGTACCACAACGTTGGTTCATATATAGAATCAGCACTTGCACAGATTTCATAGAATCCATGTATTTTTTTAATTCTTTCCGATAGTTTGTTCTCAGAGCATTAATTTTTTTTTCAAGTCGTCTTTATTTGCTTTAGGAAACATCTCTTGGTACTTGCTAAGCAACAAATCATAAGCCATACTCTTTTTGTCCCGGTCATGGTACAATTTACTTTTAACATTCCACAAAGCAGGTAAATCACGATATTATTGAATGCACTCGATAATGAATTCTCGTTCCTTTTCTTTCGCTGACATTTTTTGTGCCATTTTCGCTGCAAAATACACGCGTGCGTGCGCGACTGCTCTGAACTGTAGACTAAAAAATATTGGGCAATATACCATACACAAGACACAATAAATAAATATTGTGCAATAAAATTTAAAAGTCCTCAATCTTTTGCTCAATGATTGCGCAATCTTCAATACTACCCCTATATGTTCAATAATATTGTGCAATCATCAACATTGCGCAATATTATTGAAGGTGTATGGGTCGCCTAAGTTAGTCGTTTACACATTGAAGGCCAGATAGGCCTGGCGGACCAACAAAAAAGTTTCAAGGTTATTGCACCAAGCAAGCCCAGAAGTACAAGAGTTATATGAAAATTTTACAGATGAAAGCGTGGATGGGGCAAATGAGTATGATAAATGCGTAAAAAAGCTAATCGCATACTTCCAACCATCTACTAATACTTCGTATGACCGTCAAAAATTCCGAAGCATGGAAATAAATGATGGCGAATCATGCTCCCAATACATTATAAGACTGTGTACGCAAGCTCAGTTCTGTAACTTTTCGACAAGGCAGAAGAAGCAATAATAGATCAAATAATAGAGAAATGTGAGAATAAAGATTTGAAACGAAAATTAATGAAAAAAGGTTAAAACCTAACCTTAAAACAAGTCGTAGAACTAACAAAAATATACGAAACAGAACAAGATATGTTCAAGTCAAAGATTACAGAAGAAAAAGAGAAAAATGAAGACGTTTCTATTAATAGAATACAAAGAATAAAACTGCATGCTATAGATGTGGTAGGAAAGGTGTAACGAATAAAAATTAAAAGTTGTTAGAAAAAAAATTATTTAAATTTGAAGTTAAAGTTTGTAAGTGCAAGTGCAAGTTGAGAGGTATGTGTGAAAGCGGCCTTAAGTAACACCGGCTAGGTACAGTAGAAATTGAAATAAGAGAAAAATAATAAATGGTACTGTCCCTACCCTGGTGCTCCAAAAGGGGAATATCAAAATCAAAAGTATTCGTTACTACACTTCTTTTTTTTTAAAAATAAAACTTTACTAATAAGCTGGTCATTTACCAGACATATGGTTAGACCGTATTGATGTGCCTGGAGTTATGGTGAGTGGTGAGGATCAAATAATTAAAAAATACATGTTAATTCAAGTTACATTTATTAATTATTAGGAGAAAAAAAACAATGTTGAGTTATAATGATCTAAAAAATAGGTTGTCACTGAGCCAATACAATAGTTGACGGAGTTTATAAAATTTTAATTAGATGTGGATCCACCGTTTCTTAATTTACAATGTTTTGCAACTTTGCCAGTGTTCTAGGCCCTGTTCTAGGCGAAGGCACCAAGAATAAATTGTAATTTAAGTTAAAGACCGAATCCTGCAAATGCTTGGGGTTGTTACCATCCCAAGAAATTAAAGCGCATCAAAAATGGCGGTGTACGAGGTTAGGCGCAGTCGCACGCGATGGCGCCGGGCTAGGTGCACGGGAAAGCTTCGGCGGTGATCTCGGTGGTTCTCGTTAGCCGGGTGGAGAGCCGGGGGTCGTGGTGTTGGAGATCAATCAGAGGGTAAGCCAACACCCGCTATGGAAAGCGAAATATGGATGTGTTAATTTTTTTTGTTCATTGTCAAAAGGGTTCTGACGAGAACGCATCGTGCGCCTGTCGGCACAAATGAAATAAACGCACGACTTTTTTTCGGGATTTGAATATGTGGATCCCAAAAGATTTATTAAGAGGCGTGTTCGCCGCTGGCTCCAAAAAGTCAAGTCCATTACTAGCCATGGCTGCTCTTGGAAAAATGAAGTAAGGGCAGGAAATGATTTCAACTGGAAACGTTTCGTTTTGCAGAACTCTGGGTATGTTCACACAAGTCGTCCGTAATTTCGAGCCGCACTTATTTTATATTTTTCTCTACTAGCCATTTATTTTTATACATTCCGTTTTTCATAAACCATTATGACGTCATGACAGGATGCGAGATCGATAGTCGCCATTAGAAAAACAGTTGTCCCGTCTCTATGGATTTATGAGATAAAATTAAAATTAATACTATTTAAATGTAATCTGAGTTCTTTAATTTGTCGGGACAGGATAGCGTAGCGCTTAGCGTAGTAACCTATATGTGTCACTGTCACTCTATTGTCGCTCATTCTGGAGCCCCTCAGGCATGGTTTACAGCGTGGATATAACGGGCGAGAAGAATAAGACATCACACCACAATATGATTAGTTTTATTGCACTTGCATACAGTTACATTACAATGTGATTAAGGATGACACTACTCAGTATTACACAATATTAACGGGGACCAAGTGTTCCGCAAAGCTACGAACGCTTCGATAACTAATTCGATACCCAAACCGTATAGTGACCGTCCCAGTCGCCCGTCAAAGGTAAGGTGTCCGTCCCGATCGCCAGCCAAACGTAAAGTGAGTCTCCGTCGTCTACACAGCTCAATATAATACCTCACGCCCGTCCGCCCTACCGCTCGCTCACAACAGCGCCCCTAGCGGACGACCGTGCAACTACTCGACTCTCATTGGCTAACGTCACTTCCCGTCACTCCCCTTTACTTGTCAACCGATCATGAAAATGCGATGTTGCCTGCGTTACACAAGAGATGGCGCCACTTCCGTCTCTGGTCCACCGAATTTGACTATGTGGCGTCTAAACTAAGTAGCTATAATCTAAGCTGCCGATAAATTTATTGCCTATTTATTTACTTTGAATTTACAATTATTTATATTTATATGCGAGTTGGATCGTTTATAAAAGTCGGTCGATTCTATCCGTAGATCATAGATCAGTGACAGCTGTCAGTGAATGAATGTAGTTGTCACTGTCTGAACACTATGCAACATCTGCCAATGTCAAACGTGCGTCTGATGATAATGTTTACAAATAGTTTCTTTCTAACAAAATAATCCAAATTATTGTGATTATGCTAAAAAATTACCTTAATACCTTTTTAAAAAGTACATCTGCGTTTGTATTTAAGTATTTATATATTATATAATATGTATCTATATATTATTTATAATATAATAATGTATGTATTATAAACTTTCTTACATAAATATTCTGTAACTAGTTTTAGATATTGCACACCGCCGTCTATTATTGTATTTACAGTCCTGTTCCATTCCCAGGTTGTCTGTAAGAAATTGCCTAGTGCGATAAGACCGCCGATTGTTTACCTAGCATTAAGATATCTAGATCATTAAGCTTTTTTGTAATTGGTATGCAATAAAGTATTATTCTATTCTATTCTATGTAATTATGGAAAACAAGTGCGTTTTATGTTATAATGTGATGGTTTACGATACCCTCTAAAAAGGTATGCTACAGAGGTCACTTGGCAAAAGAGAAATTGCCCAGCGATAGATGCAAAATGTGACATAATATTATGTGGAATTAAGGGAAATTTTGAAAAGTGTTGCAAGACAATAAAACAAGCCAAAAAGAAGAGTAGTATATTATTGGGCATTCTGTCCCACCTATCGCTCGGCATCATGCCTCGCGAAGGTGGTACAGAGCTGCCCAATAATATACTACAACCAGTATGCTAGAAGTCTGTAATAGGTTTTCATTGAACACGGATATCATGTATGGAATCATCGGAAGAACTTATACCCGTTGCGTTCGCTACCGCGCTTGGGTAGGAACAGATCAACGCTAAGTTGGAATACCGTTATTTCTGTTGAACGGACTCATAATATAATATCAGAATGGTTCTGTTACGTTTACGTTATTTTTCTGTTAAATAAACCGTAGCGTTCAAATTTTAAAACAGCAAAACTACACCTCGGTGTAGAAACCTCTCGGTTTTTTGGTAGGTAGGCTACTTGGGGTTCGCTCGGGACCTCGGTTTGATCAGGACTGAGGCCCGAGCTACTGCCCGTTTGCCAGTGAATTTGAGTATTTTGGTAGATACTGACTACTTTGAGGCCATCTTCACACCGCCCGGTGTACACTGTACTGCTAGTTCGCGGCCTATGAATCATCAGCATCTAGCGCGGAGGAATCGGCTTTCGATACTAGCATTTCACACCGGGCGGGTATGCTACTTTGCGTTCTCTAATGACCAACACTCCACACGTTTATCTTGAATAGTTGTATATAAGTCGAATGTAACAAAAAATGTCGTTTGCGTGTTTCAGGAAAGTGCTGAATTGCATAATTTTATTGCGCTCGTGAATTAGCACTTTGCACTTTATTTGTGTCGACATAAAAATCTAAATAGCAAATCATAAGTGTTGTGTAAGTTTGTAATCGTGCATTTTTATATAAATACGATGTTAACGACATCTAATTCTTCTACCTACAACTTTTATTTCAATCAATATAATATATTTGTATAAACAAGCTAATGCAACAAAAATACCTAAAGCGCACTAATGCATAACACAACTTGGTTTACTATAATAATTATGCAGATGTGATCAGTTTCATACAATTCTATAACCAATTTTATTATATTTACAGATTGATTTATTATTAAAGTATTTATTATTATTAATATAGATTTATTATATACAAAGTAAAATTTAATTTTTGCTCTGTAGAGGTAAATAACCGAAAGAGAGCGCGATATAGTAATAGTTTGTATAAAATGTTAATGATGTACAGTACAGACTCATTATAAATTCAACCACGTCACATTTATCATGAAATTTATCAAACAACCTCAAACATTGCACATAAACACAATTTGTGTAGACGCACCGAATACTAGATTTAGACATGGTGAATTATTACCTAACTCAATACGATGTATCATTTGCGGGCCTTCTAACTGTGGAAAAACTAATTTGTTAATTGGCCTTCTTATACATGAAAATGGTTTACAATTCCAAAATGTTTTTATTTATTCAAAAACGGTGTACCAACCTAAGTATATATTTTTAGAAAAAGTTTTGCAACGTGTACCAGGTATTTTTCTTCAAAAGTACCAGGGAAATGAAGAAGTGATAAAAGTCCAGGATGCTAAACCAAACTCGGTGATGGTATTCGATGACGTTGCCTGTGAAAACCAAAATATTATTCGCGATTATTTTGCTATGGGAAGGCATCGACACATTGATTGTTTTTATCTAAATCAAACCTATAGCAAAGTACCTAAACAACTAATAAGAGATAATGCTAACTTAATTATCCTTTTTAAACAAGATGATATTAATTTAAGACATGTTTATGATGAACATGTGAACACCGATATGACTTGGTTTGAATTTCGAAATATGTGTTCAAAAATATGGAGTGAACCGTATAATTACGTTGTTATTAATAAAGATTGTTCCAAAAATAGTGGGTGTTATAGAAACAAACTAGATACTTTTGTAATTTTTGATTGACAAAATGAATATAAGATCATTTCACATTGTATGATGTTAGTGTTCATCGATAGGCTCATCATAAACAATCTCTACATAATTATGGAAAAAATACTTAAACGACAAATTGTGGATGCAGCAGAAGCTGTAAAAAGAAAAATACGAAAACTAAAAAAAATTGAAATAGATAAACAACAAGAACTTGAATCAATTTTGAAGCCTGTAACAGAACCACTAAACATAATGGCTAAAAATAGTAAAAAAAATGCTCTTCCCCATTTCCAAAAAGAAGAAACAGATATTCCGCTTGCTAATAATATAAAAGAAAACATCAAGGACAATTATTCTTATGAACACGCTTATGAATCAGATACTGACCCCTATAACACCTCATATGAATCAACAATCGAAGCAGACAATGATGATATAGATGTTTCATCTTCGTGGAAAGTATCTTCTGATGTTCCCTTTGGAGTTCGAATAGAGAACAAACAAATTATGTTAGGCTCTGCTCGCATTACATTTGACAATGATTTTATACATGTGGCAGGACGCAAGTATCGAAACACTCCTGGGTTGAAGCAATTGCTAATAAAAAAAGATTTTGATTTTAGCTTAATAAAAGATTGTGATTTAGAAAATTATAAGAGTATGTTGATTGACACAAATGCTCATCGTCGAGACTTTGATCCTAGTAAACCAATAAAAAGTAACAAAGGATCAAAATACATGCAAATAATAAAACCTCTTTTTACACCGCAAAGTATTACAACACATTTTAAAGGAAAGGGATTACCAGTGAAAAAATTGGTAAGAAAAAATATTGATTTGGTGTACTGGAATGACCCGAATGAACTAGTAGAAAGATTAAAGTTATTGATCGCGTCTCGAGATGCTGGTAATACTGGTTTAGACAATGAAATTATATCTATTATTGAAGAATTGCGTGAATGTAAAATTATCAATAAATAAATGTTAGTAAAAGAAAGAGTTTCATTTTATTTTCAACCTTTAAATAGAAAACACCTTTAAGTTTTAAGATGAATGTAGATAAATTTGGACATTATATTCATAAGAGATTGCGTTTGTCTGAACTGTTTGAGCTTAATGGTAGCTCGTTGACAAAATCAGACAACGGAAATTTTGATTTGAAATTATCCAGACTGATAGGATTAAGATATCCTCTAGATGCAAACGAAGCTGTGAACAAAGAATATGTAGATCAAATTAGAGAAAAATTAATACTTGAGTTAAATGAAGTGTTAGCTACCAGACGTTCTAAGATTTTAGCAGAAATACAAAATACAATGGATATTAAGATAAAAGCAGAGATATCAAAGGTTTTCACTCATTTAGAAAAAAACTTTTACTCGAAAACACATATAGATAATTTAATTCTGATAAAAAAAACTCCGTAATGACGAAACAACAGGTTGTCAACGAAATACATAAAGCAGCAAGAAAGAATTTCCTTCGACGATCTGTTATCCTAAAAGACATAGATGACTTATGGCAAGCCGATCTTATGGACATGCAAGCCCCAAACAAATATAATAAAGGTTTTAATTACGTATTAATTGTGATTGATTGTTTCTCAAAATATGCATGGACTGAGGCAATAAAATCTAAAGATAAACATAGTGTAACTTTAGCATTTGAACGAATACTAGTTACAAGTCAACGTAAGCCAGTAAATTTACAAACAGATATGGGAAAAGAGTTTTATAATGAAAAATTCCAAAAACTTATGGATAAATATCATATAAATCACTATTCTACTTTCACTGTTAAGAAAGCTTCAATCGTAGAGCGATTAATCAAAACAATTAAAAATAAATTATACAGAAAATTTAGTATGAATGGAAACTATAGGTGGGTAGATTCGGAATTGAAATCTACAATAGAAATTTATAATAACACAAAACATCGTACTACTAATTTCACACCCTTTGATGTTAACACAAGGAACGTTCCTTTAATAAAAAAGAATATAAAAAAATCTCATAAATACTTTCTAACGCAGTACAAACCTAAGTTTAAGGTTGGGGACAGTGTGCGTATTAGTAAATACAAACAAGTTTTTGAAAAAGGCTTCACACCTAATTGGTCTACGGAACTCTTTACAATACGATATGTCAACAATACGAAACCAATAACATACCATATAGAAGACCAACGTAAACAACCTATAGCAGGTACTTTTTATGAACAAGAACTTCAAAAAACCCATTGCCCTGGTATATATTTGATAGAAAAGATTTTGAAAAGGAAAGGAAATAAATTGTATGTGAAATGGTTAGGTTTAAGTAACGAAGAAAATAGTTGGATTGATAAATCTGTTATAGTTAGTTAATCTATGAATATTATATAATTAATATTATGTCTTTACTGATTTCATTATACTTCAAGCGATGCAAGGAGGAGGACTAGTAAATGGATTGATCAACAAGTTACCATTTGAACTACATTTACCGGGCTATAACTATTGCGGGCCGGGAACGAAACTTGAGAAACGATTATTACGCGGTGACCGAGGTGTAAACAAACTAGACGAGGCTTGTATGCATCACGATATTGCATACGCGAATAACACTGACTTAGATAATCGACACAAAGCAGATTTATTATTATTAAACATGGCAAAACAAAGATTAAAATCAAAAGACGCTAGAAAAGGTGAAAAACTTAGTTCCTGGTTGGTAAGCAAAGTAATGAAAGCCAAAATTAAGTCAGGTGCAGGAGTCAAATCATTTAATAAGTTTATAACTAAAATAAAAGCTAAAATTAAAAACCTTAAATTAAAAAATAGCAAACATTTAATACACGCTGCTTATTCAGCTGCAAAAAAAATATTCCCTTACGTTCCTCAAGTAAAAATACCTAGAATTATACCTTTACCAAAAACTGGTGGAGTACTTCCATTAATACCTATTTTTGCTGGATTGTCTGCTTTGGGAAGTTTAGCTGGAGGTGCTGCAGGCATAGCAAAAACCGTAAACGATTACAAAACTGCTCAAGAAAGTTTAAAAGAAACAGAACGATATAATAAAGCTATTGAAGCTCTAAGTATAGGTAATGGGTTATATATTAAACCGTATAGAAAAGGAAATGGTTTAATTGTAAAGCGTCAAAAAAACTGATTTGTAAGCTACCTAATCGTGCCTTAACTGATATAGACATCAAAAAACATGCGTGTGACATCCCTCACTTTCGTGGACAGTGTTGCCAACAAGTCGGGACCTGGTGTCGCCCATTTTCAGAGCTTGAGTAGCCTAAAGTAGCCGAATTTGAAATGAGGTAGCCTAAAGTAGTAGCCCATTCGCCGAAGCTAAAATAAAAAACAGTTTTTTAACAATTTATTTATTTATATACACTCCGATTCTACTTCATCTGCTGCGAGCAATAGCAAAGCATCCAGAATAACTTCGCCGTCGTCAACATTTACTGTGGATGCTGTGCTAGCGCTGGCTTTCCCAAACAATTTAATCGTTTTGTATTTTTATAATACGTATAATTACAATGGCTATCAACAGCCAAGCGAATACTTTATCTTGGTTGGATCATAAATTTGGTTACGTTATAGATACGACCATAGGCGGATCCAGGATTTGGTTCTGGGGGGGGGCCAAGGTGCAGAAAGACAAAAATATTAATAATTTTTACTACGAAAAGTGTGTGTTTAGCTCGCTCTGAGCAGTTAGAAAGTTTAAAGATCCTTAACAATAAGTGCGCGAGCAGCTTGCTTAGGCTCATTTGTGTTGAGATTCGATCATTCAACTAAAAGAACTTTTCATCTTTTTCGAGTAGCCTAAAAGGCGACCAGTCGCCTTTAAGGTTTTTTTGTCGCCGATTTCCAATCCGAGTAGCCTAAATGGCGAAAAATCGCCTTCGTTGGCAACACTGTTCGTGGAGTCTACATGAAAGATCAGTTACCGATATCTCCTCGACGTATTGAATGTGGTATTGTCAACTTAGACAATTCAATCAATGAAGGAACGCATTGGGTAGCGTATGCAAAAAATAACAATTATTGTGAATATTTCGATAGCTTTGGTGATTTAAAACCACCGCTAGAAATATTGCGTTATTTAAAACAATTTAATGTTTTCTATAATTATTCAAGATATCAAAAATTTAATAGTGTAAATTGTGGACATTTATGTTTAGAATACTTACAAGATTTTTGGAATAAAAACATATAAATTTTAAGTGCTTCTTTTATTTATATCATTTTAACCATGTCATTCACCTTGTCAATTACTGGTAACTCATCACATCTATCTACATACTATCCCGAGACAATACAATTATGTAGTCAGTACGAATGTGCTTTGTTGCATTTATCAACATATAATTCTATCCCGAACATAGATAAACATAATAATAAGTTTTACTATGGATCTAACGAGGTTATCGAAATACCTGAAGGGACTTATGAGTTACAGGATATAAGTGATTATTTGAAAGCTGAAATTAAAGACGCAACATTTAAACTAAGGTGTAATAACAATACATTGAAAACATCCTTATACTGCACTAAACAAATCAATTTTGAAAAAACAAACACTTTTAGAAGTTTATTAGGATTTAATAAGGAGATTTTGGAAGCAAATAAATGGCATATCTCAGAGTTTCCAATCAACATTTTACCGACGACCGTGGTCAGGGTTGAATGTGGGCTGGTGAGCGGTTCCTATATAAACGGAAAACCCAGTCATATTTTA
Source organism: Hemithea aestivaria (assembly GCA_947507615.1). NCBI lineage: Eukaryota > Metazoa > Arthropoda > Insecta > Lepidoptera > Geometridae > Hemithea > Hemithea aestivaria. The sequence goes on along the minus strand of OX382341.1, from coordinate 13,670,385 downwards.
CATGAATTTGCTCTTAATGTACCACCAGGGTATAGAATAGTAGAAATTCCTAATAACGCAATATATTTTCCAATCAATCAAAATAATATAAGCTCCGTTAACATTAGACTGCTAGATATTAATAATCAGTTGATTAATTTGCGTGGTGAAGAAGTACAATTATATCTCCATCTCAGAAGAATAAAAATATGATTGACTACAATAAATATGATCAACGACAAACAACTATAGACAGTAGTATTCGAGTTCTCAAAGAATCAAGAACTCCTTTGAAGAAGAAGAAGATAAAATTAACTAAGGAAAATAAGGCATTTCTGAAGAAAATTGGATTACGAAAATGAATATTTTAGATGTTTCATCTGCTCCGGCCTATGACAATACCGTAGAAGGAATTGAGTACCATTCATACAAACCATATGTGACAAGTTTTAACAGAAACGATGAGATTCGTATTCCTATTAACCAACAAGATTTGTACGTTTTACCGTATGCAAGCACTTTGTATTTAGAAGGAACTGTTATTGTCAAGAAAAACGATTCAAAAGATATAGTTAGCAGCGTAAATTTTACAAATAATTCCTTACTCTACTTATTTCAAGATATAAGGTACGAGTTAAATGGGGTAGAAATTGATAAAATAAAAAATTCTGGAATCACGACTACTATTAAATCGTTAATATCGATGAATGAAGCTGAGTCGAGAGTATCTCGTGCTTGGGGCTGGGATATTGAGGGTATAAAAAATGTTCAAGGGGGTAGTTTTAATGCTTCAATTCCACTCAGTAATATCCTAGGTTTTGCAGAAGATTTTAAGAAAATTGTTATAAATTGTAGACATTAACGTATATTGTTACGAAGTAATACAAATCTCAATGCTGTTATGTTAAACACAGGAGAAGAAGTGGAGGACATTCAGATAAATAAAATCATATGGCGCGTTCCCCACGTAAAAGTGTCAGATAGAGAAAAAATAAGTTTACTTAAAATCTTAGAAAAAGATCGACCGCTTCAGATGATTTTTAGAAATTGGGACTTATACGAATATCCGACTTTACCTAAAACTTCTAAACATACATGGATGGTAAAAACAGCTAGTCAGATAGATAAACCGCGTTTTGTTATAATCGGCTTACAAACAAATAGGAAAAATAATTCAAGAGCTGATATGTCAAGGTTTGATCACTGCAATGTTCGAAATATAAGAGTTTACCTTAATTCAACCTATTTTCCGTACGAAAATGTAAATAATACCTTTGCGGAAAACAAATTTGCTTTATCTTATGAGCAATATGTGAATTTTCAACACTCCTATTATCGACACGGAAGAGAGCAGGCGTTAATGAGCGAAAAACAATTTAAGGATATAGCACCTTTATTTATCGTAGACTGTTCAAGACAGGTGGATAACCTAAAATCAGGCTCTGTTGTAGATGTGAGAGTGGAAATTGAATGTGATACTGATATACCAGATCAAACTTCAGCATACTGTCTTATATTAAATGATAGTATAATTGAATATAAACCATTGAGTAATACCGTAAAAAAATTATCATGACGCCTGATACTATAATAGTAGATGTTCAAGGTTTTAAAGATTTAAACAATTCATTTATAATTAAGGAGCTGGCATTAGCTACATGTCATTACACGCAAACATTTTTAGTAAAGCCTCCTTATTCATTCAGATATTTAACAAATGAAGAAAAAAAGACTGTTAAATGGATAGAAAGAAACAAAGGAATTTATTGGAGTGAAGGATATATTGATTTTAGAGAATTTCAGCGTTTAATAATACATTATCTAGAAAATAAGAAAATAATTGTAAAAGGTTTGGAGAAGATTCAATGGATAAAAGATCTAGGCGTTAAATGTAATATACTAGAAATCGAAAGTGATCAGTGTCCTACATTGTCTGTTTTGCATAAAAACTATCAAAATGATGCTATGAATTTTAATTGTTACAAACATTTAAATCAATGTGCTCTTAAAAATGTTTTATGTTTAAAAAAGTATTTAGATGAACTAAGAAAATAATACTATCTTAACTACATAAGTTTTAAAATAAAAAACCACTTTTTCAGAAAAATTGTTTTATTTAAAACAAGAATTTATTTTAAAATATTTATATTACCTACTTATTTTAAATTTTACATCGTTAAGGATTATGTAAATAGATCCTATATATTATATTATATTACAGGATTTAATAAAAAAATGTATTTCTAAAGAATTCATTGAGCATGAAATTTAATCAATAATTATGTAATTGTACTATTACACAATGAATGATTAAATTTCAGGGTCAATAAGTTCTTTAGAAATTTTTTTTATTAAACCCTGCACTTCATAATATATAGGATCTGTTACACAATCCTTAACAATGTTGTAATAAAATTACCTTAGCTCAATTTCATCTTAGGTTATTTAGCAACCTATTTTCAGTAGGCACTTTAAACTTTACATGTCGCTGATAACTCTCGGCACAAGCTGCTTAAATTCACTATTAAATCTAATCATTCGACATTCTTTCATTAAACATTTCGAGAATTACAAATATTATTCTAATATTTATTATTGTTCATCCAATAATTTACATGATTTCGAATGGACGTGACAGCTGACGCTGACAGATGATTAACCTTGACATTGACGTCGCTGAAAAAAGAAGTGCAGTGCTTCTCAAGACTTCGATTAGTCCTACTAATTATCGATTTTCGTAGATCTGTGGTCAAATGTGTATGTTTAGCTTTATAGGATACGGATGTGCCTATGGAATTTCGCACGGGGTTGCCGCGTAAGAAATATCTGCTAGATAGGTAGGAATTAATCAGGGATGAAGTAGAATATTTTAATCTCCTCGGTATAAGGAAGCACTTTCAAGTGTGGTCTTTTAGTCTGGAAGCCGTCTAAAGTCGTTTTGTTACCGTTGCTGCCAAATGCAGGGGTTAGTCGTTTGTCTAATCTTTATTTTGTGTAAACTTTTCAAATAATGTCATGATTTAGTGTCATATTCTTAGAATCTAGTTTAGGACAACTCGTTTCCGTTCAAGACTATTAAATTTAATTCTCTGACATTAGTGAAGAAATGTCAGATAGTGGTAGCTTTGTTAGTTTTTTTTATGAATTGGTAGTTAGTATTTTTGGAACTTGGCAACCGGAAAAAATCGCTTTGAGGTTGTGCGGGTTCAAGTCCAAGGGTCTTTTTGACTATTTGTTTGCGCGTGGACTGGTGGAACTCTCGTCGTAATGGTGGCGTGGGGGGCGGGGTCATTCCGCCTTACCACGCCAAGAAAGATAGTGCTCCTGCGATCCATCTCGCCCCTGCTAATGTTAGACCGGCGCTCAAATCTGTGCAAACGCCTGCCTGCCGCCGCGATCTACAAGGTGAGCCGCCGGCGCCATTTCATGACGCGTCGTTTTGACAAAGAGTTCGGTGATCTAAATTCTTTTGTTTTGTCGTAGATATAAAGGAGTCGACGCCTAGCATCGCCGCTCCAATTGATATAATACATTTTGCCCACGTTTAAGTGGTAAGTTTTCCTCACTTCGTTGCCGGGTGACAGCACGACCTCGTGTTTCGGCATTGCGAGCTTATTTATAAACTGGGATCCCTCTATTCCAGGGTTCTTACGTCTGGGCTGAAAAGCGCTGGAATTTACTCGTGGTACTTACCGTGTCAATTTTAACCATTGAACGGCAACGTCTGTCTGCACGATGACTGCTTAACCTCTACGGTGGAGAAGGCCTCGGCTGCTTCTTAGCCACCTCCCTGCCGGTACTGTGTATACTGTGCGCGACGTGACCGCCTGTGCAGGTCGCGTCAAATATTTCTATGGGTACTAGCTAGGTACTCCTACAAGGTACAACTTTTACTTTACTTTATGAACCCGCACCAGTGTAATGAACATTTTATCTGTGAGTGCCATTGTACTTAAATGAACATTTTTCTAGTGCAGTGTGTTGAGGGTTATTTAACTTTAGTGAACATTAAGCTGTGTTGTTACTTATATAATGTTTAGTATGTAGTGAGTGTCCCGGGTGCGAGTATCCGGTCATAGCATCACAGAAGGGCTGATATTTGAGTCTCACCGACACCTTAACGGTGTGCCTCCGCTGCGCGCTTGCCCGTAGTCTCAACCTTCTCTTCATCTTGTATCTGACCGATACTCACAGTCGGTACCACTCAGTATACGTTACTAAGTTTTACGGTGATTGCCATTTAAGATATTTGTAAACCTTTGCTGATGCTGAGCGAACCTTCAGTAGGTCTCGGTCTCGTTTCAAATAGCATCTCACTCTCTTTTTAACTTTTGCATACAAGCGTTTGGGTTAAGAATAATTAATTAGTTTTTATTAATTAGTGGATTAGTACAATTAGTGGTATAGCCTCAGAAATATTCTTGTAATAAAATATTCCTTTTAAACTTTAATACTTTGTATTCTTTGAACACCTTCGAAGGAGGAGTGAGTGTCTGGCGCCTGTTTCTAACTAAATCTTGACACTCACCCACCCCAAGCCCATCGAACAATAGGTCTCCACCATAAACACCACGACCCTGAGGTATATTTAAAACTCATCTCTCTAATTAACTCTGGTCTCATCTAACTCTCATGCTCTACCTCTAGGAGTTTTTTTTGGCCGACCTTTTAATGTATCTGAGTCGGTGAAGCCGCAAGGTTCTCAGACCCGAAGCCGATCCGACCCAAATATATTACAATGTATTGTGCATTAAGTATAACGTCATCATTATCTTCACTATCATACGTATTATTGTGATCATTATTATTATTACATAAGTCAATGACCGTGACACGAATTAATCTTACACCATTATTTGGTATTTTGGAATAAACAAAACACTTATTGCTCTTAAGTCTCTTTTTTGTCGTTTCGGCTCGCGGTCTCGGTTTCTGCTTCCTCTTCTCTGCTTGAGTCTTGTTGTTGTTGTTGACTGCTGGTTCCTCCATATCATCTACTTCAAAATAGGGATATTGCGCACACTGGTCAAAAATTGAGTTTGATTCCGGAAGCTGCAAAAACAAAAACAAAAAATTAGGAATTTCAACATATTATTATTTATTAATACTTATTAGGGAGAATCAGTTTCAACTAGGTGCTCAAAATTTTGAATAATCTTTAAAGGTCTAAAACTATCTACCAAATTTAAATTTCCTCGTAACAAATAGAACATATACATGCACATTATATATTGTAGCTTTTGCATTGTTATATTAGAGAAGGGACTAAATAAATGTTTTACTCACCGAAGTCATTACAGCTGCGTTGTAAGTGTACCTACACGTTAATAAGATTGAATAAAACTGTGACGCGTGATGCATCGCATAGCGACGCGCTGGTACTTTGAACTGCAAACTAAGCATTTTTGCAGTTCATTAGCTTAACCTACTTATGTGGTTGATTGTAGAAGTAATGTTATTTCATAATAATATCATTTTATAGGTTCTTATTTACTTTCACCTGTCTGTTGTCTGAATTGTATGTGTATGAAAATTATTGCAATCGAACTGCACAGATAAAGAGGTAGGATAGAAAAAATAAAAGTAGGTATTTTTTTCAAAATTTATTTACAGATTAAATTTTTACAATATGTACATTTTAAGCTAAATATCTTATTTACAGTATTCACAACAATTTATTCTAAAATAAATGTCTTAACAAACAATTCTTTATGTATATCTACAAGTAACATAATGCTTAATGCTACAATAAAATATTATCTACATAGGTACCATATTTCATCATAATCCGTTTCGTAGTTTATTTGTGGAGAAGGAACAAAATATACCTTACCTTTATTATTTTATAATAACTACCAACGTTACTCTTACTTTAATAAAGATGCGTGTCCCCAAGCTAATGTTGATACCTTATCTACTGATATGACTCGTTTGTCATCATTGTTTGATAAAGCAATTTTATTGACACTCTGGGTAAAAATCTCGTGCTTTATAGATTTAAATATTATATTTTTCTTACGAATAATACTATCTTCAAACAGTACATTTTCGTAATCTGAAATTTTTATATCTTCTATTAAATAGGATTTTACGCCTTTTGCTTTTTTTATTATTTTATCAGAGGTCTTAATAGAGTAAAGCTTTGCTCTTAACCCTACAAAATGAGTAATATACTGACCTCCCATTTCATCTTTAAACATTCCAGGAATTTTTTTGTTTTTTAACGGAATTTCAAATTTGTTATTAGGATTAAAATTACTTGTGTCAAAATACTGTAAGAAATTGTGTTTCAGGTCTTGATAAAAATCATTAGTGTATATTTTGTAAACAAACGAATCGGTGTCTGTGTAACATAGCTTTACTCTATCTTCATAAAATGGTTTAATTATATTATAATGAAAGTTATACATGTGTGCCTTGGAGAGTTCTAACACTGTGAATCCTATATAAATGGGTTTATTTAGTATGATCTGGTCTGGTTTCATTTGTATTGCAACTAAATTTTCAGATGGAATGCAGACACTATGGAAATAAGGATTTGCTATGAGTCTTTCAGCAGATAATGTTTTCTTTGTTTTATTATTTTGGTCTATCCATTTATTAACTAAATGAACAGTCACTCTGTTTTCCATATTTTCCAAAGTTTTACCAAAGACACTGTTATTTAATAATTTAAAAAAGTCTTGTTCAAAAGAACTTTTAGCATTTTTTCGCAATTGTGTATTTAATTCTATGTACTCCTTTAAATAAGGACTTTGACGAAATGTAATGGCTCTATGAATTTTACGTAAAATCAATCCGTGCTCTAGACATTTTTTTAAATAAACATAGTGAATTACATAGTTATATTTGTTATACAAATTAGCAATTAATTTCTTCGTTTTACCTCCTGGAGGTGTACATTTTTCAGGACAAAAAGGTAAATCGTTGTGATGTTTATGTAAAGAATCAGGATACAATAAGTCGAATTCTAATATGAAACCCCAATCAGCATCATTTTCTATCTTCTCGATATCTAAATTAACGATTTCATTATCGCTTAGAAATCTAAAATTAGCATACGGCAAATAAGACGAAAGAGAAAACCCATACAAATTGCACGCATCAGCGTAAAATATAAAACATTCTGGGTTTTTATCATCATATTCCGTCATGTATTTATTATTAGCTTTAGCATAACGATGTGAACAAACACATAAACCACCTCTAATTCCACTTTGAATCATTCTTACAATTTCTAGATCTGAGACTAGTTCCAATTCAACGCCTGTCTTAAGTAACATGGCATCAAAGGACAAGCTAGGTGCAGTTATGTAAAAGGCAGGATCTAGTTTGTAATGTTTTTTGCAGGTCTTACGGAAATTTTCAAAAATATCTGTTAGTAAAAGTACGTCTGTTTTTAGGTATAAATCAGTATATTCACCCATATCTGATATGTTAAATTCATTCCAAACAGATTGAGCATGTTTGTAGTCTTCATCTGAAATATTTTTGTTAGTCAAGGAGTTACAAAAATGATGCTGACATGGTAATGAGGTTTCATCATATTTAGTCCAATGTGACATGAAGTCATATGGATATATTCCTTTACGTGTAAGCAAATTAAATTGTTTTTCATCAGGAAAATGAGACTGAAGATACATAAAATCATCTGTATGCATAGTTTTGGCAAGCTTGTCTAAACTGGATGCTAAAAAATTAAAAGAATCTAAAAATCTTATTTGTATAAATTCATCAGTGCTAATAGGTATAAACTTTGTAAATGTTGTATATTTTTCTTTAGTCTTAGGTATAATTTTAATTTGACCTGGATATTCCGCTAATTTTTTTATGAATAAATGACAATCATACCCACTTAAATTATGAAAAAATATGGGAATAAATGTAGGTATTTTATATTGTACTAGCGGCCCGTCCTCGCTTCGCTTCGGGTGCCATTATGAATAAAAAAATAAAATTAAATAATAAGACTTACGCAATAAATATTTCATTGACAAATCTACAGATTTAGTATATAATACCATTGCTAGAAATAGAAAATGATCACGAACATTAAATTCGCATCTTAACATGAATTTAGTCTTTTACAACTTGTGATCCTATTTATGATATTTCTATCTTAAAATATTCTAGTAGCTTCTGGTGCTTCGCTGGCCACTGCCGCGGCCTTAACAATGTTTGGAGATACTACAAAGATTTCAGGGAATTAAAAACTATCCTATGCTGTCCCAGGACTCAAATTGTGTTAAAACTTATTTCCCTAATTCGTTGGTTAAAACCAAATGAAAGCTACGTCAGTTCGACGGATACTGATTCCTTATACAAACTCTTATGCCTGGTTTTCTCTCTGAAAGGGCGGTTTCGGGGATAAAAGCTATTTTGTGTCCTTCCTGGTACTTAAACTAACCTTTGTAGAAGTAAAAAAAAGCTTAATTGGCCTAACGAATATAGATAACTCATACAAACTTCACCCCTGTTCCTCTTATAAAAGGGGATTTCTAAAATATAAAAACTATCCTATGTCCTATTTTGGTATACAAACTACCTTTATTATACTTACTAAATTTCAGGCCAAGCGGTATTAGAAATTTCAATACAACATTTGCCCCCACTTTTATAGGAGAAAAATGGCCCTCTTTTCCTCCTCTAAGAGGGAATATCTGAGATTAACACTTTTTCACATCCTCTCCTGGTACTTAAATACCTTTATGCCAAATTTCAACTCTATCAGTTCAGCAAAAAGATAATAAAAATATATACATATGTTTAGGTATTAAAAAGAACCTATAGGATAGGTATTCCAAATTTTATCATTCTAGGTTCAGGAGTTTCGTCTCTACTGTGATAATGATGAGTCAGTCAGATTACCCGACAGAGTTTAGTGTAGTCCCACATATTATGTTAGTTTTTTTTTTAATAATATTATAATTTTTTTTTCGTGGCAAATGCCTTTATTGGGAAAAAAAACTAACAATACTACAGCTACTACAGCTTATGTTAGTTAGGTTGGAAAGTATCCACAATGCGCAAATCGAGCGCACGAAGCGAGAATGAGGCGATGCGCTTGAGCTTGGGAATCAAACAACTTTTTTATACCAAATTTCAGCTTAATATTCCCGTTCCCATAGGAATATTGGGATGAATAAACAATCCATTATCGTTTCTTGGTATTGAAACTACTATTACATCAAATTTCAAACTATTCAGCTCAGCGGTTACATTTTCCATATTAGTCCTGTTCCCGTGGGAATTTTGGATTGAAAACTATCTTGTATTCTTTTTTGGTAGCCAAACTACCTTTGCATTAAATTGCAGCTTAATTGGCCACGTAGTTACAAATTTCTATATTATACACGTTCCCGTGGGTATATTGGAATAAAAACTATTGGAACCCTTTCCTGATAGTCAAACTACCTTTATACTAAATTTCAGCGTTATAGGCTTAACGGTTACAGATTTCCATTTTGTTCCCATTCCCATAGGTATTTTGGAATGAAAATGATCTTGAATCCATTCATGGTACTCAAACTACCTTTATAATGATTTTAGCTTAATAGGCCTAGTGTTTACAGATTTCCATTTTGTTCCCGATCCCGTAAGAATTTTGGAATGAAAATTATCTTGAATCCATTTATGGTAGTCAAACTACCTTTACAACAAATTTCAGATTGATAGACTCAACGGTTACAGATTTTTTAATTTTATTCCCGTTCCCGTAGGAATTTCACAAAATGCCTTCTTATCGGTCGCCTACGTTACCTAAAAAACACGCTGTACAAATTTCAGGTCAATCGGTCCAGCGGTTTTATCCCTGCGATGATAAGTCAGTTAGATTTCCACTTTAAATTTTGGCATGGACATATATTGTTCCCATTTCCGTAAGAATTTTGAGTTGAAAACTATCTTGTACTTTCTTGGTAGCCAAACTACCTTTGCATTTAGTTTCAGCTTAATCGGCCAAGCGGTTACAGATTTTCATATTATTCCCGTTCCCGTGAAGAACCGTTGTGAATCCTTTCCTGACAGTCAAACTACCTTCCAAATTTCAGCGCTATAGGCGTTACCGCGATTTCCATTTTGTTCCCGTTCCCGTAAGAATTTTAAAATGAAAACGATCTTGAAACCATTCATGGTACCCCAACTACCTTTATACCAAATTTCAGCGTAATAGGCTAGAGGTTACAGATTTCCATTTTGTTCCCGTTCCCGTAAGAATTTTGGAATGAAAACTATCCTGAATCTTTTCATGGTAGTCAAACTACCATTATACCAAATTTCTGCCTAATAGACTCAACGGTGACAGATTTCCATTTTTTCCCGTTCCCGTTGGAATTTCGCAACATCCGTTCTTATCGGTCGCCTACGTTACCTAAAAAACACGCTGTTTAAATTTCAGCTCAATCAGGCCAGCGGTTTTATCCCTGCGATGATGAATCAGTAGATTTCCACTTTAAATACATATTGGTATAGAGTATAGACATACTCGTAGATTGTTCCCGTTCCCGTGACATTTTGGGTTGAAAACTACCTTGAATCCAGTCATGGTAGTCAAACTACCTTTCAACTAAATTTCAACGTAATAGGCCTAGCGGTTACAGATTTTCAGTTTTGTTCCTGTTCCCGCAGGTATTTTGGAATGAAAACGATCTTGAATCCATTTATGGTAGTCAAACTACCTTTATGCCAAACTTCAGATTTATAGGTTTAGCGGTTACAAATATCCATTTTGTTCCCGTTCCCGCAAGAACTTTGGAATGAAAACTATCTTGATTCCATTCATGGTAGTCAAACTACCTTTATACAAAATTTCAGATTAATAGGCCTAGCAGTTACAAATTTCCATTTTGTTCCTGTTCCCGTAGGAATTTTGAAATAAAAACTATTTTGAATTTTTCCATGGTAGTAAAACTATCTTTACACCAAATTTCAGCTTGATAGACTCAACGGTTACATATTTCCATTTTGTTCCCGTTCCTGTGGGAATTTCGCAAAATCCCTTCTTATTACCTGCCTACGTTACCTAAAGAACACGCTGTCCAAATTTCAGCTCAATCGGTCCAGCGGTTTTGTCCCTGCGATGATGAGTCAGTCAGTTTTCTATTTTATATAATAGTATAGATATAGATATTACAGTGACGATGTGCTGCACCACGGTATTGGCCGGTTATGTGACAATGGTCTCTGACTCTATCATTCCACAATAAATTTTCACAAATATGACATATGACAGCTTCTTGAAAATCCTGAGCATCTTTTTCTGTGATTATCATAGGCTGAGTTTTGGATAGAGTTCTATGTAATGTTTTAACATCTTCAATCAAATAATTAATAAATTTTGTTACACAATCATCCCCTCGATAACTTCTAAAATTGTCTATTGAAATATTATTAGATGATGCAATATTATAGGCAAAAGCGGCTGGCACGTGTCGCTGCAAAAGTGAAGTATTAGCAGTATCTAAATTAAGGTCATTGGTAGGTTGAAGCAGCGTTTCGAAATCTGCATAAATTACGAATGGAATAGTTTGTTTCCGATCATAATTATTAAATTTTAAAACTGATCCTTTTTCAGGAAGAGATGTGGAAACTCCTCCACACAAATTTTTTTCAATTTGATTCAAAGTAGGAAAGAATAATAGACAAGTTTCACATAAAAATAATTTGCCATGATGCTTGGTTACTTGACATCTGACTAGACGCGAGATGTTGGTTATTAAACAATAATGAGAATCAGTGTCATTTTCCAAATATAATAGATGAATGCTCTTAGATTTATTATTGAACGTTTTATACAAAGGACCGATCACTGTTCTATTATTTTTTAACCCATAAACAAAAATATTCAAGAAAGGATTATTTTTTTCGAAAACTTCTATGTCTGAAAATGTGATGGGAAATGATAGGTCATTGACATTTAAAACGTTTCGGAAATGAGGATAGGATGTAACTCGCTCTGGATGAAGGGCTGCAGGATGTAACGCAGCTACAATACTCCACAGAAAACAATATTTATCTTTATTTTCAATATTTAAACAAGCTTTTTTATTTTTTATATATTTAGGGAGAGGTACAAACTTGGATCCTCCGAGAGGTTGATATTTACTTAAATTTAATTCCAAATGCGAATTACACAAAAATGTCCAACCACTATCCCTTTCCTGAAACTCTTCTATTTTTTTTAAAACTGTCTCAATTGTCTTTTTATATATAGAATCAAAGTTATAATGCGTATTTATGACCATGTTTTTTGTCGAAAACGATTTTAATTCCTTTTCATCATTTTTAAACAAAAGAAAAAAAGAAAACAATTCAAAATTAACTTTTAGAGATGTATGTGATTGCAATGACAAATCTATAAGATTTTTCACTTGTGTCCTGATACTGTTTAGAAATATTTCGGGAAGATCATTTATTTGTTCGTTAGGTGCAGATATTCTATAACTTGAAATTCTTCCTTTGAAGGAAGAATTAATGTTTTGTACATAATCATACAGTGGTGTTATACTGTTATTTTTATGTGCATTACTACGTAAGTGAGCCGACCATCTACGATTATCTATAAATACTTTACAAACTGAACACTCAGGCATTTTACTTATTTTAGTAATTAAACTTATTTAATGAATATAGCCTTAACAAGATAAAGCTACAATACAATACAACAACTCTTAATTGAGACCAATACAAAAGAAATAGGAAGAAAGCTAGTATGAGGGGGTAATGCAAATTTCGGTGTATTTGTATATTTGTACCTTCTTTACGCAAAAACAACGAAACGGATTTTGATGAATTTGACCCGTATTTTCTTAAGATTAAAAATTGAATTAATATTACATACGTAGATACATTTTTTCCAAGCGTGTAAGTCAAGGCTGCAACAATTTCCGCTGAGTTAAAGATTTTGTCTAACACCACACCAAAACCGATTTCTTTTCTGGAATAATAAAAATATTCTATAAAATATGGATACCACATATTATATTATAGAGATAATTTACTATTTAAAAATGAAATAAAATATTAGATATAAATTACTAAAAAGTTAAATTACCTGTTTCTTTATTAATGTAATAAAAGCTACTATATTATCGAACTATTTTTGAAAATCGTCTCTCCAAAATAATTATGCTGTAACAAACAAACACATTTATTATAGAGTGAACACCGAATATAACATAAGTGTATACATATATAATTGTATTAAAATAACTGTTTTACCTGAATGTATCTAAATTTCCGCTGAATTTCGACCTCGTTGTACAATAATAATAAAATATTGTAAAGAGCCTTGGTAGACAACTATTGGAATTGTTCACATTTCACTTTTCGCTAAAACAAAAATGAAATCTATTATAATTTCTTACTTAAATAAGTTTGTTACAAATAATAATAATATAGAACATATTTAAAATAGATAATAAAATTAATTACCTTTAGTAAAAAGAATTCATTCTTCCAATCACTGAAATTATATAAGGTAGATATTAAAACGTTTTTCTGTTAAAATAACTGGCTGAACACTAACAAAATATAAAATGCGACAAAACTAACCGCGATGCGACTAGTTCATTGAACCTATTTTATCTAGAACATAGTTACGTGCCAGTCGATTACTGAAATAAATATAAGCATTGGTCAGCTATTTTTTTTTCAGGTAAGAATGGCACACATAATAATATATTTCAAATGCAAACTGAATGCAATGTCTTGGTAAAGGGTGATCTATTTTTACAAATTGTTTACACAATATTTGAAAATTTAATTATATGCTTCGTAATTTTACAATGATAAATTTTATCTCTAATATTTTTTATTTCATCATACGAAGTATCATCGTATGATGTCTGTCTCTGAAGATGCATACTATTTTTAAACATTTTTTTAAATTTCCTTCTGTAACTCATTGTGCCATCACACTCTATAAAATTTTAGATTAAATAAATAACATTTAGAATTTAATATAAAAAAAAACATCCTTTATAGTGTACTTACATAATATATTGTTTTGTCATATGTGTTTTTATAATATATACTTACCTACTACATAGGTACATACTATTTCTGCTGTTAGCAACGTTGTCAATTCTTCACTTTGATTGAATTTAATATACTAATCATTTTAAAAAGTAATTTAGCAGTATTTCTTTTTACCGTAATTAGTGATTTTAAATTAAGTTGGGTTATCGATATATAAACGGTCTCTTTTTAACCTAATATTAATATCGACGAAAGCATTTGGCGCCATCGCTGACAACCTAGCGAGCCTACACAATTCGCGAATCATCCGGAGGAACCAGCTCGTTCTCATCTGAAAATGTAAGTATTTTAAAAATTCTGCATCGCAATCGAGTTTTTGAATATGTGAATAACCTTTTTTTATTTCAGGTCTGATTCAGAAAGTTATGCGAGCGCCGAGGAGACCAAACTGAACAAATCCTCGAAGAAGAGGAAGCTGAGAGCTGCTGCTGCGTCAACCTCGAGGTAATTAAATTAAATTTTAAATATTCATGTCTATGTATTTATTACTAACATTTGTTTTTTATTAATTATTTATTAAGAAATTATTCTGATAGAAGACTTCCGAAAGATTGTTAGATAATAATATTTCTTAATGTAACTATTTTTTCCTTGCAGTAAAAAAACATCTGACGATGATGTCTTCGGATTACGACGGGGCAACAGCAGTGCTTCGACGTCTGCGACGTCCTCCTCCTCTTCAGAGTTGCCAGCCTACTTCGTCAACCGGGTCGCGAGTGGCTCGGAACGACGAAATGCGACGACCGAGGGGGAGTTTTACGTAGATGTTAAAGTCTATAATTCTATGGACGTGCGTGGAGCGGATCCCCTAGAAGTCTGGAAGAAAGCGCTCGTTAGGATCAAATTTCAAACGAACGCCGACTCCAAGCAATGGGGGGCGGTGCGTAAATTAGTGAAGTCGGTGGACGATATATTCACCGACCCTCCTAAATTTATGCAAAAATAATGTATTATGTATATTTGTATTCTTATTGGTGTTAATAAATATAGTACCTACTTAATGTTTTGTTTTGCTCTAAACTCTATTTTTTTATTTTCCTAAGAGTCTCCTCTAACATTAAGTTTAAGCTTAGGTAGGTACTTTGTAGGTAACTTACAATTTATTATTGTAGAATTGTAATTGTTCTACTATTCCATTGCTAACTTACAATAGATTAGGTAATAGTGGTTATTTAATTTATCGAAGCGCTAATGCACATGTAAATTTTACTAAATCAAGTTTAGCTTAACACATTGTTCAAAAAATGGTTCTGTTTCAATTGGATGCAAGTCTTAGGTTAGTTAAGACAGCAAGGATAACATAAAAATAAATAAGTGCTAAAGCCTAATAATTTTTAGTAGCAACGAACTTTTGGGTGACTTCGATATTTAATATTATAAGGTAAACCTCAAATATATTCGTAGGTATAAGTTTTTGTATATCTAACTAGTAGGTAGGTAGGAAATCAATTTCCGAACTTAGTTCAAGGAGACAAGCGATAGGTATATTATAGGAATAAGCAAATAAAACAATCGTTTTAATACAGTTAAAATAATTTTAATAATGAAAACATAACATAAGTACACATAATTAGCCTATTTATACATAATTAGAATTAATTCTATTAGCTATCTTAACTAACAAACACTCAGCCATGTCCTTGATTTCATCTATTGGTTCAGTCACTAGATGCTGAGCGCGCATTGAAACATTTTCCGAATCACTTTCACTATCACTTGTTATTAATGCTTCGGGGGTCTCCATCAAATCGTATATTTTTATTTTTATGAGGTGAGTTCCTTTTTGACGATTTTTAAAAGAAACAAATGATTTTATAGACTTCTTTCTCTTCAAACTTAACTTCTTTGTTTTCTTCAAGTTGGTCCTTCCATGATTTTCTTCTTTGGTCGAATTTGGTTTGTTCTTTTCAAACGGCTCCTCTGATGCCATGAACGTCAGATCGTTGAGGTCCTGTGCATCTTGCAAATAACAAGATGCGAATATATCGGGTGAAACACATCGGTTACTTTCCATGTTTATTCGTAGATTGAAACAAAGGTACAATAATAATTATTGAACAAAATTTTATTATTATATATGTATAAATAACGCTTACTAAACGAAATCTTGTTATAACATGCAGACCTTTCTAGGTCATTCACCTCTTATTCACCATTACTTCGTATGCAAAATATCTTAATTTCATCGAACTCAAATATTATTTTTGTTACAACTACTAGCGACATCTTGTACTTTTGCATTGCATTAATTCATAATTAATTCATTAGCAGCATATAATAATATTATAAAATATAATTATATGTTTTGTTTTAAGTCATAAAAGTTTAGGTAGAGCGCATAGATGTCGTTAATATATGAAATTACACGATTGCAAACTTAAGCGGCACTTATAATTTGCTATTTAGATTCTTATTTCAACACAGTTAAAGTTTATAGTGCAAATTTACGAACGCAATAAAATTGTGCAATTCAGCAGTAATCTGAAATACGCTAGTGACATTTTTTGTTGTATTCGACTAATATAGAATTATTCAAGTTAAACGTGCGGAGTGTCGATGACTAAAGATCGCAGATTAACATTTGGCCAATGTGAAACGCCCTCGAAAGTCGACTGTCCTTGCTAGGCGTTGATGATTAGAGGGGGAGAGTAGCAAGCACAAGTGCAAGCTGGCCAGTGTGAATTAGCCCTCCAAAGTAGTCATCATCTAGCTAAACAAAACCACAAATCTATGGCGAACGGGCAAGTAGCTCGGGGCTTCAAACGATAACAGAACTTCAACCGAAGTCTCGAGCAAAAACCCTAGTAACCAATCACCAAAAAACCAGAGCGGTTTCTACACCGAGGTGTAGTTTTGCTGTTTTAAAATTTGAATGCAGCGCATGAACGCGACAGTTTTTACAGAAATAAAGGTATACCAACGTAGCGTTGATCTGTTCTGATCGAAACGAGGTAGTGAACGCAACGGGTATAAGTTCTTGCGATGATTCCATACATGATATCTGTGTTTAATGAAAACCTATTACAGACTTCTAGCATACTGGTTGTAGTACATTATTGGACAGCTCTGTTTCACCATCGCGAGGCATGCATGTCGAGCGATAGGTGGGACAATACAGAAAATCTGTGTTCAATGAAAATCTGTAACAGATTTCTAGCACACTGGTTGTAGTATATTATTGGGCAGCTCTGTACCACCTTCGCGAGGCATGATGCCGAGCGATAG
This sequence comes from Hemithea aestivaria, assembly GCA_947507615.1. NCBI lineage: Eukaryota > Metazoa > Arthropoda > Insecta > Lepidoptera > Geometridae > Hemithea > Hemithea aestivaria. The sequence continues at coordinate 13,653,144 of OX382341.1, read as the reverse complement.
GTGGGACAGAATGCCCAATAATATACTACTAAGAAGGTAAATAATAAGAAGAAAAAGAGAGAGTGAATAAAGTGACTCGGATAATAATCAAGACGAACAAAATGAAGAACCAGTGAACTCGGTTTTTGAAGTTTTTGCATTTCAGGGTATACTGACTGAGATTTACCGACTAGCTAAATGTACACCTGCATGAGAGCCAGGGTCATGGATTGTGTCAGCTTAGAGAGGAAAAAGATCAGAAGAATTTAGAATAAGGGCGCCACTGATCTCCCACTAACGAGAAGCGGGGTTGGTACAAAATAAAAATCATTAAAAAGTTCTAAAGGTGGAATTTATTCCCACATCATTTGCTAAAAAACAAAACCATGAATTATGTTACATAATAATTATTTACGAAAGTTGAGGTACTGATTAAATCTATGGTACATACAATGCCGACTTATGTGTGCCGCTTAAACAAACTACGATTTATGGTGACTTAAACGGAACTATATTTAAGACAAATACAGTATTATGTACGTAAGTTGTAATATATTTGAGTCGGATCCACTTCGGGTCCTTACGGCTTCTCCGACTCAAGAGGTATATTAAAGTGTCGGCCAAAACCCACAGAGGTAGAGCATGAGAGCTTAGTTGAGATAAAGAGGAAAAATAAAAGAGAACCTCAAGGTCGTGGTGTGTATGAGAAAGTTGGTGATCGATGGGCTTGGGGCGAATGAGTGTCGGATTTATAAGCAGAAGGCGCCAGACACTCACTCCTCCTTCGAAGGTGTTCTAGGAATTAAAAGTCACAAGTACAAAAATAACAATTTATTAACTTTGGTAATGAAAAATAAAGAGATAAAGTTCTAAGTAAAATTATTGTTAGTAGATAATATCAAAGTTTACAAAAATTGCACAATTATCTAAATGATTATAAGTGGATAACCATTTGGCTATTTCATAGTTAAATATAATGATCCCCACCAGGTTGGGGAGATCACACAAGGGAACGGCAACTAATGCCGGCAGCGAGTATCGGTCACAAGTGAGAAAGGGAGGGCTGAGACTACGGGCAAGCGCGTAGCCAAGGCTCCTGGGATCAGGGCCAGCGAGACTCGGTGGGGAAAAACGTTATTTTACAATCACTGTGACTGTCGTTCCAGTTCCAAAAAAGTCACAGTGATTAATCAACGTGACTTTGTCACGTCGGTCGCGTCGATCACTCATAACGATATACCCTATATTTGGTACGAGAAACTTACTTAAAGAAACACGGCATAAACACTGGTTCAACTAGGTAGTTGAACCGAAATAACCTTCACACTTTTACAGGCTTAGGACTGTCGTACAACATTATTGTAACTCTATACGGCGTGTTTATTATTTTGATTCAACTATGTACATTGATATTATACATTATCACAGTTTTTTTTGTTTTCCTTTTTTGTATTTTTTTTGTTTTTTTTTTATTTTTATATTTTTTCTGTTTTATTTTGTTTGAAAATTACAATTTAAAAATAAAAGCTGTTGAACTTTTCGGACACCAAGCCTCGTGCGTCTATCGTCCAAAATATTCCCGGCCTTCGAGAAAAGCCTCTCACTTGGCACTGATGTAGCCAAGAAATTCAATATTTTTCTCGCTAAAACAGACAGGTGTGGAAAACTGTGCTTGAAAGTTTGCCACCACTCTAGTGGGTTTTCTGTTCGTCCTAAAACAGGTAGTTCTAAGTACCTTTGTACTTCTAGCACAGCTTGGGACGTTGGTGTTCCTTCCAGCCGCACTGTGTTAATGAAGTCGAATTCACTCCAAATATCAAATCTTCTTTAGGTCACAAACCTCCTACCACATTTATAGCATGCAATTTTTTCTGTCTTTGTATTCTATTAATAGATACGTCTTCATTTTTCTCTTTTTCTTCTGTAATCTTTGACTTAAACATATCTTGTTCTATTTCGTATATTTTTGTTAGCTCTACAACTTGTTTAAAGGTTAGGTTTGAACCATTTTTCATTGATTTTCGTTTCAAATCTTTATTCTTGCATTTCTCTATTATTGCTTCTTCTGCCTAGCCAAAGTTATAGAACTGAGCTTGTGTCATCTCATTGCAGGAGTCCCGGGGAGAATAAGATTTGATTACTTACCCCAGGAACACTGCCGAAGTGTAGGTTTGTTGAAACTGACTATTACCTTCAGGCTGCCTTCGCTGTTGTGCCGCGCTCACTGTAGGTTGTTTTTACCGCAAGAAGGAACAAGGACTACAAGAGATGTTATCAATGTAATGTATTACTCTATCTTCCGATTTACCGACTGCGCCAGTTATGTCGTGTGCGATGGCATATGGATTTTTAAAAAGAAAGATAATTTGTTTGCTTGAAGAACTAGTTCAGACTAATTCTTTATTTTAAAAAGACTTATATTTATAAACTTAATCTAACAAAGGTGTCTGATGGGATGTGACGATAATGGAATCGTCTATAAATAACAATCACTGATAGTTTTAATCCATGATATTTATTACGCGATGATAATAATTTGACGCGCCTGGGCGTCGCTATGATTTTAAAAAGTTGAGATTGAGGCTTGCAAAACAGGAGAATAGGAGACGGCTTACTGATGATGAGGTCGGTTTGGGTCGTCGTGGCCGGCAAATCGAGAAACGGGCGTCGCTCGCACTCCGGCGCTTGCGACCCGTGATTGTTCGCGTTTCCTTTCCCGGTCTTGAACGCGGCGGAGATCACGGACCCGTGACCCGGGGTCGCTCGATGAGATCCCGGGGACTCGTGTTTCCGCGTAAGAACGATGAGGAATTTTTTTAACATTAGCGGAGCGCGTCTTTGCCTCAGTGTTTCTTAATGATCAGTGGTTCTTAATGTTTTTAATAAGGAGGGAATGTGTGGAAGGACTACAGCAAGCCTCAACAGTAATTATTACAAATAGAAGCAAGATGGGTGCGCGCGCTATGGTCCCGTGATAGGTGCTAACTGCTAACAATAATAACGGTTGCACGCACATTCGCCCCGTCCAAAATATGCCAAAAGTACAAAAAAGTGCTTCATGAAAGTGCATTTACCTTATAATGATATAACATTTAAAATAATATTGATACAAAACATGAGAGCCGATGTATGTATCATCCGTGACAATGGGGAGGTTGACAATCCGAGCGATGTAAGAATCTGCCAATAGTCTTACATTGTCGTATCTATCCCGGAGGAGTTTGAATGCGACCTGATAGTTGGACCCGTTCATGGGCAAATGCTTGATTAATGCCTCCCCGATATGGAGGCCCTGAGGTAGTAATGTTTCTCTGAGTCTGAGATGTTGGTCCGCTCGTGGATCAATGAAGTGTATAAGTCTGAAAACCCTAACCACTCCGACAAGTGGCCACTGAATGTTGGTAAAGATATAATAGGTAACTTAGCCCTTACCTCTAGCTAGCCTGAGTCAGTTTCCTCCGGTTTACCTGAGCTCGTGTCTGATGACTGGACCTTCGCGACTAGTTCCCCAAGCTCCCGGAACTGGGACTGGATTGTGGCCAGTTCTGATTCCTCTATGTCCTCGTGATGCTCGAGGATCGCCTGATAAAGAGTCACACACTCATCATAATACTTTATAAAGTAACGGCGTGACGCTGCCGACGCCACTGAATCTACATGACCGAAAATGGTTTCACTAAAGTCGTGAAGCATGCGTCGTTTCGCGTTAAATTGCACTTTAAGAGATTTAACTTTAGCCGACATTGTACCGTAACTAAATATTTTTTCCTAGGATTTATACTGAATCACTTAATAGTCTATAGGTTTGAAGTCCCTTGACAAACAGTTTTCGTTCACTGACGCACCCCGACGTAGTTAAACGATGATAAACCGCGGCCGATTCCAACCGGTGTCTAAACTGAATATTATATTGAACTTGGCGTGATACGCTACCGCGTGTCTAGATGAACTATAATCTGACGAATGCACACGCACTATAATGACCTTTATACCTGAGAAACGACGCACTGACTCACTGTTACGGCCGAGTTCCCCTCGACTCGATGACATAGGCACGCCACGCGGCGCCGCCTATCGCAGTACTTAACCTCTTGACCGGCGAATTGACAGCATATTGCGCGCTCCGCAACATTGATTTATTTTCTTATTTCTGAAGTTCATCCTCGTGGGCGCCACCAGAATTGGATGTGTGAATGTGTTCTGACTTCCCTTTGACGATTCCACGCTTCTCGTGGCAGGCCTACGCCGCTGATGATTGTCTGAATGGTGGCAGGTTGCACGGGTGTCACTGAAATTTTCGTGGACTGAGGTGGATGACGAGTTGAATAATAATACACCCATGGCTTGTATTTATCGTGCTTTATTCTTTACTTGACAAATTTACTGAATTCAACCTGAATTCTTACTGATAATTGAAAATTTAATACAAAGCCGTGTGACAAATCTTAAAACAAAGAACAGAGAGCAAATTAATATGGCGCACTCGCCATAGTACATCAAAAATCCACCGGCGCATGGACAATTTTCTAGGCTGAGAGCGATATGCGCCATCTGTGCCAAACTACTTGAACTAGTTACTAAGCTTATTGATCAAGTAAGCAATAGATCAACGTGATAACAAACAAATCTGATAGATGGCGTTAGTGGTTCTGAAATGGCATTAATTGTAATAATAAATGGATATTTTTGAATAAACAAACTATTTTGCCTCCTTTTCTTTATGATTTATTAATATCTAGCTTCGGTAAAAAGTTTTCTTACCTGCCAATATGTAATTAAAATCGAGGAGTCTTGGTAGAGGGTAGCGGTCCGGCTTGGTGATCGCGTTCAAACGCCGATAGTCTTCTTTGAAACGACATGCAGTGGACTGGGCCATTCGCTCATCGATGGTCTGCAAATTCTTGCATTAACTTAAATTCCTTTTTTAACCTTGTGATACTTGTCTGGCGGCAGCGGTCGCGCTCTAGCTTGCACGGGTGGTCCGTCGGTTTCTATATAGTGTAAAACATCGTTAGCAAAATCATTGTCCATATTTTTAAAAGAGACAGGCTTAGTTGTTTCCGAATACTCAGACAACAAATCACCAAACGGATGGTTATAATCCATGATGAGTGATACTACACAGCGTTAGCAATTTAGTTTGTTTGACAACTAATTTTCGCTCATACAAATCTACTAATAGTGTATTATTTTAGGGCTTTTTCCTCGTATACTTGAAGTAGACGCTCCTTAATGACGCTGTATAACCTGCTGCAAAGCGTCGCGGTTCAGCTTTGCCACCACCAAATCATATTTCGTCTCATCACTCTGTTTTTGTGGTGCTCTATTTGCGCGAACCATAAATAATTACACACAATAAAATTTATTGAAAATGTCTGAGGTATATTTAACTTTTACAGAATAATATACTTTACTATACCTAATCATTTAAATTATCCAATAATAATATATAGCTTAATTTTAATGAAATTTTGTCTACTATATTTTCTGCCAGGTCCATTTATTTCATCACATATTATATTAATGCCTACTATTGTTTTTATGTGTAATAAATAACTCTTCAAATGACCAGCAGTTACGATGAAAAAGTTTAAAAGTAATTTAATGAGATATTTAATTATAAAGAAAATTAGATAAAAGTAACTTTTTTTCGGCAAAAAGTGCCCTCAGTTGTGAAGGACCCCTTGTATTGTTTCAATTTTTTTATCGTATTAAACTCCGGACAGTCCGTTCCGCCCTGAAACTTTAAAGATATAAGCGCCTGCTTCCAACGATCAACAGCCGGAACGGACTGTATGTCCTTACTGTTATATACTTTAAGTTCAATATAAACATCACCCGATAGGGTGGCCGTTCGCGGTATGACGCCGTCAGCGACTCGACGCGTTAGCGACGATTGTAAGGGTGGTGTAGCACGTTTTCTTGGTGTGGCACCATCATTGTTGCTGTCGGAGTCCAGCCCCAGGTCCGGCACAGTCCGGCTTGCTGACACCGTCGGCACCTTCTTCTAAGCCGTCTTCGTTGGCACCTTGCGCTTTGTAACTTTCTTGTTCCTGATAAGAGAAAAAAATATTAGCATAAATAAAATTAATCTTTGAATTTTACATTTTATAATTCATAATATAAAGGAAAATATCAAAATTAATGTTTATTTTATTTTTGAATATTATTTTGAATATAACAAATTCTAATAAACCGTTTTAAACTTGTGCGCTGCGCTGTTACCTCAAACTAAATTGTTTACGGGGTAGTAGACATAGAAAACAGAACGCAAAATAACTATGGTAAATAAACAAATTTCCTTGTAAATACATAGGTAGAAATCTAATTAAACTGCTAATTAAATAAAGTAGTACATACGTTTTCAAAATATGTGGTGGCTTCGTTGTTGTCTGTATAGATTGACTCGGTCGAGGAGGGGTCCCTCTTGCAGCGAGCTTTGTATGTGTCAGAATATTCAGATTCAGACCTGCTAGGCAATACGAGTAATAATAAATACACAGGTTATAAAAAATATATAAAGTGTAATCTGTAAATATATTAAGAGACTGATATATCAACATCACCCCAAACGGCTCAACTGATAGTGTTAAAATTTGGAATCCAGTATAAGACCTATACATCAAGAGCCAAGAAAGGATTACACATGCTTAAGCATGACGGAAAAATCGTGAGCACAAAATCGCATAAAATCATATAAACTTACGAACATGATAGCAACGCAGCGAATCTTCGATGTGGCGGATCAGCTGTGGCGAGTATAGTATGTTATTGGGAATTCTAATACAAACCAGCGCACATAGGGGTATTTTAATGATCTACGCGGCCAAAAGTCAAAATAACAAAGTTAAAGAAATGCTACTGCATTCGACTACCTGAGGCAGAGGACAGTCCAACGAACAATAGGCCGCCGTCCCCGCCCCTTACCCGTTGCGCGTTACCTGGCAAACTCAGTCGGAACTTGATCATCGAACTTTGTGTACGTGTCAGTTTTCGGCGATTTTAAAAAGCGTTAACATTGTGAGCTAACCTGCAGTTTTCTGTGTTAATCTGGTAAAAAGTAGCAATGGATTCGGAGACTACAGGTATGTGGCAATCTAAATTCAATATATTTAATAAAATTTGATTCCGTTTAATATATTTTTAGTGATCGAGAAATAATGTCCAAAATGAGATCATTTTTTTAAAGAAATTTATCTTTAAAGAGGTATTTGTTATAGTACCGGGGTAGATCCGGCTTTTATTCTCATACACGTTTAAAATATAGATTCTTAAGTAACGAATGCAATATATATTAGCCGCAGAATAGCGCAGATGCACAAAACAGAGTACTTTGATCTGTTTCAGTCGAAATTAGTGAATTATTAATTTTTGTTTAAATTTTGTTTTAGGCTTAGAGGGTACCTCTGGAGTGAGAATAGTGACTCGTAAATCACTCTTCGACAGGATGAAGAATGAAAATTTACGTAATTTAGAAGAAAAACTATGTTTTTTGGGAGACCACCTTTTCACCCAAGACAACCTTACTGAAAGTCAGTTAAAAGAACTGAAACACAATTTTTCACATTTCAAATCAGAAATAAAGCAAAGGTGGAATAAATCGCACAAAAAAGAAGAAGCTTTTCTGAAAAACAACCATCTTTGGCTAGAAGGTACTTTCGAAATTCCAGTCACAACTACCAATCGTCAAGGTCGCCCTTGTAAATCATTTGGTGAATCTAGCGAAAGGAGCAAAAGAAGAAAAACTGAGGAACTCCGCTCCAATGTAGAAGATGGTGTTTTAGTTCACGCAGTTCAAGTTGAATTAAGAAAATCGGGAAAACGTGATGCTTCCCGCATTCTCCAAGACATAACAAGCTCTCCGACCCGTGCAAAGAAGTACAAAAAAGCTTTCAATGCCTCTAAGTGTGAAAAATCATCGCGTTTAACCCCCATGGAAGCATTAAAAATGTTTATAGATGCAGACTTAACACGAGTACAGTACGAAATTATAAGAAACACGAACCGGAAGTTTTTTCCGTGTTATAGCTTAATTCAAGAAGCCAAAAAGAAATGTTATCCTCCTCCAGAAGCGAGCACGGTAACAAGTACCTGCGCGGAAACCCAACTGCAACCATTAATTGATATTACTGTTAAGCGCTTATCGGAATACTTAGAAGAAGTCTTATTGACAATAAAAGAGCAAGAGCGGAACACTTTGAAGTTGATATGTAAATGGGGCTGCGACGGATCCCAACAAGCACAGTACAAACAAAAACTTGACAATGAGTCTGACTCTGATGCAAATATTTTTCAAAGCTGCTTTGTACCTGTGCGACTTATTTGCGGCAAGGACAATCAAAAGGTGTTATGGGAAAATCCAACACCTTCATCTGCCCGATTTTGTCGACCAATAAGATTTCGCTTCGTCAAAGAAACAACTGATATAACAAACGAAGAGATCAATTATGTTTCAAACTCCATTGATAATTTGGTTGCAACTGAAGTGGACATTGACGGAGAAAAGTTTTTGGTGCATTCCCAATTTGTAATGACAATGGTAGATGGAAAGGTTTGCAACGCAGCTACTGGAACAACATCCACAAGTCGTTGCTATATCTGTGGGAAAACTTCCAAAGAATTCAACAATTTAGAGGACAAAAGAAGAATTTCAAAGGATGCTACTGAATTTGGTCTTTCTATTTTACATGCGAGAATACGATTTTTTGAAAGCATTTTACATTTAGCGTATAAATTGCCTGTGAAAAAGTACCGTCAGAGAAAAACAGAAGAAGAAAAACAAATGGAGATGAATAAGAAAATAGAAATACAGACCAGGTTTCGCAATGAAACTGGCTTATTAGTTGACATGCCGAAAGCAAACTGCGGAAACACTTATGACGGCAACACCAGCAGGAGATTTTTTGAAGATCCGAAACTATCCTCAGATATTACAGGAATAGATTACGAGTTAATATATAGATTAAAAGTGATTTTGGAAACGATTTCGAGCGGATACGAGATAAATTTAGAAAATTATGAAAAATATGCAGAAGAAACTGCTTGCTTATACGTGAAACTTTACCCGTGGCACCCAATGACACCCACACTGCACAAAGTACTTGTGCACGGATCAGACATAATAAAAAATGCATTGTTACCCATAGGGCAACTATCTGAAGAAGCAGCAGAGGCACGCAACAAGCATTTTAGGTCATACAGACAGGATTACTCAAGAAAATTCTCTAGAGAGTCCTGCAACAGAGACATATTGAATAAGCTACTTTTAAGCTCAGATCCCTTTTTTAGTGCCTCAAGGGTAATAAACAAAAACAAGAAGTCTTCTTTTCTTCCTGAAACATTGAATATGTTTGTATCTGCAACACCAAACCCAGCAGACGCACTTCAATCAGAAAGTGAAGAAGAGATAAACTGATTATTGTTTGATTTAATAATTAAGTAATTAATAAAATCATGTGTGTCATAATCCATTATAAAAAATAAGCGTGTGTGTGTGTGCGTGTGTGTGTGTTTGTGTGTTTGTGTGTGTGTGTGTGTGTGTGTGTGTGTGTGTGTGTGTGTGTAGTATGTGTAGTGTGTATATATTATAATTATTTTGTGTAGACATGTGACCTAATTAAATTTTTTTGTAGTTTTTTTTTTATTTTATGGAAATAATTAAAAAATAAACATTATTTTTTACTGTTTATATAACGTTTGTTTTATTTCCGTCATTAGCAATTCAAAAACCCGAACTAATGTTTTTGGCCAGCTAAATTAACTAAATACCCCTATGTGCAGCGCCTCGACAGATAGAACCAACTTCGTTCACTTCACTCGCTCGTTTCGTTCCCTGCGTTGGTTCATCGGTTGAGTTGTCGGTTGGCATTAGAACTCCCAATAACATAAAAACTAATGCCTTGATCACACGTACCGAGCAAACTGGCGAGACAGTAAAATGTTTCTCGGCCAAGACAGTGTAGCAAGCGAGTAGCTGTTCACACACGTTTTGAAATAAGCACAGTCAGTTCAGTTCTATTGAGACTACAAGTCAGTTCAGTTCTATTGAGACTACAAGTCAGTTCAGTTCTATTGAGACTACAATTAGGATATGATGGATCGTAAAGAGATAATTAGAAAATATACAAAGTTACTTATTTCACTATTAGTAGAAGAATTAAATGAACTGCTGGAAAAGGAGCAACGCCGCATTTGGACAAGGCCATGGATGTTTAGAAGATCTAGTTTTGGCGCCACAAACACTGTTTTTAATAATAATAATAATAATAAATTCATTTATTTGTCACAAACATGGTACATTAAGGTGAAATAATGGTCATAGAACAGCATGCTTGGTCAGCCATACTGACATACAAAATTTAAAGCTATAGCAATAATGTTAATTCTTAATCAAAAAACCAATAGATGGTAAGTGTCGGCTATGTTTAATGAAAGACGAGACCACGCAGCACATCGTCTCGGGATGCGAAAAACTGGCTGGCACTTACTACACCAAGAGGCACAACAACATCGTACAATATATCCACTGGACAATAGCTAAGAAACACAAGTTCGAAGTCTCTAACCTGTGGTGGCAAGAACATCTGACGCAGCCACAGGTTAGAGAAAACGACACCTCCAAACTAATGTGGGAGATACCAATCCAAACAGACGTCACAATAACACACAATAGACCGGACATAATTTACATAGACAAGACACAAAACAAAACTTACCTCATAGACATCACAGTTCCATCAGACTACAACATAGGAGCTAAGGAAATAGAAAAACTCAGCAAATACCATCCACTCAAACGTGAAATAGCCCGGTTATGGAACACACACACAGAAATCATCCCGATAGTAGTAGGAGCCACCGGTACCATAGCCAAATCATTACACAGATACTGCACCAAACTAGACTCAAACATTAACATACCAATCATTCAAAAACAGGCAGCCATCCACACCACAACCATACTAAGCAAAGTTTTAGGGGATACGATCTTCGTGTAGGGGGGAACTGAGCGATCCTTTCCCTGAGGGTCTCAGGGCGGACGCTCAGTAATCCGAGCACTAGCTCGAGTAGAGGAAAACCTCACACAACCACAATTCATTAAAAATACAACTCGATTATAATGCAAAATGTCAATATACAGTAACAATAATTAATAAATTAGAGGTAGAAGATCCTGATGAATTCAGAATGCTTTTAAGAATGAATGTACAACATTTTGACACATTGTTAGGAAATATTACTCCATTGATATAAAGGGAACATACAATCATGAGAGAAGCTATAACTGCAAAGACTAAACGCTATTTAGCGTTATGCTATTTGGTAACTGGCGCGAGCTACCGTTATTTGCAGGCTTTTTACAGAGTATCTCGGGCTGCAATATCATCACTCATACCGGAAGTCATGGATGCAATATTTACTTATTAGGAAAATTATTTAAAGGTACGTACTTTTTTCTTACATACTAAAAATAAAACTTGAGTGAATTTATTACTTTTTTATTAATTTCAAACAAAGGGACAAAAATAGACAAAAATAAAAATCAAACTTGTGGTCTTCCATCTGTTTCCATAGCTACAAACATCACAGCTGCTACGATGTCATTAGTGCTTATAGAATCTGGCGTAGCGTTGACATTAGGCACTGGAGTAGATGTTGCAGCAAAGATTGTTTGCGATGTAGAGGGAGCTGGTGTTGGTAGTTGTGGCGGAGAATCCACATAAGTTTCATCAAACTGATAATAAATACACAGTCATTAGTCGTGTCTGAATATACAGAAGACGGTGTTTGGTAGCTGTGATTAGAAAAAGACGAAGTAGCTCTTTGTCTAAGTTCTTTTATCCCAAATTCTGTCAGAATATTCTGGATTCTACTTTGTGCTATTAGAGCATTGTCTGCCGATAAATTCTTAAGTTGTAACGCAATACTCCTTCCAAACACATCAAATACGTTTTCACTCTCAGAATTTATCCCATTATTTAACTTTTTCAGATCAGAAACAGCTTGAAAATTTTCTTTAGTTCTCTTTTTAGCTCTCGCAGTATTTCCAGTGGTAGTCGTAGTTACAGTAAGTGGTGCTTGCTGGTCGTTACTTGTATTAGCTAATACTTCCTGGTTGATGTTTGGATGCGAAGATGTAGCAGAGCTACTGTCCTGAGAAACTGTGTCTTCATTAGTAGGACCAGGAATCTGTGAAATGAAATGAAAATAAATTATTGTTTCAGGTACCGCAGAACAATGAAGAATGGAAAGAAATGGAATTAGGCTTCAGAACAAGGTGGAATTTCCCTGGTTGCCACGGCGCTATAGACGGGAAGCATGTGTTCAAGCACCACCGAATTGTGGAAGTGAATATTTTAATTACAAGGGTTCCAACAGTGTGATTTTGATGGCTGTGGTGGATCATGACTATTGTTTTCGATATGTAAATATTGGGGCTAATGGAAGAAATTCAGATGGTCCCCCCATCTGAATTTCTTCCATAACAGCAAATTACGTAGTGATCTTGAGAATAATTTGCTTCCAAAAGGAGGATTTTTAGTTGGAGATGATGCGTTTCCACTAAAATCATATTTATTAAAACCATACAGTGGCACAAATCTTTCAACGAAACAAAAAATATTCAATTACAGAGTCTCTAGAGCACGGAGAATCGGCGAAAATGCATTTGGTATTCTGGCAAGCAGGTTTAGAATTTTTCAAAAACCCATACCAACTAATGACGAAACCACCGATAAAATTATTCGCGCCTCATGTGCGCTGCACAATTGGTTACGTCTCACAAGTCCCGGCCATTACTTTCCAAGGGGTTGTGTTGATGAAGAAGATATAGAATCAGGATCCGTTTCTGAGGGGAGTTGGAGGCGAGAACTTATAGCTACTTTGCCAACTATCACTGATCATAGCACCAACAATGCAGCACGTACAGCAAGGGAGCTTCGAGATAAATATGCAGAGTTCTTCAGTGGGGCAGGTGCCGTATCGTGGCAAAACAGAATGATTTCTTAATTTTATTTAAGAAATAGGGAAAAGTGTCAAGTGTCAAGTGTCCCCCCCCCCCAGTCTCCCTTATCTACATTATAACAAAAAAAGTAACAATAAAAAATACTTACGTTTTCAAAAACATTTTTGTTTAAATCTTTTGAAAACACCGCTTCCATCTCTTTCAGCCATTTAATATTAGAAGTGTACACATTACTGAGACCCGCTCCGGATTTCTTCGATTCTTGAATTTTTTTATTGAAGTGAAAACTTCTTTAGCGGCGCTGAGCAGTTTTTTTTGTATGGGTAAAAACTTTCAAACTCGCGTCAGGGTCACGTGATGCTGATCGAAAAAGCGTAAGATCGAGGGGAAGGGAGAGGAACTAGTATCTCCCACTCTTTCTACCGTGCCTGAGTGTGCTGCTCTGTTGATGGTGTAAAAGTCGTCGAAATTATGGATGGAAGTTGATTTTTCTGAGAGATAAAATTTAATGTAATATATAAATAACGATATAATATTATAAATAACAACATATAAATTGTCATATTTGTGTACGATAGCGCAATAAATAAACATTGTATTCTACCTCATAAATGATAGTACTTTTATACTTATAATTAAACACAACGTAGATAAGTTTGGGCGAGAGTAATATTAATTTTTAAAACAATTTTTAAATTTATAAAAAGAATTTAATAATTATTAATTATAAATGTTACAATGTGACACGCGTTACAGAATTAGATGTAGGACGCGGAGTGAGTTCTTTTGTCTCATGGTGGCCCTCGGCCACTTTCTTATCTATGCTGATGCCGGATAGCGTGGGCGACGAGTTATGCAGTCGCAAATATGTTTTGACTACCTATCTGTTGGGGGTCCTGCATAACTCCTCCGTCATCAAGAGCGAAATTATCGGGTTCCGCGGAGATTTGGATCGGGTTCCGATGATTTCGCGTAAACTTATCCTTATAGCGGTAAATGATAAAACTAATGCTAGCTAAAATTAAAAAGGCATACAATACAACGGTTCCTAAACTAATCGTTTGAGTGTCTATTCCACTAAGATTCACTTTTTCACTATAGAGCCCATAATCACTGAACACATCACTATTTTTCAGTTTCAGGATGCGCGCAAAGTACCGCATTTCCTCCAAATTGATGTCCTTGATGTTGACCGGAACCAAATTTGTAGTATTGCTGGTTTTTAATTCTGGTAGAGCAATGATCGGCGTTATTTTGTACTGTAGATTTTCAGCATGTGTGCGTTGAAATGATAATTTCAGGTTGTTGATGTAAATAATGCAGTTTTCCGATGTAGTGATAATATATGTTCCATGTAATGTTTCTTTAACATTATCGTGCTCGCACTTTTCCGCCAACATAGTGGGGTTTCTGGTAAACACGATCCAGCTCGCCAGACTGATGCGCTGAATTTTGATGTCTTCTACTTCTACTGCGTATGGGATGCAGCGTGTGAGGTCATCGTGAAACTCCAGGAGTTGTTCGGCGCAAGTGGTAGTGTGAAAATGCACCACTTCGTTATCAGTGCACAAAAACTTGTTTTCGTCGATTTTCTCGCAGGGTTTCGTGACAGACTGGCATTTCGAGCCTTTCGCCAAAAGGTAAGGGAATTCGGGAAAAACGACAATAGTTTTGTTGATCGAACTTTTGTAAACCGGGATAGAGTACATTTTAAAATAGTCATAAATAATGTTTTCAGTTATCGGTATTTCCAAAATGAATGATATATGATTTTCCTTTACATAAGCCTTAACTTTAATAATTCTTTCAAATTTCAGTAAATTATGTTCGTTAACATCATACATTAAATTATGAGATTCTTCAATACACTTTAGTATGTATAACAATTCGGTGGAATTTACAACACTTTGGTGTAATACGGAGACCTTAGTAAACGCCAGTGCGGTTTCTATTTCGTTAAGTATTATATATGTAGTTCTAAATATACTCATAAAAGTGTCAAACATGTTTAAGACATGTGTGAGATATAAACAATTATTTTCCTTTGTACTAGCGGCTTTAATTAACTGTTCTATTGTCCTTAATCTCTTATCCAAAATTACAGTATTATTATATAAGGTTTCCGTATTATTTGTAAAACCATCTAACATTTTCGTGACCAACATTATCTTTTTATCTAAAACAATTTGTTTAGATCCGAGCTTAGAAATTTCTGTATCAAAATGAATAGCGTCCTCATTGTCTAGATTTCCTGAAATAGATTTAATAATAGAACCAAGAGGATTCAAAATTCCTCGCTTGACTCTACGTGCGGGTACTAATTGCCAAAATTTCGCGAAGGTTATATTTTTCAAATAATGGACTTGTTTACGAATTTCTAAAAATTCGTGAATAAATGGTTTATGTGAATCTACCAATTGTACAAATTCGTTTAACTTTTCCGAATTC
This sequence comes from Hemithea aestivaria, assembly GCA_947507615.1. Taxonomy (NCBI): domain Eukaryota; kingdom Metazoa; phylum Arthropoda; class Insecta; order Lepidoptera; family Geometridae; genus Hemithea; species Hemithea aestivaria. The sequence goes on along the minus strand of OX382341.1, from coordinate 13,637,753 downwards.
AAAACCAATTCATTTTCTAACCCATTTAAATCAAACCGTTTTACAACTGTCCACTTGTCTTCCTGTTTATATGCTTGACCTTCCTTTACAGGCAATAATCCTGGATTTCCTTCAAGTTTTTGAAGTTGAAACCCCGGGCTACGGGGAAGGAAGAGGACGGTCATTATGACCATACAGCACCTGTGGAGGACGTTTATTATTCTTTAGTGGTACTTTCTTTTCTCGTTTACCCAAATCTACCGGAACTATATTTCTCTCTCTCTTTCCCTTAACTTTTCCTTTTTGGTACCTAGCCTTTTCCTTACTTTTCCTTGTATTACCATCTTTTGTGTAAACTATTTCCCCTTCTTCTAATTCCCTAAATGTTTCACCTTTACGCTTTTCCCTAACTTTCATTTTGTTTTCCAATAACTTTTCCGAAATGTGCCTATACAAGAATTTAGTCCGTTTTGCGTGATCTTTCACTAACTGTTGCATATAATTCCTTTCTAAATCACATTCAAATACCTCGTTCGAATCGGTGTGCCCAAATACTATCTCAAAAGGGGTAAACCCTACTGCTGAATGAATTGTGTTATTATAGGCCATTATACAGTACGTCATTACTGACGCCGCATCTGTACATTTTTGTTCATACCGTGCAATTCTATAAATTTCTATTATCGTCGAATGGAAACGCTCTACAATGCCTGTCGAATTTGGGTTATGTGAAGTACATATATGCAGATCAATTTTGTACATAGCTGCCAATTCCTTCAGTAGTTCATTATTAAATTCCGTTCCTGGGTCACTACTAATTTTTCTAGGAACACCATACATTGAGAAATACTTAATCAACGCACGGATTACCTCAGCTGTAGATTTATTATTAATCTCAATTGCTTGTGCCAATTTGCTAAAAGCATCTACGATAGTCAGATAATAGCGACTTTCTATAGTGAATATATCTATGAAGACTTCCTGGAAAGGGGCATCTTGCGTCTGCGTTAACTCGATGGTTGGTTTTAAGGGTTTTCTATCATATTTGAACTTTCTACAGGCTTCACAACCATTTATGATAGCTGACACGATCTCTTGCATGTTAGACCAAAAGTAATTTCTCCTAATCCTAGTCATAGTTTCCTTTATTCCGCGATGGCATGTCTTTCCTTCGTGATGTTTCAACACTATTTCTTTCTGCTCACCTTCATCATCTACATACACAACTCGTCCGGTACATTCATAAAACTCTACCATGCCTTCTTTAAACAATTTAATAATTATTTCGTTAAACTCTGTCCTATGCATGTCATCTTCAAAATATATAAAATATTTTGTTTTAGGCCTAATATATTCCTTCAAAAATTTCTTTATTAGTTCTGCGTTATTTATTGGCAAAAATACTTCAAGTACTTTTTGCTTATCTCGTGACAAATCTTGCACCTGCATATCGTTTCTGAGCCACGTGAAGACTAGAATTTGATTGGGTTTGGTGTCTATGGCTTCGTTAAGAATGGGAATGCCCTTGTGTTCTAATTCGGCTGCTGAATGTGCTGTTTCTGTACTACTGTTTTCGGATGGAATGGGATATTTATTGTGCTCCATTTCTGAATCTGTGTCACTAATTGTAACTGTCTCTACTACACTATCCCTAGCTCTATTTGCCAAATTTTCTACCCGTCTATCAATTTCTCCTAAGTGTTCCCTCAACATACGCTTATGTTCAGTCTCGTCTACGTTTACGTTCATAGAAACGTCGTCACTTCCTAACGCATTTAACTTTATCCTAGATAACGCGTCGGCGTTCGTATTCTGTTTCCCGTTCTTATAGATGATTTGAAAATCATATTCCTGTAACCGTAACCTCCAACGTGTTAATTTTGTATTAGGCTCTTTCAGGGAATACAACCATGCCAACGGTCTATGGTCAGTAAAGATGGTGAATGTATTACCATAAAGGTAAGGCCTGAAATGCTTAACAGCCCAAATAATAGCCAAAAGTTCTCGCTCGATGGTACTGTAGCGAGTTTCAGTTTTCCCTAAAGTCCTACTTGCGTAAGCGATAGGTTTGTCATTTCCTATGGTGCCTTGGGATAACACTGCTCCTATGGCAACAGCAGATGCGTCCGTAGTCAAAATATACGGCTTGGATGGATCTGGGTATTGTAATAGGGGTGCGTTTGTAAGCAATTCTTTACATCGTTCGAAAGCGTTAATGTATTTTTCATCTATCACGACCTTTTGGTTTTTCCCTAAACATGAAGTTAAAGGCTTTGTAATTTTTGCAAAGTCCTTTATGAAACGCCTGTAGTAACCGATTAATCCCATAAAGCTCCTTATCTCAGTCTGTGTCCTAGGCAAAGGATATTTCAGAACTGCCTCTATTTTTGCGTCGTTAGGTTTTAGTCCTTGATCGGTGATGGTATGTCCTAAATATAGAACTTCCTTACGCAAAAATTCAGATTTGTCTAACTGAACTTTGAGGTTCGTAGCCCTAAGTCGGTCAAATACAGCTCGTAAGTCTCGGATGTGCTCCTGCAGACTTGTACTGTATATAATTATGTCGTCCATATATACGAGACAATGGAGTCCTTGAAGTCCTCTTAACACATTGTCCATAGTTCTTTGGAATGTTGCGGGGGCCGTTTTAAGGCCAAATGGCATTCTCAAGAACTCGTAATGTCCGGCTTCAGTACTGAAAGCTGTTTTTTGCCTATCTTTCTCGTCAATCTCAATCTGATGATACCCATTAGCAAGGTCAAGTGTCGAAAAGTATTTACTTTTACCTAGTTTGTCAAACAAATCGGTTATGTTTGGCAACGGGTACTTATCGTCGATGGTAATGTCGTTGAGGCGTCTGTAGTCCACTACCATACGAAATTTTTGTTCACCAGAAGCGTCTAATTTCTTGGGCACCAAATGGACAGGTGCATTCCAAGGTGAATATGACTCTGCAATTACGTTATTTTTCAAAAGTTTCTCTACTTGGGCTTTTATTTCCTCTGTCTGTGCAGGAGGTTGCCTGTAGGGTTTTACATAAATTGGGTCCTCGTTTTTGGTGCGAATTGAATGCTTTACCTGATTAGTAAAAGTTAACGGCAAATTTTCGGTGTAAAATATGTCCTTGTATTCGCTACACAAATCGCTAATGTACTTTCTTTCTTCACTATTCATGTGATCTAGTCTTAGCCTAGTCAGGTTTTCTTCAAGAATTTGGTCTACTTCTATGTCTGTCATATCTATGTCTGTCGTATTAACTTTTGAACTTTCGGAAAATTCTGTAACCTTAAATGGATCCGTAATGGTCAAGGTCATTGCCTCTTCGCGCGTATTTTGGATAATGGTGGTGGCATATCCGTTATTACAGCTTACAATAGCTGAAGGCATCCTAACTCCCTCACAAAAATTTGTGAAATTTACAATAGCGTCCCCGGAGAATTGATCCGTGGGTAACTTCACTACCTGCTCGGTTCGTGCGTCTAATTCTATGACGTAACAGTTTTCGCTATGAATGGGGAGAGATGTTGTTTTAGTCTCTAGTACTGAATTTTTCAGATCGATAACCGCTTCGATTTGTTTAAGAAGGTCATTACCGATCAATCCGTCGTATTTAGAATCCACGTTATACACGTAAAACCTGTGAAATTCGTTACTATTAAACGATGGCATAAGTGGGATTTGGACCACCTCATCATGAATACTCGATGCATGAGTACTGATAACAGTAAATTTTTCACGGTACATGTATGGCTCGAAGTACATGTGAGCTTTACATGAGCTCAGGAAAGATCTGGTACTACCCGTATCAATCATTAACTTTGCATCTATTTCTGGTATATATACATATGGTAATATCAGTTTTCCATCACAATTTAAATATACTACTTCGGGTTTAGTGGCGAGGCTTTTATGTGAAAATTTTCCATTTTCTCATTCACACTCTCTACATTCACCTTATCATTCACTTCAGTATTTTCGCTATCATTCACTTGCACACATTCATTCATCTCATTTTCTACATCATTTTCTTCTTCTTCCTGCCAATAATATTCCTGACATGCATTTTCATCATAATAACTTTCATAACCATCACACAATTCTAACTCATTTAATTTAAATCCGTATTGTTGTCCCTGACCTTGAGGTTTCATTGGGGGTGCAGTACGCATAGTGACGTCAGTGTTCGTCCTAGTTGTCGGTGTAGTCTGTCTAAAATAATTTTGAGTAGGCATTAGGGGCCTGTATCCAAATTGTTGCTGAGGTCTCGAATTAAATTGAGACGGTGTCATGAATCGCTGTTGTGCACCAAACGGTTGCGTTCCTAACTGAGGTCTGTACCCTAACTGTGGTGTGTACCCAAATTGTGGTCTGTATCCTAACTGTGGTCTGTACCCTAACTGTGGTCTGTACCCTAACTGTGGTCTATATCCGAATGTAGGCTGAAGCCCAAATGGTTTTTGCGAAAATTTCTGCTGGGTGGCCTGCATCGGCATGCTATGTGAACTATTTGGAACACCAAATTTAAAATGTGGGGGTTGTTGCGCCTGAAGGCTTGGTGTTGCAATTTGTTTTTGGAGTTTGTTTTTCTTATTATATTTTTCATAAAAGTTGACTTCCTCGAGGACATATTCGAGGGCTTTCTCTAATGTAGGGGGCATTTTTAGCCTCAAAATCTGAATCAAATGTTCGGGTAAATTGTACATGAATACATTTAATGCACTATTATCATAAATGTTAATTTTTGCTTTCTTAGTTTCCGCGCATGCTAACTGGTTTACTTTGGAAATTAAAAGTGCCCTAGTTGATTGGATTCTATTACAAAAATCTAAATAATTCTCGCCCGATCTAATTTTTAAACTCTCCAATTCGATTGCAATGCACTCTTCACTTCTGTGGTCACCAAAATGTTGGACTAACAAACTTTTAAACTCTAGCCATGTCTTAATATCATAACGCTCGCTTATCAGCGCCGCGGCATCACCCTTTAGACGGCCAGTAATAGTATGCATAACGTAGCTGTTTTGCTCTGCACCACCATGGTATTGTTCTATTATATATTCGCATTTTGATAAGAACAAATTTAGGTGACGTTTATCGCCATCATACACAGGGATCACCTTTATCAATTCATTTGGAATTATTTTAATTGTAGCCATTATTTCACTTTCTATTAAATTTACAATAATATATAATATAATACAATTTATTTCTATAATACTATTTTTTAAATCACTGTTAATTTATTTCAAATATTTAAATTTATTTATGTAATATTTTATTTTATTTAAATTTATTTATTTCTTATTTAATTATATTCTTATATTAAAATAATTCCACACGATTTTGAGTGATGAAATTAATTAACTATACTAGGGTTGTATATAATGATTTTAATTTTAGGAAAATCATATACACGATTATTTCACACAATATACGGAAAGAAATTCGATTTCACATATATCACTATAAAAAGGACAAAGGAAGGAGGCGAAATTTGACTCACCAGCTGCCCTGCATGCTCCAAGGTCCAAGACTTATCAAATTTGTAAGGTTCTCGGATTTTTGCGTACGCGCACACCGCACAATCGCGCACTGCGGTTTTCTCGATTTTCCCGAGTTTTTCGCGGCGACGACGATACGTTTGCGTAACTAGAAAAATCCGCTCCGGCTGCGCCAGATAAGTTTGGGCGAGAGTAATATTAATTTTTAAAACAATTTTTAAATTTATAAAAAGAATTTAATAATTATAAATTATAAATGTTACAATGTGACACGCGTTACAGAATTAGATGTAGGACGCGGAGTGAGTTCTTTTGTCTCATGGTGGCCCTCGGCCACTTTCTTATCTATGCTGATGCCGGATAGCGTGGGCGACGAGTTATGCAGTCGCAAATATGTTTTGACTACCTATCTGTTGGGGGTCCTGCATAACTACGTTAATATTGAAGTTTTTACTTCTGCCGGCACTCCCGGAGTGCTACCTTTTTTTTCTTGTTGGTACGTCGACCGTAATTTTTGAAGTGAAAACTTCTTTAGCGGCGCTGAGCACTTTTTTGTATGGGTAAAAACTTTCAAACTCGCGTCAGGGTCACGTGATGCTGATCGAAAAAGCGTAAGATCGAGGGGAAGGGAGAGGAACTAGTATCTCCCACTCTTTCTACCGTGCCTGAGTGTGCTGCTCTGTTTAGGCGGCACAGGGGGCTTAGACAAGCGCGCGCCCGATATATTTTTTTTATATTTTATATTTATATATATATATATTTTTTATTAGACAATTAAATAGGTTCGAATCAAAACTGTTTGTTTCTTACTTCAGTTATCATAAACCAATTGTATCAGTTGTAAAAATTTGCGATGATGATTCTGATAATAACGATGGTGTAAAAGTCGTCGAAATTATGGATGGAAGTTGATTTTTCTGAGAGATAAAATTTAATGTTATATATAAATAAAGATATAATATTATAAATAACAAGATATAAATTGTCATATTTGTGTACGATAGCGCAATAAATAAACATTGTATTCTACCTCATAAATTATAGTATTTTTATACTTATAATTAAACACAACGTTAATATTGAAGTTTTCACTTCTGCCGGCACTCCCGGAGTGCTACCTTTTTTTTTTATTTTGTTTTTAACTTCTAGTACGCGCTAGTTTGTATCGCCTAGTGTACCGAATCCCGTTATTCCCATAAAGCCGCGTTTCCACTAGGCAACATTTGGCGCGCGTCATGTTGCACAACATGTTGCCCATCATGTTGAAAGTCAGCGCGCAACTTTTGTTGAACAACGTTGTCTGTCTACGCATCGTCAGTCGTCGACTACATGTTGACAGAGGAACTAGTGTTGATTTCAGCGGCAGTGGTTATAATTTTATCAAAAAATGCATCAAAAAGAAAAAAACCACGTTGGTGGGTTAGAAAATACCTACAAAATAAAGAAAATGTATTCAATGATCTCCGTGTGGTTGATGGATCTTTTACGAATTTTACCCGAATGAGTAAAATAGACTTCGAGATACTGTTACAAAAAATTTAACCCATTATATCGAAGCAAGATACAAAATTTCGAAATGCAACTAGTGCTACTCTCAACTCTCAGATTGGCTGTTACACTTCGATATTTGGCAACCGGAGATTCCTATACTTCACTGTACTACACCTTCAAAATATCAAGATAATTAAGCAGTAAAATTGTACCAGAAGTTTGCAGAGCACTGATTCACAGTTTAAAAGATTATGTAAGGGTAAGTACCTACATGTAAAATAAAAGATTAGATAGGTTAAATATTAAGCTTTATTCAAATAATCAACGTCTGTTAATGATTTAGAAACCCTTAATTGTGGATTAATCCTGTAAATCTGATATGATATTACGTAATTCAAAATTAATGTCTTCATCATTAATTTCAACACTGTCCTGGTTTGTGGTGCCATCTTTACTTGTTGATGTGCCGGGTGTATTTTGCCGTCCTGTACTATAGCCATACGTATTATACTCCTGTCGATACTTTCCAATACGAGCATCAGTCAATATATTATTTATAAATTGTTTGGCTATTCCCATAAACATCAAATTCATCTGTCATTTCATCTTTCTCCTCCAATCTTTTTTTTTACATTCTTCATTACTTCATAAGCTTCATCAATTTTTTCGTCGTGACTCCGCTTTTTTGCTACTTTTTTCCCAGTTTGCGGAATTGTTTCGGTCACGGTATCGGTTTGATCAGCTCGCGCTTCTTCATTTTGATGTTGCGTTGAGCTATGGTCTTCCACCTAAAAAAATAATTATTTATTTAACTCATGTATGAAACATTTCAGATTCCATCAAATGAAGAGGAATGGAAGGATGTCGCAAGAAAATTTAACATGTTGTGGAATTTTCCCCACTGTGTCGGTGCTATAGATGGTAAACATGTGCTTATTATAGCGCCACCAAATTCTGGCAGTGAATATTATAATTACAAGGAACAGTTTAGTATAGTCCTTTTAGCTATTATTGATGCACAATATAATTTTCTTTATGCAAATGTCGGTGCTAAAGGTAAATCATCTGACGGAGGACTATTTCGTGAAACAGCATTCTATAGGAAAATGACTGACAAGGCACTATCGTTGCCACCAGTGGAAACTTTAGAACCAACTAATGTGCAATTACCCTATGTACTCGTTGGAGATAGTGCATTCGCGTTGTCTGAAAATTTAATGAGACCTTACCCTGGAACTTACGAAAAAGGTAACATAAAACGAATTTTTAACTAAAGACTCTCGCGAGCACGAAGAATAGTAGAAAATGTTTTTGGTGTGATGTCTGTTGTTTTTCGTATATTTCGGAGCCCAATTGAACTTAAATCTGATAATGCTGAGCTTGTTACTACGACTTGTGTATATTTGCATAATTTTTTGAGTCGAAATAAGCGTTCCAGAGCCTTGTATACTCCACCAGGAACTTATGACAGAGAAGATTCTGAATTTAATGTAATGAACGGTTCTTGGCGTAATGAAGTAACAGAAAATAATCTACATCCTTTAGAAGATGTCAATGAAAATTTAGACACATCTCTGGTACCATCCATCATAAGAGATAGTTTTTCTATTTCATTAGCGAACAAGGGGGGGTGTCTTGGCAAAATGAACGTGCTTAAATAAAACAAATATGTAGGGTTAGATGAATGAATATCTAGATGGAGTGTTCGGCTGCAATCGCAACGTAAAAAACATTTCCTCAGCCAACAAGTGGCACATCAATTTTTTAGCGTTTTGGCGCTTGAACTGTCTATCTAGACATTAATAATCTAATAAGGGTTACAAGTTAGTATTTAATAATAATAAAAAACTTACATGATTCTCAATTGTGTCGTTATTTCCAGTTGTTGTTTCACCTTTTATCAAAAACAGCAAAGGTTCATATGCAAACCATTTACTGCTAAAAAGATCTTCACTGCCACTTCCTGTTTTTTTTGAAGATTTAAATTTCTTCCTCTCGCGAGTGAATTGCGATCGAAGAGTATGTATCTTGCTTTCAATCTCTTTCGCAGACACATTTAGTGTTTTCGCTATTGAATCCCATGCATCTATTTTTTTAATTTATTTTTATAGTCTCTGTGAGCAGTATCCCATAAACATTCATATTTTTGGTACAGTTCGATTAATGTATCAAGATAGCGTTATAATTATTAGGAAAATTTGTAATGATGACATCATGCAGACCATATATATTATATTTCATGATTACAACTTTCAGTAAATCTCCTACTTTAATAGCTTTATGGATAATATTATTATCTATATTTATTTACAATCTTAAATTACATTTTTTACAATATTTCTAAAAAAAAATGATATATACAAAACATAAAAACATTGTTAAAAAACCTAATCTAGATAACACGCCGACAGCGGGGCCAGAGCCCAAGCTGCCGGTGGTCAGGGCCGCAGGGATAATATTATTATTATTATCTTTCATTGTTTGCGACATAGCCCTGGCAAAGTGAGGAAGTGAATAAAATAAACACAATAGATTACTGATTATAAAACTTTATTATCTTTACACCATTTTCTTAAGACTAATACATTTTTTAGGGCGCATACGTTATTATGATATATACAGCTTAGTATATCATTTGCTAATTCACTTTCTTTATACAATGCAAGTATATTAGGACATGTTCTATCTTCAAGATTATAAATCATAATTTCCGTATCGTTATTATGCATATTATTATATTCGTTAGATAGTAATTCCTTAAGCCATAACATTTTTTCCTTGCCTTTAACATAAACACATTTTTTTTGTTTAAACAAGCTACCAATTATATTTTTATGTTCTCTATAGGGTAAAAACCCCTGATTCCACAAAATGTTTCTATTTCTCTCAATCCAGTTCGGATATACTTAAGTCATAAAATGGGTAGGGTGGTTTAAACAGTAAAACCAATGTACGGGTTTTATACATCATTGCAAATTCTTTTAATATAAATTTGTTATTATCATCTTTGAAGCCTTGTATATCCACTATAAAGCTCATGATATCTTGCGAACTATATTTCTCAAGGGCTTATATTCAAAAATACGTTCATTGATAATTAAACATTATGCAGTTGTATTATCAGGTATGTCTTCTAAGGCTTCAATTTCTAGTCTTACATCGACAGGACCTGTTTTTGAACTGTCATTTTGTCGGGAACAGTCGATAACAAATAGTGGAGCCTTTTCTTTGAATTCTAACAAATTAAGCAATGGGCCTTCAGAACGATTGTAATAACACTGGCTAAAATTAGCATACATTTCATTAGGTACTGTACTTATTTTCCTTAAAGTTTAAATTTAGTGACTCATATGGATAATATTGAGAGTTGAGAAATAATGTTACGTTATTTAATTGACAGTGATCAAACTCTGAAGAGTTACAGGTTTTAACATTCTTTCTCTTTGTTTGTAAACAAAAAATAATGAATCGAGGTTTTTCTAACTGCGAAGCAGTCTTTACGGACCAAGAGTGCTTTGTTATTCTAGGTAATAGCGGATATTCGTAAAGATCCCAATTTCGGAAAGCCATTTGTATCGGTCTATCTTTTTCTAATATTTTAAGCCGCGAGAGCATTTCTCTATCAGATACTTTTACATGAGGAACACGCCATTGTATTCGATGTATATTTATATCTATTTCTTTGTCAGCTTGGATTTGTACGCTATTATAGTTCGAATTTCTTCTAGTTAGAATAAGTTCATGTTTACAGTTCATAATAATTTTATTGTAGTCCTCTGCAAATCCCATAAATCTATTAAGAGGAACGATAACACTAAAATTACTAGAGATGCACCGAATATTCGGTTACTATCCGGTATCCGGCTTATCCGGCCCTTTTTTACTATCCGGCCGGATACCGGATAGTAAACTTGGTAGATTTTATAAATGGAATCTAAATAAAGACACAGTTGTAATAAAAAAATGACACAGTAGGTAAATGTTAATTAATACAAAACCACTAAGTATCACACGATAACCCTACCAACTTATTTTATTATCTAAAAATACGCGAACGTTCACTACGAAACAAGTCAAAACCTGCACGGCGCGCGGGCGGCGTGGCGGTACGCGACACGCACCCACGAAACTCAAAATGTAGGTATCATACCGCCGGCCGAATATTCGGCGGCCGGATACCGAATATTCGGCTGGTGGTCAGGCCGAATATCCGGTATCCGGTATCCGGCCAAACAACTATTCGTTGCATCTCTAAAAATTACCATTATTTTTCTGTCCATGTATATCCCATATCCACATTGCGGCTAGTCTATTTTCACTTTCGTTCATGGAAACATACGATTTAATTGTGGTCGTTATTCCAGCATTTTTTGATCTGTCTATTTCAATACCATTTATTTCATATCTAATGTCTTGAAATAAGAACATTATAGGGTTGTTAGTAAATGGAATTTCTTTCTGAAGGGGCTTGTGATCTTTAGTGATTGTTGCATGTCCTTCAACAAGAATAAAACTAGCTGAAGGCAATATGTATATATCTTGCTGATGTATGGGGATTCGAATTTCATCGTTTTCTCTAAAACTGTTATTGTAAGGGTTATATGAATGAACATTATATCCTTCAATAGAATTATCGGATTCTGGTAAATCACAAATCTGAAGGATACTCATAGTTTATATCCCAGGGCTTTTAATTTTTTTTATTAGCTTTGCTAATTCCTTTAACTTTCTTAATACGTCCTTCTTCTCTCGCACAAGACTTAATAATGTTATTTTTTTTCGCATAGTTAGAGATTTTATAAAACAAAATCATTTTGCTTTACGTATGTGAAGACGTAGTTGTATATGTTCTTCTTTAAAGTCAATAAGATTATTGTATTCGTCCACAATCTTTATAGTAATGGATGATATGTTATTTTTATAAATAGGAAAATAAATTATATTATTCGGCGCTTCAATAAAACGATGTCCAGGTGCTACGTTTGGTACAAATTCATGAAGAATATGAGACGGAGATCCGTTAATATAAGAGTCTTGTATGAGATCACATTCGATCCTTATGACAGAAAGCGGAAGAATGCTAACTGGCTTCGATGATTCATGCCATTTATTGGTTTTCAATTTTGTTTTTTCAAATCCTAGAAGCTGACCGATGCTGTAACTTTTATCAAAATGTAAAAAGGCTTTGAAGAAAATAACAAACATTTTAATGTGTTATTGTTTGGTCTAAGTTCGATATTACAATCATCTAAATTTTGTAATAAGTAATCCTCTATATCATACAAATCGTAGCAACCGTAAGGTATTTTTAGCTCTTTAGCATCATCACCGTAGCAAAAACTATTATTATTCGAGTTAATATTTGAAATAGAGTTTGTGGTGGCGAAGTACAGTAACCCACATTATATTGATAATTATTGAAATTTAATGACGGATAAAAAATTGTTTCCAGTAGAGATTCTCGACCCGTAATGGTTATCGTTACTCGTTACAGACTTATTGAAATACTAAACAATTTTTATAATTTACGTACATTTTATTTACTTTTATTGTACCAAAATGATTGAAGAAAACTTAAACATAAATGTCCACAATTGTAAGGATGATTTTTTTGAATATTTTCATAATTATAATGTAAATTTTTACCAATATACTTAATAAGTTCTTCAGGTGGTTTTAAATTACCATAACTAATAAAATATTCTACATAATTATTTGATTTCGCGTAGGCTACCCAATGAGTACCAGGATTGTGAGAGCTATCTAAATTAACAATAGCACATTCTTTTCTGAAAGGATATTTCGGTAATTCATCTCTCATAAACACTCCTCGAAAATATGGTATACTTGTACTACACGCATAGCGAGCAATATCAATGTTACTGAGAGCTCGTTTGGGTAACCTTCGCATTAGTTTTTTTTATCTGATAAAAATAATCCCAAACCGTCTCGGTGAGGTTTGAGATGCAATCCATTTCCTATACACAATGCTTCCATCTTTTCATTATGCCTTTTCAATTCCGCTAACCGTTTTTTAGCTTCTTTAAACTCGTTTATGGCTTTTACAATTCCCGCAACTCCGCCGCTCAAACTACCTGCAGCTGATAATCCAGCAAAAATCGGTATCAATGGTAATACACCACCAGTTTTTGGAATAGGAATGATGCGAGGTAGTTTGATGTTTCTATTCAATGATATTTCTTTTGCTGCTTCAATGGCTAGTTTAATAGCTGTATTTTTACATTTCGGTTTCATATTCTTGAAATGTTTTTCAGTGCGAGAAATAATTTGTTTAAACTGTTTTTTTAGCCCCGTACCTTTTTTACGTGTTTTTACCGTATTACCTGAACCAGTTTTTAGTTTAGCCAGCATTTTTAATAAATATAATGGCATGGCGCCATCTCAACACGGGCGAAATATCCTTGATCTCGTCATGGTTATACACTTTTAGTTCTATGTAATGGGATCCTTTTTTACTAGGATCACTCTGTCGTGTAGTACCTCGCGACGTCCTCTTTGTTAGCTGCGACACGACGTTGGATGTTTGCTTTTTTCTGGTGTTATATTATCATCGTCGCTGTCTGATCCAAATAAGTCGCGGGCCAAGGTGCGCTTAGTGCTGTTGTGCGACGTTCCCGCCTCTGACTGGATCGGTGGGATGCAAGCGGGCGTAGTAGCAGGAGCAGGAGCAGGAGCATCATCAGCAGCAGCGGATCTCGGTGTACAACGATCGTCTGTAAGTAGAACGTTAGTGAGCGTTAGAAGAGATGTATGAAACGTATGTATCATAAAACTATTTAAGTTCCTTCAACTGCACTGGATAAATTAGATTAGTATAATAGTACCAAGCCCTGGTCTCCGGATTAGTTCTGTTTTAAATCGTCATATCTAGTTGGGGCGCTCTGCTTGATATATTTAAAACTTCTCCGACGGTATATGTTTTTTTAAGATTATGTAGTATTTCCGAAGTGGTTGAATTTAATTTGACGGTTGATTGCACAGTCGTTTCTTATTGCTATGATTGAAGGTTAATTAACTTACCAGTATGTTCTAGATCGTTCTCGCTGTCCGTCCCGAACATCTCATAACGGGATCGCTTCATCGGCGTGGCTGGAGCAATTCTTGGCAATCCGTTCTTCCGCTTCGGTATCCGGTATGAGGAACCGGCAACCGGTGCGGGAATCGCAACAGACGTCGGTTTCGACACCTGTTGATGCTTATGTTCCTGCACCGGTTCTCGCATCGGTTCAGGGCTGACACTGAGAGCTGGCATGTCCCGGCCTCGTGCTGATTTCGATGAGGACGATCCCTCATGACGATGACGGTGCGGTTGACGGTGCTGTTGACGATGCTGGCTGCTTGATGTTCCTTTTTGCTGAGACCTGGAATCAATAAAGTGTTATTTAGTTTATGTACATGAATAACACAAGTCGACAAGAATTTTGAGTCTGGGTTCTGTATGTGTTATTTTGGTTAATTATATTTAACTAATTAAATTTCGATCATTTATATTTTATAAAGTTTGCTTTGACAGTTATTAGAACGAAAATTGAAAACGCACTTCTAAATAAAGTTCAATTCAAACTTCGTAGATTTTCATAGGAATAAGATATTTTCTCGCGGTAAAATGTAGTCTATATTGATAATGCAGCTTTATATTGACGAAAGAATTTTTAAAATCGGTCCACTAATTTTTGAGTTAATTCCCTACAACAATCCCTATATGTAAATTTTACTCACTTTATAGCATAAGTGTAGATGTATTGACAAAAAAAGTATTGGTAATTTCTACGTTGTTATTTCCAATAAAATCATAAATTATACGGCTATAAGGCCACGCTTCTTTTTCGGGGGTATTGAATACCTTTAATTTTTTTTTCTTGCAATATTTCACGATTTTCTTTTTGGTTCGTGAACCCTCTAAAATTTCTGCTTTAATTTAACATTCTGACCATTTAAGGTAAAATCTCTTCATAAATATTCAAAAACCTGATGGCCTGGAACAAGAGCTAGAGCTATGACAAACTGTGTCATATGACCCATTTTTATATGCAATTGAGGCATAATACACGATCAGAATGCACAAATTCGTCAAAAATTGACATTTTTGTTTTTTCGTTGTGTAATGTACAAAAGCAAACTTTATTTGCTAAAAACAGCAATTTATATTTCAATATAGCGAACCAGAATCTATGCATTAAATAATAAAAATAAATAAATAAAATAAAATAGCCTTTATTGCTGTGTTACAAAGAAATTCTTAAATACTAGAGTTTAAGTTTCTAAAACTAATCCGCTTGCACAGCTTGTCTCCCGACAAAGGCCTCCTCTAGAGATTTCCACCTCACTCTGTCTTTCGCTGTTCGTGTCCACAATGGGCCGGCAGCTTTCACAATTTCGTCTTCCCATCTCTTGGTCTGTCTACCTCTATTTCTTTTACCTTCTCTTGGGTACCATTCCGTTACTATTCTGGTCCATTTTTCATTCTTTTCCCTCATCATATGTCCAGTCCATCGCCATTTTAATTGTTTATAAGTTACGTATGCATTTTTAAACTTTGTTTTGCTTTTTATGTCTATTAATTTTACTCGGTCCTTTATCTTTATTCCTAGTGTACTTCTCTCTATTGCATTCTGGCAGGTTTTTATTTTACTTGCTAGTTGCTCTGTTAGTGCCCAAGTTTGACAACCGTATGTTATACATGGTAGAATACACATATTATATATTTTTCTTTTTTCTTTCATTGGCATGTCCTTATTCTTCATTACTTCGCTGACTGACCAAAATCTATTCCATGAATTTGTTATCCTTCTTTCTATTTCTTTTTGCATGCAGTTTTCTGTAGATATAAGTTGACCTAGATATATATATTCAGTTACATATTCTATTTGCTCATTATTTATTTTTATTTCTTTTTTATCTTCAGAGTTTGTCATTACTTTAGTTTTTGTTAAATTCATTGATAGTCCTGCTTTTAAACTTTCATCAGACAACTGTTGGAGCATTTGTTCCAAGGTGTTTGGGTTATCCGAGAATATAATCAAATCATCCGCGAAGCGTAAATGATTTAGCTTTTCGCCGTTTATGTTAAGGCCATTACTCGTCCATTCGAGTTTCCTGAATATCATTTCCAGAACGGCTGAAAATAATTTTGGAGAAATTGGGTCACCTTGGCGTACTCCTCTTTTTATTGGGAATTCCTCACCTGCGGTATCTAACTTTACTAGTGCTGTACTGTTAGAGTATATATTTTTGAGAATACGAATATACTTTGCATGTACCCCCTGTGATTTTAGTGCTGCCCAAATAAATTCGTGTTCTAATGTGTCGAATGCTTTATTAAAATCTACAAACCCGAGGTAATAGACCTGTTTGTATTCTTTAAATTTTTGAAGTATCTGTCTAAGTACATGAATGTGATCTATGGTTGAATAATTTTTACGGAAGCCGGCTTGTTCTTTTGGTTGATTTTCTTCTAGAGTGATAGTGATTCTGGACAGTAAAATTTTTGAGAATACTTTGTAGACGTTGGACATCAAGCTAATGGGTCTATAATTCGCAATATCTTTTTTGTCTCCTTTCTTGTGCAGTAGTATGATTATTGATTTTGTCCAGTCTTCAGGGATTTCCTCTGTCGTCATGATTTCATTAAATATCTCGGTTAATTTAGGTGCAATCACTGGAGATGTTATTTTGAGTAATTCGTTGGTGACAAGGTCCGGTCCAGGAGATTTGTCAAGTTTTTGTGTACTGATTGCTTTTATTGTTTCGGCCTTTGTTATAGTTGGTATTTGTTCTTCATCATTTATTTGTATATCAGGTTCCCTTTCTGTTTGATTTATATTTCCAGTTTGGTATAAGTTTTGGTAGTAATGGGTCGCAATTTTTATTATTTCCGGTCTTATGCATGTGGTTAATCCATCTTTTTTCTTCATTTTTGGGATCCAGTCTTTTTCGTTATTAAGTTTTTTAAACGCCTTTTTTATTCCTCCTGATTTTTCTATAAATTGTTTCATTGTGTTTAGTCTCTTCGTTTTCCTTTCCTTCCTTAACTGTTCGCTAATTTTCTTGCTTAAGTTTGCTATTTTCACTCTGTTTTCTTTATTTATTTTTCCAACAATAAGAAGTTCTTTTCGTTCTTGTAATAACTGTCGAATTTTTGGTGATACTTCTTTTTTGTTTTCAGTATTAGTTGTCCTGGTGACGGTTTTCAATTGGTTTAGTAATATGTCATATTTAATTTGCGTTGTTGTGTCCTTATTTGTTTTATTACATTCGTTACTAAGTGAAGACTCAAGATTATCTAGAAGTGATTGCGTATTTCCTGTGAAATTTATTGCTTTACGATTGTCATGAAATCTTCTAGTTTTCTTTAGTTGTCTCCCTCTTAGTTTTGCTCGAACCATTCTATGATCTGTATTAAAATTTAAATTATTAATGACTGACACATTTTTGATAGCTGGTCTATTATTAGTCAAGATATAGTCAATTTCGTTCTTATAAATTCCGTTTGGTGAGACCCATGTCCACTTTTTAGATTGTTTCCTTTTGTAAAAACTATTAAGGATACACAGTTTGTTTTCTAAAGCAAAATTAACCAGTCTTGCACCGTTATTATTTCTGCTGCCGTTACTGTGATTGCCTATGTTATATTCTTCTCCACTTCTTCTCGTTCCTATCTGTCCGTTAAAATCTCCCATGACAATTACGTTTTTATGTGTAGTTTCTATAGTTTTTTGTAGGTTTTCATAGAATTGTTCTATCTTTAATTGGTCTTCCTTTCTGTCTGATTCAGTTGGTGAGTACGCCTGTATGATGGACCATATCTCCTCATTTTCTCCGTTTCTATCCAATTTTATATTAAGAAGGGCAATTCGTTCTGAAATTCCTTTTATTTCTTCTATTTTGTTTGCAAGACTTCTTTTCCGTTTCCGGCTGTCAAATAGTGAACACTGTTGTTGTGTAGCTCCTGCTAAAAAAAAAAAAAAAAAAAAAAAAAAAAAAAAAAAAAAAAAATATTATCACATGCATTAAATACCAGAACCAAAAAAAAAACATATTTTTTTGTCGACTTGTGTAATCGATTAAAAGAATATATGTATATACATAGAATATATATTAAACAGACACTTACATTATTATAATTATCGAAGTTCTTCTTGTTAGCTTCTTAACTTGTCGCTCGGGTGGTCGCGGGATGAAACTGTGATATTCACTGGTTTAAATAACACTATCTGCATCTACTTTTCCCATATTTGAAAAATAGCCTACAATGCAAGCCTAAGCCTAAATGAAAGAAAGCAAAGCAAGCAGTCATGTATTTATAAGGAATTCATCCTAGTTTACTTGTTAGTCTTCTCGTGTTATAAAATTGTAGGTACCTTTTAGTTGATAGACATACCGCATTACCTCTTTGCCAAAGTAGATTTAGTATTATAGAATCTACAGAAATCGTAATAATAAAGTTATAGAAAAGCCAACTCCCTGTAACTCCTTTACTTTTTCCGCAAAAACGTGGTCCCAAACTCACACCACTAAATTATAATACTCACGCGACACGCGGATATACATAAGGCATAACCATGCTAAATTTATTTTCTGTACATGAACTCGCCCATTCATTCATTTGGGGTGTCATTTTACTTAGTCGGATAGTGTTGAGTGAAACAGAAATATTCAATCAACATGTGCAAACGGGATGGACAAAACGAAGGAGTACAAATTTATAAAGAAAAAACTAAAATAAAAATGGCAACATTCTACCTATTTCTTTCAAACTACTTCCGTCAAATTTGAGTCAAAAAATGTAAACAATAATATATTGTACGTATTTTTAATGATTAATAAGTTAATTCGAAGATTTTTCACAATAATATTGATGAAAATGAGTAAAATAATCCCTGGCGGTGCTTGCCAAATGAATTACAAAATAAACATACGGCGTATGCAGCAGTTGCAAATAGAAAAGTGGTTGCTGCTATGACTAAGTGTTTCTAAGAGAACAGTGTATATCTCAGGTATGTTTAAGTTAGATTAACAGTACATCATCAAGCTCATTGAATCTCATCATTGAAAACGTAAAATAATCGTTATTTTGTCCATAAATAACTATTTTGTGTTATCTATTTGTTTACAACTAAAGTCATAAAATACATTATAGTATGACTGAAAATTTTTGATAGTTTTCATATTGTCCAAATTAATGATAAAAAATGTTATTATGTGTATGAAAAATTGTGTTTTAGGGTTCCGTACCCATAGGAGAAAACGAGACCATATAACTAAGACTTCGCTGTCCGTTCGTCTGTCTGTCTGTCATCTCACGAACCGTGATAGTTAGAAGGTTGAAATTTTCACGGATGTATTTTTGTTGCAATACTAAAAATAGAATAAAATAAAAAAGGGGCTCCCAAACAACAAAGTGCTTTTTCCGTTTGTTTTTGTATATATGTATAAGATGTTTCAAGAAAGAGTTCAATTCAAAAGAGTCCGACTTGCCTTTGGCATTTTTATTTTGTTTTAATGTATTAGATGTCCCTACGTACAAGTACAAATACAATTGCTTTATTTGGAAATTTCTTTTATTATTATATTCATGGCACCTTTTTTACTGTTACCATACTGGTACGCCTTTTTTACTTTTAAAATATGATATTAATCTTATTTATTTTGTATTTTCTAGGCGAATTGAAATCATCAGTCAGAAAATTAATTTTGGAAAGTATTAAAAATAAAGGAAAATGCCCGCCTACGAGACATCGAAAAGACCACCCCACCGAAAAAAATAAAGAATTGGATTACCTTAAATTACCGATTTATCATTTTATTTTATGTATTTTTTTAATATTATATTTGTGTCATATAGCACATCGTCTTTTATTATCATTTTATAAAAGTATCATTATTAGACGCATGTGTTTTATGTGAACCATGTGTGTAACTTTTTCGCGCCAGAGCTAATTACTTATCTGATTAAACAGAGGTCAGTGACCAAGAACAGTAGCGATTTTTTTTTAAAATAATTAAAGTATCAAAATTGTTTATAGTTAAATTCGGTATTGCCATACGGGTAATTCAAATATATTCTTTTATGTCAGACTAGGGTAACCTTGGTATGCTTGAAACAAAACGAATATCTCATCAACCATGCGTGATGTCCTGAGGAGTACAACAATAGAACGAAGCATTCGACAAGGTAATGGCAAATTTGCCAAATTTGGTACAGAGGTAGTTAGAATCCCCAAAAAGAATATGGAATAAGTTTTATCGGTTTTTACGACAAATGTCCTAAATCCAAAATGTCCAACTAGTATTAATGTCCAATACTAATTTGGTCAAACACTAATTTGGTCCAAAATGGCTAACGTCCAACTAGGAAAAATGTCCAACACGAATAATTTCCAACATGAATTTGGTCCAAATGAAATATGTCCAATTAAGAATAATGTCCAACACGAATTGGTTTATTTCTGACGCTGTCATAGAAGAAATGAAAGGTCTTGGGGAGATCTACCTTTCAGATCTGTCAAACTTGAAATGTCTCCAAGACCTTAATTTCTTCTATGACAGCATCAGCCTAAGACGAGTATTTTCCGAGATGTTGACGTTTCAATGTTGACAGCTGTCATCTGAAATGAAGATCTCTCTAAGACCTTTAATGTCTTCTATGACAGCATCAGCCTAAGACGAGTATTTTCCGAGATATTGATGTTTCAAGTTTGACAGCTGTCATCTGAAATGACAATCTCTTCTAGACCTTAAATTTCTTCTATGACAGCATCAGCCTAAGACGAGTATTTTCCGAGATATTGACGTTTCAATGTTGACAGCTGTCATCTGAAATGAAGATCTCTCCAAGACCTTTAATTTCTTCTATGACAGCATCAGCCTAAGACGAGTATTTTCCGAGATATTGATGTTTCAAGTTTGACAGCTGTCATCTGAAATGACAATCTCTTCTAGACCTTAAATTTCTTCTATAACAGCATCAGCCTAAGACGAGTATTTTCCGAGATATTGACGTTTCAAGTTTGACAGCTGTCATCTGAAATGACAATCTCTCCAAGACCTTTAATTTCTTCTATGACAGCATCAGCTTAAGACGAGTATTTTCCGAGATATTGATGTTTCAAGTTTGACAGCTGTCATCTGAAATGAAGATCTTTCCAAGACCTTTAATTACTTCTATGACAGCATCAGCCTAAGACGAATATTTTCAGAGATATTGACGTTTCAAGTTTGACAGCTGTCATCTGAAATGAAGATCTCTCCAAGACCTTTAATTTCTTCTATGGCAGCATCAGCCTAAGACGAGTATTTTCCGAGATATTGACATTTCAAGTTTGACCGCTGTCATTGCATTGGAAATAAAGATTGTTCACTAGGTACGTGACACTTTTCATAGGACTACGGGATTAGCTATTGATTATACGGGAGATCTACCTTTCAGATGACAGCTGTCAAACTTGAAATGTCAAAATCTGGAAGATCTTCAAAGTTTTTTAATTTCTTCTATGACAGCGTCTGCTTAGGACGAGTATTTTTCGAGATATTGACATTCCAAGTTTGACAGCTGTCATCTGAAATGACAATCTCTCCAAGACCTTTAATTTCTTCTATGACAGCATCAGCCTAAGACGAGTATTTTCCGAGATATTGATGTTTCAAGTTTGACAGCTGTCATCTGAAATGAAGATCTTTCCAAGACCTTTAATTTCTTCTATGACAGCATCAGCCTAAGACGAATATTTTCAGAGATATTGACGTTTCAAGTTTGACAGCTGTCATCTGAAATGAAGATCTCTCCAAGACCTTTAATTTCTTCTATGACAGCATCAGCCTAAGACGAGTATTTTCCGAGATATTGACATTTCAAGTTTGACCGCTGTCATTGCATTGGAAATAAAAATTGTTCACTAGGTATGTGACACTTTTTATAGGACTACGGGATTAGCTATTGATAGAACCACGGATAAAATTAAACTTTATTGGACATTTTTACGAATGGACGTTTTAGAATGGACAATTTTCAAATTGGATCTTTTTACGATTTGACATTTTTATGAGTGAACTATTTTCCGAATAGGCATTTTTATGATTGGACGTCTATAATATTTGTCATTTTTCATAATTGGACATTAGTCGTATGAACCTGGGCTTTCGATCGTTGTCGGCTCGTGCGGTGATAAAAGCGCGATGCCAGAATCAGGTCGAATCAGGCCGAGCCGGGGGGGCCGGGTCAGGTGAATTCTTCACTTTAGAGGTTTTTTCTTTCTTTCTTCAGACTTTTATTAAAAGTCATTATTGATTTAATTCAAAAACAAATTCTTTTATTTATTGTACGAAAATAACATCTTTGTAGCGGGGGTGAAGCCGTGGGTTTAGCTAGTATACAAAATAAATATAACGTTACCTAATCGAATGCGAATGCAATACACGACCAAAATAACATTGTTTCAGCCATGCCTAGTTTACCTTATATTTTTATGTATTTAATGTCAACTAAAATCGAAAGTATACATATAATTTGGTTTAAAATAATATTTGTTAGCTGTGATAAGTTTTTCCTGCTTTTTACTGCCTTCTTTCCATTTTTACACCAATTTACCACACAAAAGGTCATTTTTGTCCGTTAACTATATTATTTTGGATATTTTTAAAAATCAAACGATGCGTGCATCTGTCGCTGAGCGCGTTGTGTGACTGAGCGGCGGGTGAGTTGTACTTTTTACGCCCCGCCCATATAGTTGTACTTTGCATTGAGTCACTTTTTGAGCTGTGTTCGACTTCTATTATTTCCCTAATTCGTTGAGAAAAGCCTTTAAAGATAATTATGTTTTATAATACATAATTATGTTTTGCAGATTACATCAAATTCCTACTAATATTATTAATGTGAAAGTATGGATGTGAGTTAGCGGATGTGTTTGTTACCTCTTCACGATAAAACGACTGGTTAGTTCAACTGAAATTTGGTTAGTAGTAAGACACTGAAATAAAGCATTGACAGCATTCCAGCGAGTAAAACCGCTGGTTAAAACTAAGAATAAATGACACGTCTATTATTTTATTGTTAATGTTTCTGGTGAAAATTGATCGGTTGCTATGCCTGTATCAAGGAATGCGAGGTGTCTAGTGACGGCGCGTGCTAAGCTACTCATATGCAGACAAACGGTGTAAATCTGAACTCTAATGACAAAAACCAAAAAAAAAAGGATTTTCTATATAAACTCTATGATTTCAGTTCATAATTATCATTCAACATTCGGCAATCGTGACAAATCGTTAGTATATCTCATAGATACCTAAAATGTCGGTTAGTAGGGCCATTTTTTTAATCAGTATAGTATAATCATTGTTTATTGCCAATCATTTAACAAACTAACTGGTACACTCCTCTTTCAGTATTCACCATGAGTTTTGAGTCCTCCTCTCAGCATTGACGAGTGCGGCATCTATCCTAACAAAATAGTGAATCCCAACGAAGTAAACTCTTTGCCTACACGCAATACAGAGGGATCTACGAAGCTATTTTCATGTTTGAAAACAGCGATTGAAGGAGTAAAAGTTAGATAAGAATTGAAATTTACGAAGCAAATCAATTTTTTAGCAAAGAACAATCAATTTGTAAATGTAATGCTGAGTTGTGCTGTCAACATATTGCAACAAATATAAATTCAGAGCTTGATTGTGCTAAAGTAAGGGATGTATTAAAATCGATGGATAACAATTTGTATGTAGCATTGTAAAAGAAATCATGATCATGATGTATTATATAAAAATGTGTGTAATTGTTAGTAAAGGTGTACATTATGTTGGCATGCTTTAATAAATAAATAAATAAATAAATAAAGATGTGTATCATTAAAAAAATATATTATATGTATTGTTTTTCCTTATAATTAGTAATTAAGTCTTATTATAATAATATTAATTACTATCTATTGCATAAATAATTAAACAAAATCATAGATCTTCATACAAATATAATGCATTAATTTTCATGATGTCTCGAGTTTGTATGATGCATCTGAATAGATGAAAATTGATCATAATAGATCTTCATACAGTATGATACATGTATTTTGTATGAAGCATCGTCCTTGTATGATGCATCTGAACAGATGCATCATACAAGGTACGATGCTTCATACAAATAGATGTATCATACTGTATGAAGATCTATTATGATCAATTTTTATCTACTGGTGGATATAGGAGAAAAAGGGTGTCCTAATTTGTCAAAACTTTTTTGCGAATATCAACAATATTGTACTACTTGTGCAAATCATACCAAGTATTGTGCTTTAAAAAATGTAATGTGTATTAAAAAATGGTATGATTATAATAATATAGATAGTTTTGAATTGTTTTCTAATTAATTCTAATTTACTTATAAATTTAATTTAAGCTATTAATTGTAATAACACAATTATTTATGTATAGTGTTACTAATGATTATTATTTTAAGAAATATATTTTTATGATTTTAATAAATAATTATTTTTAAAATACCTGAATTTTATTTCAAAATGATGATTCATTATTGATGTCATAATTAGATTGTATATGTGTATTATTATTCTCTTTATTTATATACAATATTAAATTAAATTTTATTAATAAATTATGATCTAATAATGAAACATTATTTTTAATAAATATCTAACCTATTGGGAAATAAAAGACAAAAATAATTACACACAATAAAATTTATTTAAAATATCTTATATCTAACTTTTTACATAATATTTTTGACTGTACCTAATCATTTAAATTGTCTCTTAATTTTTTTGATATTTTGCCTACTATATTTTCTGTCAGGTCCATTATTTCATCACATGTTCCCACTGCAGAATATTGCACTCTAATCGTTTCGCAAGTGGTGTCTATCCGCTCGTTGTATTCATATATCTTAAGTTTTAAGAGACGTCCTCCTCTTTGTGGCATTTTCGTTATTACATAAGATAATGCTTCTTTCTTCTTGCGCTTTTTTAATTTGAAATGAAATGAAATGAAAAAAAATGAAATGAAATGAAAAAAGTTTATTCATGTACAAACATCGCATATTTTACAAGGAAACAACATAATATTATAGGAAATCAGAAGAAACATTTATACATGAAACGATCGCAACTCAGCATGTTGCCGACTATCTAGCCGGCGCTGGTCTTCCGTTGCGGCCGCTTTGGTGACATCAACAAATAAACTATAATAAACTAACAAACACAAACAATTAAACAATGTACTTATTGAAATCGTATCTATTGTTTGGAGAAGAAAATAATAATAATATAAGGAAATCAAGAAAAGTGGCAACACCGTTTTTTTATTTCTATGCTCAGCAGGCCGGATCCCTCGGAGCCGGAGTAAACATACATGAAAGGTAGTTAAAAATAAAAGATAACGCAAAAATACAGATTGGCATAGTGACTGAAAATACATTATAGTGAACAGTCAGTATTCGAAAATAACAATTGCAAATCTGTTCAAGAAAATATATAATTACAATTTTCGCTACAGGTAAGTTGAACATTATGTAAGACAATTCAAGATATCAGCTGTATATTTAACATCAACTGTAGTTTAACATACCGGGCGGTTTGCTTTCAAATTGCGCTAGTGTCTAACCTATGAGTTTCCTCTGCGCATTGATGTTGGAGTAGGAATCTCTTTAATTTAAGTCTGAAGCTGAAAATACTCTGCAGGTTCCTCATCGGTGGCGGAATGTTGTTCCAACACTTCGTCGCTGAGTATCGGAAACTCCCTCTGAAAGCTGCCGAAGAGTGTGAATGAGTCAAGAGCTGCACCGAGCCCTGTCGAGATGTTTGAGTTTTACCAACGTTTCTCCACGATAATTTATCAAAAAGATAGTTTGGCGCTTGGTATTTAATGACTCCAAAAAGGAGACAGGCCAGGTGCAACTTCCGACGGTGCCTCATTTTCAACAAGAAATGCTGGTTCAGATATGGCGTCACATGAGCCCTGTAAGGGATTTCAAAACAGAATCGGGCACATGCATTTTGCACTCTTTGTATTAGCCTTTTTGTCTTTTCAAGGAGACGCGGACCAAAGACTGTATCCATGTAATTTAGTCGTGACAACACTAATGATTCTACCAAATTTATACGTAGTTGCTCGCTAAGATATGGTCGCATTTTGTATAGTATCTTCAGTTTATAAAAACAACTACTGACACAATTGGAAATATGCTTCTCAAACCTCAGATGGCAGTCCATAATGAGACCTAAATTGCGCGCCTCGTAGACCCGCTCGATGGGCTTCTCATTGAGAGTGATATTAATCACCGGTGACATTTTGCTCAGATTGTGCGGGGTACCGAACACTAAAAATTTTGTTTTGCTCGGGTTTAACAGCAAGCAGTTACTCTTAGACCAAGCCGATATTCTAGATAGGTCCTCATTTATTTTTTTTAAAGCTTCGTCAATATCAGATGGTTTAAATAATATGTACAACTGGGTGTCATCTGCATAAACATGAAAGTCACTATTCACTATACATGATTTTATATCAGCAGAGTACAAAATGAAAAGCAGAGGCCCTAAAATGGGACCCCGCGATTTACGTGTGCTTTCTCTGACACCAGACTGGTACCATCAGCTTGGTTTAATTTCACATATTGATGGCGGCCTGTAAGGTAACTCTCAAACCAGCGGACAGCTTTGCCATCAAACCCGTAAAAGCTAAGCTTTGAGAGGAGTAGATTAACATTAAGAGAGTCGAAGGCCCTGGAAAAGTCTAGCAGCACAAGTATAGTACACATGCCCTGATCTTGCGCAGCCAAGATGTTGTCCGTCACGTCTAGAAGGGCCGTCACCGTGCTTCGCCCCTTCCTGAACCCTGACTGCCTATCGGGAAGGATAGTGTTTTTCTCTATGAATTCAGTAACTTGGGCATAGACAGCCTTCTCCAAGACCTTCGACAGACATGGCAGTATGCTAATAGGCCTGAGATCTTTAAGTTCTGCAGGTGTAGAGTGCTTAGGAAGCGGCTGAACCAACGCAGTTTTCCAAAGCTCTGGATATGTGGATGTGACAATAGAAGTATTAATGATGTCTCTTATGCATTCTATTGTTGAAGGAAAAGTGAGATATAGCAAATCCAGATTAATTCCATCACAGCCACTCCCAGCATCACAGCATCACAGCAGCTTGAGCCTTTGACTTTAAACTTTTAATAATTAATAATATTTTGTCCATACTAACTGGTTCTAGGGTAAACACGGCGTCACTAAATCTATTAAATTCAAAATATGTTAGATATGAAAAATTTACTTCGTCAGCTCCTGGTATATTCAAAAAATGTTGATTAATAATATTAGGATCATTAAATATTGGCGGAAGTTCGATGTTGTTTGTTGGCAATAATGTATTTTTTAGATTTTTCCATAGAAGTTTCGAATTATTTATCTTACTATTAATATTATGCTTGAAGTATGAGGCCTTTTCCGAAAACATAGCTTTATTAACCAAAGATTTGAGGGACTTATAATAATCTTTTTTAGTAAGCGACTTAGAACGGTGGTACTCCGTCGCCGCCTGGTCACGCAGACTCATCATGAGCCTGACCGTGTCCGTAATCCAGGGGTATGATCTGTGCTTAATTATTATCGACTTAACGGGAGCATGGAAGTCAAACAAGCTAATAATATAATTGTTTAGAGTATTTAACATGCTATTAACCTCGTCTATTGAAGATATTTGTTTCCAGTCTATAGATTGCAAGTCAGAATTAAACTTCTCCAAATCAATGTATTTTAATGGCCTATAAACTAGAGCAAACGGCGCTGGCTTTTCACACTTAATATTAAATTCACAACTCACAAGCAAGTGCCCAAAGAGCGAGCCCACAGACAACAAAGTAATTGACCTAGGCTTTAAATCCGTACATACTACGTCTATAAGAGTACTGCTAGTGTCAGTCAAATGTGTCGGTTCGGTGACAATTTGAGATAAGTTAAAACAAGACAGAAATGTCGTTAACTTTGCGGTTTTTCCATCATTTAAATTTAAATAATTAATATTAAAGTCGCCTAACAGTATTATATTGTCATAACTATTGGATATAGAGGTAATCGTGTCCGTGATAGAGTCGAAAAACAAATCCACATCCATCCAAGGAGGTCTATACGCCGTGCCCAACACTAGTTTCTTCCCGTTGACGGTCTACGTGAGCCACATCTGTTCCACCAGTTTATGTAGAGGGTCTACGGGGTGCACTAACTCGCGTACTTTTAGGCCGGCATTACGCTTGACGTAGAAGGCCACGCCGCCGCCGCGCGTGCGACCCCCGAATTTAGATTCCTGTTTCTTGGCGGTGGCTTCGGCTGCAGCTTCGGCGGCCAGCTGTTTCTTCATGTTTTCATTGTGCTCGTTCCAGTCGGCTAATGGATCTTGCCCGCATGGCAGAACCCAATAATCTTGCATCTGTGTCTCGTTCTGTAACAAACATAGAATTAATATAATTTTCAGTAAAGAAAACTTTGGATTCAATTTTAACCTAAAAGAATAACTTAATACTTACAGTTAAATCCATTTTGTAAAAGAAGAACAAGTGTCGCTAACAAGTGACTCTAATGAAGTGAATAATAAAATCCGCGTAATGCAGCGCAGGTGTTTGTGCAATATCGTATTACGTTATTTGAACTCGGTTTATTTACCATCATCAAAGAATTTGCTTGAACTAAATCAGAACCTTCGACATGTTGTGACATGTTTTATAATATCAACAGTAAAATAATGTTACCTACAACACGTGTTGACAACATGTTATGACATGTTTAATAGGAGTGCTTAATAACTATACACAGAGATCTGTTTAAATAAAAGACAATATTTGTTTATACAACAATATTTATTCTAATTATAAATGTTAGTTTAACAATTAATTTATCTTAAACATTATGTTAGCTTACAATTAATACAGGATTTTTGCTTATTTTATTCTGTTAACACAAAAACACAAATTAAAATAACAACAAGAATACATTGATAATATTGATTTTTTTAAATTTTATTGTAGACAATATTATACTACGACTATTTAAATATAATGTTTTTTCTTCTTATTAATTTATAGTCTAGGAGTACCTTTTAGTAGTCCTTAAAATGTACATTTTTTTTTGCAGACTTTTGGACACCTTTTGCTTTTTTAAATTCATCTTGTGTTGTTTTAATACAATATAATTTAGACCTTAAACCCTCATATTCAGATATGACTTTACCTCCGAATTCATCTTTGAATAAACCCGGTAAAATTTAGAAGAAAAAAAACTATTTCTTTTTTTCTGCAAAAAAAGTGCCCTCAGTCGTGAAGGATCCCTTGCATTGTTTCAAAAATTTTTTTATAGTATTAAACTCCTGACAGTCCGTTCCGCCCTGAAACTTTAACGATACAAGCGCCTGCTGCCAACGATCACCAGGCGGAACGGACTGTATGTCCTTACTGTGAAGGGACGGGGCTAATAATTACAAATACATACCATGTTCCAATCGAGAATCGAGTTCTCGTAGTTACACACTTTGGTATGCGGCCGATTTCCTTATAAGTAACGCAGATTCAATTACGTACCTATCACTTGGTTACAACAATTATTTTATTTCACATTTCTAATTATGAGTTATATATTTATTTTTATTTTATTACACATTTAATATAGTTTGATTATAAGTCTCTAATATAGTTCATTTTTATTATAGTTCATTGTCTGTTTTTTTTTATTATACGATATTCTGCACTCACTTAATATACCGTAAACTTATTTATTTATTTATTTTCCGCACTTAAATTAGTTTTTTACACTTTGCACTTTTTTTTTTTTACTGCCCGCAACTAGACTGCCTCTGGTGCAGTTGCTGGTCTCTGCTGGTAACGCCGGAAAGAGTTACGAATTGAAAAATTCGCGATTGCTCTTTGAATGGACTCTTTGTGCCAATTTTTATATGCCTTGTAGATGATGTAGAGGGCTCCCAAACTCAAAATTACGGTTACTACTACGAGCAAGATATTGGTTGTACTCATTTGAACCATGAGTTGGTCTGCTTTGGCATTGTTGTCGCCTCCTGCTGCGTTTTGAGCGATTATAATTTCTTCTTTCTTTTCCTCTTTTGTATTTGGCTGTCCCATTTTGTATAAATAATAATTTTGTAATTTTTCACAACACAACAGTCACTGCCGAAAACCGAGTTTAAAGTTCACCATGACTATGAGATGCGCTGGCAGGATCGCCATGAAGGGACGGGGCTTATATCAAATAAGTCACGAGCGCTCAGATGTCACATCTCTTTATTACTGTCCCATTATAATTGACTATTGCTAGCTATCTTATATCTATATATGTACTACTACACCTCAACTGTTATATACCGTAAAACGGGGTAAATAGGTCCAATATTCACATTCAATTTGAATTTAAACCTTCTTCCGTTGCACATAGGGTATTTTAAACTTTACTTAAGAATGTATGGTAAGCTCTTGTAGATGTAAAATAGCCTTAAATTACGTAATTATTGACATATTTTGAGAAATTCATCAAAAAACCTATTGGATTCCAATTTACCCCCGATGGGGATAATAGGAACGAAAAAGAGGTAAATCGGAAATTTAACTAGGGTTGTCACTCTACCCATCCAAGTCCTTACTTTTATTTCTTCAATATTTTAAAATAAAATAATGTTTGTGAGATCATATTATTTTAATAACATCCTAATAAATAGGTACAGGTTACAGCTTAATAAATAGATTTTGATTGCTATTTAGAAAGTTAGCTCAATAAATAGGTATAAGAACCTATTTATTAGGCTAAGTTAGGTACAAGTTTTGAATAAGATAATAATCTGGTAAGCAATATAACATAAATATTCTTCTTTCAAATCAACGAAAATATTTTATATTCTTTTAATTAGGTAGAAAAAAAATTATTGTTCTTCCAAAATTTTCAAAATTTCTTCTGTATCTTTGTAAAAATTCAGAGTTCTTTTCCTCTTTGGGCGCATTGAATTACTTTCTTTAATATTTTCATTGGTGAAATTTTTATTTTTGTTCCTCAAAGGTAATGGCAATTTACATTTTATATCTGATATGATTTTAATTCCTGGCTTCTGTATTCTTATGTCCTTTATTTGAAGATTTTCCTTTTCTTTCTCTTGGTCTTGTATACTCTGGTTTTGGTTATTTTGGCCTTCGTGATTAGTTTTCACAGTAATTTCTTGACAATCAAAATTATCAGCAAACATAATTGGCATGGATTCAATGGACATATCAAAAGGTTCCGAAATCATTACAATAGGATCGTTCAATTCACCAGGCATATCAATAATTTTATTTTCATATATCTCTTTGCTCTGTTCACATATTTCTTTATTGGAATTATTGCTTTCGCTGTCGTCGTCTATCTGTAATTTGTCAACTTTGGGTTTTGTTTTTTTACCGATACCCTTTATACTTTATAGATGTAAGTTTTGGAGTTGACCCATTCATTTGGTTTAGTGTTCTTTTTTTTTTTTGGTTTCACAGGTTCCTGCTCTTTATTGTTTTCTACTTCCTCAGCACTTACACTTTTTCCTGCCACTACTTCTAGTTTCTTCTTCTTTTTGGGTTCTCTAATATTCATGGACCCATAGCGCATTTCCTTTAATAACTTCAAAATACTATTACTAACAGCTGTTACTTTAGTCTCTTCATTCTCTTCTTGGAGAGGAAGCCTTGCTAGAACTTGGTTAGGATCTAATGGGACAATGCCACATTTTTTAAACCCAGCTTTAATATTTTTTTCCGCATTCACACTTAGCTCTTCCATTAGCATCTTTAATAATTGTGGGAAACAACTCTTTGGGACACATGATTGTGTTCTCCCATCATCGCTTTTTTTCCATTTGTCCAATAATTGACGCCAAATCACCTTCATAGGCCTAAACACAGCCACATCTAAGGGCTGCGTAAGGTGTGTCGAATTCGCGGGCAGAAAAATAAAGTGGATATCTTTTTCCTGGCATAGTTTTATCACATCAATAGACAAATGTGAGGACAAATTGTCTCCTATCAAAAATTTTTTACCCTCTTTCTTTTCCAAAAAAGGTACAACTATTGTTTTAACCCAGTCCTCAAAGATATTGCCATCGAACCAACCAGACGAAGATCTGTTATATCTTGTACTTTGAGGCCCTCTTGTCGTCCATGAATTATATAAATGTGTTGCCTTGTAAACAACGTAAGGCGGTAGGAAATTACCATCAGCTGTTGCTGACATCATCAAAGATATTGACCCTTTTGAGTGATTGACTATACGTTCAGGGTACTTGCATCCACGTCTTACAATCACCTTCTTGCGACCAGGGTCATCTGTTAGGTTGGTCTCGTCATAGTTTATAATATTTTGGATTGGAACGTTCTCCAAAGACTTTTCCAATTCGCTAAAATATTCTTTTATTGTGTCTGGAGACACTGCCGCCCTGGATCTCTTTATATTCTGACATATTCTTTGAGATATATTATTTGCATGTCTTTTCAAAAACCCATTTACGTAATCTATTCCAGGAATGTTATTTTTGAATATGTTGTGCTTAATGTTCATTGAGTCTAGATACATTTTTATTATATATCTAAGGTCCGTTGTATCTAACGGGTAGCCCCAATCACCGCAGACATTTATATTTTCTACTATATATAGCTCTTCTTCTTTAGTCAGTGCTGTTGGCCTACCATGAGGTTTCATTTCTCGGTTCTTATGGCGGCATAGTACGGATTTAGCTATATTATACTTTTCAGATACAGCACTTAATGTATTATTAGTTGACGCTAATTCGTCCAGGGCTTGCTTAATTATTATACTGTCATATTTTTTATATCTTTTTGAACCTGGCTTGGGAACGTAGTTACGAGGCATTCTGAAAAAAATAGAACTTTAAAAATTATAGCCAGCATGACTGTAGAAAAAAAACGAAAGCAAAAACGACTAGGAAAAGTAATTACAGAATTGGTAGCTGGCCGAAGAGTCAGATTTGTACCCGAGATCAATATAAAAATAGGTTAATTACGGTCTGTGGCCAATATCAGTGTGATTTTAAGGCCTAATTCGCACGAGAGTTTAAACAGCGTTGCGTTATAAACCCGGCGTCGGCGCTTTTACAACGTCCTCAATGTGATCATTCATACGAACGCTTTTAAATCACTTTCGTCTCGTCCCTCGCTTTAGAAAGACGTGGGAATGGTTTCTGCTAAATTACTAGCTATAGCGATTTGTGTTGCTAGAAGACGAAGAAAGAAAAAAAGGACATACTGGGTACATCCTCTGAATGAACAGAGATACTTAAAAGGACAGTTTGTGATACTGTAGGAAGATTTGAGGCAATATCCCTGTAAATTCTTTAATTATTTTCGAATGAGTATAACAACATTTGACGAATTATTGGAAATAGTGGGGCCTCAAATAACACTCCAAGATACCAACATGCGTTTGGCGATACCTACACTACGACACTACGACTGGTTGTAACACTGAGGTAAGTAAAACAATAAAACCAATATTACAAAGCAATCATTATTTATTATTTTACAAAGCAATCATTAATTATTATTAATTGTTATTAAAAATAAAAACTTATTTAAGAAAATCGTCTGGAGACAAGGGATATTCTTCTGGCGAACTTATATTGAGTAATAAGGGACTTTGAACCGTTGTTGAGCTTAATGAGTCAGTACTCGATGGAGATGGACAAATATTTGGGTTGAAAGTGGTAAAGTAACTTTGGGAGTTTTGTGGCTTAGAACCTTGTGCAGTTAAATTAGCGGGCCGGTACAGTTGATTCTCTAAAATCTGAATTACATTCGATCGATGTACAGGATTAATGGATGAGGATTGATGCAAAGATAGTGTTGGATTGGACTCTGACTGCTGCTGATACATATTATATATAGGCTTGAGTGGATGTTGGTTGTGACTGCTGCTGTTGTGTGGTTTGACTATACATGGGTGCTGATTGAGCCGAAAAGTTAGAATTTGTGTGGCTCCAATACGGTACAACGTTTGGCCTATTAAATGGTGATTGGTTTTGCTCACTGTTATATGTATTATGCAACTTATTTGTGAAAGTACGAATTACTTTCAATATTTCGATTTTGGCTAGCATTTTATTATCATCGTCCATCTTTTTAAGTGACTGAACCAGTGATAAACAGTATGTCTTATCTTCGTCAGCTTCAGATATTTCATTGTTCATGGCCTTCAGAATTGCATCCTCAAACGAGGATGTGGTTTTCTTTTTCTTCTTTGGGGTCTCTGAAACATTACGTGTGACCGTGGATGGACCAGCGGGTGAATTCTCAAGGTTTGGTATTAACGGGCTTTCAGTATTTTCCTCCGAAACATTTGCTGGAGTACTGTAGTTTCCGGAAGTTTTAGCATCCTTGACGTGTGGAATCAGAAATAGTAATTGGTCGTAATATCTATATTTTTTCCTCTTTTTGCACCTTGTCCTGATGCTACTTCTTTTTCGGCTTGATACTCACGCCGGAAGTTGTCCCTTAAGTGTTTCCACTTTGCTTGTATGTCTTTGCCTGAAAAAGATAACAAGTATACATATTAATATCGCTGGAAAATCCACGTGCTAAGATCGAAACTTGTGTTACGGCCACAAATATCTGATATACTTAATAGAATAAACATACACCCGCGCCACTGAGCCTGTCACTGAGGAAGTATCATAAATTTGTCATTACATTTTATTTGTTACAGATTTTTAGCATCAGGCAACAATTTTCATGATTTACATTACCAGTTTCTACTTGGAGTGTCTACCATACATTACATTATTAAACAAGTCTGTGACGCAATATGGAATTGTTTAAGGCCTATGTATATGCCAGAAAAAACAAAGGATGACTTTAAAAAAATATCTGAAGAATTTTATCAACGCACTAATTTTCCCAATGTGATAGGGGGGCCGTCGATGGCAAACATATTGAAATGGCAAAGCCTAATCAAAGCGGTTCACTGTACTATAATTATAAAAATTACTTTTCTATAGTTTTAATGGCAATTTGTGATGCAAACTATTGTTTTACTTGCATTGAAGTAGGAGCCTACGGCGGTTCCACTGACTCAAACATATTTAAAAATACATCATTTAACAGGCAATTACAATCGGGCAAAATCGATTTACCAGAACCGAAAACACTACCGAATGATCCGAACGGGAAACGTTTGCCATTTTTATTAATTGGCGATGAAGCTTTTGCCCTATCTGAACATGTTTTACGACCATATCCGAACCGAAACTTGACTGTGCAACAACGTGTTTATAATTATCGACTAACACGGGCATGAAGAATGATTGAGTGCAGTTTTGGTATTCTGTCAAACAAGTGGAGAATTTTAACGAGGGCTATAGATCTTCAACCCGATCCCACGATATCAGTAGTCAAAGCATGTTGCGTTCTGCACAATTTTGTCAGACAAAAAGATGGATTCCAATTTGATGATACTTTATAATAAAGTCTTTATTTGACAGTACAATGCATGGTCTACAACCAACAGGTCTAAGAAGTAACCACACGGGTCTAGAAATTCGTGATTATTTTGCTAAATATTTTACATCACCACAAGGTTCTATTCCTTGGCAATATCAAGCTATCAATATATAGAATATGGATGAACATAAAAAAGTAATAAAAATATAAAATTAATAAAAGTGTATTATTTACTTATTCCGGCAAAGGGTTTCCCAGTCCTCTGACAGTTTTTTGGCTACGTCCTCCCAGGTATTATTTTTCATAATTTTGTTTGAGTATTCTGGCAATGTTTTTGCGTATAGAAGTGGCCGAGATTCAACTTCTAAAATAAGGATTTCAGGATCTATAACCCACGACATCGTAACGACATTCACGACAAGCACGCCCGAAAAACAAAAAAGAACAAACACGTCCGACCACTGATTTTTTTGATTTTTAAATATCTTTATTAAATAGTAAAATACAAAAGTTATACATAAAGTTTTTAGATTTAGTAATTTATGTTAACTAACGGAAGTATAATATTTTTTACAGGCTAAAAACACCTTTATAAAATTTTTAAACTAAACCAAAGTGCTATTATTAAATTATGAATACAAATAACGCATACAATATAATATCTAAGTAATGTTAATAAGTGTAGTTAGTTACATACACTATTACTTAATTTATACAATAACGAATAGAAAAGATAATAATATATTATAATATAAATATCTCTATCTTATTAATTTCGCAATTATTAATCAACTAGGCCAGAATTCTAATAATATTAACATGCTACGATTACAACTAATAACATAACAATACGTAGCAAGAAAAAACAAACAATATAATACAATAAAATATTGTATTAAATATATATACATACTTACTTTATTTATATACAAAAATATATATCAATTATAATCCCAAAATACACAATATTTATAATAGACATAAGATTTGGTAAGATTTTTTATGTTTAGTTATTATAATAGAAAATTAAATCATCCTGTAAGCGTATACAACCGGCGCGGTAGCCAATCACAAACTGCAGCTTGACAACCGGTTTGTCGCTGCAGTTCGAGCGAGCGAATGAACGTACGCATCGGCACAAACCTAAGTAGGTTTTTAGATGTTTTGTACTTAGTTTTAAGATTTATATTTTGGTGTATTAAATAAATAAAAAAAAAAAAAAAAACATAAACATAATTTGCATAATTATTTATAATTAGGAATTAGCCAAACATTATAGTAAGTAGGTAATTAAATACGGGTAGGAGTTTATTATTGTTGTGAAGTAAGTAAAGGCGCGTGAGGCGCGGCTCAGTTCGACAAACCGGTCGCCTGCGCTTGCGCCGGCCGCCTGTCATGCAGTAACCGACTGAAGTCATCCGCTACTAAGGAAGTAGTGATGGGGCAGCCTATATCGACCATAAGTTGTCGAGTAACGTGTTTTAGTTAGAATTGTTGAACCGATGTTAGAAATTAGGTGATTTCTGTGTTCACGTATTTTAGTTTTATAAAATCTGTATGCTAATTTTATAATGAAATCTTTGATTAGCGGGAAATGTATTTTTTTGTGAAGTTTGGTTAAATTGGACCGAAACGGCGTATTGTAAGAAATTTTAATGGCCTTATTTTGTATTACTTGAAGCTTTTTATAGTTAGTATCACAAGTACTGCTCCAAACAGGGGCTCCGTAGGTAATACAGGGACGGACTAGAGTTTGATATATTCTTAGTTTGGTTTTAGGGCTAAGGTTAGATCGCCGATTTAAGATAGGAGATAAAGCATTAATGGCTTTAATGCCTTTGGCCTGAAAATTATTTATATTATTTGTCCAATTAACTTTATTATCAAATGTAAGTCCTAAATATTTTACGGTCGAGCGCCAAGGAATAAAATGGCCGTCAACTTTCAGCTGCCTAGTGGGAGTGGAACGCTTACGAGTGAACATAATAGCTTCCGTTTTCAGGGTGTTTAATTTAAGCTTCCATTGCGTGAAATATTCGATGAGGAGTTCAAGTGACCATTGAAGTCGTGAAATGATTACGTCTATATCTTTGGATGAGGTGAAACTGGCCGTGTCATCAGCGAAACCCGCAAGGTGGGTGTAAGGTTGTTTAGGGATATCGTTTAAGAAAATCAAAAATAGGTGAGGGCCCAGAATAGAACCCTGAGGGACTCCAGCAGGGACTGATCTGGGAGTAGAAAAAATGTCACCGATGTGTACAGAGAAGGAACGGTTAATTAAGTATGACTGTATCAATTTTGTTAGACTGAGGGGTACATCATGAAGTAAAAGCTTGTGGAGTAGTCCGTTGTGCCAAACCGTATCAAAAGCTTTTTCGACGTCTAACAAAATCATTCCCGTAGATTCACCAAGGTTTAAATGATGAGCAATATGCTCAGCAATCCTAGCCATTTGGTGTGACGTAGAATGAGATTTCCTAAAACCAAACTGTTCAGGGATAAGTTTTTCGTCGGTAATTTTACATAATCTGGTATTAATAATACGCTCAAATATTTTTCCTAAACAAGGCAACAAACTTATTGGACGATAGCTCGTTGGAATTGTCTCATCTTTGCCAGGTTTCTTGATTGTTATAACTTTAGCTTCCTTCCATACATTAGGAAAATATGAAATTTTGAAACAGTCATTAAAAATTTTTGCAAGAAATACAACGCTTTTCATTGACAGATTTTTTATTATTAAATTACTTATGGTGTCGATACCAGGTGCTTTACGCTTTTTTAGTTTAAGGATAACCTTCCTTATTTCGTAAGGAGTTACAAGAGTAGGATAATCTGAGCAATCAGAACTTTGTAGCTTAAACATAGAAGCGTTAACAGATTCAAGAACAGAAGGTTCAGTGATCCAATTTGATGTAAGCTGCATGTTTTCAAGAAAAGCGTCTGCAAGGGTGTCACACTGTTCCGCCACCGAAGTAGTAAACTGTCCATTAGAGCATTTTAATGTAGGGATAACAGTAGCTTTTTTATTAATAGATTTAACTACGCGCCAAAGGTCAGAATTTGGATTGTCAACTTTAGCAAGTTTATTACGCCAAATTCGATCATTATGTGTTTTTATTTTATTGGAAATTTTAATTTTTAAGCGATTGATGTTGTAATTGAGTTGTTTTCGAGAATTTGAATCTAGTGCTTTAATGGCACAGCGGCGTAAGTGATTTTTTTCTCTTATTAACTTATTAATGTATTTAGGCAGCTTGTTATTGTTAGGAACGACAACACAAGTAGGAATACACGCGTCGCGCGCGGCAATTATAGTTTTGGTGAGATGATCTACTGCACGATCTATATCATCGGGAGTAGAATGGGTATTTGAGGTGAGAATGATGTTATTATCTAGGAATAGCCGGTATCCAGACCAGTCAGCCTTAGAGTAGTCCCACCTAGTATATTGTTTCCGAGAAATAATTCCTCCTAATTTAAATAGCACTGGCAAATGATTAGACGATAGCTTTGTCAAGGTGACGAGCTCTTTTTCCGGAATAATATTTTTGCACAAAAGAATATCAGGAGTAGAAGGCGTGTAATCGTTGTTGTAATGAATTAAGGTGTGATCGATTGGGGCATAGATGGCATAATCATTATCAATCATGTGTTCATAAAGAGTCCTACCGCGAAAATTAATAGAGTTGCAATTCCAAAAGGTGTGTTTTGCATTTAGGTCACCCATTAAAATAATGTTTGGCTGGACATTTAACATAAGATCAAAGTCACTTTTTAATAAATTACTATTTGGAGATTGATATGCAGAAATTATAGCAATATCTTTACCAGATAATTTTATAGATATTCCTATACATTCTAAGTTTGAGGTGATAGGTAAATGAAGTAAGGAGTGAGGTATGTCAGATTTAACCAATAAAGCAACACCTTGGCCTTTGCCATCCGCTTTTTTGTCTTGGCGATAGCAGTTGTAGCCAGGCGTATTCAATGTATGATTGGGGCTAAGTCGAGTTTCACACAGAGCTACAATGTCAACAGACATTTCAGACGTTAGGTTGAGAAGTTCACTAATCTTACTGCGAATACCATCGGCATTCCAGTACATTATACAGAGTTCATAACAATTAACTATATTAGACATACTGACCTAAATGTGACAGAATCAATATAACCTTATCAATCATAGTACGGCAGGCTTGGAATTGACCTTTCAGAGATTTGACTGCTGTCAGGATCTTGACCATTTCAGCGGTAGTGTCATCTTGGGAGTAATCTGGTTGCGACGCAGGCGGTTCCTGTATGTTGGATGTGACGACAGGTGGAGGGGGAACAACTATAGATTGGTTAGGTAAGTTTAATTTCGGTGCGGTGACTTCAGCCCAGCTGCGGTCCTCGGTCACAATATTTCCTCTGGTATGACGTTTCGAAGATTTCAGGTTCTTCAACTCTTCTTTCTTATTTTCCATGA
This sequence comes from Hemithea aestivaria, assembly GCA_947507615.1. NCBI lineage: Eukaryota > Metazoa > Arthropoda > Insecta > Lepidoptera > Geometridae > Hemithea > Hemithea aestivaria. The sequence continues at coordinate 13,597,826 of OX382341.1, read as the reverse complement.
GTTTCATGTATTTTTGGCGCTCGTTGCATAGTCTATAGTTGGCGGGATGATCTCCCCCACAGTTACAGCATTTGGCAGCAACGGTGCGGTCTTTTTTCTCACATGCTTGTGTAAGATGAGCTCCGGTACATTTAACACATCTTGAAGTAAGGTTACAGTTTCTGGCTGCGTGACCAAAGGCTTGACAACGATAGCACTGCGTGCCCATATTGTTTTTTGGTCTAAATCGCTGAATTTTTACGACACAATTGCATAGGTATTTAATTCTTCGAAAAGACGCCATGTCAGTTTTTGGTGGCAACTGCACGAGGAATGGGGGACATGGTACTTCCTGGCCGCCGTTAACCTTCATTTTGCTTATCGAGACTCCTTGAAATCCCAAGGTCATAAGTTCGTCAGTAAGCGTATTTTCCGCGTAAGCAGGGAGGCCAAAGATGACAGATTTGTAGTTTCTTTCGTCCTTTCTTGAGAAGGTATGAAATAGTATGCTCTCCGATTTCAGCCCTTCATTGAGTTTATTGTGGCTTTCAGGGGAATAGCAGTAAACAGCTATCTTATAGTTATTTCTGTATGATAAGTGGTAGTCGCTTATATAGCGGGAAATCACAGTTTTAATGAAATCGTGACTCCACTCTGGCTTGATAGTCATAAATATCGGTGGGATCTTGTTAGACTTCTTAGCCGTAGTAGCTTTTTGGAGCAAGGTAGCTGCTGCTGACGAAGCTTCTTTGCATTCGGCACCGAGGCTAGTAAATCTATTTGAAGTTGGCACGCCAGGTCGCGGTGACACCTCCGCCCTCTGTGTAAAGTGTCTGGGCATCTTCCACTCATTAGGATTCACTATGTCGGAGTCCCCGGGTCTCTTTGATGACAAAGAGCCCGTGGAGCCGGACCTAGTTAGATATCGATCCATCGAGCTTGCGATTATCGACAATTTCTGGTGCTTTGGGGTTGACCCATCACTAGTGGTTGAATCACTCACTTGCAGCGGTAGGAATAGTATAATGCGCGTGCGATACGGACGAAGGCACGAGCCTGACTGTCCGACCACTGAGAGAGCGCGTGGCGTACTAATCGCAGCACCGGCGTTTTTTTAGCGCTTGTGTGAATAATAATAAAAAGTTTCATACGGCCTATTCCCAGCGCTCTGCGTTGAAAATGCAACACTGCTCGATAAAAAAGCGTTGCGTTTTAAAAGCGCCGACGTGTGAACACGTACTTGGGTATCAGACACTTGATGTACTCACAGTAATTACCAAAACGCACAACAAGTTATTTTTTTAGTTAATCTTAACTAAGTATAATAATATAATATTATAGTGAGTTTAAAAAGGCAATTGTATATTTATATAATACATTAGAGTTAATATAAAACAAATCAACTTTCGGTTCATGAGAAATCAAGGCATTGAGCAAAGCGACAGCTTGAGATGTCGGCGCATATTTGGCGGGGTCGGTGCGCGCGGGCGGGCCGGCGAGCAGGCGCCGCACGTGCGCCCGCAGCCCGATCCCGCTTGTTATGAGCGAGACACGAGATAAGGCGGTCGGATTATCTATTCCCATGTTATTGACAAGTGCATAATAATGCATTATTATTGCACACTTGCGCCGAAGTTCCAACGTATCTATACCTACCATACCTGCCACAAAAAGGGACGGAAATATATAAGTCGGATAATATCCATATAGCTGCAATCAGTCGTCGCAGACCGCCGCCGCGTTCGGACGTGTCGAGTCACTCCCTACCGCCGCGCCTGCGATCGCCGCCTTCCGCCCGCCGCTACCCGCGCCCGCAGCCGAGTCGACCTCAAGCGTGCTCCGTCACTCGTGACGTCGAGCTACTTGTAGGCCCTCCTGCTCTCTCGCGTAGTGCCGTGCTCTTCGCACTCGTATAGTGCAGTGCAACACTATAACAAGTGACGTTTTTCGCCTTGTGCAGTGCCCGACGCAGTGTCGAGTGATAGTGTTGTGCACGGAAGAGGGGTTCACTGACTACTTGTATTATTATAATACATAGAGTCACGTGACCCCAAATCCGATTGACCGGACCAACTTGCCCGTTCCCGTCGCGCCGTTTTAAAGTCGGTTGCGGTATACTAGCTGGGCCTTTACTGGTTCGCCAGTAATCTCACTCGGCTGGTTGTCCGCACAGACGGAGATTCGGCTGCGACGCACGCAAAATTTTTTGTCGTCGGGTCTTCTGTGTTTTGTTTTTGTGTTCTTGAGACAAGACTATAGTGTGCGATGGCTGACAAGCCAGGGTCACACGCAAACCCGTCCTCATCAGAGGATGAATTCAGACAGGAAGGTCGGGGGAGAGTCATCCGTGGGCGATACTACCCCGACCAGGCCACAATCGTGCCAGCGAGCATTTCCGCTGCTCGACCGCGGAGCGCGGAGCTGATAGCCCCGGACCGCACCACACCGCCATCATCGCGTCGGAGTGACGCACCCTGCGGCGCGCCGGCTCGAGCCGTGCAGCCCCGCAGGAGGAATAGCTCCTCCGACGAGGTACAGCAGGGGGATGAGAAGCGGCTCAAGCTAAAGCCCCTCTCCCCCGCAGGACCTTCTGGTCACTCAGGGATACCCCGTCCCCGAGTTACCACAAGAGCGGCGCACCAGCCTGCCGCCCCTCAACCTGCCGGCCGCACCCTGCCACGCCGCCAGACGCCCACACCGGCGTCCCCGTCGCCGCCTCCAGCACGAGAGTGTGCCATGTGTACGCGCTCGACGACCTCAACACCGGGGGCGTCATCGTCGTCGTCGTCCGGCGCGCCCGCGAACATAACCGCGGACAGCGCGGACGACACTGACACCGAGCACCAGGACCGCCGAGGTGAGGAGATGGCCGTGATGGAGGAGGAGGGGGACGAGTCCACGTCGTACGTGGCGATCGAGTCGGCGCGCCACTCTGTCGCGTCCCCCTCTGCCCTCTCACCGCCCGCACCCGCCCCCACCCCGGCCGCCACACTGGCCGCCGCTCCGGAACCCATCCTGGTACCCTCGCGGGCGCCCGCCCAGTGGCCCGCCCTAGCGGGTGCTGAGCCGCCCGCCCCTGCGGGAGTCTCCCCGCCTACCCAGGCGAGCTACGCTAACGCGGCGAGCTCTCCGCCGCCTATGCGGCCCACCGCCAGCCCGAGACCTGGAGGGAGCGCAACCCCCGCCCCGGCCCCGGCCCCGGCCGCCGCCGGCACCACTGCCGCCGCCAGCACCGCCCGCAAAGGGTACCCGCCCATCACGGTGGACGCCCTCACCCGATGGCCGGACCACTTTGCCGAGCTCCGCCGGCGCCTAGGGCACCCGCCCAACGCGCACGCCCTCGGCAAAGGAGTACGCTTCGTGCCGAAGTCCGAAGCCGAGTACCGCTGCATACAGCGGTACCTAACCGAAGCCGCCACCCGCGACCCCATACTGTCGTGGTGGTGCTTCAGCACCGCCGCGGAGCGCCCACTCAAGGTCGCGATCCGCGGCCTACCTGCCGACACCGACGCGGAGGAGTTGGTCGCAGCCCTAAAGGCTAAGGGTTTTCCGGCCTCCTCCGCCCGCGCCATCCCGACCCGGAGCGACACACGCCCAGGCGTGTACTTCGTCCAGCTGGAGCGGATCCCAGCGGACGAGATGAGGCGCCTTTACAACATCACCGAGGTGATGTGCTTCGCCGGGGTCTCTGTGGAGGTCTGGCGAGGCGCCTCGACGGTGGCCCAGTGCCACAGGTGCCAGGGGTTTGGGCACTCCTCGCACCACTGCCACCGCCCAATCAAGTGCGTCCGCTGCGGGCAGCCACACGCCGCCACCGCCTGCCCGAGGACGCCAGGCTCCGGCCCCCGGTGCGCCAACTGCGAGGGCAGGCACACCGCTAACAGCCGGACCTGCCCCACCTACAGGAGGGAGGCCCGCAAACGCCAAATATTGTTGCCCGGCCTCCCCCCGCCCACCCGCCCCGCGCCTCTGCGCGAAATGCGCGCCCCGTCGCCGGAGGCCCGCCGCCAGCGGGTCCCGCCGCGACACCCAGAACCCCAGCCGCCCCGACCTGCCGAGCAGACTGAGGCACAACACAGAAGGCGACGCAGGAGGAGAGGCCGGAGAGGACGCGGCGCCCGCGCCGCCGCCCCCACTGCAGCCTCAACCCCGCTGCCCACCCCTCCCCTGCACGCCTTCGCGCCGAGCTGGCGTTTCAGCGGTCCGCCCCCCGCCGCAGCGAGAGACCCACGTCCCCCGCCTGAGCCGAGGGCCCCCCCCGCACCGCGGGCCCCATCTCAACCGCGGGCCCAGCCCGACCCGCAGGCGCCATTCGTGCCGCGGGCCCCATCCGCGCCGCTGGCCCCACCCGCCCTGCGGACCCCACCAGCCCCGCGGGCCCCACCAGCCCCGCGGGTCAGACCAGCGGGCCCCATCAGCAACGCGATCGCGGCCGTCATCTCGACGTGGCCGCGCCGCCCAGCAGCCCCCAGCCCCGCGGGCCCCATCGGCCTCGCGGGCCTCATCGGCAGCGCGATCGCGGCCGTCATCCCGACGAGGCCGCGCCGCCCCACCGCCCGCCCGCCCAGACGACAGGAGGAGCCCGCCCGCCCAGCCGGGCCAAACTGCGACCGTCGCCACCGAACCCGCAGCGGAGCGCACGACCGAGCCGCAGGTTGACCATAATGTCAACTTTGCGCCGGTCACGTGCGAGCCCGCCACGCAGACCACAGCCCGAGCGCCACAGATCGCCCGCCCAACGGCCACCTACTGGCAGCCCGTGGCCCCCCCTCCAGGGATGGGCCCGCTGCCTGCACGAGCGGGGCCGACGCACCAACCGTCGGCCTTCTCATCACAACTGTCGGGCAGAGACGCCATTATGGTTATTATGGGGATCCTGGCCGACCTTCTTAATTCCACCGCCGCCCACGGAGAACGACAGGAGCTCCGGGATGCGGCAGTGCGCGGACTGGCCTCGATCCATACCTTCTTTTATGGATAGGCCACTCCGCGTACTATACTGGAACCCAGGAGGGATCACTAAGAAGCAAGCAGCCCTCCGTGTCCTTGCCCAGGAGCAGGATATCCACATAATCCTGCTCGGGGAGACCAAACTGAAGCCCGCCTCCCGCTTGACTTTCTCGAACTTCGAGACGTACAGGCGGGACGAAGTCTCCCCCCAAAACCAGGCGTACCGCGGCACGGCGGTCCTGGTCCGGAGGGATATAGTCCACGAAGAGCTGCCGCATCGCCCCTTCGTGGACGTCCGCACGACGGGCGTCAGGGTGAGAGTGGCCGGCCAGGAGATTAATATCTTCGCCGGCTACCGCCCCCCCGCCACCGCCTTCAACCTTGAAGACATACGACGGCTGTTCGACGAGCGCACCCCCACCCTCCTGGCGGCGGATCTCAACGCCAAGCACAGGGAGTGGGGGTCCAGGCTGATAAACCCAGCCGGCCGCCGTCTACAGGCCGACGCCGAGGCCCACGACTACACAGTTGTGGGCCCCGACTCTCCGATACACATCCCGTCGAACCCGCGCCACTACGCGGACGTTCTTGACGTGGTGGTGCACAAGCACCTGCCGTGCCCCATCGACCTGGAGGTGCTGTACGACTTGGACGAACAGCACCTCCCACTCCTCGTCACGCTCGCTGTCGGCGCAGACATGCGGGCGCCGCGCCCGGTCCGCACCAGGGTCGACTGGCCGGCCTTCACTGCAAAGTGTGAAGGCCTGGAGGTCGGCCCCATTTCCACGCCGGCAGACGTCGAGGAGAACGCAGCCGCCGTGACGGCCTTCATCAAGGAGGCCATCTCTGCCTCCACGACACCAGCGCCACCTACCTGGCGCCGAGACCCACTCCCGCGCCCGCTTCAGGCCAAGCGCGCCAAGAAGCGGGCCCTCCGTAAGCTGTGGGCCACCTCGCGCTGTCCCCGGCTGAAGCGCGAGCTAAATGCCCTCGCGGACGAGGTCGCGGAGGCCATCCAGGCGTGGAGGGGGGTCACCTGGGACGCCAGGATCACCGAGGCGGCCGACGACCCCACCCGCGCCAACCTGCACCAACTCAATCGAGCCCTGACCCGTGAGAAGGCAACTATTTGCCCTCTCCGGGACAGCGCAGGCCGCCGGCACTACACTGCCGCGGACCGCGCCGAACTCCTGGCGGGACACCTGGAACAACAGTTCCAGCTCCACGAGGTCCCGCCAGACGCCACCGACGCCGTGCATCAGCACCACCAAATGGTGCGAGAGGAGATCGCAGCCTTCCTGAGTACTCCCGCCCCACCCCTGGCGGGAGACTCCTACATCCAGCCCCGTTCTTATTTCAATCAGATCTGTAAATTTTATAATAATATTAGTCAGATATTTAGTGTAAATTACATTTTTCATACAATAATTTACTTAGGTATTGTTTTAGACAACCCTATTAAGGAATTCCAATTTACCCCTTAAACAAACCAAATAACCCCCACGTTGTTCCAATTATACCAGTTCGAGATATTAAAGATTGCGCACCTTTTGCATCCGGTAAGTTACATCTATTTTTTTATAATTATTAATTTATAAAAAAAATTTTCATGTGTATTATATTATAATTTTTTTTTTTTTTTATGTGATGAAGTAGAAGACGAGCAAGACGCTCTCCTGATGTTAAGAGATAACGACTGCCCATAATCAGTACAGTGTAACCTAGGATTTCACAAATATGTGAAATTCTAGGAGCACTGCACCAACGCTTCTTACTCAAGAGTCATAAGATGTTAAGACTCTTTAGCCCAGTAATTTCACTAGCTACAGTGCCCTCCTACCGGAGCACAGTAATGTTTGCACATCACTGCTCAGGCGGTAGAATAACTGGCACTGTTGGGGTACCCACCTAGACGACCTCCTGCAAAGGAAGTCTACCCCCGGTAAAAACCCCCCCGGTGCTGATTAACTTAATAAAATAATAATATTATGTTCGTTTGTTGCAGAAAACGTCTCTACCTCCGTTTGAATGGTTCGGCACCCAGCCTGAGAGCCGATGTCTTCTGTGCCCCGTAGAGGAGGGGCCTCAGGCGAATAGTGGTGGAGAAAACAGCTCGGGCGCCCCTGCCAGCAGCAGGAGTGCGCCCGAAGCTGTTGAAAAACGAAAATTTCAAGAATTTCAAATTTGGTGAAAGTGGACATATTAGTGAAAAACCCGAAATTGCTGCGCAGTACATAGCAGAGGACAATAATAACTTTGACGCAATTTTAGAAAATTCTAATATTAATAAATGATATAAGCAGGAAAATTAATGACGTTGATTAGGCCTCTTGTTAATGATGCCGCGATGGCCAACGAGTCGATTTTAAATAATCACTAACTCTAGGCGCTGTCTATAGATAAATTAGCGTCTAACAGTAGTGAGTATTTGAAGTCAGCTCGTTGGCCATCCCGTTATCATTAACAAGAGGCCTTAAGCTGGGTCTCCAGCTTGTGTTTTAATTTTTCATCTTATATCACTTATTAAAATATACACACGCATGTTGTTAAGCGATGATGCGGTCGTAGATGATATGGATGATGATGATGATAGATGTAAGAGCTACGTAATAATTCAGTATATAGTTAGTTGCTTATAGTGTATAGTTTATTAATAATAAATGCATTTTATGGGTGATAGCGTTGTTTCATTTCGTATAATTCGGTAAATACAATAGGATGCTGAGGGTCGTACCTCGTAACATTCATTTGTTTTACGAAAATGAGTTGTAGATGTAAAAGATCACAATTTTGTAAGCCTCATAATAAGTAGCTCTCATTTTCGTAAAAAAAATGTTAGTTACGAACCCTCGAACCCTCTATAGGTTAAATTTTAAAAATTTGTCTATGGTGAATAGTTGATAGTGTGACACCAACGACAATCATTAGACAAAAGAAAACAAACGTCAATTTTACAGTTTATTATCTGTCTGTTTTGACATAACCTATGCAAAATGTATTTCTTTCTCTTTCCTTTTTTTCCAATGGCGGACATGTGGAACAAAATGGTACGCTCTGTAATTCTAAAATAGTAAATATAGTTGAAGTGCAATCTAAGCTGGTTTTTTACTTGCAAACGACCCCCAACGCCTGGTCTTTACATAATTTCTGGTCCTTGCGTGCCGGGTCACAGTTGGGGTCGTGTTGCAACCGACACGGCGCAGCGCAACACGCGGTCGGGTTGCAGGTTCTCAAAGGCTTCGGGCGGTGCGCGGTTGTGTCGCCGGCGGGCGGAACGACGGACGATCCGCGGGCGCTGGTTTGGGCCCGTGTACGTGAGCGGACGGCGGCATCGTCGGGAAGGAGTCGTCAGTCGTCGTGGCGTGTGATCGGGCGATTCGACGGTCGAACCGCAAGCACGCCACACGGTGCTCGGGGCCAGCCACGAGCAACGACACCGGGCGCGGTACCGGGCGTGGTGCCGGGCGTGGTGCCGGGCTTGGTGCGCGGCGCGGTGCCGGGCGTGGTGCCGGGCTTGGTGCGCGGCGCGGTGCCGGGCGTGGTGCGTGGCGAGGTGCCGGGTGTGGTGCCGGGCGTGCTACGTGGTGTGGTGCCGGGCGTGCTACGTGGTGTGGTGCCGGGCGTGCTACGTGGTGTGGTGCCGGGCGTGCTACGTGGTGTGGTGCCGGGCGTGCTACGTGGTGTGGTGCCGGGCGTGCTACGTGGTGTGGTGCCGGGCGTGCTACGTGGTGTGGTGCCGGGCGTGCTACGTGGTGTGGTGCCGGGCGTGCTACGGGGTGTGGTGCCGCGAGTGCTGCGTGGCGCAGTACCGGGCGTGGTGCGTGGCGCGGTTCGACGGGCGAGCTGCGCGACCGCCCCGTGGAGCGTGTCGCGGGCAGCGAGCGGCGGCAGCCAAGGCGGCTGAACGGGTGTGGTTAGTGTATACTCAGTTATTGGCACTTCAACTGGTCGGTAGAGCATCGTTATTATTAATGTTACTAGTGTCGGGGTATTATACCTGAACAATAAGTGGTGGTTCTTTTTCTTTTAAATTCAGTGTAAAACAGGTTGACTAAATAGTGCTAACGGTAATTAGATTTTCTTTATTCACATAACAATTTTTCAAAATGCAGGCTAATTTCAATGCACAGAGGGATACACATGATAGGATACTCAGAGCCCACGTTAATTTTAAAAAATCGCCAAAGGAAAGATTAACCGAGCATTACGCTCAGACGCGGGTTGACATTTTAGAAAGGTTATGGGAGAACTTCATGAGTGTCCATCAAAACATGTTGAAAACTACCGATTGGGAAACATTTCAAAAATCAACATATGTAACTGAAGAATTTTATGAAAAGACGGAAGAGCTTTATATAAATTATAAGTGTGAATTAATGAAGTATTTGTCAAAACCTAAACTCTCAGGGGCTAATAGTAATGCAAAATCGTGTGTTAAATTACCGAAAATTGAAATTCCAAAGTTTTCTGGAATTTATTCTGAATGGGTAACCTTTAGAGACTTGTTTGTTGCGTTAGTACATACAAATACATCATTAGACAATGTAGAAAAATTGCACTATTTAAAAGGTCATTTGACAGGGGAAGCCGAGCAATTAATTAGGCAAATACCGATAGCTAATGAAAATTATTTGGAGTGTTGGGGAAAATTAGAAGCTAGGTATAATAACATTAATTTTTTTGCCAACAGTATTTTAAAACGGTTTCTCTCTCTAAAGGCAAGTAGTGTAGAGTCCGCAACCAATTTAAAGAATTTAATTGACACTACAGCTGATTGCTTGCATGCATTAAAAAACATTGGGATAAATGTTGATACTTGGGATATTATTGTGATACATATTGTGGCTAGTAAGCTAGATTCGGAAACAAGGAAACAGTGGGAGTTAACAATTTCATCTGAAAATTCTAGTAAATTACCTACATTTAATCAATTCAAGGAGTTCATGCAAGCGAGGTTCAGAGCCCTCGAATTTATAGAACCGTCAAAATTGTTGAATCCAACTGTTCGTCAAACTAAGCCTAAGGTATTACATGTAGCAAGCACACCTTGTGAATTTTGTGGGGAAAACCATAGGTTGCATACTTGTAAAAGATTTTCACAAGAAGAAGTTAGTAAAAGGCGGGAATTTGTGTTCACAAAACGATTATGCTATAACTGTATGGGAGACAAGCACTCGGCAAGGGTTTGTCCCAGTAAAATATCATGTAGAAAATGTAAGGGTAAACATCACACGCTCTTGCACCCACTCACAGTGGGCGGTACGGTCGGTTCAGGTGTCGTTGGTGAGGTCACTAGCAATGTCGGGTCTTCATTATCTGGAGAGGTTATCGGTGGTTCAACTGCTGGGAAGCCAGCAGCTAGCTCCAGTCAAGTTGATGCGGCGCCAGTGGTTGCGTGTTTCGGTCAGATGCCTATAAAGCATCAAATATTTTTACCAACGGCAGTGGTTCGGGCAGACATGGCAAATGGCCAATGTCATTTCATTAGGGCATTTTTGGATCAAGGTGCCCAAGGTTCATTTATTTCGGAAGCTACGGTACAACACCTTGGCATCAAAAGGTATCCAATAAGGGGAGTAGTTTCTGGTCTTGAAGGTGCAAACGAAACTTCGTACAAGCATATGGTATATGTAAAGATACGGTCAAGGTTTGATTACAATGTTGTAATAAATGTGCAAGCATATGTTCTTAAATCAATCACCAGTTTACTACCCAATCGGGCAATTGAACGTATTGATTGGTTAGACGAAGGTGTTTGCTTGGCAGATCCAGAATACCACATTCCAAATAGAATCGACATTCTATTAGGTTCGGATATTTATGGTTTAATCCTTCAGAATGGAGTGAGGAAAGGGCCTCAAGGTTTTCCTTTGGCACAAGAAACATCACTGGGATGGATTCTCTCTGGCATAACCCAAACTTCTAGTAAATCAACTGGAAACATTGTGGCAATGCATCTATATGTAGAAGATGAATTATGAAAGAAATATGGAAGAGGTGGTATACTTACCACACCATCCAGTTGTGAGAACGGACAAGGATACCACCAAGCTCAGGGTTGTATATGATGCATCTTGCAAATATAAAAATGGAAGTTCATTAAATGACAATTTGATGACAGGTCCTTCTCTTCAACAAGAGCTCCGGCATTTACTCATGCAATGGAGAATGAAGCCTATATGCATAGCAGCTGATGTAGTTAAAATGTATTGTCAAGTAAAGGTTTCGGACAAGGATGTAAACTATCAGCGGCTCCTGTGGAAGGAAGACATTGAAGATAAGGCAGAAGATTATAGGTTACTCCGGGTTACATTTGGGACGGCATCTGCACCATATCTAGCAGTAAGGACACTGCAGCAAGTAGCACAAGATGAAGGAGCAGAGTATCCCGTGGCGGCTAAAATGGTTTTGAATAACTTCTATATGGATGATTTACTAACTGGATGCGATTCAGTGGAGGAAGGCATGGTCATTTATGAAGAAATGAACCAACTGCTCAAAAAGGGAGGATTTGAGTTACAAAAATGGATGAGTAACAATGAGGATTTGTTAAGGGCAATTAAACAAAGGAGCAAGGATAATGATGTCCAAGAAGAACTTAAACTTAAATTGGATAACATTGTCAAGCTATTGGGGCTTACTTGGGATAGAGGTACAGACACTTTCCGGTATACAGTGGCTGATACAGAAGACTCAGGACCGGTAACGAAGAGGCAAATACTATCACATATTGCACGGTTGTATGATCCACTTGGGTGGGCGGCCCCCAGTGTGATCATGGCAAAAATATTGATACAAAAACTTTGGATAGCCGGGCTAGAGTGGGATGAAGAGTCTCTCAAGTAAAATATTAGAGGAATGGAATATTTACAGAAGGGAATTACCATTATTATCAGAGATACACATACCGCGTTGGGTAGGTACATGTGTAAAGAAGAATTCACAGATTGAACTTCATGGATTTGCTGATGCTTCAAAGGTGGCGTATGCAGCAGCAGTTTATATTAGAAGTATATCAGAAGATGGTGAGATTTATGTCACCTTGGTTACAGCCAAGACCAAGGTAGCACCCATAAAACAGGTGTCTATTCCTCGTTTAGAGTTGTGCGGTGCAGTGTTAGTCACGAGGCTGCTTATAGAAGTGGCAGAAACATTGGGAATCGATAAAACCAATATTCGTGCATGGACTGATTCAACGGTGGTCCTAGCATGGATGAACAGTCATCCAAGTCGATGGCAAACCTTTGTGGCAAACAGAGTGTCGGAGATACTGACTAAGTTAGAATCAAGCAAATGGGCTCATGTGCCCTCGGGACAGAACCCAGCAGATGCAGCATCCAGAGGAATGAAACCGTCAGATTTAGTGAAAAATGGTCTTTGGTTCAACGGTCCAAATTTCTTAAGGGAAAGGGTTATTAAATATGAGAAACTTAAGGATATGGAAACTAATATGGAGGAAATTAAGGTTCACGCAATTAGGCAGAAAGATTCTCCAGAGACGGCGGTGTGGGAAAAATATTCATCACTTACTAGACTAGTAAGAGTTATTAGTTATTGTAGAAGATTTCTCAACTTAAAAAAACCAGCAGAAGGTCGACCAGCTCATGGCTATCTTACAACACAGGAGTTAAAGGAAGCCATAGAAGTCTGCATAAGGCAGGTACAAGGAGAGCACTTCCAAGGTGAAATAGAGCTAATAAGGAAGGAAGCTAACTTCAGCAAGCTCAAGGGTCCACTCAAATCTTTAAGTCCGTTCATCAGCAGGGAAGGTTTACTCCGAGTAGGGGGTCGGTTGGACAAATCACAGCTTGGAGAAGAAGCCAAACATCCTGTAATCCTACCAAGGAAGGCTCATCTAACAGATCTCATTTTAACGGATGCTCATGCTAAAACCCAACATGGAGGAGTTCAGCTGATGCTGACACATTTAAGTAGGAAGTATTACATTATTGGTGCCAAACCATTGGTAAAGGCTTTTGTTCGCAGATGTGTTAAGTGTGTTAGGCAAAGAGCCGCAGTGTCTCCACAGCTGATGGGACAATTACCTGCTGCTAGAGTCACACCTACCAGACCCTTCACAAATAGTGGGGTGGATTTTGCTGGACCAATAAATGTAAGGACCACGAAGGGTCGCGGTCACCAGGCATATAAGGGATATATATGCCTGTTTGTGTGTATGGCTACGCGCGCCATACATATCGAGGTAGTGAGCGATTTGACAAGTCAAGGATTCCTGGCGGCGTTCAGACGGTTCGTGGCTAGGAGAGGCCATTGTGCAGACATATGGAGTGATAACGGGAAGAATTTTGTCGGGGCTTCTAGGGAATTAAGGGATCTTTTTTTGTCAGAAAAGGCTAGTATGGTTCAGGAAGTAGCTGAAGAGCTTGCAAATAATGGTACTACATGGCATTTCATTCCACCTCACGCGCCCAATTTCGGTGGGCTATGGGAAGCTGGAATAAAATCTGTAAAACATCATCTAAAAAGGGGTATAGGAGAGACAACGTTGACCTATGAAGAGTTATCAACTCTTTTGGCCCAGATAGAGGCCTGCCTTAACTCGAGGCCACTGTCGCAGCTTAACACAGATTCAGATGCACTTGATGTTTTAACACCGGGGCACTTCCTTGTAGGGGGTCCACTGGTTACCCCTCCAGATTATAATTTTGAGTCAGTAAATGTTAGTAATCTCCGTAGATGGCAACTAACTCAAAAAATGTTGCAAATTTTCTGGAGGCGTTGGTCTCATGAGTATTTAAATAAATTTTTGCATCGGTATAAATGGTCATATCAGACACCTGAACCTAACATAGGAAATTTAGTATTAGTTAAGGAGGATGGCTTGCCTCCATGTAGGTGGTTGCTTGGGCGTGTGATGGCTAAACACCCAGGTCCAGATAATGTGACACGAGTAGTTACATTAAAAACAAAGAACTCTGTAATCAAACGAGCTATTTCTAAATTGTGTGTTCTTCCTATAGCCATTTGATAAATTGTTAGCTGTAAGAAAAGGGTAGGGTATTCATGTATGTGTTTCTATAGATAAAATAGAATGTAAAGGAGTACAATTGCACTTATAATGTATGTGGGGTATACATATATAATATTGTAACGGTTTGATACAGTCCATTTAGTAAGGTCATGTAAATTTGTATTAGTTGGAGGTACACCCAAGTAATTTTAAACACTCTTGTAACTATTATAGTTAATTTCCTTGACATACTTGAGATAACTTAAATTTTGGTTCGGTACAAATTGATTCTTGGATGTGCCTTTCTAGTTCAATTTAAATTGTGTTATATTAGGGAAACAATAAGCATAATATTGTAAAGGTAAATTGTTAGCCCACAAAGGAAAAATTGATAGAATTTCGAACCTTTTACTTCATCAATTTAAATTTGGGTTTAAATCAGTACAGTATTGTATTACATAGAATAACACATCCTATACATGTTTGAAGGATAAAAATATAAATAATTTATCCTTAGTGGGCGGTTATGTCTATGGTGAATAGTTGATAGTGTGACACCAACGACAATCATTAGACAAAAGAAAACAAACGTCAATTTTACAGTTTATTATCTGTCTGTTTTGACATAACCTATGCAAAATGTATTTCTTTCTCTTTCCTTTTTTTCCAATGGCGGACATGTGGAACAAAATGGTACGCTCTGTAATTCTAAAATAGTAAATATAGTTGAAGTGCAATCTAAGCTGGTTTTTTACTTGCAAACGACCCCCAACGCCTGGTCTTTACAAATTAAAAACATTTTTTTACTCCATAATCATATTTATTGTATAAGTACAACACACAGAAACATATCAATTTTATATAATTAGTCAGGTCATAAGTATTGTCACACAGTAAAAACTTTTCTTTTAGAATGCTGGCCACAAAAAAGTTTATTGAATTCGAATTTCGAATTGTTCATGAAAATAAAAATGTATACTTTTTAGAATTTTACTCATTTTTAAATATGGAGTGGACGCTTAAAGAAGACCGTGTTGCAGTTATTGCGTTGCATCGTTGCGGTTACGCGCCAATTCAAATTTTTGACATACTGAAAAATTTGAATATAACCAAAAGATTCGTTTATCGTACCATCAAACGATACAATGAAGACTCTAGTGTAGATGACAGGTCAAGAAGTGGTCGCCCTCGGTCTGTTATAGTCCAGTCAATTTAGACCAAAAAATGAGAGTGAAGTTACATAAAGTCCCAACAAGCTGAATTTTTGTAAAGTTGTTCAAAACATAATTATAAACAATGTCTAGAAGTTCCCCATCATTCCCCTGTAAGGAAAAAAATTAATTCAAGGTCAAAGGTAAAAAAATGAGTTTTTCGCGATTTTCAGCAAAACGGTAAGTTTTATCATAAAAATAGCTTAGACAAAATTGTAGATCATAAAATTGTCTACAAAAAAATTTTTAATACTTTTTTTTCTACGAGTCACCGTTTTTGAGATATAACGATTCAAAAAGTTGTAATCTATTATATAAAATCGTTAATACACTTTTGTTCTATCAACGCACAGCCCAAACGGCTAGACGGATTGAGCTGAAATTTGGACGGCGTATTCTTAAGAAGATTTCATCGTGCAATAAGAAGCGATTTTTAAAATTCCTTCAGGAACAGGAATTATTCCCGAAAAACGTTTGTATGCAAATCCGTAACCGTTTACCCGATTGAGCTGAAATTTTGTAAAACGATTGTTGGGATTTTGTTGAGGAACATTGAATTGTTTTTATGACACAATTTAACTTTAAAGAGGGGGTAAGGGGGGGTCAAAGTTTGTATGGTAAATTTAGAACCGCTGGCCCTATTGAGCTGAAATTTGGTACAAAGGTAGACCAAGTCCTAAAAAATGATATGGGATACTTTTTATTCCAAAAATCAACCTCTAAGGCGGGATAAAGGAGGTCAATGTTTGAATACGAAATCAGTAACTAATGACCCCATTAAGCTACAATTTGGTTTAGACATAGTTTGAGCCTAATTTTTTGTAGACAATTTTATGATCTACAATTTTGTCTAAGATGTTTTTATGATAAAACTTACCGTTTTGCTGAAAATCGCGAAAAACTCATTGTTTTGACCTTTGACCTTGAATTAATTTTTTTCCTTACAGGGGAATGATGGGGAACTTCTAGACATTGTTTATAATTATGTTTTGAACAACTTCACAGAAATTCAGCTTGTTGGGACTTTATGTAACTTCGAATGTCTAAATTGACTGGACTATTAGGACTCCAGCAGTGATAAAAGCTGTGAAGGCGCGAATTCAAAGAAATCCCAAACGTAAGCAGAAACTGTTGGCCCTTCAGATGGGGTTAAGCAGAACCACGGTGAAAAGGGTGTTAAATGAAGACTTAGGGCTTCGGGCATATCGAAGAAAAACAGGACATCGTTTAAATGCTCGTCTAATGGACCTGAGACTGAAGAGATGCCGCGCTTTGTTGAAGCGGTACGCGAGAAAAAAATATCGAGAAATTCTTTTTTCGGATGAAAAAATTTTTACCGTAGAAGAGAGCTACAACAAACAAAATGATAAGGTGTACGCACACAGTAGTGAAGAAGCGAGCAACCGTATTCCGCGTGTCCAACGAGGTCATTTTCCATCCTCGCTCATGGTATGGTTGGGAGTTTCTTATTGGGGCTTAACAGAGGTACATTTTTGTGAGAAAGTTGTAAAAACGAATGCAGTTGTGTATCAAAATACAGTCCTGACGAACCTTGTGGAACCTGTTTCTCATACCATGTTCAATAACAGGCACTGGGTATTCCAACAAGATTCGGCGCCAGCTCATAGAGCGAAGAGCACACAAGACTGGCTGGCGGCGCGTGAAATCGACTTCATCCGGCACGAAGACTGGCCCTCCTCCAGTCCAGATTTGAGTCCGTTAGATTACAAGATATGGCAACACTTGGAGGAAAAGGCGTGCTCAAAGCCTCATCCCAATTTGGAGTCACTCAAGACATCCTTGATTAAGGCAGCAGCCGATATTGACATGGACCTCGTTCGTGCTGCGATAGACGACTGGCCGCGCAGATTGAAGGCCTGTATTCAAAATCACGGAGGTCATTTTGAATAAACTTTATTGTCATAAGAATCTATGTTTTGTTAAGTTCATTTTGGTATATAAATGGTTACATAATAAATAAACTTGATCCAATAATTTTATATTAAACATGTGACAGAATTTATGACCTGACTAGGTATAACATATGTGTAGATAGGTACATTTAAAAATCTTAATCAAAACTATTTTATTAGTTTAAGAGATTTTATATAATAATACGAGCAATAAGCACAATTTACGATCTAAATGATAAATAATATTTTTTTTACTTATTTATTAAAACATGGTTTTATAATGACCCCATGGCAATGTCCGGACACCATCAGTGTGTATTTGTCTTTTATCATCATCTCTACTCAAGGCCACCTTGTTTATTCTTTGGGTAAAAATATTATAATTTTTTGAACGAATAATGCACATACTTTTTCTTAAATGTTCATTATATTGCAAAGCTCTCTTATAATTTTGAATATCGAGCTTTTTCGTCACCGATTTCTTTATACCCTTGGTTTTTTTTACAGATTTAGAAATTGAGTCAATACAATACAATTTTTTTTTTTTTTTTAAAGGGCAAATGCCTTTATTGAGAAAAACAAACTAACAATACTACAATAAAATACAATTTTGCTCTTAAGCCTACGAATTCAGAAATGACATCACCACCCATTTCATCTTTAAACCGTCCATCCGGGCACCTTAGAATTAACTGTAGGTATCCCAAAAATATTATCAGGCTCGAAATTGCTTGTATCAAAATATTTCAAAATTCTTTTCATGTCTTGATAAAAATCACGTGTATGGATTAAATATAATAGACTGTCAGTATCTGTATAACATAGCTAAATATCATGATAAATATTTTTCATAATGAGTAATGAAAACGATACAAGTGAGTTTTTGCTAAGTCTAGAATTGTGAACCCGACATAAATTGGTCTATCAAGTATAATTTTGGTCTGTTGTAACTGAATAGCAACAAGAGAGTCAGATAATGATAGCTAAATTTTTAAAATTAGGTGCGCTTATATACCTACTTTTCAGCTCCACAAAGTTTGTTTGTTTAATTAAAAAAAGTCATTCCATACATTAACAAGTTTTACATCCACTTGTTTTCTTTTATTTTCTATTGTTTTTCCAAATATTGAATTATTTTGTTTTTTAAAGAAATTTCGTTCGAACTCAGAGCTTGCTTTTTGTCTAAGTTCTGTATTTAGCTTGATGTAGGGAGCTAAAAATGCTTCTTGCTCGAACGCTAATATTTTATAAATTTTAAGTAAATTAAGGCCATTTTTCAAACATTCCTTGAGATGTACATAGTGAATAACATATTTGAGTTTATCGTTCAAATTGGCAATTAGTTTTTTATGTTTACTGCCTGGCGGAGGATATTTTTCTGCAGCAAAAGGTAAATCAGCATGAAGGTCATGGATTTCCGCAGGGTAATGCAAATCGACTTCTAATATATACCCAGTATTACTTTCTTGAGACGTTTTCATTATATCGAATTTTTTTATTTCAAGGTCGTTGAGGAACCTAAATTTACAAACTGGTAGTTGTTTCATCATGACATATCCGTACAGATTTACGCAATCTAAGTTAATAAGAAAACTGTCTGGTTTTTCGCTGTCATAATCAGAGAGATATTTATTATTGGCTTTTGCGTATCTCAACGAACACTGAGAAAGACCTCCTCTTAAGCCCTTTTCTAGTAATTGATACATCTCAATATCTGATATAAGATCCAACTTTATTTTAGTATATAATAGCATAGCATCCCAACTCAGTGAAGGCGATGAAACAAAAAAACATGGATCAAGGTTATAAAATTTTAAACTCATAGATCTAAATTTTTCAAACACATCGCATAATAGAAGTACATCGCATTTTAAATATAAATCAGTATATTCTCCCAAATTTGATATATTGAAAGCCTTCCAGACTGTCTTTGCATGTTCATAGTCTTTTTCTGTAACAGGTGCAGACGTAAGTTTGTTATAAAAATGTCTTCGATCTGGCAGTTTGGTCTCGTTATACCTATCAAAGGAATCAATATAGTCGTAGCAATATACGCCTTTTTTGCTCATTAAATTAAAATGGATTGGATTTTTGTAAAGGCTCGCATAATTTTGAAATCATCTGGTTTCATTGTTTTTACTAAATTATCTAAACCAGAACTCAAAAAGTTAAACGAATCAATAAATTTTATTTGAGCTACATTTTGTTTATCAACTGGAATAAACTTTGTAAAAGAAATATACTTTTCTTTATTTTTTGGAATAAGATTTATACGCCCACATTACAGCAGCAAGCTCTTTTATAAACAAATGACAGTCGTATCCTGAAAGATTATGAAATATTATTGGAATGAAAGAACATTTTTTGCGTTAATATTACAAACTTGATGCGCGGGTCCAATATATTATGAGCCTGTAAAATGATCATGATGAGCTACAATAGGGATGTTGACTAATTTTTGGAATTGCTTTTATATGATAGATAGACCCATTTCATACACGAATATCATATTTTTATGCAAAATTATATGATATTTCAAATTAAAAATACGTAAATAAAAATGATTTTTTGAATTCTGGTTAAAACGTTCCGAACAGTCATCTGACAGCGCGTGACGTCACACCACTGGCCTGTACACTTACGCTTCCTAAGCAATGTTCCTGATTTCGACACATTTTAATTATTCATAACTTAAAAACCACTGAACCGATTTTGATGTAACTTATACTGTGCACCTAGTTGGTCAATATTTAAGCCAAAAATAAAGTCAATAACTAAAATGTCTCTCTGAAAATTGACTTGTTTTTGCTTAAATTTAGACCAACTTAGAGCACAGTTATAAGTTGCATCAAAATCGGTTTTTTTTTATTTATTTTTTTTTTATACTAAATAGGCCTACGTTTGACCACATTCCACGGTTCAGTAGTTTTTAAGTTATGAATAATTAAAATGTGTCGAAATCAGGAACATTGCTTAGGAAGCGTAAGTACAGGGGCCAGTGGTGTGACGTCACGCGCCCTGATTGGCGTTCGCGTTCGCGTAATAATAAGTAAAAATTATTGAAATTAAAATTGATTTTATTCCATTTTGGCTTGTAAATAGATCCTTAAAATGTGATTATAGGTTTTTAAATACTGTCTTTTATGTGAAAAACATAAATTTATATGAATTCGTAACATGTGTCAACATCCCTATTATATCTGAAATTTTAAACTTGTTTTTACATACTTTAGCATTTTTAAAAGAAATTAGTTCCGATTCGCTCATCGTCATTGGTTTGCATTGCATAGCGTATTCATAAAGCATTTAAACATCTTTGCTTAGTAATTCTACAAATTTTTTTGAACACTGAGGACCTCTATAGGATACAAACTTAGTCAGTCTTATTACAAAACGCAGACTAACGATTGTACCAGGATTAATCCACGTCCTAAACCAAGTACTAAATGAAAACTTATTACAAAACCAGTTTTAACGCTAGTTCTGGGATTATCTTTGGTAACAGAGATAGTCTGCCGATGACCCTAGTTTAACTAAAGTACTAACTTTGATTCGGGTACCATGACGACCAAATATAAGCAATAACGTCAAATAATTTGACACTTCGACAGTTTTTTTTAGTAGTGTCTGACGTCTGTGCATCTGCCAATTTCAAGTTTTTATTAATTTAATTTTTGGCCTTTAAATCAGTTTTAAACCTTTAAAACCGACTTTTGATAGTAAATAAATAAAGGTTTTGAGGGTCAGTCTATCTAAAAACAAGTGAAATTTAAAAAATACTTTTTAAAAACAAGCTTTAATTATTATCATCTTGTATCATAAAGTACTCGTCAAGACGAATCAAATGAGCCCAAACTCGATGGGGTTGCGTTGTTTTATGACAGAGTTCCTTTGGCCACCTTCCAGCTCCATCATCAGATCAGCTCGATGTCATAAAAATATTGCATTGTCATCCGATTTACACACGCATGCAAATTTTCAGCTCAATTGGAAACCGGGAAGTGGGTCAAATTAAACTTGCAAGATTTGATTACAGACAGACAGACAGACAGACAACAGACAGGTGAAAGTAATATAAAGCTTGTAATAAAGAAAACCGTGTTTAATTTTAAAAAGCATTTAATTTTAAATTTTGCGCGTATTATGATAAAATTGTCATGATTATTTTACGTTCCTTATCACGCATCTTAAAAAATATTTAGCTATAACGGAACGTTTTTGAATGAATGATAGTACTTTTTACAAGCTTTTAATTACTTTCACCTGTCTGTTGTCTGTCTGTCTGTAATCAAATCTTGCAAGTTTAATTTGACCCACTTCCCGGTTTCCAATTGAGCTGAAAATTTGCATGCGTGTGTAAATCGGATGACAATGCAATATTTATATGACATCGAGCTGATCTGATGATGGAGCTGGAAGGTGGCCATAGGAACTCCGTCATAAAACATCGCAACCCCATCGAGTTTGGGCTCATTTGATTCGTCTTGACGAGTACTTTATGATGCAAGATGGTAATAATAATAAAAGCTTGTTTTTAAAAAGTATTTTTTAATATTTCACTTGTTTGTATTTTTATCTGTGTAAAATGACTAAGTTCTGGAACTAGCTAGTCCACGGTTGATCCACAGAGTACTATGAATATACTGGAATAGAGTTGTCAGTCTGGGAAAACGTATGCAGCGCCTCTATCGTTTTGTGTCCACAACATTAAGACACTATATATACCTATAAGCGTGAATATACGTACCTTACAGTATGTACCTACATATTTAGAATTGCATAATATACATATGTATATGTGTATTAAATAAAAAAACAGAAATAGAAATAAATAATTATTTATTTATAAAGTAACTTATTACTAAGTACACACTGGATCGTGAAGAACCACATTATCCAATCCTAAAACAAAAAAAACATTTTAATATTCAAAAGTTTTTTATTCTACAAGAAAAGTATAATTCCGCGAAGCGTCTGAGTCGCGTTAAGTAGTGGTAAGATATGTATATATACTTACTCCTTTTTCCACAATTACGAACACAACAAGTTCGATCACTTCTAATACTCATCGCTGCAGATGCAGAGAATGCCAGTAACCAAATCACAATGCAAATCGAAGTCCAGATGGAAAAGCAGTAGTCTAACAGAGAAAGAAGAATAAACGGAGTCCAATACACAAAGCAGTTGTCGTATATTATCACTAAAACCGGGAAAAAGCGCAGGAAGGTGTTCACCAAAACAAACACAACAATTTTTGTATTTTATATTTTTATCTACAAAGTAGACTCTATAGAAGGATAAAAAAAAGGTTAGTTTACATATAGGTTCACACTATAATTTATGTTAAAAATAAATTTATAATTTCACTTTACAATAAATCTAAATCAAATTAAATATACCTCTATATACTAGTTTGATATTAGGTTTATAAAATAAAAGCTCTTATTTTTTTCAATTTTGTTTTTTTTTATATTATGTTTGTTTAATTTTTGTATTTTGTATTTTTATCTACAAAGTAGACTCTATAGAAGGATAAAAAAAGGTAAGTTTACATATAGGTTTACACTATAATTTATGTTAAAAATAAATTTATAATTTCACTTTACAATAAATCTAAATCAAATTAAATATACCTCTATATACTAGTTTGATATTAGGTTTATAAAATAAAAGCTCTTATTTTTTTCAATTTTGTTTTTGAAGTGAAAACTTCTTTAGCGGCGCTGAGCACTTTTTTGTATGGGTAAAAACTTTCAAACTCGCGTCAGGGTCACGTGATGCTGATCGAAAAAGCGTAAGATCGAGGGGAAGGGAGAGGAACTAGTATCTCCCACTCTTTCTACCGTGCCTGAGTGTGCTGCTCTGTTTAGGCGGCACAGGGGGCTTAGACAAGCGCGCGCCCGATATTTTTTTTTTATATTTTTTTTTTTTTTATTAGACACTTAACTCTTTCAGTCTAACCACCTATTACCACCTATTTACGATTTTTTTTATTTAATTTCGCGCCATCTAGTGATAATGGCTTGAATTAATATGTAAGTTCGCAATATGTTTGTCAACATACAACTGATTGGCAGAACTTTGAATGAATTACGGTTTACTATTACTGCATTCAAAATTGCACTAACACGTTTTTTATGAAGTGCCTTGTAAAAAAATCTGTAAAAAAGGTAAGTAAGCTTTTTTCTTAAATGTTATATGCTCCATTTATTTATGTTCGTCTATTTTATAAGTGGTTATGTATAAGTACGATTACTTTTGGGGTTTTCGATGTGTATTTAGCTCGAGAATATAGTGGTTAGTAAACTAACCACTGTGACTAATGTGGTTTTATATGGGGATACTTATGCATGTAACTACAAGTTTTTTTTTCGTATTGGTTACAGTATGTCGCGCGGCCTTGAAGATAGAGAAATCACAAATTACTTGTTGGAAGACATTCCTTCAGGTGGCGAGAGTATTTGTAGCGATGAGGATGACCAAGGTATAAATTATGATCAGGAAAATCTGCTGGTATTAGGCGATTTGATTGAGGAAACACAAATTGATAACTTAGATTCCGATGACGTCCCATTATCTTTATTGGTACGCCAGAATCCTGGTTCAGCAGATGCAGACAGATCGGCCACAATAATAGCTCCAAAATGGAAGAATAATTATAGAATGGACATACCTGGTGAGTTTTTTGAAAGTGTGGGTATAAGTGAAGAAATTTTGAGCATGCAGAATGTTACGCCCCTCATACTGTTTCGCCTTTTTTGGACTGAGCATCTGCAAGACATTTTATGTTTTCAAACTAACCTATACGCCACTCAATCCGAAAAGCTTCATACTCCCACAACAACTGAAGAACTTGATGTTTTCATTGCGTTGAACTTGGTGATGGGAATAAAAAAAATGCCCAGCTATAGAGATTATTGGTCATCAGCGCCTGCGCCTTTTCATTTCCTTGATTTTAGTGTTGTCAATGCCTTTATAATTTATAAAGAATTACAATCCTCTTCACGCACGGACCTGAGCATTTTGACTCTGAAAGATTTTAGACGAAACGTTTACCAGGGTCTATTGGCGCCAGCATATGTCAGAGAGGACCGAAGGCCCCAAATCAGTAACCAGCAGTCGTAGTTCCGTGGTCTCTTTACCTGGACCCGCATTTATACAACGTCACAAGCCTACCGTTCCTGAGGAAATTCGTCTAGAATGCAGTCGCCATCAACCAGAGAGAACCACATCGAGAAGATGCTGCAAATGCAGCACAAAAATGTCTCCAGTGCGTACTATATGGCAGTGCAATACATGCAAAGTGCCTCTTTGTCTACGCAAAGGAAAAACATGTTTTTCAGATTTTCACAAAAAATGATTGTAACGTTAGTTTTGCTCTTTGGAAACATAATAATAACTTATAATATTAGTAATAAATAATGTACAAAATGCATCATTGTTTTTTTTTCAATAGTCACGGTGGTCAGTGTCATTAACCACCTCGTACCTCGAAAGCCTTAACATCTAGATTTTTTTTTCAACTTTTTTTTTACATATTTGTTGTAAACGAAGCTAAAACTAAAACAAAAAAGTCCAAAATATGTTTAATGTACGAGCGTGACTGAAAGAGTTAAATAGGTTCGAATCAAAACTGTTTGTATCTTACTTCAGTTATCATAAACCAATTGTATCAGTTGTAAAAATTTGCGATGATGATTCTGATAATAACGATGGTGTAAAAGTCGTCGAAATTATGGATGGAAGTTGATTTTTCTGAGAGATAAAATTTAATGTTATATATAAATAACGATATAATATTATAAATAACAACATATAAATTGTCATATTTGTGTACGATAGCGCAATAAATAAACATTGTATTCTACCTCATAAATGATAGTATTTTTATACTTATAATAATTAAACACAACGTTAATATTGAAGTTTTCACTTCTGCCGGCACTCCCGGAGTGCTACCTTTTTTATTTTTATATTATGTTTGTTTAATTTTTGTATTTTATATTTTTATCTACAAAGTAGACTCTATAGAAGGATAAAAAAAGGTTAGTTTACATATAGGTTCACACCATAATTTATGTTAAAAATAAATTTATAATTTCACTTTACAATAAATCTAAATCAAATTAAATATACCTCTATACACTAGTTTGATGTTAGGTTTATAAAATAAAAGCTCTTATTTTTTTCAATTTTGTATTTTTTTTTATTATGTTTAATTTTTGTATTTTATATTTTTATTTACAAAGTAGACTCTATAGAAGGTTAAAAATGGTTAGTTTACATATAGGTTCACACTATAATTTATGTTAAAAATAAATTTATTATTTCACTTTACAATAAATCTAAATCAAATTAAATATACCTCTATATACTAGTTTGATTATAAAATAAAAGTAAAGTTAAGTAAGTAAAGTTTGGTTTATAAAATAAAATCTCTTATTTGTTTTCAATTTTGTATTTTTTATGTGTTTGTTTAATTTTTGTATTTTATATTTTTATCTACAAAGTAGACTATAGAAGGATAAAAAAGGTTAGTTTACATATAGGTTCACAAAATAATTTATGTTAAAAAGAAATTTATAATTTCACTTTACAATAAAGCCATTATTAAAAATTGTTTTGTCCATACAAAATAGGGCGAATACCACGGTAATCTTCTTTGACTGCTGATACAAGTCGGGAGACCGCCCTCCAGGTGGTAGAGTTTTCATCTACAGCCGACTTGAAGCTGATTAGGGAGTGTTTCCACCTGGTGCTGGCTGGCTGCGCTCGGAGTTCGTTAGCGTTCGAAATCCGAACTTCTACATAATATTCGCCTCGCTTTGTAGGGTCGCTTTGTAGCGTGTATCCGGACCCCACTTTGCGTGATATATAGCTTTTTAACTTTTCCGCTTTAATAGGCTCTTCACCTTCCTCCTGAAAAGTTATTAAAATACATTTATGTAAATGATCAACTCACATGTAAAACTCCTTATATACTGTTCATATAAATTTAAACAATAAAAAGTTTTGAGAATAAATTAAAACCTCATTTTCTTCAAGTTAAGAATCTCATCAACAAAAGTTACAGTTTAGTATTTTGCTTTATACCTACGCAATAAAACATAAAATAATATGAGCTATAATATAAATATCTCACCTCAGAATCAGGGAACACATTCAGTTTCCTTTTCTTAATAGATGTTGTTGGCACAAGTTCATTTTCAGAATCCGACTCCCCAAATAACTCCTTTATTTTTTTAGGTTTTTGTTTTCTTGCTGTAGTGGGTTTAACGGTTTTTTTCTTCAGTGAAGGGGAATCCTTTGATTGGGAGGGGAACTCACTGTCGGATTCAAAAGGGTTCTTGAAAGACCTGCAAAGTATAATATAAAATGAAAATATATGCTAAAATAAAAATGGTTTGGCTGTAAGTAGGTATCATGAAACAGCACCCTCAATAAAATGGTATTAGGTGTACAAATAAGTTTCCGCCGTTTTATTGTAGATGGCACGGCACTGAGTTTCGGTTAGCTTTCGCAGATGATAACCGGCTTAAAAAATAGTTTGGACATTCAAAAACAACATAACCTATTAATATTATTGATTTTATATTGGTAAAATATATATAAATAATATCCACCAGATAGGAATTCAGGGGGAGCTAACACTTTATGCCGACGATACCAGTCTGTTTTATTTTGGTCGGTCAATAGAAACCATAATATCTCAGGCCCAAACTGATCTTACCATATTAAATGATTGGTTTCAAGAAAATTTATTAACTATAAACACCGCAAAAACGAGCTATATCATATTTGCCGCTAAAAATAAACAAGTAGGATCTTTTGCGCCGTTAACGATAAATAATGAAACTATACACGAAGCGAAATCTGAAAAATATTTAGGCCTGTTATTAGATAATAAATTGACATGGGTTCCTCATATTCAGAAAGCTAAAACAAAGCTAACATCACTTACCGGAGCCCTGAAAGGCTGCGTTCGTTGTTTCCCACGTCAAGTACGCTATACAATTTACAATTCTTTAGCCAAACCCCATATTGATTACTTGATTGAAATATGGGGTACTGCAGCAAAAACTAACCTTAATACTATCCAGGTATCACAAAACAAATTACTGAAGGTTCTATTTCATTATGATTATTTAACTCGAACTGAAAAACTCTATAAGGAATTAAAAATTATGAATATCAAACAGACATACATATATCAAATATGCGTACTTATTCGCAAAATGCTCCGAAAAGATATACATACAAATACATCTTTAAGTAAAGTACAAAAAACTAACAATATCAAATTAAGACACGAGAATGAACTTCGTATGTATAGATCACGCACAAAATATGGCTCCAAAAGTATAATGTACGAAGGAACTAAGTTATATAACCACTTGCCTAAAGATATTAGAGACACAAAATCACTAACAACGTTTAAACGATTACTAAAATACTACGTAATGAATACCAATATAAAATTACTATAAAACTTACATTACATACAAACATATTATACATATAACTATATATTATGAAACATCCACAATTAAGATAAAGACACAAATTATTATTATTATTATTTTTACTGATTAGTAATACCACACACACTTGTCTTCTATACATAATATAGGTATACATTAATATAAAATTATAAATATAAAATAATAATAAAATATTAGCCACCTAATACATAGTTTATAATTATAATTAACAAACAAACCCATTTTAATAAATACTTAAGCATTCTTTAATAAAAAAAAAAATAAAAA
Source organism: Hemithea aestivaria (assembly GCA_947507615.1). Lineage (NCBI taxonomy): Eukaryota > Metazoa > Arthropoda > Insecta > Lepidoptera > Geometridae > Hemithea > Hemithea aestivaria. The sequence goes on along the minus strand of OX382341.1, from coordinate 13,570,033 downwards.
AAATTAAACACTAAAAACTACTTTGACTTACCTACTGAAATATAAAATACTTAAAATAAAAACAGATTAAGTTATTAACATAAACATCGATGTCTAAGTGGCGAGCCACATCTAGTGGCGGCCGCTTCTAGATCTGTGTATTTAACGTGCCTACGCTCGCTGCGCAAGCGCAGTTAAACTTGTTTACCAAATCTACTCAAAACAAAGCGATGCGACGAGATACGAGCGTCTTACCCACATTTACTTTTTCTCGCTGTCGCTGTCAGTATCGATCAAACATCAAATAGTTGCCTCCATTTTATAGATTTTCGTAATATAATGTAGTAGTTCGATGTTTTTGTGCAGTCATAGGTATATCATTATTGTTTCTAGTTATTTAGATATTGCAATGTACAACGCGACATTATGAGAAATTACTACCTAAATTTAGAATAAGTTTCTCATGTAAGTAAAATTGTAATTTTTTTATGAGAAATAAAGATTTCTTTAACCCGAAATATAATTTTTATAAGTTGAAAATGTCAAAATTTGAGCCAAGTTAGCGTCATTTGCGGGAAATTATTAGTTTAATTTCTTAATTTAAATAAATCTGCTGCTGAGGCGCATCAATTGCTCGTAGAAGCATATGGCGAGGGTGCTTTGAGTGAGAGAACGTGTCGAGAGTGGTTTCAAAAGTTTAAAAACGGTGATTTCAACGTAGAAGACAAAGATCGCAGTGGAAGGCCAAAAATTTACGAGGATGCAGAATTGGAGGAATTATTGGAGGAAGATTCATCACAAACACAAAAAGAACTTGCTAATAATTGAAATAAATTTATATTACCGTTCTTCTATAATAAATATTTAATTTGTGTTAAAAAACGGCGGAAACTTATTTGTACTCCAATAAAACATAAATAAAAAAAATATATGCTAAAATAATAAATATTAAATTATTATCTACTTACATACTTATTATATTTTCTTGTCGCTGGAGGATTTCTGTATCTTAATATATTTTTTTATTATAATTATTGGAAGACTGTCCCGTGTATACTTCTGTTCTATTTAATATTATATTAATAATAATAATTTATTCAGGAACGGAGCTATTTATACCCCTATTTTCATAAAGCCGCATGCAAACTAGATATTTCGTTTTTTTTATTACGTAACAAAACATTTTGCCAGGCTAATCTGATTTTTATGATTAATGAACTTATAGTTAATAGATCTTTACACAAATTATGTTTTTTTTTTTTAATTTAATTTAATTTTAAACATACCTGCTATTTAAAAATCTGTGAAAATGGATTTTTGACACAGCCATAAATAAATTAATGTTAAATTCCAAAAATATAAGTACACGCTGGCGCTTGTACTCACCTTAAGCGGGCTATTTTTTAGTGAAATAATTCAATTATTATCTAGAACCAGGAGCCAGAGCACCTATTGTATTTTAAATATCTAACATAGTAAGTACACACCTGTTTGTAAAATGAAATTAAAAAAAAAATAGTAAATAACAAAATACTTTCAGACTAGTATTCTTTTATCTGTGTTTCAGATTTAAATGGTATATATCTCGTTTAAAATAATTAAATCAATATTATTGTTTTAAATAGTTATTTATTTAATGTTTTTTTTTCTAGGTATTACGAACATTAAAATACAACATGATAAGGGTTAAGCAACCAGCTCATCCTAACTATTCTATACAGACATCTCGCTTACGGAGTTTTAGGACATGGCCTCGACAGAAGACTCAGAAACCTGAAGATATGGCTGATGCTGGATTGTTTTATACAGGAGAGAGTGATAAAGTCATATGTTTTTTTTTTGCGATGGAGGTCTCAAAGATTGGGGTCCTGAACACTCGCCGTGGGAGGAGCACATTCGCGTCTATCCGAACTGTACATAAATTTCACTAATCATAAAAACATGTCAAAGGATCAATGACAAAAAACTGCTTATAGATAACAAAAATAATAATTTCAATAATACCCTAGAAGCTAATAATGTTTTGTCGTGCAAAGTTTGTACAATTGAACCTGTATCCCTTTGTTTCTATCCTTGCGGGCATGCTATTAGCTGCATTAAGTGTACTTTCTCAATAAACAATAAATGTCCTTTATGTCGACGTGTTTTTTTTAATGTAATAAAGTTATTTTTCTGAGCAGTAAATATTTTAATACGTGTTCCTATTCTGAGTAGTAAATATTTTAATACATATATCCTTAGCGATTATTTAGTAGCGATATATACTCGTATCTTGCATTACATTAACATAATTTGCAATGTTAATTCTGTCCATAGTCAGAACCTACATATTTTTGTTTGATAAACTATGCGAGAATCTGTAACACGTGACGGCAAGTCCATGGTATAAAATCATTGGGAGCCGAAAAATTAAATGTAGTAGCAGCTGGGATGCCGAGAAAATATAATATCATGTTGAAACGAGATCAAACGATCGCCGCTGGTAAATAAATTATGGCATAAAGATAAATAATTGTAAGTAAATTAAATCAACTATATCCAATAAGCTGGGTCAAATCCAAATCCAAAAAATCTAGTGTACCTCACCAAGCTAGCGTGTATAATTGGGGATTCTAGAGCATAGTGATCTAGAATCCCCAATTATACCCTACTCTCTTTGAATGGACTCTTTGTGCCAATTTTTATATGCCTTGTAGATGATGTAGAGGGCTCCCAAACTTAAAATTACGGTTACTACTACGAGCAAGATATTGGTTGTACTCATTTGAACCATGAGTTGGTCTGCTTTGGCATTGTTGTCGCCTCCTGCTCCGTTTTGAGCGATTATAATTTCTTCTTTCTTCTCCTCTTTTGTATTTGGCTGTCCCATTTTGTATAAATAATAATTTTGTAATTTTTCACAACGCAACAGTCACTGCCGAAAACCGAGTTTAAAGTTCACCATGACTATGAGATGCGCTGGCAGGATCGCCATGAAGGGACGGGACTTATATCAAACAAGACACGAGCGCTCAGATGTCACATCTCTTTATTACTGTCCCATTATAATTGACTATTGCTAGCTATCTTATATCTATATCTATATATGTACTACTACACCTCAACTATATCCAATAAGCTGGGTCAAATCCAAATCCAAAAAATCTAGTGTATCTACCTGTACCTCATCAGCCTAGCGTGTATAATTGGGGATTCTAGATCACTATGCTCGAGTGTAACGAGAGCATAGTGATCTAGAACCCCCAATTATACCCTACTAGTCTTGCAAGTTATGATCAGTTAAAGTTTTTTTTAGTTTTTCATAGAAATCAGCTAATTCTATAGGATTTGAACAAATAGCACGGCTAGCGGAAAGGTTTTCGGAGTTTTTTAACTCAAACTGTAACGTTCTTTGAAACCGACCCACCAATTCCAACCCGCACATCCCTTGCTTTTGTTGAAGTAATGCTTACAGCCTGCTGCCTCAGCAAGTGTAAAAGTCATTAGTCTTATCTGGTTAACTGTTAAACCAAATCCCAACTCTTGCATTTGAATTATATGTGACAGTAAGCGTTGTTCTAAATCCACTGGCAACGAAAAAAGTCTACCCACTTTCAGAATTTTAATATCAGTAGTTCCCTGTTCACGTTCTTTTTTGACTCGTTCAACATTGGCCTTTAAGGTACTCCACGGAACTTTATATTCTTTTGATGCCATGTAAATTGTTAATTTTGATTCTAAAACACTTGAAATAGCTGATTTCAACGATGCTTCATTGTATTTTCTATTCTTTTCTTTTTTCGACTCGTCGTTTTCTGCCATCTGAAATAAACGACTCACTTAATTCCGTGATAAAAAAATACAAAAATTTAAAACATAAGGTCAGGTGGGGAAAGGGAAACATACATTATTTTTCTTGTTATATTATTTAATAAATAATATTTATGTTTATTCACAATATTTCATGAGATTGTAATAGTTTTGTCTAATATTAAACTTATTAGTCTGTTAGCTTGCTGAAATAGAACGTCTTTTTATGTTATCTATAATACTTTTGATAAAAAAATGCGAAATCATAAGCCTGGTCCTGTTGTTCCCCTTTCCCGATTTTTGGGGTAAGGGAAACTGTCTCTATATGTGTGTGAATAACAATACTAGTGCTACTTAGACATGCAATGTTTTATGTTTTAAATGTTCATTAATCAAATTTGAACTCTAATGCAATGAAATATGGTTAAAAATAGAAGATATTAATCTAAATCCGAATTCGGGGTAAGGGAAACATAGGAGGTGGAGACAGGGGTAGTCAACAATTTGTGTCTGTTTTATATTATTTTATTGTACTTAATAATAAATTTATTGAACATTGAAAGAATTAAATAGCATTTTAAAAATTATTTGACCTCTTCGGCCAATAGTAGGCTTAGGCAATTTGGTGACAATGTCTTCAGTGTGTTTCACTTCGGAGATATCATCTATGTATAAGAGGAAAAGTGAATACGGTTTCACCATCTGCTTTTGATTTTTTTCTACAGTATTTTACAACTGGGGAATTGACTTCATTTATACTTAACACTACGGACTTTTTTGAGCAAAATTTTACCAAAACCCAATCATTCTCACAAAATGGCGCATAAATATTATAATTTTCCTTGTTAGCTTCGACTGCTGTTTTTATTATACCACCATCATGTTCATTGTCATTACTGGGTGAATATAATGAAAGAGAGTAATCACTCTCCGCCAATATTTTTTCCCAGAAATCATTGTCGTCACTATCATCGTCTAATTTTAATTCTGTCTCAATTTCACTGGAAGATGTAGAATATTTTCGTTTTATTCTATTATTCCGCATCACTAAACGTTTGGTGGAGGCTTCAGGTGACAAGAATGCTGGCTTATATTTTGCTCAAAAAATAAGTTTATGTATTCAGCGGGGCAATGCCGCCAGCATTCTTGCCACCTTTCCCTCCTCCACCTGTTTATTAGATTAAGTTTTGTAGTTAAGTATTAGTTTTTACGTGTTTAGTTTTTAAGTTTTTACCTTTTAAGATTTTTATGGCGAAATAAATTAAATCAGTCACATTATTCCGAGTTTTATTTTCTTTTTTCACTTTATTGGAGTTTTCTTCTAAGTCTTCTCCAGAATCTTTGATAGCCTCTGTTTGTTTTACTTTTCTGTCGTCTTGTTGGTTTCCAAAAACTGCTTTAAAATTAACTTTATTTTTTCCTTTTCTTTTCTTTACAGATTTCTGTGGTTGGCCTTCAATTATCTCCGTTTCATTATTTTTTCTGTTGTCATGCTTGGATTTCAAAATTTCTTTAGCCTGTTTCGTAATCTGTTTACCTTTTTCCTTTTCAAATTTTTGTGTTTCGAGAGTTCTTAAAACATCGTCACGCGTTATGACTTCTACACCTGTTGCTACCCGTTTTCTTTTTGTTTTAGTGCTGGTTCCAGTTTTAATTTTCATTAATAACAAGTTTTCAAATGTTACAACCCGGTTTTCTAGTATTTGAACCTTGGGCATTTGTTTTGTCACGTTATTTATGTTTGAATTTACAGGTTTTGCTTCAAGTTGTTTGTGTAAGCTGTCATAATCAGTTTCTGAATTAAATGTCAAGTCCATATTGTTTAAAGCTTTCAAAGAAAGTGTGAGCAGCGAGTCCAGATTTTGCTGATGGTTTTGTCCGAAATTTCTTTGATAATATGATCCGTTTCATTTGATGGTCCCGCGCGTGGAGGAGGCGACTCTGCTTTTGAAGAAACGGATGGATGGTCAGTTAAATCTGATATTTAGCAAACTGATTTTAGTTTCCACTGTCGCAGAAGAACTTAGTTAAATTTATCTTCTGGTACAGCATATTTGTTAAATGGATAAATGCCTGCTTTTCTGAATCCTGCTGCACATATCTTTGGATCTAAAGAACTCCAAATTTGTCCGAGTATTTTATTCTTTTCCTATATTTGATCTTTGCCATATAACAAGAGCAACATCCCAGCGGTCTTTAAACGATTTGTTTACAGCCAAATCTAAAGGCTGTAAGAGATGGCTGGTGTGTGGTGGTATTTTCATAATAGTGATATTAGCTTCTCTGGCCATCTTGATAATTTTAATACCTACATGCGTTACGTGCCCGTCATAGACCAAAAGAATAGGGCGTTTCTCACCAACAGTTTTTAAGAAAACTTTTTCAAAAAACGTCTCAAAAACCGGAGTCTCCATCCAACCATTGCTGGTTGCCGCATAAGCTGTTCCAGGGTAGCCTTCGTCAGTAGTCCACTCATCCCATACATTTTTGCCTTTGTATACAATCATTGGTGGAGTTTTTTCTCCTAGGGCGTTACATCCTAGTAGGACAGTAGTATTATCCTTGCCAGGCGAAGCAATAGTTCGTGTTGAGGTAAATCCTTTGCAACCAACTACTTTCGATTTTGAAGAATCTTTGGAAAAGCTAGTTTCGTCTACATTCCAAATATGTGATGGCTTGTCCCCTAAATCCAAGTCATTTATTGTTTCTTCCAGTAAATCGAAGTATGGGTATATTATGTTTGGACTACATGCTTGTTTGCGAGCATACTCCACCGGTTGTGGCTTTTTGATAGACAAATTATGTCTCTTCTTAAAAGACAAAAACCAATCCTCACCGGGTACCCCATTTTTAAAAGGATTTTGTAAGCCATTGGCAGCTATGTATTGACCTACTGTCTCTAACAGTTCTTTTCGTGTAAGTCCAAATCCGAACTTCTCCATGACTCCTAAATTTTTTACTAAGTCTTGCTAAATTACTATTACTTAATACCAAATGTTACATAATACGTATAATATACAGTATGAGGTAAGGAATCCTACAAATACTAACTATTTACTTTCCAAGTAAGTACAACAAATTAAAATACATATATTATGAAAAAACACGTCTTAACATGTTCATGTATGTCAAAATATACTTACTCGATTTATTATTGTAGATCTGGGTATTTTATAATGTTTAGAGGCCTGATACCCGGACACAGAGCCAATTTTTTACAGCTTTCACAGCCTCTAGTAATTTTTTTTTGGGGTAAGATGCATTGTCGGTCTTCCTTAAATAATTTCTAGGCATTTTGTACTTTTCTGTAATAATAAATATTACAATATTAGTTTTCTCGCCTAATATTAAAAAAAGTTTCTATTCCAACATAATATGTATTTTAATAACGAAACTGACAAAAAGTGTGATTTTACAGCAAACATCTATGAGGTTGCTATCAAATGATTAATAACCCTTTTAAGAAAATAAAACAGCGGCGACATGTTTTTCAACACTCCCACTAAAACCCCAAACCAAAAAATGATTATTTCCACTGATCTCGGGAAAGAGGAACATATCGTCACATTTATTTATTTATTCAATTTCACGTGCAACTTACAGAAAAATCCAAGACATTACATGTTTAGTGTAATATAACTAATTGATGTGAAACTTACGAAACTGAAAAATATACATTTTACAGGGGAAGGGTTTGAAACATTAGAATGTAAATAGCTTTTGACAGAAGAATGCTATAAAAATCTTGCGAACATTTTGGTCTTAAAATTCTGTTTTTTATTGAATGTGATTAATTAATTATTATTATATTAAATGCATTCAAAATAAATGCATATTCGTTACTTTACACCTTCATACATGAGAGTTCCTAGGTATTAAGTTATACTACAGCAAATCTACGAAAGTGGTAGTTTCGTAAATTGCCAAAGAAAAACATTTAATTTTATATCAGGCAAACTAACGAAAGTGCCACTTTCTTAATATACCATGGTATATATCACATGTTTTGAAGAAAGTTTAAATAAAAACGTTATAAGAAATCATTCATGTAAAATAACTAAATCAGGATTGAAAATTTGATAAAATAATTATTGAGATTTTCAAAGTATTTCTTATTATAAAAGAAAATATGCGTATAAAATAACAAATAAAAGACAATTACAAATAAAAAAATATAAGGTGACAAATAATACGCAATTACAATAAGATTTGAAAAGTAACAAATGCTAAAATAATCTTGGGTCCATACTTATATTCTAAATGCAAAAATGTCTGTGTGTCTGTTACGCTGTCACTCCTAAACCACAATTGTACTAAAATTAAACCTTTTATTTTCTACAATTTTCAAACTCTTCCTCTTCTCTACTCTTCCTCTTCCGCGTCTGGTTCAGGCAAGCGATTCTGAATTATTTCTGAGTCGGGTAGATTTTCATGAAAAGAATGGTAGTATTTTGGTATTTGATTGTCGCTACACAATTTTAATAAATCCCTTTTTTTTACTTTAGAAATTGGTATTCTTTCAGTATACATTTTACTAGGTTCTATTTGTGTACTATTTTTTCCTCGTTTTGGTTTTATCTTAAGTTCTCTAAAAGTCTCTTCATTGTAATCACTTTTAATAAAAATTGATTTAGGGTTGTCTTTTCGATATTGTATCCACACGGCATCCTGGAAATTATTTTTTTCTTTTGGTCCTATTTCTTCATTTTCTTTAGTTGCATATTTCTTCTTTTTATTAGTTTTTTTTGGCAATTCTTCCGCAAACTGAATCTGATTTTGATTAAAATCTAAGAAATCGTCGTGAACCAATATATTTACGTTGAAAGGGCGGGGATTTTTTCTGGCCATCCTCATTACTTGAATCCATCCTTCTGGAGTATAAATGGCGGTATTTTTACACTTCTGTTCTATTTTAGAGTGTATGGAGTCGCACTCCATGTGACTGTGTCCAGACTCATAAAATACATGGTCAATCATTTCTATTGTTGGATGATTTGTCACCAAATGTAGCAACATACAACAAAAACCAAATTTTTTTTGCTGCCCTCCACAATTATCCGACATCATTCTAACATGTTTTATACCCTGTCCGTGATTACAAATATACTTATAGATGCAAGTTGCAATTTCAGCACTTCCCCGTTTTCCTTCTGTTTCGTCCCATGTAAAACAATCTACGTCTTGATCGCCAAATTTATAACACGTCAAATTGTAGACAGCTAATTTACGAACATAAAAGAATGGGCCAGATGCACCTTTAGGGGTTTGCAGGACTGCCTCCAGATCAAAATTAAAGGCCAAAATTGTCGAGTCATCTTGGCTGCTGCTTTGTCAGCGTCTCGACGGAGATATGCGTCGTTAATATTTAATGTATCCAAAAAAAAACTCGGCACACATGTACTTTTTTGCCATCTATTGTAAACGAGTATTGGTGTGTGATCGCTTTTCGCGATGGGCCATTTGTTGTAGATCTCTTCTTATTTTCTTTTTTGACATGCTGGATTATGAATTGACGCTGTGCTTTTATAGAATCCATGGCACGAAAAGAGTTATAAATGTTTTCCTCGCATCTTCAGAAACATTATCGTTGCATTTATGTTTTTCTTTTGCTAGACAAGCAGGTGGCTTTAATGGCGCAGCCGCAACAATTTTGCCTTTAATTGTTTTATAAGCTTCACCTTTCAATCGTTTGCTTCTTTCTATGCGTCTTTTCCAGTTATTAGGGTTAGAAACGAGTTTTTTCTTTGGTGAATTTGTCGTTGACGTTTTTTGTGATAATAATATGGCTCCTGATACGGAGGCACGTCTTTTTTGTTTTCTTGCTGTGGGTTGCTCTTGCTGTATATCATTTTCGGAGCATCGTCTCTTTCGTAATATTATGGGGTTGGAAAAAAAAACTTTCTTTATTATAACTTCAGTACTTGGCCTATTGTCGTCTTCGGGTTCAGGAGTATAGTTAGGATCTTTAATGCTGTCATCGTCATCATTACAATTCAGTGTTTCAAACAATTTCAAAGTGTCTGGCGACATGGTTCGAATCGGTGAAGAATTTTCGTCACTTTCAGGAATTTGAATACTACCTCCAGCAAGAAAAATATTTTGAGAATCGGGAGTCGCGGGTGATAATAACGTTAGATCGGGCGTTGACAGTGGTTCTTCGGAGTCTATGGCAATCTGTGAGATTATTTTACCGCCAGCTATAAAAACGTGTCGGTCTATTGGAGTTATAGGTGAGTATATTGGTGCTTCAGGCGTTTCACAGTTTTTTTCATAGTCTATTGAAAAAATATTTTGTATAGAAGCATTATCCTTGTTTGATACAGAATGGAAATCTTTCATAGTTTCATGACATGCTTGTAAAATATTATTATTGTTTGAAGTCGTATAAAGAATAGAGCCGTGTTCTTCTAATTGATCACTTTCAACCGAGTAAGACGTAGATGCTTCCATAATTTTTATTTTCTTTCGCTCTGTTGACTCTTCCGTTGATATTTTCTGGCCTAAAAATAATTATTTCAATGAAATTTCCAAAATTACCTCCTTTACTGCCTTTAATAAAAGTTAGAGAGCCTTCACACAGGCGTTTGTCCAGCGCAGACGTTCGTTGAGAGTCGACGCAGCGTAGACGACACGTCGCGTCACTCAACAAATACCTACTGTGGAAAAACACCTGTGTGAACGTAGCCTAAGCTTAACATAACGAAATCACAACTCTAAAGTCTCATAACTAAGTTACCGAAACATAAGATTAACCATGAACCTGTTGTTAGTTAGCATTGAAATCATCTGATAATAATAATTATAATTTATTATCACTATTTTAGAAATCTATTACATATGATTGCGTTTTAAGCGATTACTTATTTTATAATGAATTGATAACTTTTACTTAATTAAGTTGATACAAAACAATCTCAGTGCAATTGAAAAAAGACGTTTAAAAGTTAAGGATAGTTTGGTTATAATAACACTTACTTGGATTTCCATAAGCCTCGAACACTTTACGTAGCATTATCACATTTCTCTTCATAATTAAGATTAAATTAAATTTAATCAACACGGAAATTAATCATTTATTTTAATCACAGCCGCACGGACAAGTACTAGCCAATTACTAGAATATTACTGAGATGCACTATAACAGCTGATCAAATTATTGATGTGCAATCAAATTAGTGTTTAATATAATATAAAAATCGACTCGGTAAACGTAAAGGTTATTTATATATTTTTTTATTTACTATAATAAGATTCCACACTAAGAACGATAACTTAATTGAAATATGTATTTAATAAAATGACTTAGAATTTTTTTGAAATTCGCGCCAAATGAATAAGGATATATATTTTATTTAAAATTTACGAATATCATAATTTAGTCACACATGATCGATGAATAAATTGATGTTACAAAAGTGTCAAATAAGTAATTATGTTTTTTCTTTATTTTTCTTTCTTTTAGCACCGTACGATGGGCAAATAGTTATGTTAGATGTCGGTCTGTCAAATTATTGTAGGTTAAAAACCACTTAATGAATGTTAGGCACCGATGTAAAATTACGAAAACGCCATATTCGTAATATTTAAAGAATAGAATAGAATAGAATAGAAAACACTTTATTCACGGCAAAAAAATAGGTACATACTTAAAAAATAATACACATAAGGAAACAATTTGACTAAAACTATGAAACTATAATAAATATAAATAAACTAAATTACATTGCCGTGAAAAGGTGCCAGCTCAGCATATATTTCTATGGGGAATTCTTTTTGACAAAAAAGTTACCAGTGTAAATATGCGAAATTGCCAGATTCGTGAGTTCACAATAGGCTAGGAGACTTTTTGACTATTAAGCTTCCAAAGTAAATTTACGAAACTGCCGGATTCGTAAGTTTGCTATGGGCTAATTGACTCCTATTAATATACATTCTCCCAATGTAAACTTACGAATATGTCATTTTCGTAATATTGCCGTGACACTGAGAGACACATTTGTTAAAGTTTTACCTGATGTAAATTCACGAATATGACAGATTCGTAAGTTGGCCGTGGTAAGTTTTTGCTAGACGTCATGAAATCTACTTCGCCTAAGCAAAGTATCTAAATTTAGTAAGTTTACTTTGGGCATACCACAAAAATATGGAGATTCGTACTACTCGATTTCTTTAACCGTTAGAGATAGAAATTTGAAAATAAGCCACAGTGTAGAGTATGACGCAAAATGTAGGTATTTGAAAAAAAGTCCAATTTGAAAAAACTGCAGATTCGTAAGTTTACCATTGATGTGACGATAATATGTTCCCCTTACCCCGGCCATAGTAGTTCCTCTAGCTTTTTCAAAAATTACAATAATAACACAAGTCGACAAGAATTTTGAGTCTGGGTTCTGTATGTGTGATTTTGGTTAATTATACTTAACTAATTAAATATTGATCATTTATATTTTAAAAAGTTTGCTTTTATAGTTATTAGAACGAAAATTAAAAATGCACTTCGAACTAAAATTAAATTTAAGCTTCAGAATTTTTTATAGGAATAAGATATTTTCTCGCGGTAAAATGTAGTCTATATTTTTTGGTGATAATGTAGCTTTATATTGACGAAAGAATTTTTAAAATCGGTCCACTAATTTTTGAGTAAATTCACTACAACGATTCCTATATATAAATTTTACTCACTTTATAGCATAAGTGTAGAAGTATTGACAAAAAAAGTATTGGTAATTTCTACGTTGCTATTTGCAATGAAATCATGAATTACGGCTATAAGACTAAGCCACGCTACTTTTTTGTGGGTATTAAATATCTTTAATTTTTTTTTTACTTGTATTATTTCACAATTATCTTTTTGGTTTGTGAACCCTCTAAAATTTCTGCTTTAATTTAACATTCTGACCATTTAGGGTAAAATATCTTCATAGATATTCAAAAACCTGATAGCATGGAACAGGAGCTTTAACAAACTGTTTCATGAGACCCATTTTTATATGCAATAGCCCCACTTGAGAATTTATAAGTTGTGCTTCGAAACACATGGTATTTTGATATTTATTGCAGAGTTTTCACAGGTTTGTACATTAAAAATCTTGTAATAGGCATTAAGGAATACTTACAGACATTTATACACCTTGTAGCAAAACTTTTTATTAATCAGCACCAGCAAAATTTACGACGAGCTCACGTTGGCGCCGTTATCCAACTGATTTTTTGTTTGTGTCAAATTCGTGTGTTGCTATGGAATAGCGCCATCTGTGTTTTTTTTATTTAAACTAAATTTACATTACTACTTTATCGACCGAGTAGTTATAGAGCCACTGCCTTTAGTATTTGATTTACAAGCTACTGTTTCTCTTACCCCATGCCCCATAGTTCCTCTTACCCCACCTGACCTTACTTCGAAAATGTCCATATCGTAGTATGTTATCAATTGATTATTTTAAAATTTAACAAGTCGACCATACCATTTAAATAACGACATTTACTATAAGAATAAGAAAAATATCACTCTTAGGCCTAGGCCGCATTACGGTTAAACCGCAGCGTTTTTTAAACGTGTTAGTTTATGAAACAAGAAAACCAATACAAGCGGCCGCACTTGCGGCTTTTTCCCGCGACTGATTTTAAAACCGCGACATGTTACAAAATTGTCGCCGAAAAAAACCGCAGCAAAATTTGTAATCCATAGAATTGAGCGGGCGTACACGCACTATGCGTTAACCGCGCGCGGTTTTCTGGCTAGTATTCGGCCGACTACCGTGAAGAATAGTTGTGTCCTCGCGTTGCGCCATTGACATTATGTCGTCGACCGAGTCGGAGACTGTTTCAAATGCAGAGTACGATAGTTTATCCCATAAAATCATAGTGGAAGTACAGAAAAGACCAGCTCTGTACGACACTACATTGCGTCAATATAGTGACAGAAATGCGAAAAATAAACTTTGGGAGGAAGTTTATTTGCATGTAGTCAATAATTGGATGACACTATCGGAGACCGAGAAAAAAAAGAAGGGTAAGTTTTAAAAAACTATTTATTTTTACAAATAACTCAAACTAAAACTACTAGAAAGAAAGCTACTTTACATCTGTGATTTTGAGTGAGACACTGTTTGATTTAGTAGTCACTTTTGTTCTAAAGGTAGGTTATTTTTTAAATACTTTCATATTGCCAACTCAACGCACCCGCAGGAGATGTAAAATAATCAGCAAATAAATTTCTTACATCCATAACGCTATTGCTAGAATGCGTACGAATGGAAGGAATACGCTGCAGTTCTGAAACTTGAGATGATTCATTAAGCTGCTTGCCATCATGTTGTCTTACAAAGTTGTGCAATATGCAACAAGCTTTAATAATGTGGTCACAAAAATCTAATTTCACGTCTAGTGGTCTATGCAAAATACGCCATTTATTTGCCATGATTCCGAATGCACATTCGACAGTCCTTCTGGCATAAGATAATCTATAGTTATAAACTCTTTCATGGATAAATTTCTGTTTGGATATGGCCTCATTAAGTGCTCCGTAAGGGGGAATGCTTCATCGCCTACAAAAACAAACGGTAGTTGGCCGACTTCCTCATAATCAGACAATGGTGAAGATTCTGGTAAATGCAATTGGTTGTTCAAAAATCTATTGTCAAAATTGGAATTCTTGAATACGCTTGAGTCACTATTTGATCCATATGCTCCAACATCTATAGCCGTAAAGCAATAGTCTGCATCAGCTATAGCCAATAATATTAAAGAATAATACTTTTTGTAATTGAAGGTTTCTGAACCAGTATTTTCTGGCCTTTCTATGCGTATATGTTTTCCATCTATGGAACCAAGGCAATTAGAAAAATAAGTTCTTTCAAAAAAAACTTTTGCTATATTTATCCAATCTTCTTCTGTTTTTTCAGGCATATACATATGTAGGTTGCAAACATATCCACAAACACTTGCATGTGTGTTCAATTATTTCACTTAATATTGTTGTGCCGATCAAATATTCAAAATACAACGACTTCATACTGTTACCACTGGCAAGATACCTAAAAAAAAAAACATTCTATTAATATAGTTTTATTTTGTTACAGGTAGTATAATAAAAAAGAAATGAAAGAATATGCGCGACTGTTTTTCTAAAGAATTAGCTATGCAACGTGGTAAATCTGGTCAAGGTGCTATAAAAAAGAAAAAGTACGTTCACTTCGATTCGCTGTTGTTTTTGGTACCATCTTTGCAAAAAAGAGAGACTAGCAGCAATATCCAATCTACCTCAGAAGATAATCCTGATATTAAATCATCTGGAAATCCTAAAAACCTGTCACTAACGAATAGAAATCGAGCCCCATCTTGTAAGAAGGCTTCCAAAAGCCAAAATAACAATGAAGACTACGAACAAAAATTGTTAAATTTTTTGAATACAAAGGAATATACGTGTGAATATGACGAAGACATAAACTTTTCACAAATGATTGTACCAATGTTACGCAAACTTAATGATGATCAGAAACATTTAGCCAAGATAGAAATTATGAATGTTTTGGAAAAAGCCAAATCTTTTTATCCATTTGAACCACCACCAATCCATAATCAAAGACCAAGATCACAATTGTCATACACTCAAACGCCGTCTCCGCAATCATATTATTCATATTCCCCTTCTACATCACCAGCTATGCCAATACGGTCACCAGTGCGACAATTTGTCTCAGGACCTGCAAAACAAACCATTTATTTGCCGCTTAATACTTCTGTTCCCTCAACATCACATGCACCCGTGCATTCTCTTCAAGATCTCGAGCAGCCAGAACAACTACTGCAATACGTACAAAATCAACAAGAAGAACCTTCAGCTGCCAATTATGTCTCGCAATTTCAAGAACAGTAAATTTATTGATGTATTTTTTAACAATAATTATAAAAATATCCACTTTCAATGTATGTATTATTTATTATTTATTCTTTCTCAAAGTCACAGACAGGCGTTCCTCTGGTGAAATACAATTGCGAAATTTTGTATCCATGAAGGTGATTTGTGGACGCACAATATGCAAAATTTTATCGAAGCTGGCTATTGACATCCGATAGTAATTAAAAAAATTGTCTGGATGTCCTCTTAAAATTTGATATTTCTTATGAAAGAAACCTTTTTCTAATCTTCGGCTGGTGAGTGGATGGACCCAATATTTATGAAATTTTTGGTTGATGTCTTTTTTTTCTATTTCTTAGTACTAGAGCAACAAGACATACTGCTCTTTTGAAATCCATCTTCAAACTGAGAAAATCGCGGGCATTTCGCGTTTTATAATCGTAGTGTGATCTCGAGCGGTTTCGCGGTATAACGGTTAACCGCTGGCGGGAAAAACCCGTAGTGCGGCCTAAGCCCATTGTTACTGTCTCACCCGCACGATTGATGCAATTTTTTTTTACAAAAAGAAACTTTATTACGTTACCGGAAGGTTCAGTTTAAAATAATGTAATTTGCTTGTATAAAGCTGTGCAAGGCTTGGGAGTTGTTATCACTGAATTATATGAGTCACCGAATTATGCTAGTTTACCCTACTAGTTCAATCTTTTTTAAGTTTCTAGGAGCCTCAGAGTAAAGTTTATTATTTATTTATTATTAAAGCCATTTGCCTAACATAGCTATCATCGTAATATTTTTATTTTGACTAGAACAGCCGTCACATATTATTCTTAAAACTGTTATATTTTCTGCAATCGTGCTATTTTTCAAGTAATGGTAAACAGCGCTGGCGATTTCGTTGCTTCCTTTAAGACGAACGGTTTCATTCCAATAATATGAAAATACGTTTTCTTTATCCAATTTAGCTCGGGAGCTTCCCTCTACTATAGCAAAATGATAAAATGAAAATTGCCTACTGGAATAGGCAGATTGGTCTGGTAATTTAGGTAAAGCCTGGTTCTTTTGGCAATCAAAAGTTATAGTTTTCAAATTGAAAAAAAAAAAAAACAAATGTGCAAAGTTATATTTTAATACAGATTCATGGTCAATGGTTTTTTACACATTTTTTTTTTTTTTTTTTAAATGACATGATATTATTGTTATGTCATTTATATTACAATCTAGCCTTAATTCTTATATAGGCTAATAAGTAATTTAAATCTAACTTTAGTTGCTACGTAAACATTTAAAACTAAGAATGTGTCCATTGGCACTTGTTCTTATTGTCTCTATTAAGGGGAGGCACTTTGTTCATGTGTTCTCAATAAGTAGCACTACACTAATAGTTATTATAACACTACATTTTACTGGCACTGTCACTACACAACTCAAAAGGTTTTGTTCTTTTAAGTCTTCGCACTAGGTCCGTATTGTCGAGGAGCTGGATGGCCTCGACATTTACGTGATGGTGAAGCCTGCGTTCATGGGCTTCTGCAGATTTTCTGATCACAGTGGCAACGAGGTCTATGTTCAGGTGCCGGTGAAGATCCTCGTTTTTAATGTACCAGGGGGCATTTACAATACCCCGGAGGACTTTATTTTGAAACCTTTGTATGACTTCAACATTATTTTTTTTGGTACACCCCCACAACTGTATACCATACTTCCAGATTGGTGAAAGAACTTGCTTGTACAATAATATTTTGTTATGCACAGACAATGAGGAGTAACGACCCAATAGCCATTCCATGTTTCTATACCGAAGTTCAAGCTCATCGCGTTTTTTCTTAACGTGTGCTTTCCAGCGAAGCTTCACGTCTAGAGTCATTCCTAGATATTTTGCGGTGTTCTCATATGGTATAGTGTTGTTGTTTACGTATGATAACTAGGTTTTTTGTTGGTAAAGTCTATATGAATAGATTTTGACTCATTGAGCTTGATCCTCCATGTTTTCGTCCACTCATATATAGTGTTGATAGCTGATTGTACTTTTTCCACTGCTTCCTCGTGAGAGTCACCAGTGGCTATAATAGCTGTGTCGTCGGCGAATGTTGCAATAGTGTTATTTTCTAGCTCTGGAATGTCTGTGGTGTATAGTAGGTACAGGACCGGACCTAGTACACTTCCCTGTGGGACTCCAGCTTTTATGGGCTTTAGATCTGAGACGGCGTCTTCTTGACGTACTCTGAACATTCTTTGCGTTAAGTATGATTCTAAGAGGGCTGAAAATTTTTGCGGGAGCATAATTTTTAGCTTGTTGATCAGACCTTCATGCCAAACTTTATCGAAGGCTTGTGCCACGTCAAGAAAAACTGTGGAACAAACCTTTTTCTCTTCTAGTGCTTTTTCTATTATACTTGTTATTCTATGAACTTGATCGATCGTAGAATGTTTTTCTCTAAAGCCAAATTGATGGTCTGGTACAAGATTTTTTTCTTCTATGATAGGTTTTAAACGCTTTAACAGCAGTTTTTCGAACAATTTTGACATTATTGGTAACAACGATATCGGCCTATACGATGTTGCTTCGTTGGGCGGTTTTCCAGGCTTTGCTATCATTATTACTTCTGCGATTTTCCAGACATCTGGTACATATTGGAGTCTAAATGCGGCATTAATAAGCGTGGTAAGTTTGACTATAGCTTTGCGAGGTAGATTTTGTAGCACTTCACCAGTGATTAGGTCATAGCCTGGAGATTTTTTTCGGCTCATATTTTTGATCTCGGTAAGAACCTCTTTGGGTGTAACGAGCTTTATTTCGATATGTCTATCTCGTACTTCTTCACTTAGCAAGATATCTTCTGCATCTGTTGAATTTACGTTAGGTTCGAAAATTTGCTCGAGATGTTGTGCAAATCTAGCGACCTTTTGCTCGTTGTTTATGGCCCAACGCCCATCTAATTCTTTAATCGGCGGAACTTGCACTAACGGTTTTTTTGATTTTTTGACCGTTTTCCAAAGAGAGTAGTCTGTTGTGCGGTCACTTGTAAGTTGTGTTAAGGATGTTTCCATAATTTGATCATCGTACCTTTGAATTTTCCGTTTAAGTTTCTTGGTAAGGTTATTTAAAAGGTTTTTGTCACTACGGGTTCTTGTGGTATGCCATAGCTTTCTTTGTTTCCTTTTTTTGGCTACAAGTGACCTTATTTCTGCTGGATAACAGTTGTCTCTAGTTGTTATTTTAGTTTCCGGTGTATTTGCCCACGCACATTGTTGAATGTTGGATACAAGGATTCTTACTTCTTCATCAAGATGGTCTGGCTCTTTAAGTGCAACCTTTAAGTCGATTTTTGAGGCCAGGTCAAGCCTAAAACTGTCCCAGTCTGTTTTTTTGTTGACTAACGCTAGATTGTTTGATCTACAAATGACAGTATCACTCAAAAATAATAGTATGGGTGAATGGTCTGAACTCATATCATAACCTTCAATAATATTAAGGAAGGAGGAGGATATATTTTTGTAAATGAAAAAATCTATTAGATCTGGGGTTTTCTGGGGATCAGTCGGCCAGTAGGTTGGTTTTCCAGTCGAAATAACATCACATTGTGTTTCTCTGATAGCATGCAATAACTCTCTTCCTTTTGTTGTTGTTAATCTAGATCCCCAGTAGGTATTTTTAGCGTTAAAGTCACCGCCTAGTAAGAATCTATTACCGAGGCTCTCTAAGAAGTATCTGTACTGCTCAGTTTTTAACGCATACTTTGGTGGACAGTATATTGATGAAACGGTAACAGGATACCGTTTAGTTCGTAAGTTAATTGCTATTGCCTGTATATGTTCTTCCTCACACTTATGTTGCTCATAATGTTGGATATGCTCTTTGATGATGACAGCACTACCTCCTCTGGCTTTGTTACTTGGGTGTATTGCATGGTACGTCTTGTACCCTTTGATTTTAACATATGATTCTTTAGTACAATGAGATTCTGATATTAGGCATACATCAATATTTTCCATATGGAGGACAGCTTGGAGCTCATCTTGATGCTGATGAAGCCCATTTGCATTCCATGCCATTATTTTAATCATTGTTTTTGTTTTAAGGTAGCAAATTTAGCGCTACTTTCCAATTTTTTAAGACGTTCATCAAATGATGTAATCAAGTCTAGGATGCGACTTAATTTTTCATCAACACTAGAGTTACTTTCTGTCTGTGGCTTTGGCTGAGTGCCTTGAGTGATATGTGAAAAAGATAAACTTTTTGTAACATGTCTAGTGGACGTGCTAGTCGATGCACTTTTCTGTTCGGCTGTTTTGTTGGTTGCTCGGTTAACGATAGTAGATTCGCTTTTCTTCGTTAAAACCTTGTTCTTGATTTTTTGGAGTTCTTTTGCCACAATACATCCTCTGTAGTTCGCAGGATGCGGCTCACCACAGTGGACACATTTAGGCTTAGCTTCAGGAGCCTTAGTACAGTCAACGGTTAGGTGCTTACATTTTACGCATCTGGCTTCTTTAAAACAGTATTTTTGGGTGTGACCATATGCCTGGCATCTCTTGCACTGGGGAATTAATTTGGACGTCTTTATCGGTTCAATATCAACTTTGCATCCTAATATTGACTTAATTTCGTATATTTTTGTAATATCTTCATCTTTCTGGAAGGACAACAGGAACATGTTTAAGGGGTCCTTTTTCCTCCAGCTTAGTTTATTTACTGCATTCAGTATTTTGAAGCCTTTTAATATAAGATCTTCCGCGATCCTATCAGGAGAGCAAGATGAGTGTAGGTTTTGAGCCATAAACATATATAATTACGTCACTCATGATTAATCTGAATCCAAATCTGAATCATGATCATCATAAAAGAATTCGTCATCATCATTTTGTACATTATCTGCATCTACAAACAGTAAATCTTCAGTTAATGGACTGATATCGTCATCTTGATTATTGTGAATATACAAATCATCATTATTTCTATTTTCCATATTCCAGTTATATGCAATAAAAGCCATTCTTTCAGCTCGCTCCGTCAGCAATCTATTACGCTTCTTTGTGTGAATTCCACTTATTGTACTAAAAGAACGTTCACATGCGGCAGACGTTACAGGAGCCGTGAAGATAACACTTTTCTCAGTTTCGTAAATTTACATATGCCTTGCCACCAAGAAAGGGGGGTGACATTATTTACTGGCTACCACACAAATCTTAGATTTTGATTTAAAATCGGAAACTTCCGCCATTATATTATCAATATTTAAGTACGTTGCTAGTTCATCGATAAAATTCATTGCTGCAGCATCTTCTTCACTACTTAAGTTATCACCACAGATCTTAGGATCTAGCAAACATGCAGCAAATGGATAGGTTTTACAACTGTTCCTTTTCTGGATTCAACTTTGTCAAGCAGAGTTTGTTTTTCTTCTTCATTGATAATATTAGTGTGAGCAAAAACTTCTGTTATATTTAATTTTAAGGTATTCCACACTGAAACTGTTTTCTGAATTAAAATATCGTTACCTTCTAGTTGGGAGATGCTAACAGCGATTGGTTCTACAATTGCAGCAACTTCATTTGTCATTGTCCAAAATCTTTCATCTAATAAATGTGATTTGTTTTCTGACGACAACTGTGCTCGTTCATGCACCGCCAACGTTTGCATTGCTGGTGGTTTGACAAATTTCATCACTTGCAGCGTATCATGTATACTGCTCCATCTAGTTTTAACAGGTAGCTTCAATTTTTTGTTGCAGTTTTTTTCAATTGAAATTTTCGTAAAAAGTGACGAGAGTACTTGACTGTATTTTATTTCTTTTACTACATCGACTATTATTTTCATTATAGTTTTAATCACATTAATCTTTAGAACGTCATCTGCCAATAAATTTAATGTATGTGCTGTGCAACGTAATGTGATTATATGTGGATATAATTCTTTCACATTCAATAGAGCTCTTTGAACATTATTTGCGTTATCACCTATTAACACAAAGAACTTTTCGGGGCCAATATGATTCATCACTTTAAAAATCTCTGTGGTTAAGTATTCTGATGACAGTGGTTACACAAGTGTAACCACTTGCAGACTATTGTGCAGTCATTTGATGAGTGTGGTTTGACCTATGTTAAGACTCTAAGCCGTGTAAAAGACCTTGAGCGTGAACTAGACAGCGCCCAGTTGATAATACTAGAATTGCAATCTAAAATTAACGCTCAACAGGTTGCCGACACTCAGTGCATGTACAGTGAGTTAGTAGGTGGTGGTGGATCTCAGTGCGCTCAGTCCTCGGAGATCATAGACCTCACTAGTGAGATATCCTATTCGGTCCCCATATTTAAAAGCCACAAAAAAATTAAGAAATATATAAAAGTTAAACGACTGGTCCGTAAATATAAACAAAAACTAAGAAATAATAAAAAATACTTCACTAGAAATGTACAATTAATTAAAGAGAATATAAGCATAGAAGAACAATGGCAAAACTGTATTGAAGAGTTAGAAATAACTAAACAATTATATGACAAGGATATACTGGAACTACGCTGTGAGCTCCTCCGCAGGGAACGCACACTTCAAGACATTTTTAATAGCTATGCTGCTGCTCAGACTCAGCTAGCAAAACATTACAATACTGCCACAGAACTAGTGCAGTTACATCTAATGCAGAGAGTGTGATATCCACATGTGACGCCGTCACCCTGTCACCGGTGACTGACTCACAATCACCGCCGAGTACAGTTCCTGCGCCGGCGGCTCCCAGCGTGGACAATAATCCGAATAATAATATTAAAAATAAGGTTTATATATACTACGACCAAATCGGTGTAGGTTTAGGTTCATGAATCAACTTGTGAAGTTTCCAATTTTTGCTTCCCTGGTGCATCATATTCTCAAATATGTGACCAAATAAATCAAAACCCAAATGTAAACAGTGACACACTTATAATACTTATAGTAGGTCTACGCAAGCTCTTTATATGGACATGACCAAAGCGTTTGATCATGTGGACCACCGAATACTGCTAAACAAACTTGATTGCTACGGAGTTAGAGGAAACGCTCAAAAACTCATGCAATCATATCTCTTTAATAGGCGACAAATAACGCACATTAATAATATTTAATCTTTCACCAAAACTGAGACCGTTTATACATCGACCACTAGAAACATAAATTTTGGCGTTCCTCAGGGAAGTGTTTTAGGGCCACTACTCTTTCTAATCTACATTAATGATTTTCCACAAGCTACTAATTATCACATGACATTGTTCGCAGACGACAGCACTATACTATTTATAAATGACAAAAATATTAGCGTAGATAATTTAGAACTTGACATAAATAATAACTTGACATATCTCATTAATTGGTTGAATAATAATAATTTAAAAATTAATTTAAGTAAGACATCTATAATGAATTTCAAACAAAGACATAATGTATCCTTGGACGTAACAATTAAATATCGAGATGAGATAGTCGAAGAAGTAGACTATACTAGGTTTTTAGGTATGACTATTGATAACAAATTGTCGTGGAAACTACATACTGACAACATCTGCAAAAGACTGCATCAATTCTCATATGCGCTGTACAAACTGAGACAAGTAGCGAACTTGACAACGTTATTAACGGCATATTATGGACATGTAGCATCAATCTTACGTTATGGTATTATTTTCTGGGGCAATTCGACCGATAAACTCAGGGTGTTCAGAGCACAGAAACGGTGTCTTAGTCTCTTGCAAAGAGTATTTTAAAACTCATGGCATTTTAACGCTGCCCTCCCTATACATAAGTGAGGTAGCTATGTTTGTAAAGAGCAATCCAGAACTGTTCGACCCATGGCCAATAAGTAGTCGTCGTGAAGGTACCTTGAGACATGTGGGAGGTAAAACAAAACTGCTACGCTCTAGTGTGTTCTGTTTGGCGCCAATTATCTACAACAAAATTCCTAACCAAGTACGCAATATCAATCAACCGAACATATTTAAGAATGCCCTAAATAAATTATTGCTACCAAAGGTGTATTATTCGGTACAAGAATATCTTAACGACAAATCATTATAATATAATAGTTTCTTTCACATAATTTGTACTCAAAATAATACATAATTTATTTGACATGAGATTGAATTGAACTGAGAATAATAATCTAATTGACATATTAATGAACTATATTTGACATTTTTGTATTATTAATTTTTTAAACTAATTTTATTATGATTTTATGACAAGTATTTGCATGTCACTAAGGCAGAATATAGCTGACCATTACACTGTTTTTTTTACCAACTAGACTAACCTATATTCGCAAATAAAGATATTTGTATTTGTATTTAGTAGGTTATACAGAGGTTGGAAGGCACATACTACTGTGTGTATAGGCCACCAAGCTCAAATTTCTCGGCATTTTTGTCCACTATGGAAACTATCCTGAACAAAATCTCAAGGAGTAATAAATCAATACTTGTCTGTGGAGATTTTAACATTGATATATTATAATTAGAATCATCAGATAAAATTAACCTAATACGTCTTTTCAATTCTTTTGGCTTTAAATACTTATTCTGTGAGCCTACGAGAGTAGCCAGCACATCATCAACCTGTATCGACAACATTTTTACTTACTTCGAATGTAACAATTTATTATTTATCAAAAACATCAGGTGTCAGGTCTGATCATAGAGTACTCTCATTAGGATTTCAAACCAATCATACTAAAAGTAAGACTGTAATTGAACATAGGCCGCTCACTACGTATAGATTAGAGAAACTAAATAGCAGCGTAGAGGTAAACTAGCAAATACTAACCTCACCGCGGAGGATCCGAATATTAACTATGAAGCCATGTTCTCAGTGATAAGTAAGGAATTCAAGGAGATATGTCCTAAAAGGAAATTACAGGGCAATGGTAAATTAGAGTTTGCCGACTGGGCGACAAAGGGAATCAGAATAAGCAGATACAATATGTATCAATTGTACAGTGATAAAGTTTATAATAATTCCGAGGTTTTTATTGAATATGTTAGATCTTACTCAAAAACTTTCAAAGCTGTCTGCATCCAAGCTAAAGCCATAACTATTAGAGAAAAAATAAAAAAATCAACCAACAAAATCAAAGCTGTATGGAATACTATTAACAGAGAGACCGGTAAAACTAAAACTAAGGATGCAGAATATAAATTATTACTTAATAATCAAATAATATCGAACTCTGAAGAAATTGCAAATGTCTTTGAAGACTTCTTCTCAAACGTCGCGTTAAATTCGACAAAGTCTCTTGATTCTTCCCCCGATTTGGCAATAGCATTACTAGAAGAAAATTTTAAACATTCCATACCAGATTTTTCCTTTGCACATGTATCATCTAATAATATTAGGAAAATGTATAAGAGTCTAAACGTTAAAGCTACTGAAGACCTATGGGGCTTATCTGTTAAATTGGTTGACTCTCTTAAGATACCCTGGCTCCTTACTTATCAGAACTGTTTAACCTGTGTGTAGATAAGAACATTTTTCCAGATCTGATGAAGGTTAGCAAAGTCACCGCAATATTTAAATCTGGAGGAAAGACTGATCCTTCCAACTACAGGCCGATCTCGGTCCTTCCGGTGTTGAGCAAGGTCTTTGAAAAGCTGATGCTGAACCAACTTCTGTCTCATTTCAACGAGCACAATATACTTCATCAAAGTCAGTATGGTTTCACCAAGTGTAGATCTACGACTGATGCAGGTAGTCACCTTATGGCTTTGATCCTTCAGGCTTGGGAGAGCTCACAGGATGCTGTTGGTGTATTCTGTGATCTTTCCAAAGCTTTTGACTGTGTTGACCATCGAACATTGTTGCGCAAGTTGGGGGTATACGGTATTCATGGAAATGCCTTGAACTTGGTGGAATCATACTTATCTAATAGACAGCAGAGAGTAAATATTAATGGTGTCATATCATCTAGCCACGCTGTTAAGATAGGAGTACCACAGGGGTCAATCCTAGGTCCCTTTTTATTCTTGGTATATATAAATGATCTCCCTTATATGGTTAAAGATCTAGCAGACAGTTTTATTTGCCGATGATACCTCGCTGATTTTTAAAGTGGATAGGAGAGATATTGAACTTGTACATGTTAATAACACTTTAGAAGTAATATCTAAATGGTTTGCAGCTAACAATCTGTTATTGAATGCAAAAAAGACTAAATGATTGAAATTTTCACTACCCAATGTTAAGCACTTAGAATCAAAGGTAGTGGTAGTGCTTGACGGTGAAAGATTAATGTTTGACAATGCAACTTCGTTCCTTGGCATTAACATAGATTTAAAACTGCAATGGGGTAATCACATTAATATATTGTCAGGGAAATTAAGCTCTGCAGCATATGCGGTATATAAAATCAGGCAACTAACAGATGTAGCTACAGCGAGATTGGTTATTGGTTTACTTTGCGTACTTCCATAGTTTAATGTCATATGGAATTTTGTTGTGGGGGTCAGCTGCAGATATTGAAACTATTTTCATACTGCAAAAACGTGCAATTCCTGCCATTTATGAGATGCGCCCACGAGATTCTTTGAAGGAGGTCTTTAAAGATATTAATATACTGTGTATATTTACGAAAATATTATGTATGTTAGGAAGAATCTCGAAAATTTTAAACTAAATGGTGACAAACATAGCTTTTACACTAGAAATAAGAATAAGATAGTTGTACCTAGATTTAGATTGACCAAAACAAACCAGAAATCATTCCTAGGGAATAGTATACGTTTCTATAATAAAATCCCTGAGGAAATAACGGGGCTCACAGAAGGTAAATTCAAAAGCCATGTTAAAGCCATATTACAAAAGAAAGCATATTATAAAATAAGCCAATACATAGACGACAAAGATGCCTGGAAACCTCTGCATAATAAACCAGCTGGTGCCCCTCAAACGCACAATAAATTATGTAACCAAGATAAACATTGTAAACACATATTTAAAAAATGCAATCCTCATGAGTTTCTTGCTCGTTCTTCTCATAGAGGTGCCTTGCGAACGAGCAGTAGAGTGTTAAAATAGAAAAATGTAAAATTGACTTGCAAAAGTGCTCCGATGTAGCCTATTTGAATAAATGAATTTTGAGTTTGATGTATGACGATTATCAAGCGTGTTTACAAAGTCTACGAGTAAAGGAGCAGGTGTGGAGACTAAAAAATGTATATTACCTTCATTTTTTATATTGGACCAGCCATCTAGCTGAAGATGCAGTATCGAAAGATTTCAAATTAATATCTGACTCTTTTTCATTTCATCATAAATGTTATCCACGTAAGTTGTTAAAGTTTTTCGTGTTGGTAATGTGTAGGATGGCGCTAAAGCAGAAAATACTTTTTTCCATAATGCATGTTCTACCCAAGAGATAGGAGATCCTGATACTGTAGTTGCTAAGGCGATCAATTTATCGACGTCTTTTTTATTAACGGAACAATCTGCTTCTGAAGACACAGCGGAAAAAGTAGAAGGCAAGTTTATGCACAAATCGGCTTCTTTTGTCAAGCTAATATTTAAAATTTTCATATCTTGTGGACATTTCGTGCAATTTGCAATATTATGAGACCGCATACGAGTAACATTCCCATATGGAAACATTTTGTTACAATATTTACAAAAGACACTGTTATTCCATTTTTCAAACTAATTCCATACTGTCGTGTCCTTATTACGAACAATTTTTTTCCCAAACTCACTTAAAAAATAACAACACTTCCTACTTATATATTTTATATATCCTATTAATTATAGCACTAAGGGCCTCTTTCACCATCTCTAAGTAAAGTCCGAATTAAGCTACATGCCGGTCAATGTACCGCGCGAACGGATTTCAGCATCTCCGAGTAGCGCTAACTACCCCGTATACTAGCCCGTAACTTAATTGCCACACTGACTGGCAAGTATCCGTAGTTAATCGACGAGTAAGGAGCCATTGCTATTGTCAGTCTCTTGATTAGACACATTCTGTTGTTTTTGTTTATCATAAATACAAAAAAATGTATTTACTTGAATTTATTGAAGACCAATTCGAAAACTTAGAAAGTGCTCGAAGAATTCCAAGAAATCGTGTTTTTAAGACACGTGTTAATTATTTTGCCGACCTGGATGATTGTGACTTTTTCGCTAGATTTCGATTATCGAAAAATGCTGCAAATTGTGTTCATAATTTAATAAAAAACAAAATAAGGACTAAAACGCCAAGGTTAGTGTTAATAATTTAATTATAAAAAACTGTTTGTTTAATAATTATGTGTATGTATGTACGCAAAATGTTATTTTTGTCTCAGAATATGGAATTAAGTTTTTAGTTCATAAATTAATGGCTATTTTTCATTACAGGAATCGCGCGGTACCTACAGAAATCAGGTTATTATTAACGCTGAGATATTTAGCTACCGGATCCTATCTAAGAACTGCAGCTGATTTCTCTGGTGTTAGTCCACCAACAGCAAGTCGTATCATAAAAATAACTACTGAAGCTATTGCACTTTTGAGTCCAGAAATAATAAAATTTCCTGAAAACTTGAGTATGTTACAAGAGGGTTTTTATAACATTGCAAGATTTCCCCGAGTGGTAGCTGCCATTGACTGTACACATGTCACAATTAAGTCACCAGGAGGCGACACAGCTGAAACATTCAGAAACAGGAAATCTAATTTTTCAATTAATGTCCAAGTTGCTTGCGACAGCCAACTGAAATGTTTGAATATTGTTGCAAGATGGCCAGGATCAGTTCATGACCAAACAATATTCAATAATTCTGTGTTGAAGCAAAAATTTGAAAGTGGACACATGGGTAATGGCCTGCTTCTTGGTGATAGCGGATATGAGTCCAAGAAGTACTTATTAACGCCAATTTTAAATCCAACAACCCCAGCAGAGAATCTTTACAATGAAGCACAGATAAGAACAAGAAACACTATAGAGAGATGTTTTGGTGTTTGTAAAAATAGATTTCCTGTGCTGAGGCGGCAATTCATACTGAGTTTGAAGCGTACTCAAGCCATAATAGTGGCGTGTTTTGTGTTGCATAACATTGCTATTGACAGCAACGATGCAAATTTTGGAGATCACCATGACTCTGATATCCAACCACATGAAGATGCCGTCGCACAAACTTTACGCTTGGACGGTGATGATGCCAGGAACAGATTGATACAACAATACTGTAGTATTTAAAGGAAGCACAATGAAACACCCGTGTACGTAGTTAGAGAACAACTGATTTTATTTAGCTTACCCACATATGCATAATATAAAATCATTAATATAAACCTACCTACAACATCTCCCTCCTTATATAATAATTACTTTAACAGATAATATGAAATAAGTAGATACTAGGTAGGTATGTAATATATTTGAAACTATAATAAAATGAGCCACCTATTCTTAATGTATGTACTTAGTTAGTCCCTAGATCCATTTATAACATTTCAATAACTACATCACCATCTCTCTCCGCTTACAATATTTTTTTTTTATACTAAGTTTTTATTACGTTATGAACTACATTATGCATATTATGTTATTAACTAGTAATCATATAAAATTTGTTCTACATAAGAAAATGAAATACAAATGTGCAGTTTTTTTTTTTTTACAAAATTAGCCTTGCTGGAGATTTGACTGTCCTGCCACTTCGAGTAGTTTTAGGGCTAGGAGTAGATACAGGTTTAGCAACCGCTGCCACCGCTCGGAGCGGTGACGGCCTCGCACCCTCCACGTCTGGCGGAGTGAGCAGCTGCGGCGGCGCAGGCACCGGCGTGCCGACTGACTCGTCTACCGGCGGGGTATCCTCGTTATCGTTCGGTATACAGTCGTAACGACGCGAGTTAACTCGATTACTTTTAGTATTTGGTTTTAGTATATGAGATCTATTACGCCGATACGTTCCGCCGTTGTCCACTTTCACCCAGTACGACCGATTTTCTTCTGCCTTTTGTACTACCCTAGCTTTATTCCACACTTTGCCCTCTTTAACGCGAACCTCTTCCCCCGCTGATAAAGTAGGTAACGTCCTAGTGCCCCTATCATATTGTTGTTTCATTTTATTGACTCTGTCTCCGCGAACATCCCTAACCTGTTTTGGTTCTATCGATTTAGGTACTAACGTGTGCGGAGCGACTGGCAACCTGGTGTTAAGCGACCTACCCATTAACAGCTGTGCGGGTGAATACTCTTCACCTGTAACAGGCGTGTTTCTAAAGTTAAGCAAAGCCAACTGCCATTCCGTTTTGTCCTCAGAAGCTTTCTTTAATAAACGTTTGACCGTTTGTACGTTCCTCTCGGCGAGTCCGTTTGACCGCGGGTACAGGGGGGAACTCGTCACGTGCTTGAATTCCCACTTCGTCGCGAATTCTGAAAATTCGTCAGAAACAAATTGTCTCCCGTTATCGGTGACGAGTTTTTTCGGTATGCCGAAACGGGAAAACATACACTTCATGTGTGCAATTACCGTGCCACTCGTCATATTAGGTAAATAAACTACTTCTACGAACTTGGAGTAATAATCGACCACCAGTAAGTATTGCCGTTTGTCGAGCTCGAAGATATCGGCAGCGAGCGTGTCCCACGGCAGGTGCGGCGCGGGATGCGGCGCGAGCGGCTCCCGCGGCGGCGCGGCGCGGTGTCGCTGGCACGTCTCACAGCGCTGCACTCGCTCCTCAATCTCGCTGCCCATGCCCGGCCAGAACACTGCCTCTCGAGCACGCCTTTTGCATTTTTCGATGCCTAAATGCCCTTCATGTATGCGCTTTAACATGTCCGCGCGCAACGAGCTCGGAATCACTACCTGATTATTGTGAAATAAGATCCCGTTAATCTCGTGAAGTTCGTGTCTAAACGTCCAATAAGGTCGAGCGATAAGAACCACCTGATTTTTATCGTTCGGCCATCCCTCATAGTAATAATTAATAACCGCCGACAGTACGTTGTCTTTCTGGGTCTCTAATTTTATTTGCTGTAATCTTTCATTCGTCGCATCCATGCTCTCATACATAGCGTTCACATGCACCGTGACGTCATCCTCGCATCCCTCAGCGCGCGCGCCCGACTCGACCGCCGCGCCGCTCGCGACAGCGCGTCTGCGATGTGCATGAACCTACCCGGCTTATGAACTACGTTTAACCTGTGCCCCTGTAACTTTAGCAACATACGTTGCAACCTCGGCGGCGTCTCATTCAAGGCTTTGCGAAAAATAGTCTCCAATGGTTTATGGTCGCTCTCGATCGTAACTTCGCTATGACCATAAATATACTGATAAAATCTCACACATCCGAAATAAATAGCGAGCATTTCTTTTTCTATCTGCGCCCATCGCGCCTCGGTAGGTGTGAGAGTGCGCGCGGCGTACGCGACCGGCCGACCTCCCTGCATCAAACACGCGCCTAGACCGTAGCTACTCGCGTCCACCGAGAGCGTCACCGGCTCCTCCGGTGAATAATAACGCAACACGGGCGCACTGCTGATGGCTTCTTTTAATTGATCAAACGCTTCGTCGTGCACTCGCAACCATTCAAACACAATATCTCTCTTTAATAAAGCTCGCAACGGTGCCGCCTTAACTAAATAATTTGGTATGAACTTCGCGAGATAATTTACCATTCCCATAAAACGCTCTAATTCTTTTTTATCTTTCGGCCTAGGAATTTTATTAATGGCACTGACGCGGCTAGTCATCGGACTTATTCCCGAACTGTTTAATGTGTGACCTAAAAAATTAACTTCCGGCACTCTGAACACACATTTGTTCTTATTAAACTTGACACCGTATTCTGTCGCCCTCCTGATTACCTCCCCGAGTCTATCGTCATGTTCTGCGCTATTCTTCCCCCAAACTAAAATATCGTCCGCGAATACTTCTGGTCCTGGCATAGAAAATATTTTGTACATTTCGTTATGAAAAATTTCTGGCGCACAGTTAATTCCAAAAGGCATTCGTAGCCACCGAAATCTACCATAAGGCGTCGCGAACGTACATAGTTTAGAACTCTCTTCGTCTAACCTGAGCATCCAAAACCCATTTTTTGCGTCTAATTTTGAAAACACCTTCGCGCCCGCCAGGTTACTCGTGATCTCTTCCAACGTAGGAAGCTGAAAGTGGCAACGTCGCACGGCTTTGTTTAAGTGATAAGGATCTAAACAAATGCGTAGCTTATCGGGGCGCTCGACCGCCACCATGTTAGATACCCAGTCGGTAGGCGAATCCTCTTTTACAATTATGCCTAAATTTACTAATTTGTCTAATTCTTGCTTCAACTGCGGTCTTATTTTAATAGGTACTTTCCTCGACGCGTTAACAACCGGACGTATAGATTTATCTATTTCAATCTTATAAATATTCGGCAAACAGCCTATGCTTTCGAAAACAGATTCTTTAATTTCTAACGCGTTAATATCATTTGTCTTTCGAGTACGCACAATCAAGTCTAGTTCTCGACAAGCCTTAATGCCTAAGAGGTTATTACAATTTAAACTTAAAACATAAATCTTTTGACGGCATTTTATGTCGTTGTGTCTCAAAACAGGTTCAAAATAACCAATTACTGGTAACTTATTTTTACTAACTTCGCGTAAAGTACATTTGCTCGTCTTTAATATATTTTCTTTAAATCCGGCCTCAATAAATGAGCTCAACGACATAATAGACGCGTCCGCCCCACTGTCTAGCTTAAAATTAACTTTTACATCGTCAACAAACACGTCCTCAAACCATGACTCACAACGCCCACCGACTTCGTCCACTGATAAGGTACACAACAACGACTCACATATCTCGTCGTAGTCCTCGGGCTCGTTCTCGTCCTCTAGTTCACTTACAAACTTAGACCGACACATACGCGCAAAATGACCGACACGATCACATTTATAGCACTTCACCTGTCGCGCGGAGCACTGCCCGTTGGCACCGTGCTTACGGCCACAATAACTGCACGAATCACCACCACGATAATTCCTCTGCGGCTGGCGGGCGGCGGCGGCGGCCCCGGCGCGGCCCGAGCTGCGTGTCGCGGTGGTGGCGCGCACCGCCTCCAGGGCGAGCGTGGCGTCGCCGCCGCCAGCGCCGGCCGCACGGCTCGTCTCGCCGCACGCCCCGACCTGACGCCCGGCCGTCTCCACCGCCCGGCACCACGTCACAGCATCCTCCAGATTTAATTTTCTTTTAGCCAACATTCGCTCCTTCATGGTGGTGTCTTTTAAACCTCTGATGATCTGCGTGAGAATGAGACTGCTTCGTAACTGACCAAATTCGCACGGTTTGCTTCGCAGTTTTAATCTCCCCAGGAACTTATCAAAACTGTCTTCGCGTTGAAACGTTTCAAAAAATACGTGCCGCTCGTAGTTTATGTTCCGCGTCGGATCGCAGTGAAGTTGAAACTGAGAAACTAATTTGTCATAGGTAGTTTTTTCTGTCTCGTCCAAATCTAATTCTTCCAAAATTTCTCGTCCGTATTTACCGATGACGTGGAGAAACAACGCACATTTCTCCCTGGATGGCGCGTTTTCCTTACCGGTCGCGATTAAATAATATTCAAACGCCGATTTCCATTCTCGCCAATTGGTAGCCATGTTGCCTTCCTCGCTCATAGCGGCCGGTTGTTGAAGCGCCGTATATCTCACATCTTCCGACCTCGTTCGAGTTGTCTCCGGTTTCACCGACATGTTTTCTTCCGTAAATCACAGTTTTTTTACTTAAAACCCACGAATAATCACACCTGACACCATGTAGTATTTAAAGGAAGCACAATGAAACACCCGTGTACGTAGTTAGAGAACAACTGATTTTATTTAGCTTACCCACATATGCATAATATAAAATCATTAATATAAACCTACCTACAACAAATACTTTTTGCTTCTGCTAAATTGTACTATGTAATGCAAGTAGTTGAAAATATAAATAAAAACCAATTGAATTGCATAACATAATATTTAATTGTTATTAAGAAATGTAAAAATGTTTTTTTTTTTATATTGAAGCTATTATTGATTTAAATCATTTCTTAATTTTTGTATTTTTAGTTTTTGTTCTTCTTCAAGCCACTCCCGTTGGTTTTCACGAAATGCTGCCTCCTTTCTTTTTTCCAGGAGGTCTGCTTCAGCTAACTTTATTTGAAGTTCTGTTAGCTCCAATTTTAATTCGGTTAATTTGTCTATATTGCTCTCCAATATATCCAATATATATTGATCCCAATGGATCGAAATCGAGGGTAACCACAACATATTAATAGAAATAGAAGACCGATCCCATGAATACTTACCAAATATTTACCAAATGATACGTGAAAAGTATAATACCATCAGAAAGCAATTATTAGCGATTCATAACCCAACTACACCACCAACTACATCCATTTCGCAAAAACCATCGCCTTCGAAGGCTGATGAACTGATAAGGGCCCAAAAAACAAACTTTCGGGCATTGGCACGCCTCACTAATAGCATAGACGTA
The DNA here is from genome assembly GCA_947507615.1 of Hemithea aestivaria. Lineage (NCBI taxonomy): Eukaryota > Metazoa > Arthropoda > Insecta > Lepidoptera > Geometridae > Hemithea > Hemithea aestivaria. Next base: position 13,535,937 of record OX382341.1, on the reverse strand, counting down.
GACAATATTACAGAAAAATGGAAACTAGAAGATAAACTAGACACGTTAAATGCACGATGGAAAACAATAGATAAGTTGCACTGGGAAATCGATAATCTATTAGGTGGGTCAGAAACAGCTTACGAAACAGAATTCACTGAATATGAACAAACATACGAAAACATTAAATGCAAATTAAACACTAAGCTAAATAACGCCTCCATCCAACAAACTACTACACCACGAGTAGAGCTCCCTACATTTTCGGGAAACTACACACAGTGGCCGACATTCATGGATCTATACATAGAGACCATTCACAAAAATCCACTTCTTACAGATGTCCAAAAAATGCAACAATTAAAATCCAAACTACGAGGCGAAGCAGACCGTCTGGTCCAACACCTGAACATTTCCGCGCATAACTACTCTACATGCTGGAACATTCTTTTACACCGATACAACAACAAACAACTACTCTTTACAACACAGATTAAACTATTTATGAAACAACCTAACATTCAGAAACAAACATCTTATGAATTAAAACGGCTTCATGACGTCAGCATGGAGACGATATACGCCGTCAAAAACCTAGGAGTGGATACCAGTACATGGGATCCTCTACTAGTACATATCTTAGCCGAAAAACTAGACCCAGATACATATACATCGTACATGGAAGCACGAAAACACCCACGCGAGCTTCCAATATTCGACGAGTTTGTGGAGTTCTTAGAAACTAAATTTATGGCACTCGAACCTTTGAACAGTAAGGCTAAAACTCCGAGCACCAACCCTAACAGTGCCAAGGACGCAACGATAGAGTCCACATTACGAAAGTACCCTAACAAATCTTTGCATTCTAACTATGAAAGAACCTGTCCCATATGCAAAACCGGGCACATTTTATACTATTGCAAAACATTCCAAACAATGACAACTGATAATAAACTGAAAACCCTTGATAATTTAAAAGTATGTAGAAACTGCCTTTACTGTCACAATGGCACACCATGTACATCAGAAAAACGTTGCAAACAATGTAATGCCCAACATCATACAATGTTACATGAAACGCTGGCAAATCTTCTCGATTGTCCATCGAAACAATCAAAATCAAACCAATGGATTACGAAATCGGCACCTCACAATATGACGAACAATGCGATTTCGCAATATAACGAAGTACTTTTACCGACACTTCTGCTTCAAGTGAGAAAAGCGGATGGTACTTTTACGCAACTAAGGGCACTACTAGATCAGGGCTCACAAGTCACATTGATTACAGAGAGAGCAGTGCAGCGTCTAGGGATAAATAGACAACATCATAGTGGTACAGTTTCGGGAGTAGGTAACACTGCCAATCAAAGTAGGGGGATAGTGGAACTATACTGTCGATCAATATTTGATGACGGCAAAGCCATGTCCGTACAAGCAGTAGTGATGCTCAACGTCATTGGCAGTTTACCTAATAGTACATTTTCAAAGAAACATGGCCACACTTACAAACAATTAAACTAGCTGACCCGGACTACAACGTGTCCCGGGATATAGACATATTGCTAGATGCGAGCGTGTACTCAACAATTATACTGGATGGAATTATTCGTTGGCTAGAAGGTGCACCTATTGCCCAATTGACAACGATGGGATGGGTAGTTTCTGGAAAGGTCATGAAAACATTTAACTGTTGCGTAACATTAAACAATTTGGAAGAGATTTCGAAGTTCTGGGAAATGGAAGATATTTCAACAAAAAATGATGATTCCACACCAGACAACGACTATTGCGAACAACTCTATGAAGAGACAACAGAGAGGTCTAATGACGGAAGATATCACGTCAGAATTCCTATGAAACAAAATTTCGAACATAACCTTGGAACATCCAAGCCACAAGCCGTGGCGCAATTCAAACAACTTGAAAGGCGCATGGCACGAGACAATCAATTCGCTGACAGCTACAAAACATTTATCGGCGAATACATACAACTTAAACATATGGTCGCTTGTAATACAACAAAAGAACTAAAATGCTACTTACCACACCACGGCGTCATACGAAAGGAATCCACTACTACTAAACTGAGAGTGGTTTTCAACGCTTCTGGGAAAACACAATCTGGACAGAGCCTTAACCAACTCATGATGTGTGGGCCAAACTTACAACATGACCTATTTACACTGCTCTTACGATGGCGAACTTTTCAATTTGTCTATACAGCTGACATTGAAAAATTTTTTAGACAGATCTTTGTGAAGGAAGAAGATCAAACATTACAGATGATGAGACTGAGACCAACAAAACACTCGGCCTACAATGGAACCCATGTACGGACTCATTCACTTTTAAACGGCCAAAAATTGAGACAAACGCCGACAAGCAAATTACAAAAAGAACGTTTTTATCTGACATTTCTAAAATTTTTGATCCACTGGGATGGCTTTCTCCTATCACCGTTAAGGGAAAGATGCTGTTTCAAGAAGTTTGGGCCGCGGGTATAGGATGGGATGACCCTGTACCAAGCAACATACATACAGAATGGATGAAATACACACAAGAAATAAAACACATAAATAACATAACATTGCCAAGACATATTGGCCAGACAAACCAACGCATTGAGCTACATGGCTATTGTGACGCGTCCGAAAAGGCTTACGCGGCCGTTATATACTGCAAAACTAAAGAAGTCAACGGAACATTTACGGCTCGCTTGGTGGCCGCAAAGACAAAACTAGCGCCACTCAAGAAACAACTGTCGATACCACGGCTAGAGCTGTGTGGAGCGCTACTTCTAGCCAACCTTATAGAAAAGGTAAGGGAGGCTCTACAAGGACTTGACATGGACATTATTGTAAGAACGGACTCAATGGTCGTCTTAGGTTGGCTACAGGGCGAAACGTCCCGTTGGAAATCCTTCGTGGCGAGTAGAGTCAAAAAGATTCACAACATTATACCTGCAAAACATTGGGGTTACATAAAGTCCGAAGAAAACCCCGCTGACATCGCGAGTCGCGGAATAATGCCAAGTCTACTTTTAACTTCTGACTTATGGTGGAGAGGCCCACAAAACATGGAAATAGACAATGAACAACAAAAACCATCGGTACCAACACCCATCTTGGAAGTAAAACCTAAACAGACCTGCGTTACACAAACGCTGGAATCGACCTTCGTGAACGAACTTCTACAGAAACACAGTTCATTGAACCGAGTCACTCATATCATTTCTTGGATAAAACGATTCATAACAAACAATCGTACGAGTACACGGCACGTGCCGAACTCGTCACCGACAATGCACCTAACAACAACTGAAATTGATGACGTTTACAAAACCATTGTAAAGACAATCCAGTCGCAGTCATATTCCGAGGACATTAAACTACTACAGACAAAAAATAAATTACGGAACAAGAGCACACTTCTAAACCTGAACCCATTTTTAGATAGGGATAACATATTAAGAGTCGGCGGACGGCTTAACAATTCCCTATTGAACCCGAATAGGAGACATCCAATTATTCTACCGAAAAATAACAGGTTAATCGAACAAGCCCATCAAACCACATTGCATGGTGGAGCTCGCCTAACATTAGCCCATTTGCGTGACAATTATTGGGTCATAGGTGGACAAAATACAGTTAAGAAGGAAATAAGAAAGTGCGTAAAGTGCCAACACTACAACAAGATCGGCAGCAATCAATTGATGGCGGACTTACCTGAGCCAAGGGTTACTCCATCGAGACTGTTTACTCACTGCGGAGTGGATTTCACGGGACAAGTCGAAGTCAAGGCCAACAAAGGCCGCGGCATCAGGACAACAAAGGGCTACGTCTGTGTTTTCATCTGTTTGGCCACGAAAGCAGTACACCTTGAGCTCGTGTCCGACCTTAGCTCACCATCTTTCCTAGCCGCATTTCGACGTATGAGTGGTAGACGAGGTATGCCTAAGCACATGTATAGCGATCAGGGTACCAATTTCATTGGAGCAGCTAAGACATTGCGGAAAGAGTTTGAGGAAGCACTTACTTATTATAAAAACAAGGATGTACTAAATCAGCTGACAGATTTAGGAGTAGAGTGGCATTTCAACGCTCCCTCCTGGCCCAGCGCTGGAGGCTTGTGGGAATCAGCGGTGAGAAGCATGAAATACCACTTGAAACGGGTGATTGGAGAACAGAAACTTACTTATGAAGAGTTCTCAACTCTCCTCACACAAATTGAGGCTTGCCTCAACTCAAGACCTCTTATGACATTAACTGAAGACATTGATGACTTGGAGTATTTATCACCCGGACATACCAATTCTATCTTCTCCACTTCAATCTGAAATTGTTACAGGTGACATTCGTTTGAGGTGGAAACAAAATGAGAAAATGCAAGTGGATTTTTGGAAGAAATGGTCGACTGAATACTTGAGCATCTTGCAAGCAAGACCGAAATGGACCTTGATAAGGAAGAACATAGCAATAGATGACATAGTTGTGATAAAAGACGAACTCCTTCCACCCGCCCAATGGTTATTGGGTCGAGTGTTACAGACACATCCAGGTAAAGACGGCCTAGTACGCGTGGTCACTCTTAAAACTCGGAACGGCATCCTACAACGTCCGATTACAAAATTGGCTATACTGCCAGTTCACATCAAAAATGATTCCGCAGCACCACCGGCTACGAGATGATACACATTCTAACGCTTAATAAGCTTCTACAAATGCAACAAAAATACACATTTTAGTAGATCTATCGATACCCATTGTAATGCAACTGCCCACATACACAATATGCTATTTGAGCCAAACATTACAACAAGGAAAAGGCGGCGACATACCACATGGAGTGAATCTGCGGGCGCATTGGGCCCTGCAACACCTCAATGAACAATAAATAGTGCGTTACAGTGTAGTGCAGTGAAATGTGAACAACAGTAAACATATTATGTAGGTTATTTCAGACTTTGACTTTTCCATATTTTTTCTTATTTTCTATACATTTTGTTTTGTTTTTGTAGTAGTTCGCAGTATGTACGAGCGAGCGTACATTATACGTCGTACTATATTGTAATAAGTACTTTTAAGTTTAGCCGCCCCTGCGCGCGCGGCCATCATCAGTGTGTCGAATACATCGAAGCAAACCACATCTTTGTTTTATTTCGGCGCGCTCCGCGGCACACAGCCGCCCTCACAATCAGAGTCATAATGACTTATCATTCCTGAAGCGCTCAATTGGATAAGGCTTTTGATTTTTTCTTCCGTTAAGTCCAACGGAACAGACAAGTTCTTTCCACCGCCTGTACGGTAGAGTTCGGATCTTTGAGCTGCACATTTTTTTCGAACAGTCCTTTTCAGGCCTTCATACTTGATTCGTAAGGTTTTGCTAGTCCTTGGGTGCCCCCCGGACCTAGCATTAAATTCTTTTTCGATGCTGGCCCACGCCGATTCCTTTTTTTTCCACGTCGAGACATCGCTCTGCTTGTTTTCGATGACATCTTTATATTTCATTACGAGACATGTTAAAATGTCTCGTTCTTCCACGCTACAGTTCGCACTTCTTTCTCTCTTTACAGAGGCGATTATGCTCTCTTGATTAATCATATTCTTGGCCATTTTACTCACTTTTAAAACTTGTTTTTAAAAATTAACACGCAGGTTCTAATATTGTAAACAAACAATAAGAAAAACGCGCGTTATGTCAAAGATTCATTGACGTCTGACATTTGTGACAGTAGTGACAGTGACGTTGAACGAAAACTCATTCATTTCGTACACTCGTTCAGCTTAATTGGCAAGTAGCTATAGGGCGCTTCGAGAACACTGGTGAAACTCGAAAAAAATACTCGGAACTTTTACTTACTGAGTAGCGCTAAGTGGCAAGTAGCTAATCAACACTTTACTTAGAGACGGTGAAAGAGGCCCTAATACAAACACTCCGAAGCTAAATGAATGCCAGTCAACTACATATTGCCACGCAATTTCCGATTCCCTACTAAACACATATAACAGGGAATCCCCGATCATAGGTTACGTGCTGTTACGTTACGTACTTACCATAAACTAAAATTTGCCGGACAGTGACAGTGACCGAAAGGCGAGACAACGTAGTTGGAAAATAAATTGACAAATCTGGCAACACTGACTGTCCAGTAGATTTTAGTCTGTGGTACGTAATACGCATGTTATCTATGTTCGGGGATTTCCCAGTGTATGTTAGATATCTTTTAACGTTTACCTTAGAAATTATTTTTTATAAGTTAACTGGATATCCTCCTAAATAAATTAAAATATAATTATAAAAGGTACTTACACTTATACAATTTTAGGAGTGTTTTTGACTGTTCTGACCCACAAAACTGCCATTGTTAGTAGACAGCGATGTCCAAAGGTAAGCACCTACCGACTAATATTTTACTATTAAACAGAAATACCAACAAACTAGTAGGTATCTATCTACTTAATATCGCACGTTCGTATAACTACTCGTACACGTAGCATTATAATATATTTTAGACTCAGCGGCTTTGCCTTCGCGTGAGTTTATGTAGGTATGTTTATTTGATTTTCAGAAAAGATTATACTAGCTTCAGATAGTGAATCAGATACTGAAATGAACTGTAATTTTGACAATATGCGTAATGAATCAGAAAATTTATTCACTGAAAATGCTGATTCCATTCCAAGAAAAAAAAAAGCTTTCAGAAGTCGCCGGAAAAAGCAATACTCCAAATTGCAGCTTACCTTGAAGTGATACGTACATATCAGAACCAGATGAGTACAGTCAGTACGCTCAACGTTGGTCTAGTTCAGATTATACAGTTAAAGAATCCCAAAAACAAATCCCAAATTCAGAAAAAACAGTTTTGTGATGCGGCAGTGATGACAGAACTAGAGTACAAAGCGGAAGAAAATGAGAACATTAGAATTTCAAATTTAATGTTTTGTAAATTTATCTCGCATGAACTTGACCGGTATACCGGTGATGAACGGTATAATCTTATGCAAGAAATCATAAAAGTCTTTAAGAAAAATAATAAATAACAGTCTTAGTAATAGGGTACGGAATCCTAAATATGAGAAATTTTAGTGGTTGCGCCATTTCACATAATGTCGCGTTTTTGTTTAATTTAATTTTAATCGTATGGCAATTTCACGCATCCCTTTCCCATCCCTAACCCGGCACGAACCTTATGGACAACACTATCGCGTCCATAACGAGAAACGTCAAACTGACAGTTCCTCTTCGAATAAAACCGTCGTTGGAAACAGTCGAACAAATTGTTGCTCGCGTTTCTTTGGTGTTAAAATTTGAAATTTGTGTGGAGTTTTCAAGCTGATCTTCTAAAACCTGCAAGCCAACCTGCAGGTCATCTGCGAGGGAAGCCCTGGATCCAGGCCAAATCGTCGATCGCCGGAGTAAAGGTACGTGCCATCCTTCCTATAGCTGGAACCTATTTTGTCGTTGTCGTTCCTAATTCCCTAGGTTCTAGCTTTCCTAGACTAGAAGTTGCCCTACGATCCGCGTTTGTTTTTCGTAATTTCGCTGCTCCAAAGTTTCGAATCACCGCCGAATTTTGTTCTCGTAAATCGTCAGTTATTCCTTGTAAATTATTGTTAAATCGCGCAAACATTTAGTATTTTGATAAAAAGTAACAAATAAAAATTTGTTATCTTGTTTTGTAACACACACCAACGGCGCACGCACACATGAGTCATGTACTAACGAGACGTCACCGCGCGAGCCCCTACTACGCCGACCGCGCCGCGCCGTGCAGCGACCGAAACCTTTATAAGCGCCTCCACGCCCGTCCAGAGCCAGTCTGCGTTTGGTATGCCCGAGCGCACATCTCCTGCACCAGCCTAGGCCGGTCGTTGATTGCGTTCGAGTCACCTTACAAAGGCGCCCTCACTCGTACAGCTACGAGTGCCCGTGTTACTTTGTTAGCGAATGACACGAGCCTCTGCACTATACGAGTGACCCGACTGACTTAGAGTTACGTACATAGAATACTCATTTCCCTTTGATTTTGTTATTTTTTTCATTGATTAAAGTTTTGTTTTATTTGTATCGAGGGTTTTACTTATTTTCACTATTATAGTCGTAGACCCCCTTACAATTGGCGCCCACTTTGGGACTAAAATTTTAGATTTTGTTTTGTACCCAGACCCAATTCTTTTGTTTATTTTTTTTTTACATTTTTTTGTAACTACCCTCATTATTTTTTTTCACTATTTTGTTCCACTTTAATTTTGGTTTGTTATTTTAATTTTTTTTTTGTAACTACCCTCATTATCTTTTCTTTAGTTTTGTTTGTTGTTTTAATTTTTATTAACTACCCTCATTAAAGATTGATTTTTATAAAGTATTGCCTAGACGTAGTCGTAGAATTAACACAATGACTAATATAAGTTTTACGGAAGATCAGTTCCGAGAACTTTTAGAGGCAATGGGTAGTAGGTCTAATAGCCTTCTGCTAGATACCAAACCTGGTAGTTTTGCCGCTTGCAAGGCACGGTTTGATGGATCTCGCGACACAACAAAGGTTGAGGCCTTTATTTCAACCATTGTAACTTATAAAAAAATTGAAAAGGTCTCTGACGAAGACGCTAAAGAAGGGCTTTCGTTACTCTTGACGGGGGATGCTGCCATCTGGTGGATCGGGGTAAAAGACGAAACAAAAACGTGGGAAGATGTCCTGAAAATCCTACGCACTACATTCGCACCCAAAAGACCTGCCTACAAGATTTATGAAGAGTTAATAAATATCAAGCAACAGTCGCCCAAAGCAATCGAGCTCTTCGTGTCCAAGAAGCGAGCGCTAATGGCCGAACTTCCGAAGCCGTCCCTCTTGGAAGCGCAATGCCTTGATATACTTTATGCGTCCTTACACGCAAAAGTTAAAGACAAGGTGCCCAGAGACACAGTTAATACATTTGAGCAGTTCCTCACAAAAGCACGGCAAGTTGAAGACACCTTGACAGAAAATGTAAATGAAACGACAACGAAGCGAGAACGCTGTTCATTCTGTCGCGCCTTCGGTCACAAAGAAGCCGAATGCCGTCGGAAACCTAAAGAGAAGAAGACGAGTTCTGCAGCCACAGAGACAACATCGAAAGCTGGCTCGAGCTCAGAGAAGCCGCCAGTTCCGAGTAGGATTTCCTGCTACGGGTGCGGAGAACCCGGTGTTGTACGGAGCAAATGCTCCAAGTGCAATCACACTAAAGTTGGCTCAGTTGACGTTGAGTTTTACTCGTTAAACGCGAGTCTGTCTGCAGCATCACGACTCAGACCCACAGTACAGATAAAGATACATGGGGTAAACGGTCACGCACACATTGACACTGGAGCCAAATTGAGCGTAGCATCGTCCACTCTTCATATCGCAATGCTGAAAAGGGGAATAGACTTCAAAACTGAGACAGCCAACGTCATTCTGGCAGACGGAAAGAAAAGGAAATTAAACATCCAGAGAGCAGTCCTGCCGGTACAGTTGTGTGGACGGATTATCCCCACCAACTTTATAGTATTGCCGGAAACGCAAGACAATAGAACTCTGCTTGGCGTAGATTTCATACAGGATGCCAGTATAGTTCTTAACCTGCCACAGTTATTGTATCATTTCCTGGATGATCCTGCCAAGAAATACAACTTGGTGAATGAAGAGGATGACACATCCGTATCAACGATGCAGGCGCAACCCGAAGAATCGGTGTTCACCAAATTGGCAAAGTTGACAGCTCTAGAGCCAATGTTGAGTCCGATGGTCATGACGCCATCGCCAACTAAAATTGATACGACGTGCAACGAGGATGTCGGGAGATCCTACCGTCCGCCACGCATGATCGATTTGGAACCACCTCCAGCCACACCTCGACACGAAACAGTATATGGTGGTTATTCTCCGCGATTCGTCGGATCACTGTACAGAGATGCACAGCTGCATATCAACACCGACGAAGTCACGCTATCGCCAAGAAGCCAGTCCTTGTTTGATCGTGACACAAACGTCCACATCGCTATGATTGCGATGGCAGAAGAAACCGAGAACAATGGAACAGTTCTCTCACATGAACAGCAGGAACAGTTACGTAGCGTCCTTGAAAGAAATGAGGCCGCATTCTTGGATAACGGAAAACCGGCTGACCTGGTGGAGCATAGCATTGAAGTTACAACAAGTAAGCCAGTAGCTGTTCCACCGTACCGAATGTCCCCTCAACGCAGAGAAGCACTTCGTGAGCAGGTTGCCGCAATGCTACGTGAAGGCGTTGTCGTGCCTTCCAAATCGCCATGGGCAGCCCCAGTCGTAATGGTCCCCAAGAAAACTGGTGGTGTGAGAGTATGCATTGATTATAGGCAGCTGAATGCAATAACCGTAGCTGACAGTTATCCGTTGCCCAGAATCGATGACCTCCTGCATGAAGCAAAACCGACTCCGTACATGTCTTCGCTAGATCTCCGTGCGGGGTACTGGCAAATCAAAATGAGAAAAGAAGACCAAGAGAAGACAGCATTCGTAACCCCATTTGGATTATATGAGTTCCAAAGGATGCCATTTGGTCTGAGGAACGCACCTGCCACGTTCCAAAGGTTCGTCGACAGACTTAAGGTACAATTAGAGGGAATGAACATCCTGGCATATCTAGATGATATAATCCTCCTCTCTTGTACATTTGAACAACACATGAAGGACTTGGACCAGCTTCTCCGCCTCCTCAAAGATAATAATGTGGTTGTCAACCAAGACAAATGCCATTTCTGTCAAAATCAAATCGCATATCTCGGGCATGTTATCACCAAAGAAGGAATATCAACCGATCCAGCGAAAGTAGAAGCAATCGAAGGCATGGCAACACCAACCAATGTTCGTCAAGTACAATCATTCCTTCAAACATGTTCCTGGTACCGTCGCTTTGTGTCAGGGTTTGCGAAGATTGCCCAACCCCTTACCAAATTGACTAAGAAAGATTCAGCATGGGAATGGAAGGAAGAACAGGAAGCTGCGTTTACTAAGCTAAAGAAAAGTTTGACTAGTGCACCGATTTTACGACAGGCAGACATCAACAAACCATATATTATCAAAACTGATGCTAGCGAATATGCTATAGGAGCAGTTTTGGTCCAGGGGGAGGGTCAAGATGAACATCCCGTGGAGTACGCGAGCCGATTGTTAACCAAGCCGGAAAAAAATTATTCTACAACCGAGCGTGAAGCATTAGCGATCATTTGGGCTGTGACAAAGTTTCGAGGATATATTGAAGGTTCCTCTGCAGTAATTGCTACTGATCACCAAGCTTTGCGATGGCTGATGTCTCTCAAGTCGCCGACCGGACGTCTAGCGAGATGGGCCCTGCAACTCCAGCCATATAACCTCAGGATTGAGTACATACCTGGGAAGACAAACGTTGTTGCTGATCATCTCTCTCGCCCTCCTTGCTCCACGAGTACAGAGAACTACAGCGTATGTATCGTCGCAGTAGACATGCCTCGAAAGTCTGGAGCTGAAATCCGACAAGAACAGCGAGAAGATAGTGAATTAAGACGAATTATTGATGCCTTAGAAAAGCCCACTCAAGATGAAGATGGAAGCTATTGGTCCAGTAAAGGTTATCTGATGAATAGTGGAATGCTACACCGCTACCTGGAAGACAACGAAGGTGATTCGGCCCAACTTGTTATTCCTGAACAGGGAAAGACAACAATACTACATTGCTACCATGATGACCCAACAGCAGGCCATTATGGGGTTGACAAAACTTTACGCCGTATATCATCGAGATATTATTGGAAAGGGATGAGGAAGGACATCGAAAATTATGTCAAGAACTGTATCAAATGTCAAAGATACAAGCCAAGTAATTGGAAACCTGCAGGTTTACTGCAGACAACAGTAATGAATCAAAGATTTGAGACTATTTCATTTGATTTGTTTGGGCCTCTGCCTCCAACCCCTGACAAGAAGATGTGGATATTTATCGTAGAGGACGTGGCCACCCGCTGGGTTGAGTTATTTGCACTAGAACAAGCAACAGCAGAAACGTGCGCCACAATCCTGCTGAATGAAGTTTTCTTGCGTTATGGTTTTCCTCGCCGGTTGATAAGTGACAACGGGACACAATTCGTAAGCGCCGTTATGCAAAAGCTTACATATTGTCTGAATATTCAGCACTCCTTGACTCCAGTCTACCATCCACAAGCAAATCCAGTGGAGAGGAAAAATCGCGATATGAAAACTCAGCTCGCCATCTTGGTAGAAGATAATCACCGCACATGGGCAGAGAAGTTACCAAGCATTAGGTATGCTATGAATACATCGCAATGCCTTAGTACGAGCTACACTCCAGCTTACCTCTCTTTTGGAAGAGAACTGAGGACCCTCGATGACGTCAACCACGACTTGCGACAAGTCGTGCTCTCTGAAACTTTTATTCCAGAAATTACCCCTAAACTCATTTTATTAGCAGATACCTGGAAGAAAGCCAAAGAAATACAGGAAGATAAAGAAGAGTCAAGAAAGAAGCGGGTCGACGAGCATCGGCGCCCCACTCCTGCCTACCAGCCTGGTGACCTGGTGATGGTGAAATCCCACACCCACAGCAACGCAGCTCTGCATCACAGCGCAAAGTTTGCGCCTCGTCGCGACGGTCCCTACATCATTATCCGGCAACACGGGCCCTGCTCCTACGAAGTTGCCAACCGAACTGAGCCGGATCGTCCAATGGGTATTTATCACTCTTCAGCGCTGAGCCTTTATCAAGGCTCAGCCATCTCCGTTCCTAATCCTGAACGACCTATGCGCAGACGCGGCAGACCTAAGAAGCAGACGGAGACGGCGACGACGACGACAGAAGACACCTCAACTGGCTTCCTCGCCGAGACGTCTTCAGATCCAGAGGGGGAGACTGTAACACACACCAACGGCGCACGCACACATGAGTCATGTACTAACGAGACGTCACCGCGCGAGCCCCTACTACGCCGACCGCGCCGCGCCGTGCAGCGACCGAAACCTTTATAAGCGCCTCCACGCCCGTCCAGAGCCAGTCTGCGTTTGGTATGCCCGAGCGCACATCTCCTGCACCAGCCTAGGCCGGTCGTTGATTGCGTTCGAGTCACCTTACAAAGGCGCCCTCACTCGTACAGCTACGAGTGCCCGTGTTACTTTGTTAGCGAATGACACGAGCCTCTGCACTATACGAGTGACCCGACTGACTTAGAGTTACGTACATAGAATACTCATTTCCCTTTGATTTTGTTATTTTTTTCATTGATTAAAGTTTTGTTTTATTTGTATCGAGGGTTTTACTTATTTTCACTATTATAGTCGTAGACCCCCTTACAGTTTTATTTTCTGATCTTGGACGACTCCCCATTTTTTTCCAATATTTGAAAAATTGGAAAAATATTGGAAATTTTTAATTTTTTCTTTTCTTTTCATTCCGAAATTTTTCCATTACCGTAAAACGGGGTTAATAAAAATCGCGGGGGCAATAGAAAAAAAAATTGGTAAAAATTCAAAAGCTTTATACGGGAAACTCGGTGATCCCTGTAAAAATTCCAGTATTGAATTAATTTGGTAGTATTGTGTTTATTAGTCTGGCAATGTTTAAAGTGTGGCAACATTGCAAAATCTGTCAAAACGAAACGTCAAAGTGGTAAGCAAAAATACTGACTGAGATCAACGTTCTTCCATTATTTATTTGTATTTTAGTGTTTGTGGTGTAAATGTTGTTTATATTTACTGTGGGTGTTACCGACAATACATTTTGCTGCATAAATTGAGGTAAGAACATGCACTAATACTTTAAAATGTGTTTTTTTCGTAAGCCGTATTTTTTGAAATTTTTCGAGGTGATTAGACACACGAAAGGGGGGGAATAGACACGCCTGAACGGTCAATAGACACGAGAATATGGTGAACAGATACGGCAAAGGGGTTATTAGTTACGAAAGAGGGGTGATTAATTGTAATTAGTACAGGGTTGTCACGAAATTTCAAATTCCAGAATATTGTCTATATTTGGAATTATGTCGTTATTATAAGATATTTCCAAAAACAAATATTACTATGATTATTTTTATTATATTTTATTTCTTGTGATTGTTTTGGTTTTTATTTTATTTGTGAATTTTGAATTTTTTAATATTATTGCCCAGTTTTATTATTTATTTTTTCGTGAAGGTGCACTTTCTTTAATTTATGTAATTTGACATTTTAAAGTGTCTCTTTGGGGCTTATTTGAATAATTGAATTTGAATTTGTTTGAGTTTATAGCTTGGATTGCTGTTGTTAATATAATAACTGTTTTATTTCTCAGATACAAAAATGCCTCGAAACTATAAACCAGATCCACGGGGTAAGCAATATAGAAAATATGACAATGAAACAATCAAACAAGCTTTGGAAGAGTTTAAAATAACTCCAAATTGTTCACTAGCTTCTATTGCAAAAAAGTATAACATTAATAAATCTGTGCTATACCGACACAATAGGAAACATATGAAAAGACAAGGTGGACAGAATGCATTGGATGAAGACACAGAACTCCATATTGTTAAATATTTAAATATTTGCAGTGATTGGGGCTATCCATTAGACACATATGATTTAAGAGTTATGATTAAAACATATTTGGATACTTTAGTTATATCACACAAACGTTTCAAAAACAATATGCCAGGGCCAGATTATGCTACAAGATTTTTAAAAAGATATAAAGATAGTATTTCTTTGAGAATGTGCCAAAACATAAAAAAGTCGAGGGCTCAAGTTTCACCGGATTCAATTAATGAATACTTTGGGGAGTTAGAGCAGACACTTAAAGATGTCGACCCAAATAATATCGTTAACTACGATGAAACTAATCTTAGTGATGATCCTGGACGCAAGAAGGTTATAGTTAAAAGGGGAACCAAGTACCCTGAAAGAGTCCTTAATCAGTCAAAATCTTCAATATCCATAATGATGGCTGGCACAGCTGCAGGAGAGCTATTGCCCCCATATGTAATTTATAAAGCCAACAATATCTATGATACTTGGAGTACAGGTGGACCCAAAGGTACACGCTATAATAGAACTGCATCTGGGTGGATAGATAGCAATACTTTTGAAGATTACATCAAGTCCGTGGTGATTCCATTCTTTAAAGATAAACCCGGAAAAAAAATACTGATTGGTGATAATTTGTCATCCCATTTATCAATAGATGTCATAAAAATATGTGAGGAGCAAAATATCTCATTTGTGTTCCTACCTGCAAATTCTACCCATCTAACTCAGCCTCTAGACATCGCTTTCTTTAGGCCAATGAAAATTGCTTGGAGGAACATTTTATTAAAATGGAAAAAGACAGATGGCAAAAGTCAAGCCTCAGTGCCCAAAGGATGCTTCCCAAGATTATTAAAACAACTTATAAATGACTTGTCAGAAAATGTTGAGTCAAATATTAAAGCTGGCTTTCGAAAAGCAGGGATTATTCCTATTGACCGTGATCAAGTTCTATCAAAACTACCCAACTACGATAATGTAGACCCTGATAAGTCAAGATATGCCGTTGATAAATCGGTTTTAGACATACTGAAAGAAATGAGGTACGGCACAATGAATATTAAGGAACCAACACGTAAACGAAAATTAGATGCAGAAGCTGTAAAAAGTAAGGAAACATAGATGATGATAATTTAGAAAGTGAATCTGAACAAGAAATAAAAAATAAGACTTTAAAAACATGCAAACAAGATAACAAGAAAAAGAAGGTGGTGGTTATTCCCGGAAAAGCAGTTACTTTCGGTCACATAAATAATGACACTGAGAATCAAGAAAATATTGGCGCGGAAAATTTTAACATTTGTAAATCTACTAAGAAAAAAACTTACCAAGCAACTACTCGTAAATTCACGAAAAACCAGAAAAAAAGAAGAAGTAAAACAACTTATAGGAAAACTGAACAAGGATCTAATAAAAAAAGATATTAAAAAAGGAGTGCTGGAATCAGATGAAAAAAATAAAGACATAGACATTAATCTACTACCTATAGTATGCGTGGATGAATATGCTATTGCCAATGATTCTCAGCAGGCAGAAGAAGAACTGCTCATTAACAACTACATTGACCAATGTGCATCCAGCGTAGATTACTTACCTGATATAGAATCGGATAATTTATTTAGCGAGCCGTTAAAGGAATATAATGAACAGGAAAAAGAAAAGGAAAAAAAGAAAAAAGTTGAAATTATTTCTATAGAAAAAATCGAATGTGGGGTGAATTTACGTGAATGTAAAAAAAAACCTATAAATACTATAATTAACATACAAGACAAAAATAAAAACTTGAAACAAGTTACTTCACGCAGAGCAAGCTATTACAGAAGTGATGCTGAAATTTTAAGAGACTTGACTGATGAAAATCTTGAATAAAAAAAGATTAATACAGCTGATTTTGTTATGCAGGATGATTTTGTACTAGAATATGGGGCATTTCACGTGAAGCGGACAACGAAAAAAAGTCACAGTCACTAACATGTTATTCTATGGTCTAAGCTATCCACATACCAAATTTCAACTCAATCGGTCTACCCGTTAAAACGTGATAGAGGAACAAACATCCCTACTTACATACAATCTTAAGCTTTTGTAATATTGCTAGGATCTTGGTATCAAATGACTTCATAATGACACAAATGCGCAAGATTGTTATACATAATCATAATATTTAAATATAACCAACGTTTAAATGTATTTTTATATCACCGATATGTTTCAACAGGCAACGTTAAGTCACGCTCAGAGTGACATGTTCGTATTCAAATTGCTTTAACTCTTAGGCCCTCCGCACATGGAGCTACTCAAAAGGAACTAATCACAAACTCAAATTACTAACGAGTTTTTTGAGCGTCACCGCCCATACATTGCCATACAGGTTCGCACACGACGCGACTAGTCACTAACCAGTTAGTTACGCGTTGGCAACTGATCGCGCGCGACGCGTCGTGCCGGTCGCCGAGCTACTAGGTTACCCGAGTTTACTGTGTTTTGATGTGAAAAATGAATGATCAAGCCTTAAATATTAAATTTGTGCAGAAAGTGGAAGAGTGAAGTTTATATAATTATAAACAGTGATGTTTATATAATTATAAACTGACAGATTACTCACGAAAGGATGTAACAGAAAGAGCTTGGAGTGAAGTTGGAAAAGTATTTAATTTGACTGGTAAGTACCTATATTTAATTATTTTATTACAAAATATGATTCCATTGCCACGGTAATGCTGCATGGTGTTTAATAAAATAATTTGCCAAATAATCTCTGAGATTATAAGCTGATGATGTTGGAGTCACTTGAAGATTTTGTGGAGCAGGTATTGATTCAGGAGTGAAGTCAGTTGTTTCGAAATGTTGTGGTTCATACTGAATACCTTCTCTGCTTCGTACGAAATTATGCAAAATACACACAGATTTTATAATATTTGTAACTTTTTGCGGATCTCGACAACGTATAGGCCTGTCTAGAACGGCAAATTTCTCAGCCATCATTCCAAATGTACATTCAATTGTCTTTCTACCTCGACTCAGTCTATAATTAAACACTCTTTTAATATTGTTCAAAGTTCGTTTTGGATATGGTCTCATCAGATAGCGTAATAATGGAAACGCCTCATCACCTACGAAATAGTAGGGAAATTCTTGTTCGTCGTTTGGTAATCTTGAAGGCGCGGGAATATTAGCAGTGTTTTCTAGCCATTGTTTGATAGCTGAAGCATGAAATATTCCACCATCACTATTTCTCCCAGCGTAGCCACATTCAATTAATGTAAATAACCCGTCCGCATCACTACATGCCATCAAGACAACAGAATGAAATGACTTGTAGTAAAAATTACTTGATCCTGAAATAGGGAATTTCTCTATTCGGATATGTTTTCCATCTAAGGAACCGATACAATTAGGCAAATTCCACAACAAACTATAACGCTCTGATATACTCTTCCATTTTCTTACATTAGGGATTGGCATATAAATATCTTTTAGAACATTCCAAATAATGACTGTAGTTTCAGCGATTATCTGTGCAACTGTATTATCTCCTCTAGCAAAATAGTATCCGATGTTCACAAATGAATCGCCACTTGCCAAGTACCTGGAAACAAAAAAATAAGTTGTTAATTTTGTTTCAGAGGGCCAATGTAAAGAAAAATGGAAAAATTTGCGCGCAGTTTTCGTCCGGCACACAAAACCAGCTTCAAGTGGATCATCATCAAAAAACAAGAAACCTTATTATTTGGCCGATGCGATGCAATTTACCATTCCATTCATAAAAACTCTGAATAATACTGTATCAGGTAATCTCCCGCAGCAAGCAGTAGAAGAAGTGTTGGAACAAGAAGATAACGAAGAAGTAAATGAGTCGCAATCCATATTACATCAGAACATCCCATTATCATCTCAAAACATGACATCACCATCTCAAAGCACGCCATCACCATACCAAAACAATTCATCACCCATGTCATGCCCTTTGCCTGCATCTTCTCCTATAACCAATCAACCACTGTCGCCCTTGTCATGCCCTTTATCCAGACCACCTGCTTCCAGTACTGGCAGCCGCTTTACTCGTCGTAAAGGGAAATCATTTTCAACAATCGATGATGGTATTATGGACTACTTTAAAGCCAGAAAGGCTAAACTTGATAAAAACACTATAGAAACAGAGGACCCTAAGCGAATGTTTCTTCTAAGCTTACTGCCAGACATGAAAGCAATGTCCGACAGTCAAACAAGAACCTTCAAGCGACGAGTGCTGGCTTTAGTGGACGAAATTTTAGAGGAACCTCAGAGACCTTCTTTGGCACCATCACAGCAAGCCACATCATCATATAATTTTGAAACACAACATGTTTCTCTTTCCACGCAAGAGCAGCCTGTACCAAATGGACAGCGAGTCACACCAGCATATAATCAAATCCTGACATATTATGAATCAGTACCGAGTCTTATTAATACAGATGATGATTAAAATATGGTTTTAATAATAAAGTATGCTTTGTGGTATATCAGGGTGTTTCTTTATTTTAATAGTAGGTACTTACTTGTAATTACTGTAACATACTACCACGTTCCCACTACAGGGGCATAAGTCTCTTTCCAATGAAAGAAGGGCTTAACGGGTCTGGTCTGGTACTTCAAATCAACATTCAGTAGATCAAAACTTGTTATGTCAAAATCGCATAGTGAGCAACTCATTAGATCAGTACGATTTTTAAAACTATCGCGAGTGTTCTCCATAACTAAAAACAAAAACGGCACAACTCACGTCTAAAATTGTCGAGAATATCTCGACCACGGTTTCGGACAATTACGATGTCCTTCATCAGGAGATCACGATATCGCCGATATCTGCGCCGATATCTGCGGGCGGACTCACATCACCATATATCCCATTTAGCCTCAGTGCCAAGATCACTGATTGGAAGGGCTCTTAGACTTTGTGACCCGGAGTATGTCCAAGAGGAGCTTGACCATGTCAGACGAGCACTAGAGGGGAATGGGTACTGCTGGAGTCAATGCCGTCGCTGGGCCAACCCACAGGTTGACAGGTTGAAGCGACCGGAAATGCCAGGAAGATCGCCAGTGTATCTGCCCTTTGTCAAGGGTGTGACAGATAAGATCGGTCGTCTCTTGGACCGCAGGTGTGGAATCCGGGCTAGATTCAGACCGCCTGGTAAGCTGCGTCAACTGTTGCGATCGCCGAAGGACAAGGAGGCATTGTGTGGGCCGGGTGTATATAAGATCCCTTGCGACTGTGGTCGATCTTATATTGGCGAAACACAACGGAACATTTCCACACGAATTACGGAACACATTAGGGCCGTGAAGAATATGGAAACTGACCGATCCGCAGTAGCTGAACACGCATACATCTCCGATTCGAAGCATTATCTGAGATTCGATAAAGTCTCCGTGCTGGCAAAGGAGAAGTTTTTCGTGCCGCGGAAATTTAAGGAGGCAATCGAAATTGGTCGCTATGCTAATTTTAATCGGGATCGTGGATGGGCCATTCCTTCGGCGTGGATGCCTGTGCTTAATACCCGTGATCGTGCGTTAACGTCTGTCCGCGAATGTGATACAACAAGTGCGGTGTGTCTGCAGCCTAACGATGCGTCAGACATAAGTGGTAGCGACAGTGAGTCAGCCGTCCCCCCGCCGGCACCGTCGCAGCGCTCGGTCCGTGCATCGGCGCGGGCGCTCGCCAGTGAGCGCCGGTTACTGCAGCAGGCGTGATCTCCTGATGAAGGACATCGTAATTGTCCGAAACCGTGGTCGAGATATTCTCGACAATTTTAGACGTGAGTTGTGCCGTTTTTGTTTTTAGTCATTAGATCAGTGTTTAATTTAAATATGTAGGGAACCGCTGATCTAATGAATTGTTGACATAGCAAGTTTTTTTGTATTGAATGTTAATTTGAAGTACCAGACCCGGGCTCCCAGGGGGTAAATTCTAAGTTGGGTGGAAGCAAGGTCAGTTAACCTTGCTACTAATTAAATACATAGGTACATGCATATACTCTCGTCCGTGATCCCCAGAAGGGGGTGGACATAGAGCCTTGGAATCACTAATAAATAAATAGAAATCTTACCTTAGCGTTATTAAAATTCTTTCTTCTGCGCCCACGCACTCCCGCATGTTAGTATTTTTTTTACAAATAGCAGAAGCTATTAACTGTACCAAATGTACATAGCTATCTTTGGACATTCTATAGAATCCCACAAATTTATTATCTGTTTCACGCAGCTCTCGTGCTGCAACTGACAATCTGCAGTTCACATTATTTTGGATATATGGGTGAATCCAAAATCTGCGTCGATTCCTTCGGCGTCTGTTATGATGATAATATAGTATAATGACATCGTCATCTTCGCTCGATCCACTCGACATTTTTATTGCTTCCAATATTTCCCCTTGCTAGGTTTTTCGCACGTGTTTATTTGGTAGTAGAAATAACAGGAGTGACTGAAACCTTGCAATGTGAGTAGCGTCGTGTGCGAAATACAGTTTATAACTAGTTTGTAATTCTAATTACTGATTAATTCCGTCATATTTGAGTAGCTCCATGTGCGGAGGGCCTTAAACTAATTCTCAGCCCATCCTACAATTTTTATGGTAAAATTAATAAATATAGAGCTATATTTTGGCATAAAAAAATTAAAAATTAAATTGGCCGAAGTTATCCAAAAATCCATTTGAAATACTCACTTCCGGTTTAACACTAGAAAAAAAATTCAAATTTGGAATTCATAATTCATTTAATCACAAGCGAAAATGGGTATAAAAAAAGGTAACAGTAGAAATGTAAAAACATTCAGATCGCCATTATCTACCTTTCGGCATGCTGTGTTGAAAACAATAATAATTACATAATATTAATAATAATAAAAGAATGTCAAATTAAATACAAATTACATTAAAAAATAACATCATCAATGTCAAGGTAAAAATTAATACATGTCAAAAGAAAATAAATAAAAATCACATTAATCATTTAAATTTTGTCTGATAAGAAGTCATGGACACTGTAGTAAGCTTTAGATAGTAATAACAACTTGACTCTTTTTTTAAACATTACAATTGTTTTAGCCTCAAGTATAGATCTGGGCAAATGGTTATAGATTCTAGGAGCCATACAGAATACGCTTTTGTTGTGTAGCGCCGTCATGTTTAAAGGAAAACAGACTTTATGTTGAAGGCGTCTGCTCCTAAAATTACTATATAAATGTAAATTTTGACGCACAAATATGACAGTTTCTAAAATATATATACATGGTAGAGTCAAAATCTTTAGGCTTAAAAAATATGGCTTACAACTGTCCGTTTGTTTCAATTTGCAAATAGCCCTAATGCATCTCTTTTGAGCCCTAAATACACGCTCCTTGTCAGTGCAATTGCCCCAAAACATGATACCATATCTAAGACACGATGCTACATAGCCATGGTAGGCTGTTATTACCGTGGATGTACTCATTCTCTTAGAAAGCATATATAGAGAGTAAGAGAACTGGTTTAATTTTAAGCATAAAGCCTCAGCATGACTTTTCCAGTTCAAATTGGAATCAATATTCAAACCTAAAAACCTTGTGGTGTCAATTTGTTCAATTTTATGTCCTGAATAATCTATTTCAATGTCTTTTAACCTATCAATTCTATTTCTAAATGTCATTACATACGTTTTCGTCAAATTCATTTGTAAATTATTTATTGTTAGCCATTCTAAAATATTGTCAAGAGTGCTTTTTATTTCTTCTTCCATGTGTATACGATCTTTACTGGTAAAAAGGACAGTACTATCATCAGCAAATAATACTGTCGGATGCTTGATGACTCGTGGAAGGTCATTTATATACACAATGAATAAGAGTGGGCCCAATACGCTTCCCTGCGGTACACCACATCCCAATTCTTTGTATGCCGATGTGAAAACTATTTCGTGCTTATTTTTTGGACAAATTTGTGTTATCTGAGTGGTTTGTTTACGATTAGATAAATACGAGTTTAGTAGTTTATGGACATTACCTCTAACACCATATGTATATAATTTTTTTAATAGCTGTGAGTGATCTACAAAATCGAAAGCTTTAGTGAGATCCATAAAGAGAGCACATACTGGTGTTTTGGTGTCTAAATTAGTAATTATTTCTTGCAGAAAGTTAAAGAAATCTGATTTAAAAGTCAAACAAGTGAAATTTTAAAAATACTTTTTAAAAACAAGCTTTAATTATCATTACCATCTTGCATCATAATATAGTACTCGTCAAGACGAATCAAATGAGCCCAAACTCGATGGGGTTGCGTTGTTTAATGACAGAGTTCCTATAGCCACCTTCCAGCTCCATCATCAGATCAGCTCCATATCATAATAATATTGCATTGTCATCCGATTTACACACGCATGCAAATTTTCAGCTCAATTGGAAACCGGGAAGTGGGTCAAATCAATTTTGCAAGATTTGATTACAGACAGACAGACAGACAGACAAACAGACAGACAGACAGACAGACAGACAACAGACAGGTAAAAGTAATATAAAGCTTGTAAAAGAGCAGTCAATTATCTACAAAACAAAATACATTTAATATTTTAAAATAAATATCTTCAATACGAAAATAAAATTTCAAAGGAATCCTTACGTCATTTTGGTCAATTCTATAGAACCCCATATCTTCATAAAAAAAATCAAATAAAAAAATAAATACGTGAACATGTTCATATCCCCTAGAAGTACAAATATGCCCAATATGAACGATTTTCAAAACCTCACCTTTTTTTCGTTGTCCGCTTCACGTGAAATGCCCCATATTTCAGGTGTGTATAATACTAACATCATAAACCATCAACTTGTGTTTTATGAGTTTCAAATACGCAAACACAATTAGAGCTCCCAATCACATAATCACGTCGATTTGTACGAAAGGCAATTTTTTTTTTGCATTAATTTTATACACACAGAATAAAGTTAGTTTTAACGTTAGTAAGTAATATTTACCTTAAATATCCCAACTGTTCAAAAGATCATCCTGTGTAGGTTAAGTAATTTGTCTAATATTGAAATACGAGTAATATAAAAAGTAAATATTAGCTATATAAGTGTAAGTTTTTAAATTGTTTACTTTTTTTTTTATTTTGTTTAGGACTGATAATGTTCAAAAGGTTGATTTTTTATTATTAATAATATAATTGATTCTGTATGATGTTGATTATAGGTATATTTTAATCTATTATTAATAAAATGAAAATGTCATTTAGAAGCCAAAGTATATTTTCATAAGTGCAATTTTTTTGTTTTGTTTGAGTTTGAAGTTAATGTTTTTGTAGAACTGATTATGTTTCATATGTTAATTTTTTATTATTAATAATATTTTATTGATTTTATATGATGTTGATTATATCTTTTAATTTATATATAATAATATGAAAATTTCTGTAGAAGCCAAAGTTTATTTCCATAAGTGTGATTTTTTAAGTTTGAAGATTAAGTTTGTGTAGAATTGATTGTTTAAAATGTTGATTTTTTTATTAATAAAATTATTGATTCTGTATGATGTTGATTATTTTTTTTATAATAATATAAAATTGTCATTTAGAAGCCAAAGTTTATTTTTGAGTTTGAAGTTTAACTTTATAATATGTATGTGAATTATATTTAATATGATGGACGATAATACTTGTGAACATTAAAATAACGATATATTTTAATGTAATTTTAAAGATATATAAAATATTACAAGATTTTTTTATTTGCTTTGGTACTATGATCTAAATAACGTCAAATAATAATCATTTATGCCGGAGGTTGGCTTCCTTTGCACTCGGTCAACTAGGTGGTTACCCCAACTTTTATTCTGCCGCCTAAGCTGTGATGTGCAAACATCTCTGTGCTCCGGTAGATAGTAGAAGGGCACTGTAATTACTAGAAAGTTGAAGAAAAATTCTTTAAAAAAAATCTGCGAACCTAAAATGAGGCAGCCCTACGACATTTTTCTAATCACCCCTCATGTGTGACTTTTGTCCCCCGATGGTAGGTAAATAGAAATCACGTAAATTTTGCGGGTTTTCTCATTAATTATTAATATAACCGAATAGAACCGAATATATTTCAGTACTTTGACCTACGACTCAATAAATACAGGCTTACAAAGTCGAGTATCAGTTTTATAACATCACGAAAACCTTTTAAAGAAGTTGGAAGACCTATCTATTCACCCCGTTTTACGGTACCCATCATTATCTGAATCACACGTGTTTTAATTTACTCGACCCTTTCCCCACACCACACCTCATGGCGACCCTGCCATGCCGTTGCGCCTGTGGGTGTCGGGTGTCCGGCTAAAAGCCTTATTACACTTGGCTGAATTTAGTTCAACCGAACAAGTTGCAGAACATGGCGTTGAAGGAAATAACAAAAATCAAAGGAGTGCAATAGAAAACAAAGGATAAGCTATTGCAATTCTTTTGGAAGTTTCCAACCGCGCCAATAAATAATATTTTTAATAACGGTGTATGGTTCAGATCACAATGGAAATATTTACCTCTAAATCATAGTCACATTAAAGCAGTGCAAAGAGCAAACCCCAAACTAGTCGAACAGGCTGTCAGCAGCCAACACTTTGACGACGATGGCTGGAAAAATATAAGATATGCAGACGTACAGAAAAACTTCCAAGCCACGCTTGCGCTTTAAAGGTTCCACCTTGCGGTCAATACACCGAACTGGCACACCCTCAATCAACTTAAAAAAACTGACCTGACCTTGGGAGCTATAACACACCGCCTCCTGCAACAACGCGATGCCCTGAAGGAGGCCTTTAAATCTTTAACCGAGAGCACTTAAGCAGAACTCAAGCAGAAGTTTTTAGGAAACTCCAAATTCAGGAAAATACCCGACCAGCTGCTGCAATACACTTGTGGAAGACGAGCATAATCCATCCTAGCTTGCAGAGAGACATACAAATCCAACAATAAAGTCCTCAATGACATGCTGCACGACATTCCACCGTCTGCCACACATCTGTTCTCGGCAGAGAATGTCCAATATCATGAAAGACAAGGGGGAGGGAGCCTCAAAGTTCTTTCTTAAAAAACTCACCGCCCCCACAAAAACCTCACAAGCAAGCCGGCACCTCATCTACGGCAAACAACAAAAACGCCAAAAGCAACAGTTGGAAGCCTCAAAAGAAGTAGCAGGGCCATAACCAAACCAGGCGCCACAATTTTGTCGTTAAAACTCCTATGTCAAAATGATCTCACTGGTGTGTAATTTTCGACTTTATGACAGCCACATAGAGTATAATTCTCATTAAATCAAATTTCACGCGATATTATGTCGACGTGCGCATCATAGCCCTGCAGGGGTAGTTATGAAGAGAGAGTTTCTACACTTGATGGTATAGATATGAGTTGTATAGCTTGGAAAGACAACAAGATAGTTACCCTGTTATCTACCTATGCTGGAGCATTGCCTATGACTAAAGTCCACAGAGATGACAAGTCAAAAAAAGAAAATAATGATATTACTTGCCCATTTATTGTTCAGGAATATAATAAACACATGGGAGGAATAGATCTTATGGACAGCTTTTTGGGCAGAAATCATATAACAATGAGATCTAAAAAGTGATACTTGCGTTTTTTTTTCATTTATTTGATCTTGCAGTAATAAACTCATGGATTGTTTATAAAAAAAATGCTCAGGAAAGAGGTGAACCTAAAAGGAGCTTGCTTACAATAAGCCAATTTAGAAATGAATTGGCCTTTGTGCTTTGCAACAAAGGAACCACTAAAGATGCTAAAAGAGGGAGTCCTAGCAGCAGTTTCTTAGAAAAAAAATTGCTGTCAAAAAAAAAGAATAGGTTCTCCAGCCCCTACAAAAAACCTAAGGAGAGATGGTTTAGAACATTGGCCAATAGTGGGTGGTTCACTCCGGTGTAAATATCCTAAATGTAACAATGTACATTTATTTCAGGATATTGTGGTTTTTCAACAATACGTATCCTGTAATAAATGTGGAGTTAATTTATGCCTTAATAAAAATAATAATTGTTTTATAAGATATCATGAAGAATAAAAGGATGTATTTTGATATTCTATGTTTTATTCATTTAGTACTGAGCTAAACATGTGACATTGCATGATGATGGATATTACCATCATATTGTTTTTTATGCATTTCATATTATTTATTTTAACTAGATTTTTTTTTATATGGTTCCTTTAATCTATAGCATTTATTACGTCCTCTTGTTTATTTCACGAAATTAGAAAAAAACATGCAAAGGGGTAAACCAGAAAGTTATAAATCCACGGCATTTAAAACAATTAATAGCAAAGAAGAATTAGACGATTTGGAAAAAAAAATTAAGCAATCCTGAAATTTATTGAATAATCTTTCCGTCGTGTGAGCAAAGGAAAAACTCGTGGACACAAGAATGCTTACTCGTTAGCTGATGTAATGTTTAATCGCCAATTTATGACTCCATGTTCTTGAGCTGGAGGAACATGGCGTGAAGAACCAATGTTTTAAGGCATACGCGAAGACCATTGCTTTTTTTCCAAAATAATACACAATTCTGATGAAGAGTTCATTATACCAGATTGTGAAAACTTTTTAAAGAATATCACGCCATGCATTAAAAAGAAGCACAGCTAAACTGTTGCGTGCTTCAACACAAAAGAGAAGATCAAAACAGGCACCATTGGGAGATGCCAGTAACTGTACTGGGGGGTGTGGGAACTAAACTTCATCCACAAGTTCCAAGCCAACCTCACCTGCTCGCGGTACATCCTGCTGACTTACAAATGAGGCTCTGGCGATCGACAGATGGCGGTATAACCATCCAGATCGTGGATGGGCCATTCCTTCGGCGTGGATGCCTGTGCTTAATACCCGTGATCGTGCGTTAACGTCTGTCCGCGAATGTGATACAACAAGTGCGGTGTGTCTGCAGCCTAACGATGCGTCAGACATAAGTGGTAGCGACAGTGAGTCAGCCGTCCCCCCGCCGGCACCGTCGCAGCGCTCGGTCCGTGCATCGGCGCGGGCGCTCGCCAGTGAGCGCCGGTTACTGCAGCAGGCGTGATCTCCTGATGAAGGACATCGTAATTGTCCGAAACCGTGGTCGAGATATTCTCGACAATTTTAGACGTGAGTTGTGCCGTTTTTGTTTTTAGTCATTAGATCAGTGTTTAATTTAAATATGTAGGGAACCGCTGATCTAATGAATTGTTGACATAGCAAGTTTTTTTGTATTGAATGTTAATTTGAAGTACCAGACCCGGGCTCCCAGGGGGTAAATTCTAAGTTGGGTGGAAGCAAGGTCAGTTAACCTTGCTACTAATTAAATACATAGGTACATGCATATACTCTCGTCCGTGATCCCCAGAAGGGGGTGGACATAGAGCCTTGGAATCACTAATAAATAAATAGAAATCTTACCTTAGCGTTATTAAAATTCTTTCTTCTGCGCCCACGCACTCCCGCATGTTAGTATTTTTTTTACAAATAGCAGAAGCTATTAACTGTACCAAATGTACATAGCTATCTTTGGACATTCTATAGAATCCCACAAATTTATTATCTGTTTCACGCAGCTCTCGTGCTGCAACTGACAATCTGCAGTTCACATTATTTTGGATATATGGGTGAATCCAAAATCTGCGTCGATTCCTTCGGCGTCTGTTATGATGATAATATAGTATAATGACATCGTCATCTTCGCTCGATCCACTCGACATTTTTATTGCTTCCAATATTTCCCCTTGCTAGGTTTTTCGCACGTGTTTATTTGGTAGTAGAAATAACAGGAGTGACTGAAACCTTGCAATGTGAGTAGCGTCGTGTGCGAAATACAGTTTATAACTAGTTTGTAATTCTAATTACTGATTAATTCCGTCATATTTGAGTAGCTCCATGTGCGGAGGGCCTTAAACTAATTCTCAGCCCATCCTACAATTTTTATGGTAAAATTAATAAATATAGAGCTATATTTTGGCATAAAAAAATTAAAAATTAAATTGGCCGAAGTTATCCAAAAATCCATTTGAAATACTCACTTCCGGTTTAACACTAGAAAAAAAATTCAAATTTGGAATTCATAATTCATTTAATCACAAGCGAAAATGGGTATAAAAAAAGGTAACAGTAGAAATGTAAAAACATTCAGATCGCCATTATCTACCTTTCGGCATGCTGTGTTGAAAACAATAATAATTACATAATATTAATAATAATAAAAGAATGTCAAATTAAATACAAATTACATTAAAAAATAACATCATCAATGTCAAGGTAAAAATTAATACATGTCAAAAGAAAATAAATAAAAATCACATTAATCATTTAAATTTTGTCTGATAAGAAGTCATGGACACTGTAGTAAGCTTTAGATAGTAATAACAACTTGACTCTTTTTTTAAACATTACAATTGTTTTAGCCTCAAGTATAGATCTGGGCAAATGGTTATAGATTCTAGGAGCCATACAGAATACGCTTTTGTTGTGTAGCGCCGTCATGTTTAAAGGAAAACAGACTTTATGTTGAAGGCGTCTGCTCCTAAAATTACTATATAAATGTAAATTTTGACGCACAAATATGACAGTTTCTAAAATATATATACATGGTAGAGTCAAAATCTTTAGGCTTAAAAAATATGGCTTACAACTGTCCGTTTGTTTCAATTTGCAAATAGCCCTAATGCATCTCTTTTGAGCCCTAAATACACGCTCCTTGTCAGTGCAATTGCCCCAAAACATGATACCATATCTAAGACACGATGCTACATAGCCATGGTAGGCTGTTATTACCGTGGATGTACTCATTCTCTTAGAAAGCATATATAGAGAGTAAGAGAACTGGTTTAATTTTAAGCATAAAGCCTCAGCATGACTTTTCCAGTTCAAATTGGAATCAATATTCAAACCTAAAAACCTTGTGGTGTCAATTTGTTCAATTTTATGTCCTGAATAATCTATTTCAATGTCTTTTAACCTATCAATTCTATTTCTAAATGTCATTACATACGTTTTCGTCAAATTCATTTGTAAATTATTTATTGTTAGCCATTCTAAAATATTGTCAAGAGTGCTTTTTATTTCTTCTTCCATGTGTATACGATCTTTACTGGTAAAAAGGACAGTACTATCATCAGCAAATAATACTGTCGGATGCTTGATGACTCGTGGAAGGTCATTTATATACACAATGAATAAGAGTGGGCCCAATACGCTTCCCTGCGGTACACCACATCCCAATTCTTTGTATGCCGATGTGAAAACTATTTCGTGCTTATTTTTTGGACAAATTTGTGTTATCTGAGTGGTTTGTTTACGATTAGATAAATACGAGTTTAGTAGTTTATGGACATTACCTCTAACACCATATGTATATAATTTTTTTAATAGCTGTGAGTGATCTACAAAATCGAAAGCTTTAGTGAGATCCATAAAGAGAGCACATACTGGTGTTTTGGTGTCTAAATTAGTAATTATTTCTTGCAGAAAGTTAAAGAAATCTGATTTAAAAGTCAAACAAGTGAAATTTTAAAAATACTTTTTAAAAACAAGCTTTAATTATCATTACCATCTTGCATCATAATATAGTACTCGTCAAGACGAATCAAATGAGCCCAAACTCGATGGGGTTGCGTTGTTTAATGACAGAGTTCCTATAGCCACCTTCCAGCTCCATCATCAGATCAGCTCCATATCATAATAATATTGCATTGTCATCCGATTTACACACGCATGCAAATTTTCAGCTCAATTGGAAACCGGGAAGTGGGTCAAATCAATTTTGCAAGATTTGATTACAGACAGACAGACAGACAGACAGACAGACAGACAGACAGACAGACAGACAACAGACAGGTAAAAGTAATATAAAGCTTGTAAAAGAGCAGTCAATTATCTACAAAACAAAATACATTTAATATTTTAAAATAAATATCTTCAATACGAAAATAAAATTTCAAAGGAATCCTTACGTCATTTTGGTCAATTCTATAGAACCCCATATCTTCATAAAAAAAATCAAATAAAAAAATAAATACGTGAACATGTTCATATCCCCTAGAAGTACAAATATGCCCAATATGAACGATTTTCAAAACCTCACCTTTTTTTCGTTGTCCGCTTCACGTGAAATGCCCCATATTTCAGGTGTGTATAATACTAACATCATAAACCATCAACTTGTGTTTTATGAGTTTCAAATACGCAAACACAATTAGAGCTCCCAATCACATAATCACGTCGATTTGTACGAAAGGCAATTTTTTTTTTGCATTAATTTTATACACACAGAATAAAGTTAGTTTTAACGTTAGTAAGTAATATTTACCTTAAATATCCCAACTGTTCAAAAGATCATCCTGTGTAGGTTAAGTAATTTGTCTAATATTGAAATACGAGTAATATAAAAAGTAAATATTAGCTATATAAGTGTAAGTTTTTAAATTGTTTACTTTTTTTTTTATTTTGTTTAGGACTGATAATGTTCAAAAGGTTGATTTTTTATTATTAATAATATAATTGATTCTGTATGATGTTGATTATAGGTATATTTTAATCTATTATTAATAAAATGAAAATGTCATTTAGAAGCCAAAGTATATTTTCATAAGTGCAATTTTTTTGTTTTGTTTGAGTTTGAAGTTAATGTTTTTGTAGAACTGATTATGTTTCATATGTTAATTTTTTATTATTAATAATATTTTATTGATTTTATATGATGTTGATTATATCTTTTAATTTATATATAATAATATGAAAATTTCTGTAGAAGCCAAAGTTTATTTCCATAAGTGTGATTTTTTAAGTTTGAAGATTAAGTTTGTGTAGAATTGATTGTTTAAAATGTTGATTTTTTTATTAATAAAATTATTGATTCTGTATGATGTTGATTATTTTTTTTATAATAATATAAAATTGTCATTTAGAAGCCAAAGTTTATTTTTGAGTTTGAAGTTTAACTTTATAATATGTATGTGAATTATATTTAATATGATGGACGATAATACTTGTGAACATTAAAATAACGATATATTTTAATGTAATTTTAAAGATATATAAAATATTACAAGATTTTTTTATTTGCTTTGGTACTATGATCTAAATAACGTCAAATAATAATCATTTATGCCGGAGGTTGGCTTCCTTTGCACTCGGTCAACTAGGTGGTTACCCCAACTTTTATTCTGCCGCCTAAGCTGTGATGTGCAAACATCTCTGTGCTCCGGTAGATAGTAGAAGGGCACTGTAATTACTAGAAAGTTGAAGAAAAATTCTTTAAAAAAAATCTGCGAACCTAAAATGAGGCAGCCCTACGACATTTTTCTAATCACCCCTCATGTGTGACTTTTGTCCCCCGATGGTAGGTAAATAGAAATCACGTAAATTTTGCGGGTTTTCTCATTAATTATTAATATAACCGAATAGAACCGAATATATTTCAGTACTTTGACCTACGACTCAATAAATACAGGCTTACAAAGTCGAGTATCAGTTTTATAACATCACGAAAACCTTTTAAAGAAGTTGGAAGACCTATCTATTCACCCCGTTTTACGGTACCCATCATTATCTGAATCACACGTGTTTTAATTTACTCGACCCTTTCCCCACACCACACCTCATGGCGACCCTGCCATGCCGTTGCGCCTGTGGGTGTCGGGTGTCCGGCTAAAAGCCTTATTACACTTGGCTGAATTTAGTTCAACCGAACAAGTTGCAGAACATGGCGTTGAAGGAAATAACAAAAATCAAAGGAGTGCAATAGAAAACAAAGGATAAGCTATTGCAATTCTTTTGGAAGTTTCCAACCGCGCCAATAAATAATATTTTTAATAACGGTGTATGGTTCAGATCACAATGGAAATATTTACCTCTAAATCATAGTCACATTAAAGCAGTGCAAAGAGCAAACCCCAAACTAGTCGAACAGGCTGTCAGCAGCCAACACTTTGACGACGATGGCTGGAAAAATATAAGATATGCAGACGTACAGAAAAACTTCCAAGCCACGCTTGCGCTTTAAAGGTTCCACCTTGCGGTCAATACACCGAACTGGCACACCCTCAATCAACTTAAAAAAACTGACCTGACCTTGGGAGCTATAACACACCGCCTCCTGCAACAACGCGATGCCCTGAAGGAGGCCTTTAAATCTTTAACCGAGAGCACTTAAGCAGAACTCAAGCAGAAGTTTTTAGGAAACTCCAAATTCAGGAAAATACCCGACCAGCTGCTGCAATACACTTGTGGAAGACGAGCATAATCCATCCTAGCTTGCAGAGAGACATACAAATCCAACAATAAAGTCCTCAATGACATGCTGCACGACATTCCACCGTCTGCCACACATCTGTTCTCGGCAGAGAATGTCCAATATCATGAAAGACAAGGGGGAGGGAGCCTCAAAGTTCTTTCTTAAAAAACTCACCGCCCCCACAAAAACCTCACAAGCAAGCCGGCACCTCATCTACGGCAAACAACAAAAACGCCAAAAGCAACAGTTGGAAGCCTCAAAAGAAGTAGCAGGGCCATAACCAAACCAGGCGCCACAATTTTGTCGTTAAAACTCCTATGTCAAAATGATCTCACTGGTGTGTAATTTTCGACTTTATGACAGCCACATAGAGTATAATTCTCATTAAATCAAATTTCACGCGATATTATGTCGACGTGCGCATCATAGCCCTGCAGGGGTAGTTATGAAGAGAGAGTTTCTACACTTGATGGTATAGATATGAGTTGTATAGCTTGGAAAGACAACAAGATAGTTACCCTGTTATCTACCTATGCTGGAGCATTGCCTATGACTAAAGTCCACAGAGATGACAAGTCAAAAAAAGAAAATAATGATATTACTTGCCCATTTATTGTTCAGGAATATAATAAACACATGGGAGGAATAGATCTTATGGACAGCTTTTTGGGCAGAAATCATATAACAATGAGATCTAAAAAGTGATACTTGCGTTTTTTTTTCATTTATTTGATCTTGCAGTAATAAACTCATGGATTGTTTATAAAAAAAATGCTCAGGAAAGAGGTGAACCTAAAAGGAGCTTGCTTACAATAAGCCAATTTAGAAATGAATTGGCCTTTGTGCTTTGCAACAAAGGAACCACTAAAGATGCTAAAAGAGGGAGTCCTAGCAGCAGTTTCTTAGAAAAAAAATTGCTGTCAAAAAAAAAGAATAGGTTCTCCAGCCCCTACAAAAAACCTAAGGAGAGATGGTTTAGAACATTG
The DNA here is from genome assembly GCA_947507615.1 of Hemithea aestivaria. Classification (NCBI taxonomy): domain Eukaryota; kingdom Metazoa; phylum Arthropoda; class Insecta; order Lepidoptera; family Geometridae; genus Hemithea; species Hemithea aestivaria. The sequence continues at coordinate 13,502,162 of OX382341.1, read as the reverse complement.
GCCAATAGTGGGTGGTTCACTCCGGTGTAAATATCCTAAATGTAACAATGTACATTTATTTCAGGATATTGTGGTTTTTCAACAATACGTATCCTGTAATAAATGTGGAGTTAATTTATGCCTTAATAAAAATAATAATTGTTTTATAAGATATCATGAAGAATAAAAGGATGTATTTTGATATTCTATGTTTTATTCATTTAGTACTGAGCTAAACATGTGACATTGCATGATGATGGATATTACCATCATATTGTTTTTTATGCATTTCATATTATTTATTTTAACTAGATTTTTTTTTATATGGTTCCTTTAATCTATAGCATTTATTACGTCCTCTTGTTTATTTCACGAAATTAGAAAAAAACATGCAAAGGGGTAAACCAGAAAGTTATAAATCCACGGCATTTAAAACAATTAATAGCAAAGAAGAATTAGACGATTTGGAAAAAAAAATTAAGCAATCCTGAAATTTATTGAATAATCTTTCCGTCGTGTGAGCAAAGGAAAAACTCGTGGACACAAGAATGCTTACTCGTTAGCTGATGTAATGTTTAATCGCCAATTTATGACTCCATGTTCTTGAGCTGGAGGAACATGGCGTGAAGAACCAATGTTTTAAGGCATACGCGAAGACCATTGCTTTTTTTCCAAAATAATACACAATTCTGATGAAGAGTTCATTATACCAGATTGTGAAAACTTTTTAAAGAATATCACGCCATGCATTAAAAAGAAGCACAGCTAAACTGTTGCGTGCTTCAACACAAAAGAGAAGATCAAAACAGGCACCATTGGGAGATGCCAGTAACTGTACTGGGGGGTGTGGGAACTAAACTTCATCCACAAGTTCCAAGCCAACCTCACCTGCTCGCGGTACATCCTGCTGACTTACAAATGAGGCTCTGGCGATCGACAGATGGCGGTATAACCATCCAAATAAGCATAGGTAAGTCACCTAGGTCGGTGGTGGGCAGCAGCGCCACCGATACAAGACCCTACGCCCTGCGATAGCCAACACGCATGCCCAGCGCGGCAATTAAGGGCAAAACCCAACATGGCAGGTCACATACAAGGGCCCCTAGTTCCTAGCAGCCCGACTATTCCTGGCCAAGGCGGCGGCTATGGTAACGGTCGGGCGAGGGGTGCGAAGAATCTCCAGGCTACGGTAGGCCGCCGATGTGAACGTCTGACCCTAGCAACGTATAATGGACGCACAATGCCAATATTTGTTAGGGCTGACAAACAATTATTTTTTGTATCTACCAGCTCTTTAAGTCCACTCGCAGATTCAATAGTGAGGTTTTTCTGGCTAAAAAGGCGCCTTAGTACATTTTGTAATATGTATTTTTTGTTATTATCCGATCCTCTAACAATTTTTCAGCATCTCTCATAATTGGATTGTTGGATAGGAATATGCCTGATTAACTGTTCTGCGTCACCAGTGAGGTACCCCTTCAGGTAATGTAATTTCTGAATATTGTCTAATGACTTGTTGTTACTTGTTACCGACCAAGGACTGGAATAAATCTCAGAAGGGGCACCACTCCGTGTACAAGCAATTTCAAATTGAGAGACTGTGCGTGAACTTGTGGACGCTTGTATCCGATCCGGGCCAGTGTCGGTTTTTGGACACAGATCAAAGGGCGCTTGCGGCAAGCGCTTGCGACGCGTTCACACGTTGGCGCGCGCTTAGTAGCCGCTGTGATCTCGCATCTAGTTCTGACTTCAAAATGAGTGGCTGGTCGAACGAAGAGAGTTTATCGTTTTTGGAATATTACCAGACCGAAACGTGTATCTGGAACCCTAAAGACGTTAACCATAAAGATAAAAGAAAGTTGCAGATGTTAGGAGTCGTCTTGCCCAGTTAATGGGAAAGCCAGTTAAGGAATTAAAATCAAAAAAAAGATTGACAGAAAGACTTGAATAAGGTGATTTTAACCTCCTTTGAACAGTAAGTAAATCTGCGGACTAACATATTAGCTCTTACTGCCAACGCCCTCCGTTCTCTTTCTATATCCATTTCATCAGATAAATTTTCACATATCATATGACCTAAGTATTTAAATTGTGTCACTTGCTTTTAAGAGGATCCATTTAATGTAATAGGCGATAAATTTACAATGCTTTTGCCTCTAGGTGAAAATATCTTCACTCTTTTTGACATTATACTGTAAACTGTTGTCAAACTAAAAAAAAAACTGTTGTCTTCTACTGCAAATTCCTCACAAATACTAAGCAATTTTCTGAGTGCACCTACAGATGGAGCCAGCAGCACCATATCATCAGCATAACTTATATTGTTGACACAGGTACCGTCAATGTAGCATCCGACAGGTTGTCTGCTGAGTCCATCTATCAGTTCATCTACATAAAGGTTAAAGAGGCGGGGCGAGGATCCCCCCCCTGTCTCACACCACACTGCAGTCCATAAGGATCAGAAAGTGCCCCAGACCATTTAACATTATTGATCTGATTGCCATACCAAAACTCAAAAATGTCACACACTTCCCTAGGGACATAAGTGTCGCGCAGCCTTTTCCACAGCACGTCATAACACACTGTGTCAAAGGCACGCGACAAGTCTAGGAAACAGGCAAAGACAGGTGTTTGCCTATCTACATAGTACATAGTTGTGTATTTAAAACTTAAAATTGCAGACTCTGTTGACAACCCAGGCCTAAACCGAATTGCCCATCATGTAGTTGTAGATGTTTAGCAAGGTGATTATCTAGAATTCGGTCCAGAACTTTTGCTAAAGTAGTTGCTAATGAGATTGTTCTATAATTATTTTTATCATAAATGTCACCTGTCTTATTTTTGAGTATTGGTACAACAACAGTTTTCATAAATTCACTGGGCAAATATGAGTGGCCAATACATAATGTATAAAACATTGACAAAACTCTAGACAAATGGGGGCCAGCATTCTGCAGGTGCTCGATGCTGAGACCATCATGACCGGGGGATTTACCTCTGCTCATTCTTTTAATCACATCACCAACCTCCTTGGCAGTAATTCTTACAATTCCCCCCCCCCCCCCTGATGATCTCAACATCACACACCTGCCTTGCTGGCCTTATTATAGGCTCAACACAAAAATGATTGTTAAAAACATTAGCTATATCTTTTGGAACAGTTTTCACATTCATTTTTCCAACTTTTTTCCAAAATTGTGTAAAGTTTTTAGCTGATCTTTGACTTGCAATAATATTCATTTTAATCTGATTTTGATTATTTTGACACCACTTCAGTTTATTTTTAAATTCTTTTCTACTCTCATTCATGTTTTGATATAAAGTTCCACTATTTGGTCTACCATTTAACACCCATTCAAGAAAGTGAAATCTAGCCTCCCTGTGAACAGCACTAACATGCTTATTCCAGCCAATTAATCTGCCACGCTTATTAATATTTTTAATTACATAAGTTTGCATAGCACTTTCTCTCAAAATAGCAACAATATTAAGATACATTTTGTCTAATTCTAATTTATGATCTATGCACAGTGTTTATTATTTTAATTAAGTTAGCAAGGTGTATCTTCGCTCTTGTCACTTGTATTATTAAAAGTAGTTTTAAAATTATATCCCTTGTTTAAGGTGCCGAAGATATATATAAACCAACTTGGTTTGCTTACGAAATGTTGGAGTCATTTTTACTCCCAGTATATACTTGCATTGATGGAATAAATACCGAAACTGTAAGTAAAAACCGACGTTTATTCTAAATCAATGAAACCATCTTTATTTATAACTAGCGACCCGCCCTCACTTCGCTTCGGGTAATCAAGATTTCATATAGGACAATTGGGATATAACATTGCGAGTCTTTCCGCGAATATATACATCGATTGTGTATCCCCCGACCCGCCAATACAGTAATACAGTAGGTACAGAACAGCCCGCCAGTCCGCCCGCGATCGAGCATTACTATTTTGTATATTTCTCATCATAACTCTGAAACTAACTGTCCGATTTTAATAATTCAAAGAGGTATTTAAAGTAACATAATCAACCTTGATTTTAGAGCCAGTTATTTTGATATAGATTAATATCATCATATGAATATCATTTACTTAAAATTACACTCCTTTTTTAATTTTATTATTAATTTTCATGAACTTAACAATTTCTACTAAAATACGAAATAAATTCATCTCTGATTTGTCTGGCATTCAACGGAGATCTTCGTGGTACATAAGGCAAATTTAGCAATGCATTATATGCATCGTTTTCATTTCGCCACGAACCAGGGGTTACCATATTTCCACTACTATCATATACGTCAAACGATCCCTGAGGAGTATATCGATTTGAGGAACTTTTACTTGTTTTCAAATAGTTATGTAGCAATACACAAGTCATCGTAAGTTTCGACACAGTTTGTGGATCTAAGTCCATAGAGCGTCTAAAAATTCTGAATACTGAAGTTAAAATTCCAAACGTATTTTCTACTACAACTCGGGATCTGGATAAGTTTTGGTTAAATACTTAATCTTTTTGGTGAGCCTACGTCATGGTTTCCAGGGTAGGGCTTCATTACGTGTTTACTCAATGCAAAAGCACCGTCAACTTAAAATATGTATGGCAGATTTATATTCGATCCTGGAAGTGGACATGGCGAGGGAAAATCTATCTCGTTTTTACAGATTTTATGCCATAACAAAGAATTGTTAAAATGTTAAATGATATAAGACAAAGGCGAAGTGAATGTAGACCAGCTCACGAAGACGATGATTGCGATTTATACGCAAAGCTATTAGCTATAAAGCTACGCGAACTGCCAAATGATGAACGAAAACTTATTATGTACCAAATAGATGGGTTGTTTATATGCAGAATCAACCAAAGGTCATATGCACGTCATACACCATCCCCTCAATATTATTCTAGACCTTCCCCGAGTCGGCCAACATCAGTTGATAGTATTAACTGATGATTAACTTAACCTTCATAAGACTTTCAAACCCAGTGACGTTATGGGACTTTGGGTCCATTTGGACCCGTGAACAATTTTGATTCATTTTATTTAAAAACATGATTGTTTTATAATTTTTTCATGTCAATATTTCATAACGTGTAAAGAAATAAGTTTTTTAAATTAAAAAAATCTTTTTTTTATTTCATTTTAGAGAATCTGGAGTTATTTTGAGGAAATAAATCGGTATAGTTTACTCATTACTTAAAATCAAATAAAATGCAAATAAATTTTAAATTTTCCGTTTATTTGAATTGATTTTATACCAATATAATATTTTCTAACATTATAATAAATATAATATTCATATATGTATAATGATTTTTATTTTTTTAATTTGAAAAAAAAAAGAACTTTCAATATTTTATAAATGAAAAAATATTCCAAAAATTGTATTTTATATTAATAATGAATATATTATTTATATTATAAAAGAAAATAATCATAGTAATGGTTATATATACCTTTCTTGCTCAAATAGAGCGTATATGTAAAGTACTCGAGTGTGAAAAGAATCATGTATATTATAATGTGAATTTCTTTTACAATTTGTTTTTTTTTTAATTACTAAATAATTTTTATTGTATTTTAAATATGATTTGATTGAAATTTCTTTCATGTTATACATTTTGATAAATAATTTTTATTATCAAAAATATGCAAAGCTTTATAAAATGATTTCAGGGAATATACTAAGTATATTTCTAATTTTTGATCAAATCAAGTATTTAGAACTTAATATATTCAAAACACGATCTTTATTTTTCATAATATAAAAAATATTTTACTCAATTCTTTGAACATATTAGATAGAAAATATTAGATATTATTAAAAAATCATACGAATTAATTCGTTTTTTGTACCCAAATATCTAAAAACTAACTATTTTAGTATTGAAAGTAAAAGAATATAATTATATAATAATAACAAATATATAATTATTAATAATTTGTTATATATCATGATATTTTATAAGGCCTGGTCCTTTTGAACCCGAAAGCCGTTAGCGTAAAATGATATTTAACTCACTCAAATATAAACATTTTAAACTTTTTTTTCGCTTTTTACGTAGAGTTTCAAAATATAATAAAAGTCACGAAGTCACAAATCATAAAAATTAATACATGAAAAGTTATCCGTATTTTAATGCAAAAATGGGTCCAAAAAGACCCGAAATCCTTATGAAGGTTAATACAATACACAATACAATACAATAATACTTTATTGCAAACCTGGTTACATGAAATTGTTACATAAGAAGACAATACACATAAAGCTAAAGGTATACAATCGGCGGTCTTATCGCATAGAGCAATCTCTTACAGACAACCTGGTTGGAAGGAATAATGAGAACATTTATAGAGGCGGTGTTGCAATACTTCTGGAAATAATGTTATCTATTGTTATTTATTAGATAGTTTACTAATATACAATATGTTTACAATATCGTTATATACCCGTGCTCCCCTCACATAATGCCTATGCAGCAGTCGCCCACGCATTATCACGCCACGTCGCGCCATGCCACCCAAGCGCCAGACGCTGCGTTGGCATTCCTAGTATTAAGATAAGCTCCCGGCCCTAAGCCGTTGCATTGTATTATTAGTAGTCTAATATCGACTCTTATAGAATTAAGTCGTACTTAATTAAATTAATTTTAAATCAAATTTAATTTGTTTTAAAAACTTAAACAAGTAGCTCCCGAATTTAACTGGCGCAGCCGGTAGGATAGCTTTCTGCTGTCCACCTCGTTAAATAAGTGTTCTGAACGCGACGCGAGTGGTTAGTGGTGGCTATCCTGCGAACCAAATAAATAAGTTACAACGGGATGGAGCTTTGGAGGCGACTGGCGATCGGAGTGTGAGTACTAGATCTAATCTTCTACTTTCCTACCTATTCCCTGTCCATCCACGAATTTTGTTCTGAACAAAATTTTAGCGACAAAATTGCGCTTAGTATAGGTAAATCAAGTGACCAAAACTGCACTTGTTAGTTTTAAACAAGTGACCAAAACTGCACTTTATAGTATAGTTAAATCAAGTGACCAAAACTGCACTTGTTAGTTTTACACAAGTGACGAAAACTGCACTTTTTAGTATAGAAATCAAGTAACGAAAATTGTACTTGTTAGTTTTAGACAAGTGACTAAAATTGCACTTCCTAGTATTAATAATTGTAACTTAGTGACGAGAACTGCACTATTTACGCGTAGATATAAAATAGATTTAATATACAGTATAAAAATCTACTGTTTTTAGTTATTAAGTGCAAAGAGTGAATTGGGGATATTCGGACAATATGGCTCACGAAAATTATAACATGACTATGCCATCCTCAGCGGCATCAGTTGCTTCTGAGCAAAATCATAGTATCCCGCGTGATACATTGCGACTAATACCGGAATTTAATGGTGATACGAAAGTTTTGAATTTGTTTTTGCGTAAATGTGAGTATGTGTTAAAACGGTATCAGGGGACGACAGAACGAAATGATTTTTTAATGCAATATGTGACAAGTAGACTAACAGGTAACGCCGCGGCCTTGATCAGCGAACGTTGCGAATTTAAAACGTACTCGATTACCCCATTCCTGAAACACAGACAGAGATAAAAAGATTCATAGGTTTCATTGGATATTACAGAAGGTTCATTAAGGACTTTTCCAAAATTACGCAACCGATGACAGCATTTTTGAAGAAAGGGAAAAAGGTGGAAATGACCGAAAAATATAAGGAAGCTTTCCAAAAATGTAAGGAGTTGCTGGTGAATGCGCCGATTTTACAATATCCGGATATGACAAAACCATTCACACTGACTACTGACGCATCTGAAGTAGCGATAGGAGCAGTGCTTTCTCAAGGTGTTATAGGATCGGATAGACCAGTAGCTTACGCTAGCCGTGCGCTTAATGATAGTGAGAAGAGATATAGTGCGATCGAGAGAGAGCTGTTAGCAATAGTCTGGGCTACTAAACACTTTAGACCATACCTCTATGGTAACAAATTTGACATAGTTACGGATCATAAGCCCCTGCTTTGGTTATATCAACTCAAGGAGCCTGGTAACAAGCTGACACGTTGGCGACTTCGTCTACAAGAATACGATTTCGATATAAAACACAAAAATGGAAGCCTAAACGCGAATGCCGATGCATTATCGCGTCTCAAACTAAACGTCTTGGGTGCCCGTGACATTGACGACAATAGTTCTATGGTTGTTAATATTGATGGTAACGAACAGCGATCGGAAGACATGGTTAGACAAACAGGAAAAGTTGTTAGGAGAAGGTCAACAGAAGAGACGATAACGATATCTGATTCTGATAGAACTGCGTCAGCTAGTCCAGTGACTATATCAGACACGGACAGTGCAGACGAGTTTTTGGTAAAAGAATCCGATTGGCTAGTAAGGTCAGACAATAGTTCCAGTGCTACAAACACGGTACATTCAGGGAAGGATCTAGAGTCTTTAGGAATTCCTATTTTACACGAAGCGGTTGATTCCAAACCAAATCAAATATTGGTCTTCCACAAATTTGGCAATGATATCCAGGTCACAGATTTGTCCACCAAAAAGCAGAAAATATTAGAAGTTTTCTTGCCATTTGACAACCAGGAACTCATAAACCAATTCCTTAAAGAGTACATCAGGCCGAAAGTAAAATATTTCATCTACTTTGAGAAGAAAGAACACCGACGAGATTTCAGTAACGCTGTTACCAGATTATTTAAACAGGGAAGCATTAATTTTTATGAGTGTACAGAGCGGTCTATTTCGATTGATGACGAGAAGGAGCAAAAATTGATAATTCAGAAATTGCACGAAGGCAAAACCTGTCACCGTGGAATTACTGAAACGATAAAAAGAATTAAGCGAACTTACTATTGGCCAAATATGCAGGAGACAGTCTCCGCATACATAAATTCGTGTGATAAGTGCCGAACGACAAAATATGACCGCAAACCTATCAAACCTGTTTTACAGCTTACCGAGACTCAGAGTGCACCCTTTCAGGAAATTTTTATCGACCTATTTTCAATAGAATCACAATATTACCTTACCATAATTGACGCCTTCAGCAAATTGGGCCAAGCCATAGAAATACCGTCTCGATCTACACCGGAAGTAGTCAGGGCACTGATCAAATATTTCAGCTATTACGGTGTTCCTAGGAAAATCAGCTCTGATCCTGGATCAGAATTTAACAACGATCTTATGAAAGAACTGACTGACTTATACAAAATTGACCTTCACATTTGCACCCCCAATAATCCAAATTCAGTAGGGTTCATAGAAAGGTTCCATTCAACCATCATTGAAATATACCGCATAGCCAAATATGAGCGAAAATATACAGACCCCGCTTCTGTCATGACGTATTCTGTAATGGCATATAATAATACCATCCATACTGCCACCGATTTAACACCCTTCGAATTAGTTTTTGGCCATACGTCACTTAATTCCGCTTTTGAACTTGATTTCGACAAGACATACAGACAACAAATTATAAAAGATCATAATAAAAGAATCCGGGAATTCCTAATCGTATTAAAATATATGTTACAGTGTAGTTACAGGCTTTTGGTAACCCTTTTTTAGCCTTCATTATCATACATAATAATAATAATAAATGCAAAAAAGCTTTAGGAACATAATACAGGTAGAATCACTGGCTTTTGACACTCCTCTTAACTTCTGTGCCTTCAAAAACAAAGCAAACGGCCTTTGATCTTCAGAGCTGATGGCTAAAATTTTTATAATAATAGTTATGCTGAAGACAAAAGTAAGTAACAAAAAATAGGAGACGGGAGGGCGGCATTTTTTAGATTATGCCCCGCCTCGAAAAACTCGAAGATCCGGGGATAGCGCTTTGAAATCGAATTGGAGGGAAGTTCTTCTTAGTTGGAGAGAAACGGCGAGAGGAATACAAATACAAATAATTTATTAATATCATTCAGATACACGTCATACATTTTTAACCATACCAATGGATTATAAAATATTGTAAAAAATTACATTTTTCAGTTGTATAAAAATAAAATTAAATAATTCATCAATTCAAAATAAAATTAAAATAATAATGTCAATAATAATAAAAAATAGTCAAATTGTACATAATATGTAGTGAAACTTAAAAGTTCATTTTAAGCTCGTCATAATTATAAATAGTTTGCTCAATAAGCCAGCGTCGTAGGCGCGACTTAAAACATGACATAGTACCGGGTGCAGTGACGTCACTCGGCAACTTATTGTACACCATTGGACCCATAATGTGCGTGAGCCTAGAACTCTTTTCCAACGTTCTACTGAGGGCTGCTAGTTTTCCGGCTCTTCTGTGCGAGCTGTCGTGCTTTATGTAAGAATCAATATTGATTCTTACATACACAGCAACCTGCATTATAAATATTGCCGGCACAGTGAGTATGCCGAGGTTCTTAAAGTAGGGACGCGCGGAGACGTCCTGCGGCACTCCCACTATCGCTCGTACGGCCCGTTTTTGCATCCGGAAGACGCGCTCCCACTGTGCAGCGCGTCCCCACAGCTCGGCGCCGTACTGCAGCAGAGAGTGCACCGTAGCGAAGTAGCAGGTGCGCGCTACCTCAGCGGACACCACCCGCGCTACCCTCTTCAGTGCAAAACAAGCGCTACCTATTTTTGCACATAAATAAAAAAAAAACTATTGCTCTTCCTAAAAACTGCTTTACGGCACTTCTAAAAAAAAGCTCTAGAATTGGGTGCCGAACAGTCGTCAGCCAATATAATTGCAGGTTTTAAGGCTGCTGGCATACACCCGCTAAATCGACAAGAGGCATTGAGTCGGCTAGGTGAGTACGCCAGATCTGAAGTTAACACCGAAAGTGTTAAAGAAGCTCTAGGAGATAGTTTCATCGGCTATTTGACGGAATTGCGTAACACTGATCTAGGCATCAAAACCCAAAGGAAGTTTCAAATGCCGATTAGCGCTGGTAAGAGTGTATCGCTGGAAGAAGTGGAATTATACTATAAGAACAAAGCTCAAGGTAAAAAAATAAAACAGAAACAAACAATAGCGCTGAACCTAAGAATGCTGTGAAAAGAGGTCGTCCTCAAGGCTCGAAAAATAAAAAAATTGAAGATCCAGGAAAAAGAAAACGAAGAAAATGAGAGCTATAGCGTAAGACAATCAGCATCTAAAGAAACTAACGAGAACCGAAGCAGTGAGACTGAGATGAACGACGCCACGAGAACTTATGACTTGGAACCAATAGAGCGTGAAGTGATGCCAGAAGTTAGGACGGAAACAACGGACGATAGTGACAACGTTATAGTGGAAGACTTTGTTGTTATGGACGGAATTTTGGAGATGATTCATAAGAAAGGTGTAAACACTACTGAACTGCCTGTCTTGCCAGGAACTCTAGTCGTCTTTAGAAACGAAGGGTCTTTGTTTCCGGGTAAGGTAGTGTCTGCTTCATACCCGTACTATATAATTGCGGCTATGAACAAGTGCATGGATGGGGGTTGGAGATGGCCAACACCTAAAGACACAATAAAAGTCAATCATGCAGATTCAATAACACCACTGGGTACTGAAAAAATTCAAATAATGCGGCTTGGAACGTACAAAATAGATGATGATTTACTGTATTTGGAGTGGGGTGAATAAGCAGTACTTTAAAGTGCTTAACTTTACTTCTTTTTAAATAATATGTTAGGTTTAACTCAGTGTGTATAAAAACACTCACACACATTTAGTTTTTTAGGATTTTCTTACAAAACCTTTTGAAATTTTCTGTCAACTTTATTGTTCTTGAATAATATTTTTTTTTTTGACAATTATCGTACTTTATGGTTTTATTGTATTAACCGTACCTTAGGCTTGATAGAAACATAACCCAATGTTACCCAGAAGATCAAATAAATCGTTTAGAACCAGATTTCTATGACTGGTTTACCGTGTGTCAATGTTACCCATGTGGAGGGGGTAACTTTGACACAGAAGAAAACTATGATTATCTCAATTATTTTTAATGTACAATGAATTGTACAACTATTTCAATATTTGTGTACTACTCCAAGAACACTAATAAAGTGCAGTCTTATTTTCGACGAAAGACGTCCGCTAATATTATCGAAAAAAATAAATGTTGAGCTGTCAAAGTTTCCCCGATTGACTGTACGTACAACTTAGCGAATCATGACGTAAGATGCTATTGGTTTGATGAAAGTAATGGGGGTCTCGAAGCTACAGTTTTTGCTTCTTGTATTGTGCATAACATTTTGCACCTTCGGCAAGAAAAGAATGTCTCTATTCGGCACCTCGCTACCTACCGAACCCTACCCAAATTGTTGAAAACTCGCGCGAACTTGAGTTCTACCGCTTATTGGAAGTTGGAAGTCACATTACTGTATATCTCTTTACCGTGGTTAATAGGCTCAGATAACTGGCATTAAATAGTAACACGGCGGCTATTAACAGTAAAGCGTGATCAACAGGCTGCGTCACTCACTAAGGTGGGATGGATAGTACACGGTATCGCTCCCAAAAGTTCATTGACCTCGGAGGGCAATGTACTTCATGTGAGTACCAGTGAAATAGATAGCGAGCTACACGATATGGTAAAGGCGCACTTCGATTATACGATAACGGCAAAAATTGTACTGCAAAGCCTATGGAGACAACAGCTGGTGTGGGATGAAGAGATACCCAATGAAGCAGCAGCTGCGTTCGCCGCCTGGATGCGGGACATAGAGTACATAGAAGCCTCAAGGTTACCCCGGTGTTATAGCACGAGCGAAAAAGTGAGCAATAATCACCCTAGGATCGTCGACTCCGAGTTCTTGAAGTCCTCGCACGCTGACTGGCCTGTAGAGCAAACTCTGTACGTTGTTGAGAAGAAAATACAAGTATTTGGGAAAGAAGGTGTTTCATTCGGAATCCAGAGACCTTTATATCTGGGGTCCTCCGCCGCCGGAATATATATAACCCAGCCCTGACCCTTCTATTGCAAGGTCCTCCGAAACCGGGCCATCATACGGTCCATCGGAGCCCCTTCATATATTTTGTTCTAAAAATTGAATTTTAATTTTATAATTATTCTAAAAATCGAATAAATATATTAGTTTTTAAAAAGGCTGTTTGCTCGCACACAAACTTAACTGGCGCTGAAGACAGGATTACTGTCTTTTATGCGAAAACGGTATCCGCGAGTGCAGTATCAAATCTATTGTCCGCGATTATATTCATCGCTATCAGTGATCCGCGAACCAAATAATTCGATAAGGCTGGAACAAGAGATGGCGTTAACTTTGCCTGGCTGGTGAGTAAACCTTTTCATCTTCCTTATCTTTCTACTTTCTTGAGATAAGAACTCTCTCATTTAAGTGTTATTTGGCTTTCTTGTGTTTATAAGTGGAAAGTAGGTGAAAATAAGGGCAATAAAGTTATAAAGTAAATTAAAAATGAAAATTCATTGCTAAAATATAAAAATATAATAGAAATATAGATATTAGAATAAGAGATTAAATATAAAATTAAGTATAAAGTTATTACATATAATTACTAAAATTAATTGTAAGTGTAATCAGAAAAATCAAAAATGGCACTCCAAGGGAAACCATAACAATTATTCCAAATGAAATGTTGAAGGTGATTCCCTCACTTGGAGGAGATAAACGTCAGTTCAGTCTTTTCATAAGACAATGCAAATTTATAATATCAAAATATGCAGGCAATGCCACCCAAAATGCATATGTTATGCACCATTAAAGATGGATTCAGAATTTAAAAGAACCCAACACTCGCCTTACGCGATCCACGATAGGGATTAAGATTGCAAGAATATCAATATGAAGTAATTCACAAAAGTGGAAAACAAAATAGCAACGCAGACGCTCTTTCGCACATACAACTCAATGTTCTTGATTCCGACAACGATAATGAAGACGTATCTATGAAAGTTAATATTGACGATCAAGACCAACAAATTCGCGAACATCTTAGAGACTTAGATAATAGAGAAGAGTATCTAGGGAAAATAGGCAATCATTTGATACTCTATCCATATCCGACTCTGAAGGAACCGCAACTACTGATTCTGACAAACCGAACACAATCGATTCTGAATCAACCAAATCCATACCATAGTATCCAGACTCCTTTGGTATCCCTATATTAGGTGAAGCTATAGACACAAAACTGAACCAAATTTTAATTTTTGATTGGTTCAAAAACGAACCTATCTACCACGAGATATACAAAAGGTTTTAGAAGTTTTTCGTCCAGTAAACTGCCAAGCTGTACCAGTAGATGTCGTCAATATCAAAGTACAACGAAATAAATTCAACACTTGGATAGTATACACAAAGAAAGAAACAATCCTAAACGAGACCTGTGAAAATAATTTCTTATATAAGGTTTTACATGGCTCCTATATTTTGGAAACTGAAGAAAAATGCATTGCATTTCTTGGAAATACCCGTTTGCATCATCAACGATTCCAGGGAAGCGACCTTAACCAGATAGCGCCGCAAATAAGCCTTCAACATTTTTTTAAATGTGGAAGGCTGTGGTGATGTTTTCATCCGTTCTACGTCTCCAACAGCAGCAGACCCTTCGACATCAGAAATATAAACCTAGATGACATCAGACAACGCACACAGAAGATAAACAGTATTCCAGAGGAAAACGAATATCCATGCTTCAGTGGTATTCATGTACATAGCGTAAGCTTCGTAACTATAGTATACTTTTAAGTCTCGTTATGTACCTCATCATTATTAAATATAAGTGCCTTACGCGAAATAATCCTAACAAAACCTCTGTTAAGGATAATTTCGCGCTTAACGAGGGAGGAGTTATGTTTTCCGTACAGCCTCCCGGTCCTTGGTATTTGATTCCTGCAACTCGTATAGCTACGAGCTCCTGTGTTACTTTGTTAGCGAATGACACGAGCCTCTGCACTATACGACTGACCTGACTGACTAGACTTACGAGAATACTCATTTTCCTTTGTTTTATGTTACTTTTTTCCACTGATTAAAGTTTTGTTTATATCGAGAGTTTTACTTATTTTCATTATTATAGTCGTAGACTCCCTTACAATTGGCGCCCAACTTGGGGCAAAACTTTTAGATTTTTGTTTTGAACCCAGTCCCGATTCTTTTGATTTTTTTTTTACATTTTTACTTGCTACCCTCATTATTTTTTTCTTTTCACTTTAATCTTGTTTGTTTTTTTTTTTTTATTAACTACCCTCATTACTTTTTATAAGTTTTACGGAAGATCAGTTCCGGGAACTTTTAGAGGCAATGGGTGGGGAATAGGTCTAATAGCCTTCTGCTAGACACCAAACCTGGTAGTTTGCCGCTTGCAAGGCACGCTTTGATGGATCTCGCGACACAAGGCCTCAAGCCTTTATTTCAACCATTGTTACGTATAAAAAAATTGAAAAGTTCCTTGACGAAGACGCTTCTTTAGCTTCTTCTTCAAAGGCTTTAGGGTTTTCGTTACTGTTGATGGGGGATGCTGCCATCTGGTGGATTGGGGTGAAAGAAGAAACAAAAACGTGGGAAGATGTCTAGAAAATCCTACGCACTACATTCGCACCCAAAAGACCTGCCTACAAGATTTAGGAAGAATTAATAAATGTAGCAGCAGTCGTCTAAAGCAACGGAGCTCTTCATATCCAAGAAGCGAGCGCTAATGGCCGAACTTCCGAAGCCGTCCCTCCTGAAAGCGCAATGTCTTGACATACTTTATGCGTCCTTACACGCAAAAGTTAAAGACAAGGTGCCCAGAGACACAGTAAATACATTCGAGCAGTTCCTCACAAAAGCACGGCAAGTTGAAGACCTTGACAGAAAATGTGAACGAAACGACAACAAAGAGAGAACGCTGTTCATTCTGTCGCGCCTTTAGTCACAAAGAAGCCGAATGCCGTTAGAAACCTAAATAGAAGAAGACGAGTTCTGTAACCACAGAGACATCATCGAAATCTGGCTCGAACTTAGAGAAGCCGCCAGCTCCGAGTAGGATTTCCTGCTACGGGTGCGGAGAACCCAGTGTTGTACGGAGCAAATACTCCAAATGCAACCACACTAAAGTTGGCTCGGTTGACGTAGAGTTTTATTCGTTAAATGCGAGTCAGTCTGCAGCATCACGACTCAGACCCACAGTGCAGATAAAAAATCATGAGATAAACGGTCACGCACACATTGACACTGACTGGAGCCAAATTAAGCGTAGCATCGTCCACTCTTCATAGCGCAATGCTGAAAAAGGGAATAGACTTCAAAACTGAGAAAGCCAACATCATTCTGGCAGACGGGAAGAAGAGGAAATTAAACATACAGAGAGCAGTCCTGTCGGTACAGTTGAGTTCATACAGAATGCCGGTATAATTCTTAACCTGCCGCAGTTATTGTTCCATTTCCTGGATGATCCTGCCAAGAAATACATCTTGGTGAATGAAGAAGATGACACATTCATAGCGACGATACAGGAACGGTTACGTAGCGTCCTTGAAAGAAATCTGGCCGCATTTTTGGATAATGGAAAACCGGCTGACCTGGTGGAGCATAGCATTGAAGTTACGACAAGTAAGCCAGTAGCTGTTTCGGCGTACCGAATATCCCCTCAGCGCAGAGAAGCACTTCGTGAGCAGGTTGCCGCAATGCTACGTGAAGGCGTCATCGTGCCTTCCAAAACGCCATGGGCAGCTCCCGTCGTAATGGTCCCCAAGAAAACTGGTGATGTAAGAGTATGCATTGATGTTAGAAAATGCCAGCTCTGGTGTTGGAGAATGGTTCTCTGTTGTTGGTTAATTTGATGTGGTGTCTGAGACTTCTGTCCGCCATGGAGGTTCTTGTAAAATGATAATACCAGTTGAGATGCAGTAACACTTTTATTAGAGCTCTTCACGCTACCGATGCCACCAGAAAAGTAACAATTGTGAGGGCTTACCCCCTTTACATTGACTCGGTTATTGTAAACAACTTTCACATTGCGACCTTGAGGAAGACTAGAGTCAACCCATTGTCAATTTAGTATTTTACACAATCTTATTTCAATAATAAAATCACTTCATTATTTCTAAATTCTTTATACTATTTAACAATCACATTCAATAATGTTTCTCGCCGATAAACCTCGGCTCGAACTTAACTTGAGTGTTAACAACTTTTAGGTTGCAAACTTGAACGACTCGCGAGGTGGACTCGTAGTCAATTACAATCTTATTAACACCATAAATTGGTTACAATATTTCTAAAGTCTCAAGACTATTTTTATTATCATTTTTATCAATTAATTAACTAATAATTGTTATTACTTGAATTATTGCTTCTTATGAGCAATAATTCAATTCACTTAAATAGTAACGGAAATAGGTCATTCAAAATAGTCATTTTTAACAAATGCGCTAACATTGATTATAAAAAAAGGCAAAGGGGAACTCCCCGAGGCCCAACCCCTTACCTCCTCCCGGGGGGGAAGTTTTCAGCTGATTTTCTAAATATATTTGATGAAATCTCAAACTAAACGTTATTACTCAGAGAAATCTAAAAAAAAATTACTATTACTTTGGAATTTGTCCGAGGCCTGGTAAAGGGTTAATTAAAATTTAATTTTTAGTCGGATTATGAATTGGTAGTAAAAAAACTCATATTTGAATTCATGTACTGGCAATTTAAAATATTTTTATGTCAATTGTCAATAATAAAATTCATATATTATGTCATCTTGAAAGTTATCAAATTTTCTGTTAAAGATGAATTTTTGTGATTAATTCCCTCTTTATTGTTATATCTTATGTAAAATTGAGGCTTCAATAATCTTTTACGATATTACCACCGCGATAGAGACGTTTTATTAAGTATATTATTAATTGTAAGCTTTGTGTTGTGAGAAAATGACTATAGGTATATCGATACAGACGTTTGTGTTTATATTTGTGAGAGATTCTCTTGTATAATACTAAGACGCCTGTGTACCATTATTATTTTGTTAGAAATTGCCTCTTGTGTAAAACCTAGACTCCTGTGTGCTATTATTATTTTATGAGAAATTGACTCTTGTGTAATTCTTAGACGCCTGTGTACCATTATTATTTTGTGCATATGTAAGTGGATATCTTGCAAAAAAACTAAATGTTCAGGATTGCCCTTCGTGCGTAAAAATATACCTAGCCGACCTGAACACTGAGCTATGTCATACATTCACCAGTTTCAAAGAATACGACGATATTAAAACAAATTTGTATTATGTAATTTGAAAATTCACCGAATTAATAGAAAATACTGCCACGATTGCAAATGATCATCTGAAAGAAAAAGCACATGAAAATGAATTAAATAAAGTTAAAAATATTACAATTATGTGCTAAAATTAAAAATGATCATTTTAGGGGTTGTCAGTTACATTTCAATGAAAATATAAAAATAATAAAAAAACCAAATCGGCAATTTGTAGACGACGCATCGAGAGAAGCATTAAAAAAGAAAATATTTTTTTTTTAAATATGTAAATCATGTTATTTTATTTCATACCTATACATAACAATATAGCGTAAACATACGTTTATATATACACGGTGACTGGTAAATCACTTAAAAGCTTCAAGCTTCAAGGATATGATAAATTATATAATCACATTATGTTTACAATTAACAAACAAAGAATACTAATACATTTAAGAGAAAATCTTATTTGAATTAATTCGCCATGTCCCAAACAAAATGGTAAAACTACTGGCGAACAGCTGACGCAGGTAGGTAAGTAAAGCTACATACAAAGTAGGTATCGACACCACCGACAAAGGACGCGATCTGTGACGCGACATAGCTACGCGATGCTACACACTCACGTGATGTTAAGCGATGATGCGGCCGCATGTGGTAGCAGACTAAACCTAGAAGGCGGGATAAATCCCTCCCTGACTTCACTGAGCTTATTTTCCTTTGCTGGTTATCAATACAAGCCGCAATAGAAATGCCATGCGTGAATGAAATGGAGCGCGGTGCGTTGTGATTTTCTTTCGGCGGCCGGCAGCAAAGTAGGCGGCGCGCCGCCACAGGTTGGATTGTACCTACGCTACGACCGCGATTTGTGCAGATACCTACCGCATCGCAAAAGATTTTGAAATGTGAATAAATAATAATGATTTTGTAATATGAATTATGTTCTTATATGATATTTTTTGTCAAAATTAGATAGGTAGGTACCTATTTTTACGAATCGTGGACTGGGTACTCTGTTTCAAGGTTCTAAGTTTTAAATGCACGTCAAACTAAAACCGCAATAGAAAGCCACGCTAGTCGTAGCTTTCTGTAGTTTTCTGTAGCTTCTGTACAAGATAGCCGGTCGGCTGGTAGATTTCGATAAAGTACCTACGTAAGAGGGCTACAAACCTATTAGGTACCGACTATGACGGTGATTTTTGCGTATACCTATTTTATTAATACAAATTACACATACCTAATTTCCTTCTCCTGTGTGTCCAATTAAAGTATCACCACGCACTTATCAAAAACCTTCACAATTATTTACTATTAGTGAACACCAGACCACTTTTAACATCACACCACTAATAATCCTAGTTATTTGAGAACGTCACACGATACCTACAACATTAGTGACTGGAAACATATGTTGTGATATCTATGTGAGCGAAGCAACTGAGCGACTGAGCGGGGTGGCGGCGCGGGCGCGGCGCGGGTGCGTAGTGGCGGGGGATAGGCACGCTTCACCTTTCGGTAACGTCCAGGCGCGTGTGAATCGGCCCGTTTACATTACAAATACTTTATAGAACTCATAGGATAGCCAAGGCCCCCCCCAGAAGCATTGTAGAATTACGAATATTGCACATATTTCAGGTCAAAATTATAATTTTTTTCTCGGCGCTCGCAACGAGCTGCTCGCGAACTTATTATAAGGATATTTGAACTTTCTAACTGTTCAGAGCGAGCTAAACACACATTTTTCGTAGTAAAAATTATAATATTTTTGGCTGTCTGCACCTTGGCCCCCCCCAGAACCAAATCCTGGATCCGCCCTTGAATACATATGTACTTATTAAGATGTTTTTATATTTTCAGACGATATGCCGTTTAAAATCGTATCGACGCGTATAAAAGGGAAAGTGGAATTATGTACTGTACCATAATCGTGGAAACTAAAAGGGATATTGCGGTGGCCCATAATTTACGCTGATATACTAGCGAAAAATGAGAAAACCCCAGTTCCAAACAGACTGCTTAAATTATAATTGTATAGTAAAACGAAAAAACTACAAAACTTATGATGAAGCAGAGGAAGAACTGGTGAAGATGTTGGAAAAAAAAACCGGTCAAGAACGAGTAGGACTCGAGTACCGAGGTCGAGGGTTCCGTACAAACCTACGGGTTTGTACGGAACCCTAAGGAACAGTGGGTATAATATTATATACTGTAGCTGTAGGTTTTGATTCCCTTGCGAGTACTTTCGAGTTTGAAAATATGCGGCTAAAATTGCTGTTTTTTTTTATTGCGTTGACATAGATATATATGTATGATTTTTTTACAGCTTAAAGTTATTATAAAGTTGAGTATTTGATATGAATTTCAATTTAATACCTGTACGCGTTCTTGAGGAAAAAGGCAGTAAATACAAAATGATTAAAAATATTTTAATCATAATTTAAGACGATGCTGCGTAGCAAATTTCAAGATTCTAAGTTAACGGCAAGTACCCTGTAGGTTTTGATTCCCTTGAGAGTAGTCGCGGGTTTAAAAATGCGGCTAAAATTGCTGTTTCTTTTGAATGCGTTGACATAGAGGTTTGATTTTTTTACAGTTTAAAGGTATTTTAAACTTTAGTATTTGATATGACTTTCAGTTTAATACCTGCACGCGTTCATGAGAAATGAAGAAGTAAGTATGAAATTATGAAAAATATTTTTTTATATGATGTAACAAAAAATTTACAGTTTTCGCAATTTTTCCTTAATCTGTGCTCTAAGGAATTGCTTTTTGCCAAATTTCAAGATTCTAAGTTCACAGGAAGTACCCTGTAGGTTTTGATTTTTTGAGCGTAGTTGCGAGTTTAAAATTGCGGCTAAAATTGCTGTTTCTTTTGAATGCGTTGACATAGAGGTTTGATTTTATTACAGTTTAAAGGTATTATAGACTTGAGTATTTGACTTGAATTTCAATTAAATACGTTTACGCGTTCATGAGAAAAGGGGTAGTAGTAGCACGGTAAAGAGATATACAGTAGTTTGACTGAGCGTGATTTTTGAACATAAATACCTACAGACGCGCGGTACATGCGCAAGTCATAGGGCTGCCGGGCAGCCGCTGCCCGCATACAGTAGGTACCTACCTGTTTCATATCATCTACTTACTTGAGCTACCTACCTACTGCCTACTTACCTATGATGTCGTGGCGGCGTATATTAAAACCCAAGACAAGACAAGAAACAAGAAAAAAGACAAGACAAGAGACAAGTCAAGAGATAAGACAAGAGACAAGACAAGACAACCTCCTCCCCTTCCCCTCCCCCTCATACCCTTCCCCCTCCTCCCCTTCCCCCCCCCTCTCCCCTTCCCCCTCCTCCCCTTCCCCCTTCCCCCCTCCCCTCCTCCCCTTCCACCTCCCCTCCTTCCCCCTTCTCCCCTTCCCCTCCCCTCCTTCCCCTCCCCTCCTTCCCTCCTCCTCCCCTTCCCCCTCCCCTCCTTCCCCATCCTCCCCTTCCCTTCCCCTCCTTCCCTCCTCCTCCCCTTCCCCCTCCCCTCCTTCCCCATCCTCCCCTTCCCCTCCTCCCCTTCCCCTCCCCTCCTTCCCCCACCCCCTCCTCCCCTTCCCCCTCCTCCCCTTCCCCCTCCTCCTCCTCTTTTTAACTAACTGACCTTTTTAATTTTATTACCTTTCCATGTTGCTTGATAAACAAGTGAATTAAATTAAAAATTAAAAAAAAACCCCAACGCAATACGCAATTCTTCATTTTGTGGTGGCGGCCATCTTGGATTTTAAATTTTATATAATGGGTTGTATTCTACTAGTTAAGCCCTTTCATTTGATACCCATATTGAGGGGGTCGCGGAAGAAAAAAGTAATCCGCCATTTTGTAGCGGCGGCCATCTTGGACCGATTTCCACCAAACATGTCTGAGAACACTCTCGACTAACCTTACTTTCAAACAAAAAAAAACTAAATCAAAATCCGTTCATCCGTTCGGGAGCTACGGTGCCACAGACAGACACACACACAGAGAGACAGACAGACAGACACGTCAAACTTATAACACCCCGTCGATTTTGCGTCGGGGGTTAATAATGTTATTTCTGGATTTCCTGATAAGTTCAATGATAAGTTCAAGCTACCAAAAACAGCATAATATAGTATGCTATTTTTTTGCCATTTTATATAATTTATTATATTATGTATACATACCTACGTCAAAAGTAAATAACGTAAATAACACTAAATATGTACTTGCAAAAAACTATGGCGACGTCCGCCCGTCGCTGCGTGGCACCCGCTTCTGGATTATATACCCACTTCTACCCACATCTACCGACATCTATTCACTTCCATTTTCCGCCCGTTTCTATGGAGTCAAACTACTGTATATCTCTTTACCGTGGTAGTAGGGATTGCAATCCGGTGTCATTTTCAATCCGGCCGGATCCGACCGGATTGATCAAATCAGGATGATTTTTGCTTTTTACTACAATAAGTGATTTAATCAAGTCACTACTCTCATATTACGTAATACTAGCTGCGCCCAGCGGTTTCACCCGCTGTACTGTAACCTATGTGTTGTTCCAGGGTCTAAGCTATATCAAATTTCAGACCAATCGGTCCACTCATTTAGACGTAAAAGAGTAACAAACATACATCCAGACACCCATTCTTACAAACTTTCACGTTTATAATATTAGTAAGATGAAGGTAGTTAAAATCGACTTTATTACCTAACCAATGTTAAGACCGTTAAGACAAATAGATAAAAACATATTTTCATTCAGAACAATTAAAATTTAGTAGGTAGTGTAGAATTAGACGACATTCTGAATTAGTCACGTCGAATTCCTCAGTGTCTGAAAACCAGGCTTTACAACCAGAGGGCCTATTGGCTAATTCTCACCCACTACTATTGATGACAACTTCAATATACATTGAGGAGGTTTAAGCAAGTAATGTACGCAATTTTGTCTATGGATTCTAGTGTTTTACATATCGTTTGTCGATAGCCTTCAGTGCATCCTGCCCACCATGACATACGCCGCCGAGACATGGACGCTAACACATGAGGCTGTCTACCGCATCAAGGTAGCACAGAGAGCCATGGAGCGCGCCATGCTTGACATCAAACTTCAAGATCAAGTTCCAAAAATCGAAATTAGGCGGAGAACAAAAGTTCAAGATGCCGGAACGAGAGTAATGGGACTCAAATGGAGTTGGGCAGGTCACCTGGCTAGGCGAGGTGACGACAGGTGGAGTAAGATGTTGACTGAATGGTGACCAAGGACAGGCAAACGCAGTGTCGGTCGTCCAGCAGCCAGATGGATGGACGATTTGGTAAAATTGGCGGGTCGCACATGGACTAGATTGGCACAGGACAGGGTTGACTGGCATAACCTGAGGAAGGTCTATTCCCAGTAGTGGGATGTAGAGGGCTGTGGATGATGATGACGAAGTAGAGTAGGTAATACTTATAATTTTACGAAGCAACGAGTACTCAGTCTTTCTAGATTTCACTTTCACAGATTTATTTATAAGTAGGTAACAAATAATAATAAAATAGGTAATATTATAGGTAATATTAATTATTATGTAGTATTTAATAGATACAATAGTTATACCTTACTCTCGGTGACGAAAGACTCGCACGCATGAATACCACACGCATTAAAAGTACCTACGCATGCAACAGCTATATTATTTTGCCACAAACTACTAGCACCGGATCCGGTCTCCGGATCCGGTATTTTTGTACCGGATCCGGTAACCGTTAAATGTGCCGGATCCGGCCGGATTACCGGATCCGGTTTTCCGGATTGCAATCCCTAGGTAGTAGGTATAAAATTATTCAAATTATTTTTTTCATACGATGCAAATAAAAATATATAGTTTTCGCAATTTTTCCTTTATCTGTGCTCTAGGGAGTTGCTTCGTGCCAAATTTCAAGATTCTGAGTCCACAGGAAGTACCCCGTAGGTTTGATTTATTTGGGAATGTCGAAAATTTGCTGATATTGGGACAAATTCGACTTTATCTTTTGATTGCGTTGGCCTAGAAGTCTGAAATTTTTACAGCTTCAAGGGGCAATGGACTTTAGTATTTACTATAAAAATTCAGCTTGATACCTTTACGCGTTCCTGAGAAAAAGGGTCTTGACAGACAGACAGACAGACGGACGGACGGACGGACGGACGGACGGACAACAAAGTGATCCTAGAAGGGTTCCGTTTTTTTCCTTTTGAGGTACGGAACCCTAAAAAACGGACACCGACGAAATCGACATCGATGAACAACGATCCTACAACAAACGTACAATTACACACACACAAAAAAAATTTAAACGCAGCAGCACAACGATTAATGGTAATTAATACTTGATCGCTATATTTTATCTGATTTTAACGCTATATCTGAAGCATTAACACTTTTAAAACGGTATGCAAGCGATAATGTATCGGAAAAAAATGATCCCTATAATGTGTATGGCCAATATATTATAGGAAATGAGTTGAGAAAATATGATAAAACTAGATGACCCGGTGAACTTCGTATCACTTACCTATTAATGTAAACCAAATTTATTTAAACCATAATTATCACCTTTATTCATAAAAGATTTGTATCGGTTTCGCCACATTACTAAATAGGGTCGGCCTAATAGTAGTTTAGTAATCTGGCAATACTGTCACTGTCACCTAACTTTTGAAGAAAAGATTGAAGAAAAGATTTTTAAATTTAAAGGCAGCAGCACAACGATTAATGGTAATTGATACTTGCTAATTTAAGTCTCCATAGTCATGTTTTTTTTTCTCATTTTACACATCACTAGCGCAGCGAGCGACTCGCCCCGACTTCGCATGGGTGCAATATTATGCATATTATATATATACATATAAACCTTCTCCTAGAATCATTCTATCAATTAAAAAACCGCATCAAAATCCGTTGAATACCTTCAAAGATCTAAGCATACATACAGACATACAGATTACAGACAGACGCGGGAAGTGACTTTGTTTTATACTATGTAGTATGTAGTGATATATTGTGATTTCAAGTAGAACATGGGTAAAAGGCGGGAACCCACGGGGGGATATTACGACCCCTGTGTTATCCCTTGGGAGCATTAGATCGGGATAAAAAGTTTCATGTCAAAGTAAATGAGTTAATCCAGGCAATAAGCTACATATATAAGTGCCAAATTTCATCCAAATCGGTCCTATATAAAAATAAATAATTTACTTGTTAATAATAATTAGCAGTTCATATTTCTAGAATAATTTTATGAATAATTTATAAAATTTCTTGTGCGTTGTTTTTTTTTTTTTCCAGATCCAGGTCAAGGGGGTCATGACCCCCCCCAAAATCCTAGTCTGAAAAAAAATTTGATTATATCGACTAGGTTTACGCTTCTTTTATAGTAAGAATTAGAAAATTTTCTCTTAGCAGCAAACTTTACGTAAAAGTTCATAAATTTGTTTCGCTGTTGATAGCGCATTGAGCAATTTGTGTACTTAATTTTTTTTTTAGTCCTCGACTACAAATTATCCGTAGGTTCTCGTAGCAAGCTGCACAGCTTCTTTCATAGTAAGGATTAATTGGTTTATATATTAACTGCTGCAAGCTGTTCGCGCTTTATGTTTTCTTTGTAGCGTTATTTTTTCGCACGTTATTTTTAGCGCACGTATGACAGTTATTTTTTTTGGCACATTTTTCAATTACTAAAATTTTCTCGGCGCTCGCAGCGAACTGCTCGCGCTTCTATAAATGAGGATATTTACTTTCCTTGCTACTCGGAGCAAGCTAAACGAACATCATTCGTACTGAAAATTCGAAATTTTCTCGGCGCTCGCAACGAGTTGCTCGCGCTTTCATAAATAAGAATAATGTTTAGTTTTCTTGCTTCTCGGAGCAAACTTTTTTTTTTTTTTTTTTTTTTTCTTCTTGGTTATCTGCGATCAGTCTTGCGACTATAACCGGATGTGTTGCAGTAGATTATGGCTTTTTAAGTGCCCCTCTATAGGGACTACTTCAATGTTTCAGCAATCTAGACTAGCTAGTAGCATTGACTATGTGTTTTCTCTTGAGGCGTCGGGTGTAAGTTTTGCTGATAAGATCAATGGCTAATTGGTTAGGATGGTGGCTTAGACGCTTGAAGTAGGTTGCTGACATTTCTTGTATTTCTTCCTTTATAGTAACAAGACCGAAATGTTTGTGCAGTTCAACATTGGTGACGAAGCATTGTGCTTTGCATATGGTCCTCAGGATAATGTTCTGGAGCCTTTGTATTTTATTTATGTTTGAGTCAGAAGCACTCCCCCAGAGCTGAAGGCCATAGGTCCATATGGGCTTAATAATAATAATAAAAATTGTTTATTCAGCCAATTCAGACCATAATTTGTTAGTTACATGTTTCTTATATATCTAGTGTTAGTTTACATTTTAATTTTGTTATAAATTTAAAAGTTTTAAATAGGGTGCCAAGAGTATACAGACATTATAATAATAATAAAAATTAATAATGAACATGTCAATAACAGCTACTAGAATAATTTACATTAAAATTCTAAAACAATTTAATAAATAATACAAATAATAAAATATTAGAAATTAAATCAAATAAATAATAATGTCATAACAATTAAGATAAAAATATATATTGGTGAATTAAAAGTCAATAAATTTCAAAATGATATAGAAAAAAAAATAATAATAATGATATAGAATGATATAGTGGATTGGACAGATCAAATTTAGCGTGGTATGTACACTTGGTGAATCACCCTCTGCACAAAAGCTTTCCACATAGGGGAAGTATAATTGTCGGCGATAGTTTTCAGGATGCTATTGCTACTTCCTCTCACTCTGCCAATAAGAGACGTAGTTTTTTTACGGAGCATGGCATGAAAGCCATCCGTGTGGGCTTTAGCGAACATCTCAGACGCACTACAGCATCGAGGCAGTCTCAAGAGCATCCTGAAAATATTATTATACTGGACGCGTAGTGCATCCAGCGACCTTTTGGCATATGCAACCCACAAATTTGCCGTGTACAGCCCCTGACAAAATGCCTTAAACAAAGTAATCTTGACCTGGTCCGTACAGCGGGCAAACCTGCGGGCCAACATATTGCCTCTGACCGCCAGAGCCCTACGTTCCCTCTCAATGTCTACATTGTCCTTGAGGTCGTCAGTGAGAAAGTGACCCAGATATTTAAATTGGGTGACCTTCTTAATATCCAACCCATTCAGAGTAAACCCTGTTGTAATCTCACGTTTCTTACCAACGACCCCAAAGACCATGTATTCACATTTTTTAACATTGTACACGAGTCCGTGACTCGCAGCGTATGCCTCACATACCCTAAGCATGTCTCTCACTCCTCCCACAGTTGGTCCCAGCAGCACCATGTCGTCAGCGTAACTGATGTTGTTAATTTTAACACCATCAATACTACATCCAACACGCATGCTGCTGAGCTCAACTATGAGATCGTGCACATATAGGTTGAATAGCTTCGGAGACGTTAACCCCCCCTGCCTCACCCCGCACTCCAACCTATATGCACCAGAGTAGCTACTGGACCACCTCACAACGTTCGTTTGATTGGCATACCAGAACTGAAATATTTTGAGGACGTCCGCCGGTATACCAGTCCTCTCTAGCTTACGCCATAACACGTCATACGAGACTAGGTCGAAAGCACGAGACAAGTCCAGGAAACATGCATATGTTGGTGTTCTACGGCCAGTGTAATACTGAACAGTATGCTTGAGGCTCAAAATTGCGCTTTCTGTGGACAATCCGGGTCGAAACCCAAATTGAGCGTCGTGTAGGGTAAGGTGTTTCAGTAAACACGAGTCAAGCATACTGTCCAGCACCTTGGCTATAGTCGTGGCCAGAGATATAGGGCGGTAGTTCATCTTGCTGGATATGTCACCAGTCCTGTTCTTTACAATTGGTATTACAACCGTTTTGGCTGGTTTAGGCTGGTCTGGGCCAAATTGTTCTCTGCTGTCATAAAATTATATATATACCTAGTTTTATTTTCTTTAGTTATACCACGGATCTAGCTATTAACTTGAATAATTATTGTTTGTTAACATAACCATATACCTAATGCTGAAAATACTATAAATCATTATTGATATAAATGGTCAAAGTGAACCCTAATGTTGTATGACTGGGCTATTACATGAGACATACAGGTAGGTGACCAAATCTTTACCTTTTCAAAGTACTTCAAGAAATTATTAATAACTTTCAGAAGCTGCAAAATGATGACCCGCAGAGCTACTGTCAGAGACATGGAGCAGCAGCTCAGGGCTGCATTACTGGAACTCAAAACCTGCAAGGACCTCAATGAGCAACTACTCAGAGAGAGAGAAGATAGTGAGATTGAGGTTCAGCGGATTGTTTCAAAAAATGCTGACCTAAAGGATGAGTTGGCCGAGCTGGACATTAAATACACAGAATCATTAAACAAATGTGACCAACTACAGACCATTGTGCTTTCCTTTGATGAGTGTGGACTTACCTATGTGAAGACTCTAAGCCGTGTAAAAGACCTTGAACGCGAACTAGACACTGCTCAGTTGACAATATTAGAACTACAGTCAAAAATTGATGTTCAACAGGTTGCCCACACACAATGCATGTACAATGAGATAGTAGGTGGTGAAACTCAGTGCCCTCAATCTTTAGACATTATCGACCTCACTAGTGAAACATCTTGTGTTTGCTCAGCTCCTATATTTAAAAGTCATAAGAAAATTAAAAGATATATAAGAGTTAAGAAACTGGTCCGGAGGTATACACAAAAATTAAAATGTAAAAAATATTTTACAAAAAATGTAAGACTAATTAAAAATAAATTTAACTTAGAAGAACAACTCCAAAATTGTATAGAGGAGTTAGAAATATTAAAACAAATATATGATAAGGACATACTGGCACTACGCTCCGAGCTGTTGCAAAGGGAACACTCACTCCAAGATATCTTCAAAAGCTACGCTACCACTCAGACTCAGCTAGCAGAACACTACAATACTGTCATAGACCTAGTGCAGTTGGCAACAACTAATACAGAGTGTATGTCATCTATATGTGACACCCACATCCAGTCACAACCGCATATGTCACCGGTGCCTGACTCACAGTCACCGCCATGTACTACTCCTGCGGCGGCTCAGAGGGTAGATGATTGTACAAATAATAGTAGTAAACATAAGGTATTTGTGTATTCTGATGAAATCGGTGTAGGTTTAGGTCCATTATTAGGTAATGAGTCTAGTTGTGATGTCACCAATTTATGCTTCCCTGGTGCGTCATATTCACAAATATGTAGTAAAATAAAAATAAATTCCTGTATAAACAAAAACACAATTGTAATAATAATGATAGGACATAGTTATGTTTTCGGTACGACCTCCGGTCCTTAGTATTTGATTTCTGCAACATTGTAACTTTAAATAAACCTTTGTTAATATTGCGAATTAAGCATTTCCTTTGTTTAATATATGTAATCCGAGTACCGGACGTCTAATAGAGACCACCTTTGTTTTTAGCGTCAACATTATATATTGTTAATTATTAAAGTTTAGTTTAGTTCTTACAGTCGAATTGGCTCGACGTATTTTTAAGATAAAATCTTGTTCTCAAATTGAATAAGTTTAATATTATAAGTTCTATAAATCGAACATTAATTTTAATTCAATAAAATATTCTTAAATCGAATAAATTTGTAGTTTTAAAAAGGCTGTTCGCTCGCACACAAACTTATCTGGCGCTGAGGACAGGATCACTGTCTTCCATGCGAAAACGGTATTCGCGAGTGCAGTATAAAATCTATTGTCCGCGAGTATATACATCGCTATCAGTGATCCGCGAACCAAATAAATTCGATAAGGCTGGAACGAGAAATGGCGTTAACTTTGGCTGGCTGGTGAGTAAACCTTTTCACCTTCCTTACCTCTCTACTTTCTTGAGATAAGAACTCTCTCATTTAAGTGTTATCTGGCTTTCTAGTAAAAATAAGTGATAAACAAGTGAAAATAAGGGCAATAAAGTGAAAAAGTGAATTAAAAATATAAACGAAAAATAGATATAAGAATAAAAGTTTAAATATAAAATAAATTAAGTATAAAGTAATTGCATATAGTTACTAATAATTATAAATATAAATTGTAAGTGTAATCGGAAAATTCGAAAATGGCTACTCCAAGGGAAACCATCACTATTATTCCGAACGAAATGTTGAAGGTAATTCCCTCATTTGGAGGAGATAAACGTCAGTTAAGTCTCTTCATAAGACAATGCGAATTTATAATATCTAAATATGCAGGCAATGCCACCCAAAATACATATGTCATGCACAGCATTATGGGTAAGCTAGTGGATAAAGCCGCCGCGTTAATTAGTGAACGCGAAGAAATAGGTACTTGGGATCAATTCAAAGAACTTCTTACGCAACATTTTGGTGACCCACGCAGTGAAGAATGCATTGCAATAGAACTAGAATCCATGAAGATCCGATCAAATGAATCATACCTAGACTTCTGTAATAGGGTACAATCTGTGAGGTCCACTTTAATTTCTAAAGTTAACCTATTATCTGATCCGAACCTAAAGCAAAGTAAAGTCACAATATACAACCATATATCGTTGAGTGTATTTCTATATAATCTCAGTGAAGACATAGCACGCGTTGTTCGCTTGAGTAAACCTAAAACATTAGAGGAAGCCTTGAGCGTAGTTATGGAAGAAGTAGACTTCCACAATCAACACGTTGCACATAATAGACTCACAAGTAATAGACCACAACCACAGTTTCAACTACAACCTCATACATCTACAAACACATTTAAATTTGGAACACAAAATCAAATGCAAAATCAACCAAAACCACCACAACCCTTTGGTTATAAACCACAATCAGGTTATAAACCACCGTTTAATACCCAAGGTCAATACATGCGACCCCAACAATTTGGCTCTCGCCCCCAACAGCAATTTGGCTATCGACCCCAATTTGGCTATAAACCCCAATTTGGTACGCATCCTCAACAATTCGGAATGCGTCCCCAACAATTTGGAATACGTCCACCAAATCCAATAAACCCACAATTAGGATACAAACCTTCTGTACCTAACTACCAACCCCAAGACGTTTCTATGCGCACAGCTCCCCCTATGAAAACGCAACAACCCGGTTTTAAACTAAATGAACTAGAATGCAACCCTTCGTATAATTATGAATATGATGTTAACGAAGACGAGGACTATGATGCATATTATAATAGTGACGATTATTGCGAATATCAAACGGAATCTTTCAAACAAGATAACAATGATGAATGTAAGGATAAACCTAATACTTCTGATGCTAATGAAATTCAAAATTTTCATCTGCGCGCAGGCGCAAACCATCCGAAGTAATAGAAATTAATTGTGATCCAAATCTCAAATTGCCTTACATCTATATACCGGAAATAGACGCAAATTTTATGATCGATACTGGTAGCATGCGATCATTCATTAGTCCAAAGAAAGCTTATGAATACTTTTCACATGCAGTACAATACGAACCTTTTACCGTTGTGAGTACACACTCTTCTAGTGCACATACGGAAGTAATTGAAATACCCTTGTTACCGACTTTTAAAAACAACGAATACCACAAATTCTACTTGTATGATGTGGATAATCGTTATGACGGAGTTATAGGTGACGACCTTTTGCGACAGCTAGGCGCCCTAATTGATTTGAAACGAAATGTACTAAAAACTAACAACACGATAATTCCAATTGTACATAAAAATTTGAACTATCAAATTGAAATACCATCACGCACTGAAAAACGTGTTAAATTGCCAACAGACTTACATACCGGAGAAGGAATATTAGAATTTAAAGAATTTGGAAAGAATGTGAGAATGCCTTGTGCTTTGGTAAATTGTGTGAATGGTTATGCAACAACAGTAATTCAAAATAGTACAGATACATACGCGATATTAACAATTACGGCCCCATTTAAAGTCACGGAATATAAGCAAGATGAATGTGAGGTAAACAACATGAATGATGAAAGCGTTAGTATGAAAGATGTAGAGATAGATGAATTGTTAGAACAGAATTTAGGAAAACTACGTCTTGATCATATGAATGAGGAAGAAAAGAAGGCAATATCAGAATTGTGTAAAGAATACAAGGACATATTCTATTGTGACGAACTACCACTCACATTTACGAATGAAGTAAAACACCATATTAGGACGAAAAATGAGGATCCTATATACCTCAAACCATATAGACAACCCCCTGAACAAACCGCTGAAATTAAAAGACAGGTAGATAAACTTTTGAAGGACAATGTTATACAGGAATCTTATTCACCATGGAGTGCCCCTGTACATCTTGTACCTAAGAAAATGGATATGTCTGGCGAAAAGAAGTATAGAATGGTAATTGATTATAGAAGGCTCAATGACGTCACTCATGACGATAAATATCCTCTCCCGAATATAACAGACATTTTTGATAAATTAGGAAAATGTAATTATTTCACAACAATTGATTTAGCATCTGGTTATCATCAAATTGAAGTAAACCAGGACGACAGACAAAAGACAGCTTTCAGTACACAATATGGTCATTATGAATTTCTTCGTATGCCATTCGGCTTAAAAACCGCGCCCGCTACTTTCCAAAGAGCAATGGACAATATCTTGCGAGGACTACAGGGCATACATTGTCTAGTTTACCTAGACGACATAATAATTTTTTCCAAAAGTTTACAAGAACACGTACAAAAACTCAGATTCGTGTTTGACAGACTGAGACAGACAAATTTGAAAATTCAGTTAGATTAATCAGAATTTTTGAGAAAAGAAGTACTTTACCTGGGACATACAATTACTAAAGACGGACTTAAACCTAATACAGAAAAAATCGACGCTGTATTAAATTACCCCCTACCAAAGACCGCAACTGAAATCCGCAGTTTTATAGGACTAGTAGGATACTATCGAAAATTCATAAAAGACTTTGCAAAAGTGACTCAACCTTTGACGTCATGCCTTAAGAAACGAAACAAGATAATAATAGATCAAAAATATATAGAAGCTTTCGAAAAATGCAAAGAGCTCCTTACATCTGCTCCTTTGCTTCAATATCCCGATTATGAAAAACCATTTATTTTGACAACCGATGCATCTAACGTTGCCGTTGGTGCAGTACTATCCCAAGGAACAGTAGGAAACGATAGACCAATAGCTTATGCTAGTCGTACGTTGAGCAATACAGAAAGGAAATATAGTACCATCGAACGTGAACTATTAGCTATCGTATGGGCGGTAGGACATTTTAGACCTTACCTCTATGGGAATAAATTTCAAATTTACACTGACCATGCACCATTAAAATGGATTCAAAATTTAAAAGAACCAAACACTCGCCTTACGCGATGGGGATTAAGATTACAAGAATATCAATATGAAGTAATTCACAAAAGCGGAAAACAAAATAGCAACGCAGACGCTCTTTCGCGTATACAACTCAATGCTCTCGATTCCGACAACGACAACGAAGACGTATCTATGAAAGTTAATATTGACGACCAAGATCAACAAATCCGCGAACATCTTAGAGACCTAGATAATAGAGTAGAAACACTATCTAGGGGTAATAGACAATCATTCGACACAGTATCCATATCCGACTCTGAAGGAACCGCGACTGCTGATTCTGACAAACCAATCACAATCAATTCTGAATCAACCGAATCCATACCACAATATCCAGTAAGAGATGAAAGTAGTATAGATACCATCCATTCTAACGTAGAACCCGACTCCTTTGGTATCCCAATATTAGACGAAGCTATAGATACGAAACCAAACCAAATCTTAATTTTTGAATGGTTCAAAAACGAAATACTAGTGAAAAATCTATCGCGAGACAAACAAAAAGTTCTAGAAGTTTTCCTTCCAGTAAATAATGAAAATTTAATCAAAACATTTTTGAAAGAATATATCAGACCAAAAATTAAATATTTCATATATTTCGAAAAAGAACAACATAGAAAAGACTTTTCAAACGTAATAATTAAATTATTCAAACCAGGAACAGTAAATATACAGGAATGTAGAAAACGCGTTATATACCTAGAAGACGAAAATGAACAAAGGGCAGTCATCTTAAAGTATCATGAAGGTAAAACTTGTCATAGAGGAATAAAAGAAACAATAATGCGATTAAAAAGAACTTATTACTGGAATAACATGCTTGAAACTGTTTCTGCTATAATTAACGGATGTGAATTATGTAGAAAAATGAAATACGATAGACATCCCTTAAAACCAAAAATTGAATTAACCCAAACACAGAATGCCCCCTTTCAGGAAGTTTTCATAGATCTTTTCACAATAGACGGAAAATATTATCTGACCCTAGTTGATGCTTTTAGCAAATTAGGTCAAGCAATTGAAATTAGTGACAGATCCACAGGCGAAGTAGTTAGAGCACTTATTAAGTACTTCTCTATGTACGGTGTTCCGACCAAAATTAGTTGTGATCCTGGAACGGAGTTCAATAACGCAATGATAAAGGAAATGACAGACATGTATAAGATCCAATTGCATATTACTACCCCTAATAACCCAAATTCAACTGGTATTGTAGAAAGATTTCATTCTACTATAATAGAAATTTATAGATTGGCAAAATATAATCAAAAGTGTACTGACGCAGCATCTGTTATGACTTACTCTATCATGTCATACAATAATACTATACACACTGTGACAGAACTTACACCTTTTGAAGTAGTATTCGGCCATACAGACGCGAATCAAACATTTGACGCAAATTTTGAAAAACTCTACACTCAACAACTTATGAAAGACCACGCAAATAGGACAAAATACTTGTATAAGTACTTATCGGGAAAAATGTTAGAACATAAAAAGAAAGTTAGGGAAAAGCGAGGTGGTGAAGAATGCGAAAGCTTAGCGGAAGAACAAGTAGTTTTCACAAAAGAAGTAAATAAGCGAAAAAGCAAAGATAAGCCGCGTTATCAAAAAGCTATAGTAAAAGGAAAGACAATACGGAATATTGTTCCCATACAGATAGGACATAGGGACACTAAAGTACCTATTAAAAACATCAAACGTCCCCCACAGGTACTTCCTGCTGGTAGTCCAAAGCCAGGGCCTTCAGATTCAAAAGGTTGAAGGAAATCCGGGGCTTCTACCAGTTAGAATCGGACAAGCTTATAGAGAAGAAGATAGTTGGACTATTTTTAAGGTATTAGATCTAAGTTGGATTAAGTCCACATTAGAATATAATTTAATTAAATATGTAGAATTTAGCGATTTATTAGACAAAAAGGAAAACATCTCTGAAGAATTTTTGGGATTACGAAAACAAGTTGAATATCTCCGAGACATCGTAACAGATAAAATTAATCATTTACTTCCTACTATTCGAGGAAAACGAGGTTTAATCAATCCTTTGGGCTCTATAATTAAACTTGTAACCGGAAATTTAGATCACGGAGATGCCATACATTACAATTCTCTGATTACACAACTTAAAGATAGACAAACGATTGTAGATAAAAAGATGACACTAATTTCGAAAACTATCGATACCTTTGTAAATAGTACAGAAGCCTTACAATATAATGCTGACATTTTAAACGCGAAATTAAGAAATTTGGAAGAAATAATTACAAAAATGTTATCCTTTGAAACAGATCACCTATATGCATCTAATGTACTTATGACATTCAATATGTTTAGTATTAACTTTCGTTCGATCTATATTACATTAAGTGAACTTGAAACAGCTCTAGCATTTAGTAAAGTCTCTGTACTACACCATTCGATATTAAATACTACGGAACTATTGTCAATTTTAGAAAATATTGGAAAAACGGAAAATTTAGTTTTTAATATAAATACAGCAACACTAGTAAAAATAGAAAGACTAATAAAAGTTAAAGTGTTTATTAAAGAAAGCCGAATAACATTTATTTTAGAGGTTCCATTAACAGACGGTTATACATACAACTATTTTAAACTATATACTTTTCCAATTTTTGAAACCGCATTAAATAAAACCATAGCAATCATTCCTAAATTCCCTTACCTTTTGGTGAATGGGTTGAAATTCCTGCCTGCCACACGCCCCTGCAACGACATAAGCGATAACAAGTACATCTGCACCGAAGATGACCTCACCCCAATTGCGGAAGAAGTTTGTGAAGAACAGCTCATAAAACTAACACCTCCAGTAAACTGCCAAGCTGTACCAGTAGATGTCGGCGATATCAAAGTACAACGAATTAAATTCAACACCTGGATTGTATATACAAAGAAAGAAACAGTTCTAAACGAGACCTGTGATAATAATTTCTCATATAAAGTCTTACATGGCTCCTACATCCTAGAAACTGAAGAAAAATGCATTGCTTTTCTTGGAAATACCCGTTTACATCATCAACGATTCCAGGGAAGCGACCTTAACCAGATAGCGCCGCAAATAAGCCTTCCACATTTAAAACACCAGTTCGTCGTCTCCAACAGCAGCAGACCCATCGACATCAGACATATAAACCTAGATGACATCAGACAACTGACACAGAAGATAAACAGCATTCCAGAAGAAAACGTATACCCAACCTTCAGTGGTGTTCATGTAGATAGCGTAAGCTTAGCGACTATAGTTTTATACATTATGTTATCCTTAAGTCTTATTATGTACCTCATCCTTATTAAATATAAGTGCCTTACGCGAAATGATCCTAACATAAACTCTGTTGAGGATAATTTCGCGCTTAACGAGGGAGGAGTTATGTTTTCGGTACGACCTCCGGTCCTTAGTATTTGATTTCTGCAACATTGTAACTTTAAATAAACCTTTGTTAATATTGCGAATTAAGCATTTCCTTTGTTTAATATATGTAATCCGAGTACCGGACGTCTAATAGAGACCACCTTTGTTTTTAGCGTCAACATTATATATTGTTAATTATTAAAGTTTAGTTTAGTTCTTACAGTCGAATTGGCTCGACGTATTTTTAAGATAAAATCTTGTTCTCAAATTGAATAAGTTTAATATTATAAGTTCTATAAATCGAACATTAATTTTAATTCAATAAAATATTCTTAAATCGAATAAATTTGTAGTTTTAAAAAGGCTGTTCGCTCGCACACAAACTTATCTACATAGTTTAAGTATTGACAAAAGGGAGATTATTAATAACATAACCTCTCTTCTTGAAATTGATTGTTCTAGGATCATTTTGTGTGCTCTCCCATATTCTTCATCATTAACGTCAGATCAAAATAAGCACATACATGTCCTTAACAATCTGTTTCATAATTTGACATGTCGTCATAGTGACAAACTTTTATATTTTGATAGTAATAAGTTTATTACTAATTTTTATTTGACTTCGAATAATATGTATTGTTCGAAAAAATCTATGTTAACTATTGCCAAATTGTTGGCATATAATATACACATAGTTATAAGTAGTATAACTAAGTTTTATAATGACTCCACAGTGGTTAGTATATGTACTAATGAATTCACTGTGGAACAAAATTTAAACTAAGTCATGAGACAACAGAGGGCGGCAATAATACATTAAATCTATTTTATCAAAATATAAATCGCTTCTCTGGCAAAATAAATGATATTGAGCTGTTATTAGATAAATTTAATTATGACATATTATGTTTTTGTGAAACTTGGTTGAAAAGCGACAAAATGGCATTTAATGTAAATAATTTTCAAGTAGCTAGTACGTTCAACAGAGCATCCGCCGAGGGAGGTGGTTCCATTATACTGTTAAAAAAATGTATTAAATATAAAGAACGAACTGACATTGTCGGCTGTTCTGTCGAACGCACTTGCGAGGTGGCTTGTGTTGAGGTTGGAAGGCACATACTACTATGTGTGTACAGGCCGCCAAGCTCAAATTTCTCGGCATTTTTATCTGCAATGGAAACTATACTTAATAAAATATCAAGGAGCAATAAATCGATAATTGTCTGCGGTGACTTTCAACACTGATATATTGGTAGAATCCTCAGATGAAATGAATTTAATTAGCCTCTTCAATTCCTTTGGCATGAAATACTTATTCTGTGAGCCTACAAGAGTAGCCGGCAATTCCTCGACCTGTATCGATAATATTTTTACTAACTGTGAATGTAATAACTTAACGTTAACATCAGGTATTAGGTCCGATCATAGAGCACTCTCATTAGGATTTGAAACCAATCATACTAAAAGTAAGACTGTTATTGAGCATAGGCCGCTCACTAAGTATAGATTAGAAAAACTAAATACCAGCGTAGAGGTAAACCTAGCAAATACTAACCTCTCCGCGGAGGACCCTAATATTAATTACGAAACCATGTTCTCAGTAATAAGTAAAGAATTCAAGGAGATATGTCCTAAGAGGAAATTACAGGGTAATGGTAAACTAGAGTTTGCCGACTGGGCCACAAAGGGAATAAGAATAAGCCGAGATAATATGTACCAATTGTACAGCGATAAAGCCCATAATAATTCAGAGTCCTTTGTAGAATATGTTAGATGTTACTCAAAGACTTTCAAAGCCGTCTGCATCCAAGCTAAAGCCTTGATGATTAGAGATAAAATAAGCAAATCAACCAATAAAGTTAAGGCCGTTTGGAATACTATTAATAGAGAGACGGGTAAAAGTAAAACTAAGGATACAGAATATAAATTATTACAAAATAATCAATTAATATCAAGTTCTGAAGAAATTGCAAATATCTTTGCGGACTTCTTTTCTAACATCGCGTTAAATTCAACTAAGTCACTTGACTCTTCTCCCGACTTAGCAGTAACTTATCTAAAGGAAAATTTTAAACATGATATACCTGACTTTTCCTTTACACATGTATCGGCAAATTATGTTAGAAAAACGTATAAAAGCCTAAATGTAAAAGCCACTGAAGACCTCTGGGGCCTATCGGTTAAATTGGTAGAGTCGCTTATAGACACCCTTGCTCCTTACTTATCGGAATTGTTTAATTTGTGTATAGATAAAGGCACATTTCCGGACCTGATGAAAGTTAGCAAAGTCACCCCAATCTTTAAATCGGGATGCAAAACTGATCCCTCTAACTATAGGCCGATCTCGGTCCTTCCTGTCCTGAGCAAAGTCTTTGAAAAGATGATGCTGCACCAACTGCTGTCTCACTTCAATCAACACAAAATATTACATCAAAGTCAGTATGGTTTCACCAAGAGTAGATCTACGACTGATGCAGGTAGTCACCTTATGACTCTGATCCTTCAGGCTTGGGAGAGTTCAAGGGATGCTATTGGCGTATTCTGTGATCTTTCCAAAGCTTTTGATTGTGTGGATCATAGCACACTGCTGAGGAAGTTGGAGGTATACGGAATTCATGGAAATGCCTCGAACTTGGTGGAATCTTACTTGTCGGACAGACAGCAGAAAGTGGATATTGGCGGTGTCATTTCATCAAGCCATCCTGTTAGAATGGGAGTGCCACAGGGGTCAATACTTGGTCCATTTTTGTTTCTGGCATATATAAATGATCTCCCTTACATGGTTAAAGACCTAGCAGACATCGTTTTATTTGCCGATGATACCTCGCTAATATTCAAAGTGGATAGGAAAGATAGTGAGCTTGTACATGTAAATAACGCTTTAGTAGTAATATCTAAATGGTTTGCAGCTAACAATCTGTTATTGAATGCGAAAAAGACTAAATGCCTGAAATTTTCATTACCTAACGTTAGGTACATAGAATCGAATGTAGTTCTTGATGGTGAAATACTAAAGCTTGACAATGCAACTTTATTCCTTGGCATGAATATAGATTCTAAGTTACAATGGGGTAATCATATTAACGTATTGTCAGGGAAATTAAGCTCTGCAGCATATGCGGTGTATAAAATCAGGCAACTATCAGATGTAGCTACAGCTAGATTAGTTTACTTTGCATATTTCCATAGTCTAATGTCATACGGTATTTTACTGTGGGGGTCGGCAGCAGATATTGAGACTATTTTCATACTGCAAAAACGTGCAATTCGTGCCATTTATGAGATGCGCCCAAGAGACTCTTTAAAAGAGGTCTTTAAAGAGATAAATATACTGACCCTACCATCTTTGTACATTTACGAAAATATTATGTATGTCAGAAAAAATTTAGATAAATTCAAGTTAAATAGTGACACTCATAGCTTTAATACTAGAAATAAGAATAAGTTAGCTGTACCTCGATTCAGATTGTCCAAAACGAGCCATAAATCATTTTTAGGGAATTGTGTACGTTTTTATAATAAAATCCCTGATGAAATAACGGGGCTCACAGAAGGTAAATTCAAAAGCCGTGTTAAAGACATATTACAAAAGAAAGCCTATTATAAAATTAGCCAATACATAGAAGACAAAGATGCCTGGAAACCTCTGCAACCACCTGTAAATAAATTATGTAACCAAGATAATAATTGTAAACACATATTTAAAAAAAGCAATCGTTATGAGTTTCTTGCTCATTCTTCTCATAGAGGTGCCTTGCGAATGAGCGGTAGAATATTAAAATAAAATGTAAAATTGACTTGCAAAAGTGCTCCATTGTAGCCTATTTGAATAAATGAATTTTGAGTTTGAGTTTGAGTTTTCATTAGGTCAGCAGGTAAATATGCATGACTCATACATAGTGAGAAGAACATGGACAAGACCCTCGGCAGATGAACCCCCGCAAACTTCAGGTGCTCGATGCTGAGCCCGTCGTGACCGGGTGACTTGCCTCGAGACATTTTCTTTATAACCTGCCGTACTTGCTTGGATGTGAATCGCAAAAACTCCCCGTCTCCTTGACAGCTGGGCTCAGCATCTCGCACTCCTACTGAGGGGCCAAGTGGAGATTGCACTTTAAAGTGGTCCATGAATAGATTTGCAATCACCACTGGGTCGCTCGTGCCACCAACATTTGTTGGAAGGCCAGGCTTCACATCAAGTTTTCCCGTAGATTTCCAAAAAGACCTAAAATTTTTGGAGACCCTCTGTTTGGCTATAATGTCCATCTTAACTTGCTCCTGGTTGTCTTGACACCATCGAAGTCGACTTTTAAAAATTCTTCGTGACTCGCACATTAGATCATATACTAAGCCTGACCGTGGTCTATTATGGAAAACCCAGTTCTTGAATTGAAGCCTCGCCTCCCTGTGTGAGGCGCGGACATGCTTATTCCACCCAATAATCTTCCCCTTTCTTCCTACCCTTTTATTACTTTTGCTCGATATTACAGCGGCTTCACACAAGATGTTCACAATTCTGTCATACATATTATCAATTGTAAGTCTGTGTCCATATATACTGCAGGCGCTGTGAGCGCACTCTATAAACTCAGGGGGGAAATTAATCTCGCGCAATTTACTGTTACAAATGTCACTGTACATACTTGTCTGTGTTTCATTCCGCTCACCCCATACCACTGAGTTACCTAACATTTTTGTATTTATCGATCTAGGTATAAGTAAGTCAAGATTACACTCTATATGTAAAGGCAAGTGATCCGAGTTATATGCATCCTTGTCTATTTCAACCCTAGCAACAGTATTATAAGCCGCCGAGGTGACAACGCAGTGGTCTAGCCACCTAGTGCTGCCGTGCGCTTCACTAATAAATGTAAAGTTTTTACCATTTATACCTAATTTCTCGACATCAGCACATATCCATGACTGATCTGTACAAAAATGTTGTAGTTCTCTAAAAAACATTTCACTTGGGTGTGCGTTAAAATCTCCTAACATAAACACGCTTTCCACTTTGCAATTATCTACAATTGCAGCAATTTCACCGAGTATCTCAGTAAATAAAGGTAAGTTCTCCGATGAGTCTGTAGGCATGTACACAGAAAAAACCAGAATCGAGCTACTGTGTGCAGTCGCTGTTATCTATATTAAGGATGAGTTTGTATATTAAGAGCTTGTTGTCAATTGATAGCTTGGAATTTTTTCCAAGTAGCCAATAGAGTGATTTGTATCTAATGTTCATTTCATCTCTTTTTGCTTTCACATGGTCTTTTCATGTTAATCTTCGGTCCAAGGTTAATCCTAGGTATTTTACCTTATTGCTGTGTGGTAAGGTAGTATCACCAAGTTTAACTGGTGGGCAATCTTGTCTTCTCAGGGTGAAAGTAACTTGCACCGATTTTGTAGCGCTGGCTTTTATCTTCCACCTTTGGAGCCATGAGTTTATCTCATTTAACCCTTTCTGCAGTGTCTCTGATGCCTTTTTCGGATCACTATTGCTAGCCAGTATAGCTGTGTCATCAGCATATGTAGCTATAGTTGTACCCTGTGTCCCAGGTAGGTCTGCTGTAAATAGGAGGTAGAGCACTGGACCAAGGATCGAGCCCTGAGGAACTCCTGCTTGAATGTCATAACACTTAGAATTAGCTTGGGATTCATTAACGTAAAAAAATCTGTCTTCTAGGTATGATTTTAATAATAAGTAGTATGTGTGTGGTAGGTGTCTTTTAACTTTACTTAGTAGCCCATTGTGCCAAACTTTGTCGAAGGCCTGTTGGATGTCGAGAAATGCTGAAGCACAGTATTCTTTATCCTCTAGTGATTTTCTGATGGTGTAGCAAACTCGATGGACCTGCTCTACCGTAGAATGCTCTTGTCTAAACCCAAACTGGTGGTCAGGTATTGTTCCGTTTGTGGTCAATATGTTGCGCATCCTAAACAAGAGCGCCTTTTCAAACATCTTTGAGAGCAATGGCAATAAGCTAATCGGTCGATAGGAAGTTACCAGATTTGGGGCCTTTCCAGGTTTAGGTATCATGATGATGTGTGATATCTTCCAGATGCTGGGATAGTGCTGTACTCTTAAAATTCCATTGAACAAGATAGTTATGAACACAATGGCTTTTCTTGGGATTTCTTTTAGGATGGTTTTTGTAATTAAATCAAATCCTGGTGCTTTGTGTTCGTGGAGGTTTTGAATAATTTTTGCAACTTCTTGTGGGGTAACAGATTTGATAGGTAGGTCCAGCTGAAGATCTTCATTTAGTATAGACTTAACTTCGTCATCAATAGTATCATCTTCAGTTTCATTTGGTGTAAATACTGAAGCTAAATGTTTAGCTAGAAGTTCTGCTTTTTCTAGGTCAGTTCGTGCCCATTGGCCAGAACAGTTTTTTAGTGGTGGTTTATGTTTAACAGGACGATCTTTTGATTTAGTCATTTTCCATAATGAATAGTTGGTGGTTCTAGTGGCTGTCAAAGTTTGGAGTTTATCCTGTAGTGTAGTGTTTTCTGTTTCTACTAGAAGAACTCTCAGTTCTTTAATAGCTTTATTTAGAGCATTTTTATCTG
Organism: Hemithea aestivaria; assembly: GCA_947507615.1. Lineage (NCBI taxonomy): Eukaryota > Metazoa > Arthropoda > Insecta > Lepidoptera > Geometridae > Hemithea > Hemithea aestivaria. The sequence goes on along the minus strand of OX382341.1, from coordinate 13,458,570 downwards.
AAGTACTTCTGCTTTGGTGCCAGATTCTTCTTAGTTTTCTTTTTTCAAGGACTTTTGATTTGATGTTTGCAGGTATGTTGATAGTAAATTCCTGTGCTTCTATATCTGGGGTGTTTTTCCAGCAGGCTTCTTGGAGAGTTTTTGTTAAATGTGTCGCTGCAGAATCTATGTCCTCAGGTGATTTGAGAGGTATATTCAGTGTCAGGTTACTCTCTAAGTATTCTCTAAAGCCATCCCAGTCAGTGAGTTTACTACATAGCATATCTTTTCTTACACATCTTGTTACTGTAGAGCTCACCGTGAGGAGCACAGGGGTATGATCAGATGAGCTGTCAATACAGCTTTCAGGCATGAAGTAATTATGAGACAGTCCCTTAGTTATAAAGAAGTCTAATAAGTCTGGGATCTTATTTGGGTCCGTTGGCCAATATGTAGGTTCTCCAGTTGAATGTGTGTGTAGTTTGTGAGAATCTATGCAGGTTTTTAGTTGTCTGCCTCTTGGGGTGGTAAGCCTGGAGCCCCAGTGTAGGTGTTTGGCGTTCCAGTCTCCACCAGCAATGAAACGACTACCTAGAGTGTCAAAGAACTGTGCAAAACTTTCATTTGATATTCGATGTTTTGGTGGGCAGTATGCAGCTGTTACGTTAAAGTGTCCTGCTTTATCTTCGATGGCTACTGTTGTTGCCTGTATATGTGGTGTTTTGTACTGACTGTGTAGGTGATGCTGAATTTTGTTCTGAATGATGATAGCCGAGCCGCCATGAGCTGTACCATCAGGGTGGTTCGTTGTGTAGATACTACATCCACGAATTTGTATGTAACTAGCAGTAGTGCAATGACTCTCTGATATGAGAACAATGTCTAACTTGTGTGTGTTTATTAGTACTTCTAATTCTCGGCTATTTGGGGCCAAGCCATTAATATTCCAAGTAGCTATTTTTAATGAAGTCATTTTACTAATTTATTAATTAGTGTTGTAATGAGGTTCAATAATGACCCCATTTGTTGTAGGATAAGATCAAATTTTTCAGCTTGTTTTATAAATATTTCCTCCAATGTTGGTGTAGGTGGCTTTTGTGGGTCATTATGTATTTCGTGTGGGGTAGGATTTTCATTTGACAGGCCTTCAACACATTTCGAGGCATAGGAAGGTGTGACAGAGCTTCTGGGATACAAATAAGGGAATGATGCTTCAGTCTTTTCTATCTCTGTGTTCAGAGTAGACACTTTATTTGTTGTTTCCTTAACGGCTTGCGGTCTTTTAGCTTGTTTGCGGGCCAAGATTTCCTTATAAATTTGGCAGCCTTTGTAGTTGGCCGGGTGATCTCCACCACACAACGCACACTTGGCTGGCTGGACTCTGTCCCTTTTTGGGCATTCTGATGTTTTATGTGGTTCTGTGCATTTAACACACCTGTAGGGGCGCGTACAATTGTTTTTTGTGTGGCCATATTGTTGGCACCTTTGGCACTGTACGATGCTTTTTTTGGGCCTTGGATCTTCAATGGTTATCGACTGATGATATATATATTTAATGTCTTTGGCTTTTTTGTTATTTATGGGATCTGGTTTCAAATTAACGAAAAATGTAGAGCTTGGTTTCCTATCAGCTCCATACTTCACATTTATAATTTGACCTACAACTATATTGCCAGTGTTTTCAATTTCCTCTTTAATAATTTCAATTGGAGTTGTATGATGTAACTTCTTAATTACCAGTCGATAACTCTTTTCACTTTTACTAGTAAATGTGTGCCCAATTAGTCCCTTACAGCGTACCAAAGCGACAAGTTTCTTGTGGACATCGAGACTACTGCAATTTATTCTAAGCTGGGTTTTATTAATATTTCTCAGGGAAAATTCATGGTTACTTACCACTGTCTTCAGTAGTTCAGTGAGTTTATTAACATCTTCAATGCCATATAGAATAATGGGGGGTGGCTTACTTGGAATGTTTTTCTTAACTACTTGCTCTCTATCCTGTTGGTCGGTAGGCAGGTTCTTAAAACGATTTTGCGTCTGGAGTGACTCTGGAGGTGAGTTCGACATACAAAGTCGTTTTCTTTTATTTGCATGTTTTGATGGTGGTTTCTGCCAAGGTGGAGGCGGGGGAGTGCTGATTTCGGTGCTTGGCATATCGCGGCTCGTTTCTTCGTAGTCACGATCCGAGATATTTTGATTTTGTTCATTTTCGGTTTGTTCTACATTTTCGGTTGACAACACAGATTTAGGTTGAAACATGGATGGATGAAAGACCTGTTGTACGAGTTTACTTCGCGGCGCACTCTCCAAACTAATGTGGAGGGGTATATTTGCGTGATTTTCTGTATTTTTAGCCATTTTCCGTTATTAACTTAATGAACATTATGCTTTTATGCCAAAAAGTCCGTTGATGAAATTTTGTTTTAGGTTATGTTTTTAAACTGTCACTTATTTAACACTATTTCCCAGCTTGGATCGCTGAGATAACACTAATCCTGGGTATTTGGATGTACGTCTTCAATTTTACGGCGTTTTTTAATGAAAAAGAACACTAAAAGTAATTATTTTCGTAATTAATCGCGGGAGCACTGTTGACAGTTGACAATGTTGCCAACCAAAAAAAAAAAAAAATCGGAGCAAACTAAACGCACATTATTCTTGCTGAAAAATTTAAATTTTTCTCGGCGCTCGCAGTGAGCTGCTCGCGCACTTATAAATAATAAGAATATTTAGTTTCCTTGCCATTCTGAGCAAGCTCAACGCACATCATACGTGCTGAAAAATTCAAAATTTTCTCGACGCTCGCAACAAGGTGCTCGCGATTTCATAAATAAGAATAATATTTGTAGTTTCCTTGCTACTCGGAGCAAGCTCAACGCACATTACACGTGCTGAATAATTCAAAATTTTCTCGGCGCTCGCAGCGAGCTGCTCGCTCTTTCATAAATAAGTATAATATTTTTAGTTTCCTTGCTACTCGGAGCGAGCTCAACGCACATCATTCGTGCTGAATAATTCAAAATTTTCTCGCAGCAAGCAGCTAGCGCATATATAAATAAAAATATTTAGTTTCCTTGACTCTGAGAAAGCTAGACGAACATTTTTCGTGCTGATAAATTCAAAATTTTCTCGGCGCTCGCAGCTTACAAATACTTTTCCGAATCGTCTAGTCTAAAACAGGTGTCAGGTATACAAAAATGTAAGACTGCGCTTAAATGTGTCCCAAAAAAATACTTTGAGAAATATTCTAGCCGATGGGTCATCGGCTAGAATATTTCTCAAAGTATTTTCTCAAAGCATCGCCCCCAAAATTATGGTCTGGATCCGCGCCTGTCCCTAGGGATATAAATTATATTCCGTGACGTAGTAATAGGGATATGATTCATTACTATCTTACGGTCGCAATTTAGTAATATGTTTATCTGGGTAGTTCCCGTTCGTACACCTCCATCGTTCACACTGTTACCGAACGGGAAAAGGTCAAAAAAGATGTTTCGCTCGGTCACAGTATGTACGGTCGCTACTTTTTTTCCCAGTCGTTCACACCGTCGTTAACAGTGTTAACGATCGGGAATAAAAAGTTTTGATTGTTCGCAGTGTGGACGAACGCTACTATTTATTCCCACTCGTACCTAAATCACACCTGAACTAACTTTTATTTAAAAAGTTCTTCTAGTGGAATCGCGCGCACTTTGTGGCGCATAAAACAGTCAAATAATACACACACACCCTACACCCCACCCACCCACGTTGTTTCATTTTTTTTGTTAGTTATACCTAATTTGGTTCCACTGCATTTCAAATCTGTAAAATCTTCGAAAGTATTCATTCAAATCTTTCTTTTGATATAGAAAAGGGCTATATTTTTCTATGTCAAAAGAATTTTGAATTTATACTACAAACATAATATAAAATCGCTTCGTTTATAGCGAGCGTATCAATCTTTAAGAGAAAAGGGTGCACCAAATTCATCACTTTATGAATTGACTGTACGACGTGCGCGCGGGTCAGCTAGTATAATAATATGTCACAATGTTATTCAGATTATTGAATTAAAATTGGTTGCTTGTGTTGCCTTTACGGCAAGTAAGTACGGCGATACCGCGCCAGTAATAATAAGGGATAGTTTCGCATACCACCCCAACCGCATATCCTAGTGCATTATCTACAATGACTTTGAATTAGCCAATCAGAGAGCATTGCAAGTGTGACGCCGTGCCGGTTACCAAACCTGTGGGAACCTGTTTAAAAAGGACAGTACGTCACGATTTATGCAATAGCCATGATGGAACAGCGCGCGAGTAGTTCGAGTGGAGAAGTAACATTAGTTTACATAAAAAGAAAACACGGGACAATTTTGTTACATGGTGGTCACCAATATTATAAAAGGAGAGCACATAAAAGTGACCCTGGTTACTATGTAGTATATAGTATCAAAATACTCGCCAAGACAAATCAAATAAGCCCAAACTAGATGGGGTTGCGTCGATTAATTACGGAGCTGTTTACTATAATATAATATCAAAGTACCCACTTAGGTACAAACTACCGTTAAAATAACAATAATATCTCTCATTGGTACCTTTATTTTTTTGCATCTTGACTAGATACAAAAAATTAGGGACGAGTGGGAATAAAAAGTAGCACTCGTCAACACTGTGACCGAGCGAAACATCTTTTTGATCTTTTCCCGATCGTCAACAGTGTTTACGACCGAGTATAACTGATCGGGAACGTTTCGAAAAAAAGTAGCGACCGTACACACTGTGACCGAGCGGAACATATTTTATGATCTCTTCCCGTTCGGTAACAGTGTGAACGATGGGGGTGTGCACGAACGGGAACTACCCGTTTATCTGACTAAACTAATCTAACTTTACAATTTTTTTTTAAATACATAGTTATAAAAATCTACCATCAAATTTTTTTAATATTGTGTTTATTTCAGGATGAAGAAACCATTGAAAATACAGATACAACAAACACGATTGTATTAACTGATGAAAATGAAACAAACCCAACCATATCTAACCAAGAATCGTCGTCAATGACCCCAACACCACCAGTTAGAAGGAGACAGAAATATCCACCAGAGTTGATGGAAGCTAAACAACATATGGAGCAAGCATTTAATTTCATGAAACAGGTTTCCCAGCAACATGATCACCCAAAAAATGTAGATGATGAATGCACCATCTTTGGACAACTTATAGCAAGGAAGATTCAAAAACTATCTAAAGAGCGTAGAGATCTCATGATGTTAAAAATAAACCAACTATTTGTGGAAGAACATAATATACTGATTTCTCACAGACGCCCATATTCTTCAACAACAACTTATACACCATCGCCACCGATATACCAAGAAGCCCCAATAAAAGAATTTCACACCACTGTTGATTTTCCTTCTGTTAACACAAGAGAGTATAATCCAAACCCTTTTATAGTTCGTAAAATATAGGATGATCCCTGTAACAGCTGTCAAAAAAATTACGCGCATGAAGTTCAATATTTTATCACAGTCAAATGTATGCAACAAAATATGGTACTTTATAGGTGTGCCGGCCAGTGATGTCCAATTTCAATTTTTGACGTTTCAATCACAGACTATAAAACTATTGTACAATCGATCGAACAATCATTAAAAATATAAATTATGAATTAAGAAAGTCGAAATAGTTTGCTTGATATATACGTAAAATTCATAATAATTTAACCACTAACCGCATTTTGTACCATCATCATCATCATCATAATAAATCAGAATATTTCTTATGTTAATAAAATAAGGATATTACATATATCTTATTTCGTCATTTTATTTGCTAATTTTATAACATAATATTATATTATGTTTATTATGGATTAAATAAACATTCTTATCTATTGCTGTGTTTTAAATGCAATCAAGAAATAAATAAATACTGTAGTATACCTAGTTATGCAGGACCCCCAACAGATAGGTAGTCAAAACATATTTGCGACTGCATAACTCGTCGCCCACGCTATCCGGCATCAGCATAGATAAGAAAGTGGCCGAGGGCCACCATGAGACAAAAGAACTCACTCCGCGTCCTACATCTAATTCTGTAACGCGTGTCACATTGTAACATTTATAATAATTAAATTCTTTTATAAATTACAAAAATTGTTTTAAAAATTAATATTACTCTCGCCCAAACTTATCTGGCGCAGCCGGAGCGGATTTTTCTAGTTACGCAAACGTATCGTCGTCGCCGCGAAAACTCGGGAAAATCGAGAAAACCGCAGTGCGCGATTGTGCGGTGTGCGCGTACGCAAAAATCCGAGAACCTTACAAATTTGATAAGTCTTGGACCTTGGAGCATGCAGGGCAGCTGGTGAGTCAAATTTCGCCTCCTTCCTTTGTCCTTTTTTTATAGTGATATATGTGAAATCGAATTTCTTTCCGTATATTGTGTGAAATAATCGTGTATATGATTTTCCTAAAATTAAAATCATTATATACAACCCTAGTATAGTTAATTAATTTCATCACTCAAAATCGTGTGGAATTATTTTAATATAAGAATATAATTAAATAAGAAATAAATTAATTTAAATAAAATAAAATATTACATAAATAAATTTAAATAAAATAAAATATTACATAAATAAATTTAAATATTTGAAATAAATTAACAGTGATTTAATAATAGTATTATAGAAATAAATTGTATTATATTATATATTATTGTAAATTTAATAGAAAGTGAAATAATGGCTACAATTAAAATAATTCCAAATGAATTGATAAAGGTGATCCCTGTTTATGATGGCGATAAACGTCACCTAAATTTGTTCTTATCAAAATGCGAATATATAATAGAACAATACCATGGTGGTGCAGAGCAAAACAGCTATGTTATGCATACTATTACTGGCCGTCTAAAAGGTGATGCCGCGGCGCTTATAAGCGAGCGTTATGATATTAAGACATGGTTAGAGTTTAAAAGTTTGTTCGTCCAACATTTTGGTGACCACAGAAGTGAAGAGTGCATTGCAATCGAATTGGAGAGTTTAAAAATTAGATCGGGCGAGAATTATTTAGATTTTTGTAATAGAATACAATCAACTAGGGCACTTTTAATTTCCAAAGTAAACCAGTTAGCATGCGCGGAAACTAAGAAAGCAAAAATTAACATTTATGATAATAGTGCATTAAATGTATTCATGTACAATTTACCCGAACATTTGATTCAGATTTTGAGACTAAAAATGCCCCCTACATTAGAGAAAGCCCTCGAATATGTCCTCGAGGAAGTCAACTTTTACGAAAAATATAATAAGAAAAACAAACTCCAAAAACAAATTGCAACACCAAGCCTTCAGGCGCAACAACCCACACATTTTAAATTTGGTGTTCCAAATAGTTCACATAGCATGCCGATGCAGGCCACCCAGCAAAAATTTTCGCAAAAACCATTTGGGCTTCAGCCTACATTCGGATATAGACCACAGTTAGGGTACAGACCACAGCTAGGGTACAGACCACAGTTAGGATACAGACCACAATTTGGGTACACACCACAGTTAGGGTACAGACCTCAGTTAGGAACGCAACCGTTTGGTTCACAACAGCGATTCATGACACCGTCTCAATTTAATTCGAGACCTCAGCAGCAATTTGGATACAGGCCCCTAATGCCTACTCAAAATTATTTTAGACAGACTACACCGACAACTAGGACGAACACTGACGTCACTATGCGTACTGCACCCCCAATGAAACCTCAGGGTCAGGGACAACAATACGGATTTAAATTAAATGAGTTAGAATTGTGTGATGGTTATGAAAGTTATTATGATGAAAATGCATGTCAGGAATATTATTGGCAGGAAGAAGAAGAAAATGATGTAGAAAATGAGATGAATGAATGTGTGCAAGTGAATGATAGCGAAAATACTGAAGTGAATGATAAGGTGAATGTAGAGAGTGTGAATGAGAAAATGGAAAATTTTCACATAAAAGCCTCGCCACTAAACCCGAAGTAGTATATTTAAATTGTGATGGAAAACTGATATTACCATATGTATATATACCAGAAATAGATGCAAAGTTAATGATTGATACGGGTAGTACCAGATCTTTCCTGAGCCCACGTAAAGCTCACACGTACTTCGAGCCATATATGTACCGTGAAAAATTTACTGTTATCAGTACTCATGCATCGAGTATCCATGATGAGGTGGTCCAAATCCCACTTATGCCATCGTTTAATAGTAACGAATTTCACAGGTTTTACGTGTATAACGTGGATTCTAAATACGACGGATTGATCGGTAATGATCTTCTTAAACAAATCGAAGCGGTTATCGATCTGAAAAATTCAGTACTAGAGACTAAAACAACATCTCTCCCCATTCATAGCGAAAACTGTTACGTCGTAGAATTAGACGCACGAACCGAGCAGGTAGTGAAGTTACCCACGGATCAATTCTCCGGGGACGCTATTGTAAATTTCACAAATTTTTGTGAGGGAGTTAGGATGCCTTCAGCTATTGTAAGCTGTAATAACGGATATGCCACCACCATTATCCAAAATACGCGCGAAGAGGCAATGACCTTGACCATTACGGATCCATTTAAAGTAACGGAATTTTCCGAAAGTTCAAAAGTTAATACGACAGACATAGATATGACAGACATAGAAGTAGACCAAATTCTTGAAGAAAACCTGACTAGGCTGAGACTAGATCACATGAATAGTGAAGAAAGAAAGTACATTAGCGATTTGTGTAGCGAATACAAAGACATATTTTACACCGAAAATTTGCCGTTAACTTTTACTAATCAGGTAAAGCATTCAATTCGCACCAAAAACGAGGACCCAATTTATGTAAAACCCTACAGGCAACCTCCTGTACAGACAGAGGAAATAAAAGCCCAAGTAGAGAAACTTTTGAAAAATGACGTAATTGTAGAGTCATATTCACCTTGGAATGCACCTGTCCATTTGGTGCCCAAGAAATTAGACGCTTCTGGTGAACAAAAATTCCGTATGGTAGTGGACTACAGACGCCTCAACGACATTACCATCGACGATAAGTACCCGTTGCCAAACATAACCGATTTGTTTGACAAACTAGGTAAAAGTAAATACTTTTCGACACTTGACCTTGCTAATGGGTATCATCAGATTGAGATTGACGAGAAAGATAGGCAAAAAACAGCTTTCAGTACTGAAGCCGGACATTACGAGTTTTTGAGGATGCCATTTGGCCTTAAAACGGCCCCCGCAACATTCCAAAGAACTATGGACAATGTGTTAAGAGGACTTCAAGGACTCCATTGTCTCGTATATATGGACGACATAATTATATACAGTACAAGTCTGCAGGAGCACATCCGAGACTTACGAGCTGTATTTGACCGACTTAGGGCTACGAACCTCAAAGTTCAGCTAGACAAATCTGAATTTTTGCGTAAGGAAGTTCTATATTTAGGACATACCATCACCGATCAAGGATTAAAACCTAACGATGCAAAAATAGAGGCAGTTCTGAAATATCCTTTGCCTAGGACACAAACTGAAATTAGGAGCTTTATGGGATTAATCGGTTACTACAGGCGTTTCATAAAGGACTTTGCGAAAATTACAAAGCCTTTAACTTCATGTTTAGGGAAAAACCAAAAGGTCGTGATAGATGAAAAATACATTAACGCTTTCGAACGATGTAAAGAATTGCTTACAAACGCACCCCTATTACAATACCCAGATCCATCCAAGCCGTATATTTTGACTACGGACGCATCTGCTGTTGCCATAGGAGCAGTGTTATCCCAAGGCACCATAGGAAATGACAAACCCATCGCTTACGCAAGTAGGACTTTAGGAAAAACCGAAACTCGCTACAGTACCATCGAGCGAGAGCTTTTGGCTATTATTTGGGCTGTTAAGCATTTCAGGCCTTACCTTTATGGTAATACATTCACCATCTTTACTGACCATAGACCGTTGGCATGGTTGTATTCCCTGAAAGAGCCAAATACAAAATTAACTCGTTGGAGGTTACGGTTACAGGAATATATATGATTTTCAAATCATCTATAAGAACGGGAAACAGAATACGAACGCCGACGCGTTATCTAGGATAAAGTTAAATGCGTTAGGAAGTGACGACGTTTCTATGAACGTAAACGTAGACGAGACTGAACATAAGCGTATGTTGAGGGAACACTTAGGAGAAATAGATAGACGGGTAGAAAATTTGGCAAATAGAGCTAGGGATAGTGTAGTAGAGACAGTTACAATTAGTGACACAGATTCAGAAATGGAGCACAATAAATATCCCATTCCATCCGAAAACAGTAGTACAGAAACAGCACATTCTGCAGCCGAATTAGAACACAAGGGCATTCCCATTCTTAACGAAGCCATAGACACCAAACCCAATCAAATTCTAGTCTTCACGTGGCTCAGAAACGATATGCAGGTACAAGATTTGTCACGAGATAAGCAAAAAGTACTTGAAGTATTTTTGCCAATAAATAACGCAGAACTAATAAAGAAATTTTTGAAGGAATATATTAGGCCTAAAACAAAATATTTTATATATTTTGAAGATGACATGCATAGGACAGAGTTTAACGAAATAATTATTAAACTGTTTAAAGAAGGCATGGTAGAGTTTTATGAATGTACCGGACGAGTTGTGTATGTAGATGACGAAGGTGAGCAGAAAGAAATAGTGTTGAAACATCACGAAGGAAAGACATGCCACCGCGGAATAAAGGAAACTATGACTAGGATTAGGAGAAATTACTTTTGGTCTAACATGCAAGAGATTGTGTCAGCTATCATAAATGGTTGTGAAGCCTGTAGAAAGTTCAAATATGATAGAAAACCCTTAAAACCAACCATCGAGTTAACGCAGACGCAAGATGCCCCTTTCCAGGAAGTCTTCATAGATATATTCACTATAGAAAGTCGCTCTTATCTGACTATCGTAGATGCTTTTAGCAAATTGGCACAAGCAATAGAGATTAATAATAAATCTACAGCCGAGGTAATCCGTGCGTTGATTAAGTATTTCTCAATGTATGGTGTTCCTAGAAAAATTAGTAGTGACCCAGGAACGGAATTTAATAATGAACTCCTGAAGGAATTGGCAGCCATGTACAAAATTGATTTGCATATATGTACTTCACACAACCCAAATTCGACAGGCATTGTAGAGCGTTTCCATTCGACGATAATAGAAATTTATAGAATTGCACGGTATGAACAAAAGTGTACAGATGCGGCGTCAGTAATGACGTACTGTATAATGGCCTATAATAACACAATTCATTCAGCAGTAGGGTTTACCCCATTTGAGATAGTATTTGGGCACACCGATTCGAACGAGGTATTTGAATGTGATTTAGAAAGGAATTATATGCAACAGTTAGTGAAAGATCACGCAAAACGAACTAAATTCTTGTATAGGCACATTTCGGAAAAGTTAGTGGAAAACAAAATGAAAGTTAGGGAAAAGCGAAAAGGTGAAACATTTAGGGAATTAGAAGAAGGGGAAATAGTTTACACAAAAGATGGTAATACAAGGAAAAGTAAGGAAAAGGCTAGGTACCAAAAAGGAAAAGTTAAGGGAAAGAGAGAGAGAAATATAGTTCCGGTAGATTTGGGTAAACGAGAAAAGAAAGTACCACTAAAGAATATTAAACGTCCTCCACAGGTGCTGTATGGTCATAATGACCGTCCTCTTCCTTCCCCGCAGCCCGGGGTTTCAACTTCAAAAACTTGAAGGAAACCCAGGAATATTGCCTGTAAAGGAAGGTCAAGCATATAAACAGGAAGACAAGTGGACAGTTGTAAAACGGTTTGATTTAAATGGGTTAGAAAATGAATTGGTCTTGAATTCGGAAAAGTTGAACGAATTTGTACAATTGGTAGATTCACATAAACCATTTATTCACGAATTTTTAGAAATTCGTAAACAAGTCCATTATTTGAAAAATATAACCTTCGCAAAATTTTGGCAATTAGTACCCGCACGTAGAGTCAAGCGAGGAATTTTGAATCCTCTTGGTTCTATTATTAAATCTATTTCGGGAAATCTAGACAATGAGGACGCTATTCATTTTGATACAGAAATTTCTAAGCTCGGATCTAAACAAATTGTTTTAGATAAAAAGATAATGTTGGTCACGAAAATGTTAGATGGTTTTACAAATAATACGGAAACCTTATATAATAATACTGTAATTTTGGATAAGAGATTAAGGACAATAGAACAGTTAATTAAAGCCGCTAGTACAAAGGAAAATAATTGTTTATATCTCACACATGTCTTAAACATGTTTGACACTTTTATGAGTATATTTAGAACTACATATATAATACTTAACGAAATAGAAACCGCACTGGCGTTTACTAAGGTCTCCGTATTACACCAAAGTGTTGTAAATTCCACCGAATTGTTATACATACTAAAGTGTATTGAAGAATCTCATAATTTAATGTATGATGTTAACGAACATAATTTACTGAAATTTGAAAGAATTATTAAAGTTAAGGCTTATGTAAAGGAAAATCATATATCATTCATATTGGAAATACCGATAACTGAAAACATTATTTATGACTATTTTAAAATGTACTCTATCCCGGTTTACAAAAGTTCGATTAACAAAACTATTGTAGTTTTTCCCGAATTCCCTTACCTTTTGGCGAAAGGCTCGAAATGCCAGTCTGTCACGAAACCCTGCGAGAAAATCGACGAAAACAAGTTTTTGTGCACTGATAACGAAATGGTGCATTTTCACACTACCACTTGCGCCGAACAACTCCTGGAGTTTCACGATGACCTCACACGCTGCATCCCATACGCAGTAGAAGTAGAAGACATCAAAATTCAGCGCATCAGTCTGGCGAGCTGGATCGTGTTTACCAGAAACCCCACTATGTTGGCGGAAAAGTGCGAGCACGATAATGTTAAAGAAACATTACATGGAACATATATTATCACTACATCGGAAAACTGCATTATTTACATCAACAACCTGAAATTATCATTTCAACGCACACATGCTGAAAATCTACAGTACAAAATAACGCCGATCATTGCTCTACCTGAATTAAAAACCAGCAATACTACAAATTTGGTTCCGGTCAACATCAAGGACATCAATTTGGAGGAAATGCGGTACTTTGCGCGCATCCTGAAACTGAAAAATAGTGATGTGTTCAGTGATTATGGGCTCTATAGTGAAAAAGTGAATCTTAGTGGAATAGACACTCAAACGATTAGTTTAGGAACCGTTGTATTGTATGCCTTTTTAATTTTAGCTAGCATTAGTTTTATCATTTACCGCTATAAGGATAAGTTTACGCGAAATCATCGGAACCCGATCCAAATCTCCGCGGAACCCGATAATTTCGCTCTTGATGACGGAGGAGTTATGCAGGACCCCCAACAGATAGGTAGTCAAAACATATTTGCGACTGCATAACTCGTCGCCCACGCTATCCGGCATCAGCATAGATAAGAAAGTGGCCGAGGGCCACCATGAGACAAAAGAACTCACTCCGCGTCCTACATCTAATTCTGTAACGCGTGTCACATTGTAACATTTATAATAATTAAATTCTTTTATAAATTACAAAAATTGTTTTAAAAATTAATATTACTCTCGCCCAAACTTATCTACCTACTTTACGTCTGGAAACCAACATAGCGGATTTTTTTTTCTGGTGGCAACACTACTAGGTACAAATGCACCATTTTGTTAATCGTTTTGTTCAAACAGTACGATACGAGTGTCACTTTGAACGCCTTGTATACGCTACGTTTTCCCATATTTTTTAAATTACTTTGTTGTTACCGTTGTTATTGTTGTTATCGTTGTTATTTGTTGAGTTTTCACGTTACTGTTTTGTTACCATGCCGAAAAGACTGAGAAAGACTGTGCTTAATAGTGAATACCGCGAGTTTGTGATTCGCTTGCGTGAATATTTTGAACGCGAGCACCTAAATGGCGGAACCCTGTTGCCATTGGAACAAGTGCGTAATAGAGTTTCAGCTGCTTTTGGTACTGTTTCACGCATCACCAAGGAAAAACATGGCGAGACATCAAACCAGTTGACTGTTGATGCCGAAGATGCTGAGGAAGATGTCGAAACAAAATTATCTACACCAAATAAAAAGAGAAGGAAGGCTGCTCCAGTTACAGGAATTGATAACTTCGACGCCGCTGCTATTCGTAACAACGTTTATGCGTATTATACGCAGGGCGATTTTCCAACGCCGGAAAAGTTATCTGTCTCCCTTAAGGATGCAAATTTATTCAATGGAAGCAAACCATCTCTTTCCAAAGTTTTGAAAAAAATTGGCTTTGCATATAAAAAGAGTGATAAAAGAAAGGTTATTATGGAGCGGACAGATATTGCACTTGTCCGAGTAAATTTTTTGCGCAAAGCCAAAAATATAACAAACTGTGAGAAAGTGATCTTTTTAGACGAAACGTGGCTCAACACAAACCACACAGTGTCAAAATTGTGGACTGATGACACAGCGGAATCTACCACCAAAGTACCTGCAGGCAAAGGACAGAGGTTGATAATTCCTCATGCTGGGACGTCCACCGGTTTTGTGCCTAATTGCCTCATGACATTCAAGTCAAAGAAGGCCACTGAGTACCATGAAGAAATGGATTTTGAAAAGTTCAAAAAGTGGTTTCTAACTTTATTGAATGATATAAATGAGCCACATGTTATAATAATGGACAACGCTCCGTACCACTCAGTTCAAATAAACAAACCACCGACGTCCAACAATCGCAAACTTGAGCTCATCGCTTATCTGCAGGGCAAAGGCATAGAAGCCAATGAAATGATGTAGAAGAGTGAATTATTGAAATTAATTAACATCCATAAACTTCGTACGCCAACTTACATTTTAGATGAACTTGCAAAGGAAATGGGCCATACAGTCATTCGATTGCCACCATATCACTGCCAATATAATGCAATCGAATTGATTTGGGCCCAAGTTAAAGTCTACTTAGGTAAAAAAAATACGAAACCGCCTTTCACGGCAAATAAAATGATGAAACTACTCCAGAATGCCTGTGCCCATGTTACGCCAGAAGATTGGACAAACGAAGTAAACAAGTGCCGAAAAATTATTGAAGAAGATTGGGAGCGCGATGTCCAAATCGACAATTTATGCGATCAAGAATTAATTATAAATTTACAAGATTGCTCAAGTGAATCCGAATCCGATTACTTCGACGATGACTTGGGTTGTTTACCACTATGATTATAATGCAATATATAAAATTGACTCATATTCCATTTGTTTTATTTCTCTGTAATATATTGTCTAATTATTATAAATAGAACTTTCTTTATCAATATTATAATCAAAATTATCTCACTTTTAATTGTTTTTTTTTGCAACACTACCCCAACACAAGACGACGCCGTCTCAGATCTAAAGCCCATAAAAGCTGGAGTCCCGCAGGGAAGTGTATTAGGTCCGGTCCTGTACCCACTATACACCTCAGACATTCCAGAGCTAGATCTATCATGGCTACAGGTGACACTCACGAGGAAGCAGTGGAAAAAGTACAATCGGCTATCAACACTATCTATGCATGGACGAAAAAATGGAGGATCAAGCTCAATGAGTCAAAATCTATTCACATAGACTTTACCAACAAAAAACCTAATTATCATCCGGTATATGTTAACAACCACACTATACCATATGAGAACACTGCAAAATATCTAGGAATGACTTTAGACGTGAAGCTTCGCTGGAAAGCACACGTTAAAAAAACGCGATGAGCTTGAACTTCGTTATAGAAATATGGAATGGCTAATGGGTCGTTATTCTGCATTGTCTGTGCATAACAACAACTATTAAACGACAACACATGTTGTCAACTATTAATTATAAGTAAAATAAACGCATGCATGTATTTAACGTTTATTTTGTAAATGTTTAATAATTCTTAGCACTATAATTGTATTGTTTTTATTTAGGGTTTTTAAATCGAATGTATACTGTTTTTTATGGTATCATTATTATTAAGATTTAATATTTTGTAAGTATTCCTGATTAATTAGTGTAATTGGCTATATAGCCGTCTAATTAATAAATAAATAAATAATAAATAAATAACAAATTATTATTGTACAGACAAGTTGCGACATCAATTTTGTCTAATAAAAGGAAAATAATTCTGACTGACAGCTGACATTTTGACAGCTGACAATCGTAACAAAAATATCAGTCCTCTTATTCCTAAAAAATCTTTGGATATTTTTATTTGTTTGTTCCAATAAAGGAGGGTGATAGAAAAACTTTAATAATTTACTTTAAAACAGTGAAAATCTATAGTGAAAGTATGCTAAAATGATGTGGAATGTGTGTGAAGGTAATATAAACATTATTTTCTTAGAAAGGTGTAGCTGATTTTGCTACAATGTAAGTTTGTAATGTAGGTAACACGTTTAGTCACCATTTACTTCGGATCCCAGCTCATCGAACAGCGGCTTTTCGTGGTAGTTTTCGATTTAGCGCCACGAAATGTTGGAATTCTCTTCCGCCTCCTCTTCGCGCACTTCAAAATAAGTCTTATTTTCGTAAAATGTATAAAAAACACATTCTTAATAATATTCAAAAATCTACATCATCCACTCGTGACGCAATTTGTGATCCACTCGTGACGCAATGATATAACGTCACCTCAGTGCTTGTTTGTTCTATGTACCAAATTTTTCGAAAATGAACTTTAAATGCAATGTTGTTAAGACTTAAATTTCAATCCTACTGGTTAAGAAAGATTTAATACCTACTTTTCTTCGTTATAATAACAAAAAAAAAACATTAAATTATTATTAGTGACACGACACCGTAATAAAATTTCGTGCTTATTTGTACTATGTCCAGTTTTGTTTTAAATCAACCATGGTAAAAATAACGTTGAGTGCTTGAGTGTTCTATGTCCACTCAATCGACCAATCACAACCAGCGACGCCACATCCGCCATTTTGTTTGATTCGTCACTTCGGCTCGAGACGTCGGAAGAATCACCACGTTACTCCATAAATTAACATAAAACTATATAAATTGTTGTATTTTTGGTGCTTAAACTTTTCTAGACATTGACAAATCATGTCTAGAACATATTGTGATAGTGAACATGAGCAGACGCAACCGCTAATTGAGCAGTAAGTACCTTTTACTTTTAACTCTATTTTGTTATAAATTTGCAACAGGGTGTTGTTTTTTTATGATTTCGAACATTACCGTAATAACTACGACTGTGTTTGTCTGCCAGTGATTCTCGGTACCATATTTTTTTTTTTTTTAATATGCTTGTTCTAGTATTATCGTCTCTATAATATTAAAAATGAATCGCTGAATGTGTTGCGTTTAAAAATGCTCTCAGAATTGTTTTTTTTTTTTAATAAGCTTTTATTTTAATTTTCTAAAAAGAAGAAAATAACCTGTTAATCAAATCAAACCCATTCCTTTTATTACATTATACAATAATGATATAAAAGCTTGTCGCGAGATTGCTTGATTGAGAAAGCTTTTTTAAAAATATTTTTTTTAATTAATTAATTTTTTCGACAATAATTCTAAGAGAATTTTTACTCAAAAATCTGCTGTTTCATATAAAATCTTTAAAAAAAATCGAATTTCGAAAGGTCGTAGAACAAAAGTCGTTCACTTAGACTCTAGAACACCCTTCTTTCGTATTAAAACACGTTGTAGGTATACTTAAATATTATATTTATTTATACTCACCATCCAATGAGATAAACAACTGTTTATAAATATATTACTATTTATTTGCTATTTATTCATATACCTAATATGTTTTTGTTTCATGTAATTAAAAGGTTTGTAAAGGTCAAGAAAAAGCTTTTTGAAGATGATGACATTACTGAAAAGGACAATATTGAAGATACTCCAAACTAATATATTGTGAAGATAAACAAGAAACTTTTTGAACGTCAAAAGATACCCAAAAAACATCCATCCCTTCAAATAATAATAATTTTATAATAATTCCCTTACACATGCCCGGTGATGAAATTTTAATACCATCCGTTGAACTTCCTGTTTTAAATGAACATTCTGATAGCAACAAGGATCCAAATCTAGATCCAGGTAACCTACAGATAACAGAAGAAAATAACAAGCCAAGTCGAAAAAGAAAGAGTCAACCAGAAAATTGGAAAAGGAATATTAAAAAAGTAAAAAGAGAAAGAGGAGAAGAGTACACGAGCGCAACAGAAAAATGTATGCCGGCTAAATTTGTTAAGCCTGGATGTGAAAGTACTTGCAAGCTTATGTGTTCTACAAATTTTTCCTCAGACCTTCGAGAAAAAATTAAATCTGAGTTTTATAGCTTGACAGATGCTCAAAAATATAAATTTTACGGAAAATATACAACAAAAACAAAAAAGGGTAGAACGCAAACTAAAAAAGAGAGTAGTAGGAGATCTTACACGTTCAACTATTATTTTCGTAAAGAAAATGAACATGTTAAAGTCTGCAGAACATTTTTTTGCTCAACGTTGAGTATTTCTGCGCGTCGGATTCACTATTTTCATTCAAAAATGGAAAAAAGTAATACTCTTCTGATTCCAACACCGGACAAAGGGAAATACGTCAAAAAAGAAACACCTCCTGAAAAAGTGAACGAAGTGATAGATCACATTAAATCTTTCCCAACAGTAGAATCGCATTACTGTAGATCATCTAGTATGCGCCAATATTTACAGCCGGGACTAAGCGTCGCAAAAATGTACTCCTTATATCGGGAAAAGTCTAGAGATCCTGTTAAGGAAAACATTTACCGTAAGTATTCTGCGAAAGATTTAATCTCGGCTTTCATTGCCCAAAAAAGGATGTATGTGATATTTGCTCAGAGTTCAAAGCTCAAAAAAACCCCAGTAGCGATATTATAGAAAAACAAGAACAAACAAATAAAATCAAGGTAGCCAGCGTCGCGACTGAGAGGCGTGAGCTCCTGATGAAGGACATCGTAATTGTCCAAAACCCAGGGTCGAGCCTAGTTTCGACCATTATTTCCGTGAGTTTTAGTCGTTTGTTTACATAATAATATGGATAACTCTCATGTTAGTTTTCAAAAACGCAAACAAGAACAACACTTAAAGAGAAAAAAAGAGGGCGACGACGAAAGAAATAAAGACCGAAATTTAAAACACAAAGAAAACAATGACACTGCCGTTGTTACTTTTGATTTGGAGAACATTTTTACACTACCTAAAGCAAATATATCATGCTTTTTCTACACAAGCAAATTAACAGTGTATAATTTAATAGCGCACTGCGATATTAATAAAAGTGCAGTAAACGCTTTGTGGGACGAGACTAGAAACGGAAGAAGTGGAGACGATATAGCTAGCGCATTAGTTAAAATTTTAAAAGAAATAGTTAAGGCCTTACCAGATACTGTAACAAAACTGATTCTATGGTCAGATTCGTGCGTCCCACAAAACCGAAACTCGCATATGAGTACCGCGCTCATCAACTTTTTAAAGTCGTCTGATTCAAAAAATTTAAGAAAAATAACCCAAAAATATTCTGAACCTGGGCATGGCAACGTCCAAGAGGTGGATTCCGTTCACAGTTTAATTGAAAGAAACTTAAGACATCAGGAAATATATAGTCCATTATCCTTGATTAAAGCTCTACTAAAAATTAAATCAAACGTTTTGAAATTGTTTTTTATTCAAATGCAGGATGCAGATTTCTTACCATTCCAATTAGAAGCCAGAAAATTTTGCTTTCATCAGATACCTTACAAACAGGTCAAGTCAATAACCTATACAAAAGAAGAGTGGTATATAATAAAATATCAAAATTCATTTTCCGGACCGAATGAAACAATAGATATAAGAAAAAATAATATTAGTATTTTGAGTGAAATTATCATGAAAGAGGCAAATAACATTGACACAAAAGAAAATTGACGACATTCGAAGTATGTAGAAATATATGCCGGTAGAAGATAAAATATTTATGGAGGCTCTACTCAAGAAATCTGTTCGACGGAAAGAAGAAAAAGAAAATCGTGATGTCAATATATCTGCCGATGGAAAAGAATTGGAAAGGTAAAGACAAGGACTGAAAAAAATAAAAATAAAGGAGATAAAAACGAGAAGAAAACACTCAATGCAGGAAATAAAACTAAAGGAGGGGAAAATGATAAAGAGTCACACACAAATGAAATGAAAGGAGGTAAAAATGAGAAGAAAACAATTGCAAGAAATAAAACTATAGGAGAGAAAAATATAAACGAGACACACACAGAAGTAAATGAAATGAAAGGAGACAAAGACAAAACAACACTAAATGCAGGAAATAAAACTAAGGGAGGGAAAAATGAGAAAGAGTCAACACACACAGAAGAAAATAAAATGAAAGGAGGTAAAAACGAGAAGAAACCAATTACAAGAAATAAAACCAAAGGAAGGAAAAATGAGAAAAAGACACACAGAAGTAAATGAAATGAAAGGAGACAAAGACAAAACAACACTAAATGCGGAAAGGGAAAACTGAAAAGAAACCTAATAAAGACGAGACAGTAAAAAAATAAGACACTAAGAACAAAATTCTTATTTTATAATTTAACGTTTTTGTCTATGATGTAGTAGCAACCTGTTTATCTTTACTAAATGTAGAAGTAAATTTCTCTAAATGGTTTTGTAATTTCGAGTGTAAATAAACATATATTATAATCCCAATTACCATAATATTGTTAATTAATTAAAAGCACTTTCACTTTTTAACCATGCGTTTTATTCTCAGATTCCTCACTCAGATGTGTACAGACTATAAAATTACAATAGCATATGAAAATGACTACAGACTACAAAAAAAATGCACAGATAATAATTCTAACTAAACAATAATTGTAAAAGATTAAATATTATAAAAATTTTGGTTTTAAGTACTAAGTAAAAGAGAAAGAAATACTTAATAAATATTTTTTTTCAAAATGTATTTATTATTTTATGAGCACCTTTAAAAGGCTATGGTAAGATTGGTAGGTTAACTAACGCGACCATTTAAAAAAAGGCTTAAAAGATAATTAATTATAAAATTAGGCCCTGATGCAGTAAATCTAAGTAGGTAAATACGTATTTTGTTTTGAATATCTTTTCTCTATAAAAAAACTAAAGATTAGTAAACCTATTTTAGTTATATATTATAGTTTTGTCTTTTTTCAAACTCAAGCCATGCGAAAGAATTCAGAATCTTAAAACATCCTGTATATACATACATCTGGGACATAGAACAAATAAGCTCGCAAAAATGGAGCAGTCATTTTGTCCTATCTTTAATGAGGCTATGTTCTAAATCCACAAGCACAATTAAATTGGTGCATGTTTGTTCTATCTCCATAAAAAACCTGTAAAATATTGCATATTTAAATAACATCACAAAGTAAAAGTTATAAACTGTCTATTCATAGGTCACTCTTGTAATAGGAAAAACATCCAAATGTAGAAATTAAAAGCTTATAAAAGAATTAGAGCAAAAATTGTTCTCCTGTAAGCGCTAGTTCAGACACGGCGGGAACCGCGCGATTTCAGAATCGCATGGAAATCGCGCGGGTCTTATTTGTATGAGTTATAAAGTAATCGTTCAGACATAACCGCGCGGTTAATCAAGCCGCGCGTTTACCGCAACCTAACCGCCAGAAAATAGAATCGCGCTGCTCCGGCGCGTTTCTATTACTATGGAGTCTTTACTTCGCGTTCAGTTGCGTTGCGGATACCGCGCGGTGAGCACGTCACTGCTCGTGAGTTCGCCATGGATCGTTTCGACACTGAACTATTTATTGATGAGGTGGAGAAGAGACCTGCAATATGGGACATTCAATGTGATGATTACTCAAATAAAATTATCAAGAACCGAGCTTGGCAAGAGTTGGTGGAGATATTTGGAAATTGCGAAGACACGGTGGAAAAAAAGAATATTTTAAGTAAGTAGGTTTATTCACCAAAAAATAATTGACAGAATTATGTTATAATTATTGTTATGAAGCGTATATTATACTCTCCGTATACTTTAGGTACTTAAATAAATATAAACAAACTTCGGCTGTTTTATGCAGACATTTCGAGCATTTTTCAAATGAAGGTCACAACGGTATTACCATATTTCGTTTGTTTACATTTAGTTATGTACCTAAACATTACAAGTACGGTATGTTAGTTGCAGCTATATCTTTGTGTCTTGCCATGGAACACGCCCATCGTTCACAAAGTAATGAGCGAATTTATCTCTGATATTCAAAGATGACGGTGTCCCTCTTCCCGCATGCAAGGTATTGAGATTAGTCATGGGTGCATTATATAAAGTATCTTTAAATTTTAGACCATCTCTAGTCCGCACATAGTTATGTAGAACACAAGAGGCTTTTATTATGTCTTCGGCAAAATCTATGTTTACATTTATAGGCCTATGAAAGATGCGCCATTTGTTCGCCAAAATACCAAAAGTGCACTCAATATTACGTCGGGCTCTCGATAACCTATAGTTAAAAATCCTTTTTTCATATGGTAAACATTTGCCTGAATATGGGCGCATTAAATTTTCTGCTAAGCCGAAGGCTTCATCTCCAACTATAACATAAGGCATTGGTGTTAGGTCTACATTAGATATTGGTTTAGGTGTTGGTATGTTTAATGATTTTTCTGTCAGTTTATAAAAAACCGAATTTTTAAATATAGCAGAATCACTGCTTTTGCCATAAGCCCCAATATCAACATAAGTAAAGCAATAGTTGGCGTCGCAAAGTGCTAAGAGCACTATGGAAAAGAAATGTTTATAGTTATGATACAAAGAACCCGAATCAACAGGCTTTATAACTCGGATATGCTTGCCGTCTATAGCACCAATGCAATTTGGAAAATTTGCATATCTCTCAAAGTCTCGTGCTATTGTCTTCCAGATATCTTCAGTCGCTTCGGGCATGACTATGTTTACCAACTTATTCCACAATGATTTACATACTTCGCGGACAATTCCAGTAATCGTCGATTTTCCTAGGCGATAATTGTAGCTTAGTTTTCCAAATGAACAACCCGTACCAAGATATCTGAAACAAGAATATTATTAATAATGTTATTATTTTTAGGTACACAACTCCAAAAAAAATAGAAAAACATACGAGATTGCTACAATAAAGAATACAATAAAGAAAAAACAACTCCTTCTGGTTCAGGTGCTCGTAAAGGAGCCCGATATATGTATTTTTCAAGATTATCTTTCCTGCAGAATAGTGTAAGTAATAAAGACACTACAACTAATATTGAAGAACAGAATGAAAGGCAAAGTGACAAGTCAACTAAACGCCAATGCAACCGAAGCCACTGAAATACGTCCCCCTAAACGTAAGAAAACACAAGTGCCAGAAGAAAAAAATAGCTGTTTTAATAGAAAAAAGTATCGAGTCACGAAAACATTTTCAGAATGAACTTCAAGAAAATAGTATTACCAAGCAAGATGACGACAAACTCTTTGTTTGTCGTTACATAAAGAACTCAAAAAAGTACCAGAAAATAGGCGTTTAGCAACCAAAATTGAATAACTTCAAGTGATACAAAAAGGACAAAGCTTACCACCCCCTGTTCGCTACAATACTCAGCAGATCACAGCTACGTATGAGCAAGGACAACAGTATACAAGCCCGCAAGGATATTTTACTACATCTGGATCATCTCCTCCTGTTCCGGCACCGTCACCGTCACCATCGCAATTTAGTTCTGGCTCTCAGTCCTCTACAGTTATAGAAAATATTTATGCTGATTTTGAAGAACAATAAATAAATCTTACCTTAAAGTTATTACGAGTTTCTCTTCCGGTGACACGCTTGGCCTCAAATGCGTTTCAGAGCATGAAATATCTTGCCTGATCAGTTCAATTAGTTCATCAAAAGATTTTATTGACATTCTCAAATAGTCAAAAAATTTGTTATCATACATTCTTAATTTGGGATATAAAGTTACGAACTGACCATGTACTAGTCGGTCACGTAATATTGGATGCACCCAATACCGCCTTTTTCTTTTCTTTTTTTTAAGGAGCAACCACAGTAAACTCACTTCTTCGTCGACCTCCATTTTGAAACTGACGCTAACCCGCACGAAATCGCATACTAACCGCGCGTGTCTGAATAGCATCACAATTTTGCGGTTTCAAACCGCGCGATGCGTAAACGCACGATTCCTGCATGTCTGAACGCAGGCTAAATTTAACCAAATGGTACATAGAACAAAAAAGCACTAAGGCGACGATAATATAACTTTTTTTTTACTTTTGCATTCACTTCACTTAAAATTAGTAGTTTTCCTGCTTGATACTAACATATTTTTACTAATTAAAAGTAAGTCCGCGTAAAGTTTAAGTTTTTTTCTTATAATCTCCATTTCCTTCTCGCGCGCGGCCATATCTAAATATGCGTCTGAGTTACGGGCTCTGATTGGTTATCTTTTTGACAGGAGCCGCGATAGACGGACTGGACTTCCTCTTGGCGAAATGCGTTCCATTATACGCATAATTTCAATAGTTTCATATGATTATAATGATTACAGATACATTATTCGCTTATTGTGTATTAATTTATTATTATTTCTACTTATTTTGTTTATTAAAATAAATCAGTATAATATGTATACAGTATACCTATTGATATAGTTAGTTTTATATTAGTACCTTCTCTAATCTATTATGATTGTATTGGTTTGTAGCAATCTTTTTTATTTTTATAATATATGTTTTCTTTACTCTCCCTATAAATTATATATGTACAAAAATTGCACACAATTTAGTTTAAATAATGTGTGTTTTATTTGATTTTATGTGGTTTGTAAGTAACAGCCACTTTTATTCAAAATTTTAAGGAGCTGAAAATCAGGGTTGTAAACAATTCTGTTTGCAACATTATGCTGAGCTCTCTCCCAACTGAGCAGAGATGCACAATGGCACAAGATGAGTTTTCTTAAGACACCTACTCATATTCAATAAAGTATAATACCGGGCAAACATCTTGAGCAAATGACCTTGAATGCGCAGAAACGAATTTTCGGTCTCTTTGGTTACGAGGCGCGACGTGCGGGGCAGCGGCGTACCTGCGCGTGATTGGTAGATCAGTTGGCCCTTGCCTTGCGCACCGCGTCAACGTTCCGCTCACTCCCGAATACACTTGCGTGCAGTGAAAAGTGCTCACTTTTGTGCTCTGTTATAAATCGTTATTTGTTGAGTTTTCGTTGTTATTATTTGTTGACTTTTTGTTGTTATTATTCGTTGACTTTATTGTTTTTTTTTTTGTTGTGGTGTACACTATGCCACGACAGACAAACGTTGTTTTGAAGAGACAGGCCAGAAAAATGGTGTACGATGTATACTGCTTCTTCAGAAAGGCGGTAACAATAAATAAATAATAAATAAATAAATATTTCAGGACAATTCACACAGCGCCACCTAACCCCATACTAAGCAACTTAATGCTTGTATTATGGTGATTAGGATAACGGATATAATACTTATATACTTTTTCTTTTGTAAATACATACTTATAATAGATATTGAAAACCACCCAGACCAGAAACAAATACCTGTGGATCACACAAATATTTGCCTCGTGCGGGAATCGAACCCGCAACCTTCTGCGTTGCATTAGCCCACCGCACCACAGAGGTCGTCGAATCAGTCGTCGTGGTAACAATGACAATGACGCGTTAAAACAGACGTCGGAGGCGACCAAAACGTCTGTCAGTACTCAACTCAAACTCAAAATTCATTTATTCAAATAGGCTACAATGGAGCACTTTTGCAAGTCAATTTTACATTTTATTTTAATATTCTACCGCTCATTCGCAAGGCACCTCTATGAGAAGAACGAGCAAGAAACTTTTTTTTTTTTTACCGGGGGTAGACTTCCTTTGCAGGAGGTCGTCTAGGTGGGTACCCCAACAGTGCCAGTTATTCTACCGCCTGAGCAGTGATGTGCAAACATTACTGTGCTCCGGTAGGAGGGCACTGTAGCTAGTGAAATTACTGGGCTAAAGAGTCTTAACATCTTATGACTCTTGAGTAAGAAGCGTTGGTGCAGTGCTCCTAGAATTTCACATAATTGTGAAATCCTAGGTAACACTGTACTGATTATGGGCAGCCGTTATCTCTTAACATCAGGAGAGCGTCTAGCTCGTCTTCTACTTCTTCACATAAAAAAAAAAAAAAAACTCATAGGGATTGCTTTTTTTAAATATGTGTTTACAATTTTTATCTTGGTTACATAATTTATTTACAGGTGGTTGCAGAGGTTTCCAGGCATCTTTGTCTTCTATGTATTGGCTAATTTTATAATAGGCTTTCTTTTGTAATATGTCTTTAACACGGCTTTTGAATTTACCTTCTGTGAGCCTCGTTATTTCATCAGGGATTTTATTATAAAACCGTATACAATTCCCTAAAAATGATTTATGGCTCGTTTTGGACAATCTGAATCGAGGTACAGCTAACTTATTCTTATTTCTAGTATTAAAGCTATGAGTGTCACTATTTAACTTAAATTTATCTAAATTTTTCCTGACATACATAATATTTTCGTAAATGTACAAAGATGGTAGGGTCAGTATATTTATCTCTTTAAAGAGCTCCTTTAAAGAGTCTCTTGGGCGCATCTCATAGATGGCACGAATTGCACGCTTTTGCAGTATGAAAATAGTCTCAATATCTGCTGCTGACCCCCACAGTAAAATACCGTATGACATTAAACTATGAAAATATGCAAAGTAAACTAATCTCGCTGTAGCTACATCTGTTAGTTGCCTGATTTTATACACCGCATATGCTGCAGAACTCAATTTCCCTGACAATACATTAATATGATTACCCCATTGTAGCTTAGAATCTATATTCATGCCAAGGAACAAAGTACAGTCCGAAGAATTGTAAGCGAAGCTAAAAACTCTGACTTACTTACTGTATTTCGAACGCCAGGCAAAAAAAGGTCCGGTAAGAAGAAAATCACTGGAATCGATAGTTTCGACCAATCAGTGATAAAAAGGTGTGTACATAATTATCACATTACAAACAAAGAACAGCCTACCGTAGAAAAGCTTCGTAAAGAATTAAAAGAAGATATTAATTTTAATGGTTCGGGACGAAGTTTACGGCGTATTTTATATGACTTGGGCTTCCGATGGAAAAAGACAGAAAATAATCGAAAACTTTTAATCGAAAAAAGTAATATTCGTTTACTGAGAATAGAATATCGGCAGAAAATAATTAAATACCGACAAGAAAGACGGCCAATAATTTATACAGACGAGTATTACATCGACTCATCACACGCAAGTGGCAAGTCGTGGTCAGATGGGACAAATCAGGGTGAAAAAAAAAAAAAAAAAAGCCCCCGGTGGGTTCTCGCCTTTGCGTGGCGGTGGGGATAAGTAGCCGTGGTAGAGGAGACCACGGTGAAACTAAGAGGAACCCGAGGCGGTCGGCCGCTCCACGCCGGGCTGACCTCCAGCAGCCCGTGTGCGAGTGGCCGAGTGGGTTGCGGTGCCTCCTTCAGGGGCATCCCAACCGAGGTGGACCGCGGTGCGTTGACCATCGCACCGTGGGTCTATGGCGGGGGCCGCGGCGGGAGAGGAGTGTTGATATCACGATGCGCCACTCTTCCTGCCTTCCGCGGCCCAAACGGGGTCGCCACCGTTTGATGGCGGACGCGGTGGGGCCGCAGGGGAAGAGGGGTGCCGGTAGAACGGTGCGCCGTTCTCCCTATCCTCTGCGGCCGATGGGTGTTGTAGGTGTTGCGCCTCCGCGTGTCCCTATGAAGGCAGCATAGGGCACAGTGGATGGCGCGAGCGGGCTCATTGCGAGCGCCGCCGTGGCGGAAGGTGGCAGTGGACCGGTAGACCATACCTACGTATCCCTCGCGTAGTGATGGGCCACACCACTGCCCCTTGTCGGGTGGGACCAGGCCCGGGAGGCTGGTCAAAGGGCTCGGCCGTTAGGCGGCGAGCAGGGTGGCGCTGGATCGCGGGAGGTGTCTGGTGGCGATAAGAGGGATGTCGTTTTCCGGACATCTCCGGCGCTCCGTAGGAGGAGGGGAGAAAGAAGAGGACTCTCTGATTTCTCTTTTGCAGGGTGGTATGCATTGGGGGGTTGGAGAGTCCAATTCTGAATCCCAGGACCTGGACGGAGGATGCGGGGGCGTTCGCTGTCACTGAACAGGTCCGGAGTGGCGCGCGCGGTGTTTCCGTGCGCCATTTCGGTGAGAGGTGGGGTCCCTTAGGACCAACGCCGCTGGGGCCGCGGATGAGTGCTTCGGCGTACCCGTTGCCCCGGCACTAAGGCGCGAGGTGGAAACACCCCAGGTTTTTTAGTGGGTATCCCCGCCGCTTCCATCTTTGGCGGGGGAGTCCCATATACCGCTCTGCGCCCCCCGGCGTGGGGCGATGATGCGTAACGCATTTTTCCTGGGTCAAAAAAAAAAAAAAAGTGCAAAAAAACCAATTTCAAAAGGGCAACGAGTCGTGATTATGCATGCTGGTTCCGAAGCTGGATTTGTCCCTAACGCCCTTCTTTTATTTAAAGCTGGCACAAAATCCGGTGATTATCACGATAACATGAACTCAGTTAACTATGAAAAGTGGCTACGCTGTCAACTGATACCAAATCTACCACCAAATTCGGTGGTAGTAGTTGATAATGCTGCTTACCATAATAAACAATCCGATTTTTGCACTAAACGATTCGCGAGTACTTAGATTCATAATTGTAAGTTAACGAAATAAACTCACTTGTATTTACTTCGGCTTCGTGCCGACCGTTTCGATCCTGTACGAGGATCTTCTTCAGGGAGCTACTGCGGTTACGCGCCGACGTCCGACCGTACTACTATTTTTTGGTAATAAGATAATCAGAGCCAGAAAAGAATCCGGATTATCGTTAAGACACGATGATGCAATCTACATGCACACGTCCTTCAAGGCAAATTGTATAGAGGACATATCCAGATTTAGTGCTTACCCATCTGCCATGAAGATGGCAATTGAGGCTGTTGGTATAGTTACAGACGCGTCAGATGTGACTTACTTGCCAGTTGTTGCAGCTATGCGGCGTGATGGAGACGGAAATTTCAATCCGAGACCTGAGACTGTATTGCTTTCGAACTTACGGGAAACAGTCGAAGAACTTTCCGATCCTGAAACTCCAACAGGAGTTAGAAGACGTTTTCACGTTAACAATCCAATTCCCGGGACTGTGTGGGACGATAACCATCTACTCCTTAATCCTGACGAGATTATTGGACCGGAGTACGATATTAATGAGTCATTGGCTAACGACTTCACAGGCATCACTTCGTTCATGTCTGCTTTGCAGAAAGTAGCCCCAAAACTTGTGGGCGGCGCTCTAGACATGAAAATAACAGGGAAAAGGTCCATACTCGTGTCGAGCCCCATGAGTACTCTGAAATTACCAGACAAAAGAGCCAACGAAACGCTTCCAGATTATATGCGAAGATCGAAAGCAGAAGGGAATAATCGTAAATATTCCTATCCCTCACCATTGACATCAGCTGAAAGATTGGAAGGCCAGGTGATCATGGTAGGTGAATATCCTGACGTTGTGAATCTGTTGAGGCCTCTTTATTATAGAAGAGAATGTGAACAGCAAGCATTTTCGTTTACGTCTGGTTTCATGACTTTTAGGTGCACTATTGAAAATTGCAATTTTCAATAGTGCACCTAACCTAACTCAAACCTAACCCTCATTTATTGTAATCAGTCTAAGACTAAAATCTCAGAATTTCTTATTTTACTTCCATTAACACAACGCGAGGGCCTTATTAATTATCAGATAACACTTCTAAGCTTTGTTCTAAGCTTACTACTCTGCGAGCCATGTTCAACTATTTACAACAAAAGTGAGGGTAGGTAACTACTGGCTCATTCTCATTTTAGCTCAAATTTGATGGTCACACGGTTATATTTCCTAAACGGTTAAAGACAGAGATATGAATTGTGGATAGGTGGATAAAACATATATTAAGCTACAAAATAAATGAAGATTACCATAAACGACGCAAAAAATAATACTAAAATTTAACATGAAAGATCAAAATCGGGGCCATTTTTCGTATTCTCATGGTGTCACACTTTGCGTTGCAGTTAAACATTTGGGCACTACTTTAACAAATTTTGATGTATCTGTATGTAACATATACCAAAATTATCGCAAACAAATATACTTTAAGGTCTACAGACTAAAAAAAAGTTTTCAGTATTATTTTGAATTTAAAATAATATAATGCGGCGGTCACACGATTTTAGGTGCTTTAGATTTGCGTAGTTTAACGGCTGCTGTTAAACACAACATCAACAATCCAAATCAGAGTTCGATTCATTTCAATGATGGCCATGTATTGCAATCGTAGAAGTAGGATCTAGGACTTATCGAGCCGTGGGAAAAAATTTAATTGCTAAGTTTCAATTTATTCATGGGTGTATCGATCACTTGCATGGACAACATTTTTATGCATTGCATTTTAGTTATTTAAATCAATGTTAGCTTTTCGAAACGCCAAAATGTGCGAGATAAAGATGTTGTATTTAACTTTATACATTATACCTAAACTTTCCAGAATTTCACCAAAAAGGGATATTTTCGTCACCAGCGTGGCATCACCTTCATAGCGTTTTTTACCATGAAGGTGATTTTTGAGACACGAAAGTGATTTTTAAATATTGTTTTCTTTTGAAATAGCCTTTTTACCTACTAAAAAGTACAGTATCTGTTATGTTAGGGTTTTAATACTTACAAACCAAATTTCTGACTAATAAAAAAGTAAAGTGAATGGTAAAGTAATATCTCAAATTACGCATATTTTCTTTTGTAGTGAGGTTTGTTTTTACGTAAAATGTCGTTTTATTGTACATTTTTGGTAGATTTAGTCTTTTAAAAGTGTTTTACTTGAAAAAGTTGAAAAAAAAAAATTACTGAATCACTTTCGTGGCGTCGAAAATTTCAAAACTGTTTTTCTTCGAAATGAAACGTACGATTTAAATCATTTATAAAAAAATTTACTCGTGTTATCCAGCTCTATACAATATTATACATAAACATTACAAATAAGCAATAAATAAGAATTGCCATGAAGGTGACGATGAGAATCAATTCCATGAGAATGAGCCTACTACGTCTAAGCTACTAGTATAAACAGACTCCTACTCTTGACTAAGTTCATTGATAACAAACACAGAAGACATGGAATGCGACAACCCAATTGGCCCTTCGAGAAAAAGAACAGTAGATGCTGACAACCCAGATAATGAAATTTCTGACCCCAAAAGACCTAGAGTGAATATCAACAACTCACAGAAGGGAAAGATATTAAATATATCATTGATAGCGCAATAGCTTTGTACAAGAAGCTACAAATATGTAATAAGATATTAAAAATAGATAGATAGATAGATAGATAACCCTTTATTGGAACACAAGAGACAAAGTACAAAAACAACTTATAAACTAAAACAATACAAAAGCTATGTGTAAACATGTGTGCTGTGTGTGTGTGTTAAACATTACCGTCAGCCACCAGATAATGAGCATATTGCAAGGAGGCCACAACATTCTCAGAAAGATGGCCAATTTCAAATTGTCCACACATCCTAACCTAATTCTGAATGCTACTGTAACCAGTGAGAACCAAAACTACAATATCTCGTATAAGGAAGTTACAGATTTGATGAGAGGTTTCGCAAGCGAACAGAGGCTTGAGTATACCCAATCAAACAGAATAGACAATAACCACTGGTATGGAATTGCAAACCCATTGTACAATATCTTGTCAGCATTTAAGATGAGATACGACGAAATTAGGGTGGGTGTTTCCAGGATCCCAGTTGGCAAAAGAGGAAACACCACGGATTATGTTGACGTATCACAGTACGGATTGACACCAGCTCATCACGTCCTATTAGAAGGGTCAACCTATTAGCCGGAGAGAAGATCAGCTATGGCGCAAACACTTGGACCTCTCACTGCTATGATTGCTGCTTATAAATCAAGAGAACCATATAGAAATAAATGGGTTGAGGCCATTAAGAGAGACCTGGTTCACATCCCCAATTCCATCAATTTATGCAATGCAATGTATGGAAAAAAAGGCAGAAGAGATTGCACCGGCTTTGAGCGCTTTTGCTGATGTAGTATTGATAGCAGGATCACGTAATGCCCAAAGAGCCTTTTTCCCTCTGAACTTCCTCATAATAGCTCTGGCTACTCCTGAACAGTTGAAGGAGTGTCGCTTCTCGAGATCAACAGTGGCCATGAACGCTGAGGATGTCGATTTTTCTGGTAAAGGAATGTGGAAAATCTATCGAGGCTGCTCAGAGGTGCAATGGCAACTTGAGACTGCTATGGATGACATATCAGCTGGGTAAATAGTCTATCATGCCATCTTCGGAACACAGAACGAGGACTTGGGAATTCTTCAATCTGTTACAGATGTGAAAACACCCTGGAAACTTCGGTCTGAAATCGCTGATAAGTTCAGGGGAGAAGGGAAAACTTTGAAGAGCATAAAAATTCCTGTTCAAAAGTTGTACTCCAAACTTGCACAAGCCAATATGACAGGAATGCTGACCGAGTCTGCTTTTCAAGTTCGTAGTAAACAAGTGTTCGCGGGGAAAAGGGCCATAACTTACATTGAAGAATTCTATAAACACAACACATGAGTGCAGAGACTCCTCAAACAATTCAGGGAGGTATGACTCTTCACGCGTTAGCAGCTTTCTACAGAGGGTTGAAGGCAGAATTACTTTTAAAGAAGGACGAGCATGCCATCCATGGGACTGTTGAATGGAGAGAAATGTCGGGTTTGGCAGCAACACATGGTCCTATAAGTAAGGAAGTCATCAGAGAAAGTGGCAGGTATTTCTGTGGGAAGAGTTAAGAACCATTTTAATTCCCATATTTCACTGTATTCTTTTTTTTGTACCTCTTTATGTCAATTTAAAAGTTAAAAGAGAAGCAATTTTGTTTCATCTTATATGTTTTCGTGTTGTGTTCTATCTTTAAGTCTTGCAAAAAAAAAAAAAAAAAAAGGGGCTGGGGCTTACGCTTTCAGGGTTGTGACAATCCCCCCGCTTACATGCTCTGCATTCTTCCATTGCTTAGCTGTAGGTGTAGCGTTAGTTTAAGCCTTCCTAAGTGATCCTTCTGATCACCTAGGAGCACAACGGTCTTAGGGGAGAGTGCAACAGTCATGTAGATCCCTAAGACAAGTCAGAGGGATTACCTGCCCGTGGTGCCACCTGCTATTGGTCTAATTCCATCAGAAATAGACAGAACTGAAATCTCCTGACGTGAAGACCACAGGGCATCAGTGGCTGTGTCCGGTGGCACGACTCACACTAAAAACCTGTGAGGGTCGGTAGGGGGGCAAAATGGGGGGGGGGAATCTTTATTTAGGGGGGGTGGGGGGTTGGTACGGGGAGGCCACCCGCGTAATAAAAACCTGGTCGGTCCAAGGGGCATATGTGACTGTGCTCTGAGGCGGCGACTCACACTAAAATATGTGAGGGTCGGATCAGGTTAGGGAGGGGGGGGGGGGGACGCGGAGGGAGGGGAGGTCACCCGCGTGTTTGTGCCGTGCGTGGAGACCCGTAAGGAAGGAGGAAGGGATCCTGGTGGCTGAGCAGTGTACAGCGCGGTGGTTGTCGTTGTGCTCTGCAACACTCCTCTTTGGCCCTGAATTCTTCTGAAACGGGAGGTCGCAGACTAGCCACCTGCGATCAATCGGCTGAGGCGTCCGGTCAGACGGCCGCTAGGCGAGTGTTCGGGAAAGGAGGGGTCCGCAGGCGGCGGTGCGCGGCTTTTAGTTTAAGTTCTTTTTTGTATTTTTCTTGTGTTCCAATAAAGTGTTATCTATCTATCTATCTAGTACCTTATAAAATAAATACAATGTGAAAATACAACATAATAGTGTTCCAAAAAGCTGTATTAGTACTTAAGGTGGTGCTTAAAATAAATAGCATTATATTTAACAGATGCCTTTCAAAATCGTGCAGACCCGTGAAAATAAAAGAAATAGATTGATGGTTGTACCTTCCAAGTGGAAAGATCAAAACAAATTAAAATGGCCACGGAAACACATGAACAAATTCATCAGAAACGAGTTTTCAACAACGGAAGCTGATTGGAAGCAAATGGAACGTGATGTAAAACGACAAATTATACTATAATACGACGTTACATCCTCAAGATTTATTAATTACTGTGCAGTTCATTGCTTAATGTACCAGGTATCGTCACAATATTTTAAAGATAAATAAAAAAAAGTTAGCATGACTACTAGCGCCCTCAATCGCTGGGACGTCATCTTGTCATTTTTGTTTAAGTGCGGGTATCGTTAACACGGAATTAGATTTTTCGAAAGTTTTAAGTGTTTTTTTTTTCAGGATTTTCTTTTGGATTTATATGTAATTTCCAAACAGGAAACATATCCAGAGACGTCTGGAAATATTTTCTTCGACAAATTTGTCGAGTAATGAAGGTTAGTACCAAGTGTTGTTTTCGAGCTATTATACTATAAGTGTAAAAAACCGCGTGAATACCGAAGATTACGCCTTACTTACACAAGATGATAATAATCTACAAAGCATAAGAGAAAAAACATAGTATAAATATTTATAGAAAAATCACATCCTACCGCAAAAAGGTACCAGCTCAGCATGTGTAGATCATAGTATGGTATTATATAAGCCGTGTCGTGTACACGCATAATACCTAAGTATATGAAATGATACTGATGCGTCGTACGATTAATAATGCGTGCAACATTATTATAAAATACGGTATATAATATTATATACCTAAGAACTATGTACTCAACCGTCTAGCGATATAACGAGCGTATATCCAACGACGTAAAAAGCTAAAAGTTTATGCCCTGCATAAATGAGTTAACCTTATGACGTCGTACGATGAATAATGCGTGCAGCATTATTCATCGTACGAAAAGGCTCTAGAGTTTGTCCATGAGGAAATGAACACGTTGTACCTACAACAGCGCAACGAAGGTTTACCTGAGAGAAAGATGCAGTCGACGTCTTCATTTAATCCTAATAAATTTTCTTATAATGTGCCTTCCACAGCATTGCCATCCCCGCGCGCTTTCACTTTTCCATCCGCGATTAAGTGAATATATTATATTTATTTCACCCATCTTGTACTACATACTTACTACTACACTCTAAACTACACTACTACTACACTACACTAGTACTATATTCTAAACTCTACGAGAAAGCATAATAAGTTGGTACTTACCTGGTTCTGTTTCGGTGAATGGTGGTACCACCATCTCCGTTTTCTTTGCTTCTTTTGAATTGTTTGTTTTTTCTTTAAGGCGTAACTATAAATTGCCAAAGCGCAAAGTAGCCCCGCAGCTGCTGTAGTGGTTTCATTGTCCTTACCGACTACAAATAAACTATGTTG
The DNA here is from genome assembly GCA_947507615.1 of Hemithea aestivaria. Lineage (NCBI taxonomy): Eukaryota > Metazoa > Arthropoda > Insecta > Lepidoptera > Geometridae > Hemithea > Hemithea aestivaria. Next base: position 13,423,050 of record OX382341.1, on the reverse strand, counting down.
ATTGATAGACGGCTACACCACGCGACTGCGAACAGCATCCCCATTCGCGAATCATTTCAGTAGCGCGCGGGACTCGGTGTCGAACGGTCGTGTCACGTTGGGTGTTTTTTTCGTGCAATGAGCGTCACGTGGAGTAACGACTTGGAGCTTACTCTGATAGAGTATTACCAAGTTGAAAGTATACTTTGGCTAGCAAAACACCCGGACCATAAAAATAAAATGAAGATTCACGATGCATGGAAACGAATCAGTTATTCCATGAACATTTATTCGATAACTGAGTTGAAAAAAAAGAAAGATTCCCTTTTATCAAGTTATCGAGCGTATCAAAAAAAAGTAAGAGATTCGATTCGAAGCAGCGCTGGATCAGGCGAAATATATAAACCAGTCTGGTTTGCTTACGAAATAATTGATTCGTTTTTCGGAGAAAACAACAATTGCAATAAAACAATTGAAACTGTAAGTATATATTTTTATTTATTCGAAAATTATTAACTAACCTAAAAGTTACTTTACAAGCAAAACTCACATACCTATCTAGTACCTACATACTAGCTAAATAACTTGCAAACTCGTCTCTTATTTCATGAGCATTTAGTGTAGCTCGTCGTGGTATATGTCCCATGTCACGAACAGCACCAGTAGATTCAATTTCGTTCCTCCATAGACCAGGAGTAATCAAAGTATCGTTTTCGTCATAAGTGTCTACGGTTCCGGGTGGCGAATAAAAAGTTGATGAAGTGACACTTTTTTTAAAGAAGTTATGCATTAATATACACGTCATTGTTATAAGTTTAACTTTCTCAGGATTTAATCGGATTGGTTTTTTAAAGACCCGAAAATGAAGTACAAGAAAGCATGTCTCAAAATCAGGAGGGCATAATGAACGCGGGTTCATTGATACAACCATGTTCATCAACTCATAGGCCTCAAGAAAGTGGTTCAAAGGTGTCAGATAGTATGGTAATACCTAGTCCATTTAAAAGAGCTTTGTTTTGGCCTACACCTAAACAAACAAACTCAAAGGGAAGAAAGAGAGAAAAAGTGCCCTCTGTTGTCTCATCTTTGGAATGGCTGATGAAAAAGATTCCATGAAAACAAAGAAAGGAAGAAGACTGAATTATAGGAAGAGAAAAAGTGATAAATATACTATGATCTCATATAAAAAAGCTGTGCTAGTTTAGTTTCAATAAATGTTTCTTTTCGTCTAAAGATAGTGTATTCATTAAAGTGGCTAGTAATAGTACCTTTACCTTAGTTGCCAAAGACTGTTCGTGTTTTACGTACCTACGCAAAAGTGGCAGTCCTAAGTACGGCGATACCGAACTAATAGTGCCTAGTGAAGTGCAGTGAGTAAACTTTTTTTTTTTGAATTCACGGAACACCTTTGTTGGCGGAGGAAGTGTCTGGCGCCCTTCTTTGTATAAATTCTTGACGCTTTCTCTCCCCAAGCCTACCCTTAACACCAGAGTCGGCCAGCACCTAGCGACTCAGGCGTGGAAGCTGACAGACCACCACTGGTCCGAGGCGGACACGTCTCACGAGTTACATGCTGACTTTGCTGACTTTTAAAGCTGGTACCAAATCAGGCGACTACCACGACAATATGAATTTTGAAAACTACGAAAAATGGCTCCGAACACAGTTAATGCCCAACCTACCACCCAGTTCCGTCGGTAGTCGACAACGCGTCCTATCATAATAAACAATGGGATCGCGCACCAACGTCTTATTCTAAAAAAGCAAAATGCAGGACTGGCTCACTAAAAAAGGTATACAGTACGAGGAAACACATATGAAACCTCAGTTATACAATTTAATAAAAATCAACAAAGATAAATTTAAAACATTTTCGATTGATCGAATCCTAGCTGAACAAGGTCATCGGGTGCTGAGACTACCACCACACCACCCCGACCTAAATCCCATTGAAATGGCATGGTCCGATATTAAACAATATGTAGGCAGCAAAAATGTAAAATGGAGTGTCAGTAAATGTATAGACCTGATAAAAGAAAAGGTTTTATGAATGGGTGCATGGGATTGGCAAAAGTTATGTAAAAAGGTGAAGGATATAGAAGAGCAATATGTAAAGAGTGATCATGTCGTGTATTTGGTAACAGAACAAGTCATTATTCGTGTTGATGGAGATAGTTCCGAGGATAGTATTAGTGAGTTCGATGAAGAAGACGCTAGTGCCGACGAACGAAGCAGCCCTGAGCCCGGGCCCTCAACAAGCAAAAGGCCTTGTCGCGAGGTCATTGAAGGCGTAATACCGTTCTATGATTCAGATTAATAAAAAATGACAAATTGACAGATAACTGTAACATATTATTATGGAAAAGGTGATGTTTTATTGGTTTGAGAAAATCACCCTCCTTTTCATACATGGTTAAGAGTCGTGGTATTGATCCCTTTTGTAGTGGCTTTTTCCCTTTTTTTACGTCCCTCACTAAATCCATACATTTTTTTTTATGTTATGAAGTAGAAGACGAGCAAGACGCTCTCCTGATGTTAAGAGATAACGGCTGCCCATAATCAGTACAGTGTTACCTAGGATTTCACAATGATGTGAAATTCTAGGAGCACTGCACCAACGCTTCTTACTCAAGAGTCATAAGATGTTAAGACTCTTTAGCCCAGTAATTTCACTAGCTACAGTGCCCTCCTACCGGAGCACAGTAATGTTTGCACATCATTGCTCAGGCGGTAGAATAACTGGCATTAAGAGAGAGTGGCAAGACACCGCACATTGCACATTGACACTGTGCAGATTTTCGCAAAAGTCGTGCAGTTTATCGCCCATTACTGGCAACACAAACCGGTTCGAACAGGAAATTAGAGAGAGATGCAAATAATGAATTGAACGATTGCACAGTTTATTGTGGAATCCTGGCAACATTTACTAGTTTGAACCTGTTCACGCTCGCTGACTCTGGTTCCGCAATGTCTCGGACCTCCTGCCCAAAATCAGGCAGTCGCAATCCCGCTTTCAGAGTGATAACACGTATCCTCATAAATAACCGAGAGGCGCGCTAAACTATTTACCTTAATTTTATAATCTCAAACTTGTATTGTGAAAATCAGTTTGAAAGTTTTATGCGTATAATAGTAAATGTCTGTGTGTTAGATATAAGTGCTTTCTCCCGAACCTACTTGTAAAGATCTATAAATATAGTTGTGGTAAATTTGTTAAAGTCTAAAGTGCTTAATAAACGTGTGGAGCCTACCAACTTCTCATATTTCAATATCTACATACGCTCTGGTCTTCCACCTAACTATGACTTATTATATGTTTTTATTTAAAAAAAACTTATGCCTAATAACGTTAGGCAATTTTTTGTTTGGGCCGAAAAACATTATGCCACTTTAAATTAGGACTAAAAATTTTATGCGAGTCAATATGGACCCCATGCGCAGCTTCCCATTTCGTTCAGCTCAATATTATCGTTATTTAGGTAATAATTACTCAAAGTGACATAATATAATGCATTGCGTGCGCGACAGTACCCATGCGCAGCAATCCCCTCCACATATCGGCCAGCGCTAGACTAAGTGCTTAAGATGCTTGTATTGTTATGTATGACGATCGCACGAGCGTGAACGCGGCTGTACCGCAAACGTCTTTTGTCTATTACACTACTTCTATCTAAAGTGCACGTTGTTTTATTTTCTGCTCCCGAATTTAATGGGTTCTTATATATAGAAGCACTGAGAATTACATTGGCGACGCAGATGGGATACGAATCCACGCGTGCATAGCACACTGGATTAGCACTGAGAATTACATGTATCAAGGCGGTCAACAAGAAATTACGAACAATAAATATGAAATGACGTTCTTGTTTAGTGTAATGAAGTATGAAATTCGTGCAGTTCGGCTATTTCATATCGACATGATTATCGACACTAGCATACTATAGTCCACTCCTCGCGATGTAGTGGTGAATAGCAACGAGCGTACGCACACTACTTCACAACGCTCTTAGCGAATAGAGAGTGACATTTTATTTGTGTTGATCATATGCGTATTATAATGCGAATGTGTGCGTGTACATAGCCGGACACTGGTTTTCTAACAAATTTTCCTTAATGCCATCTTCATTTACTCCGTGGTGTGTATAGTAGTCAATATCATATGATAGAATGTATTGAAGTTAGATGCTAACTACAAAACATTTTTTTTTGAATTTACATAATTTTACGTGAAAAACAACTAAATGGCAGATTACTACTATATTCTATCCAAAGTACCAAGTGACTGTATGATTCTAAACGAAAGGACTAAGTGCTAAAGGTAATTTTGTTACAACCGATGGACATTTATTGTGACGGCAGTTAACCAATCTATTTTGGGTGAGATACCGTCAGTGTCAACGTGACGTCGCCGTGTGGACCAAGCACAGACATTGCGTAGACTTGTCTTTCAGTCAAGTCAAACTGTCATCCCATACATTGTACTGTCTGATACCTACTAAGCCTGCTGCCAAGGAGAGTGGTATTCCTGGTGAAACGGATCTCGGATCTAGTAATACTCAAACTTAGTGACTTTTCGCTCAGACTAGATGATTTTCTCGTGCTGCGGCAGCAGCCGGCGAAGCACCAGATCCGACTTGTCGATATATGCAAATGCAATCTGGCAAAAAAAACCTAAAGGACGACGATTAAGTATTGAGTAGAAAATTTTGAGTTTGTCCATGTACAAGAAAAAGTGTTAACGTCTTCTATGCAAGTATTTTTCCCTCCCTTCAAAAAGAGCCATGAAGAGACTGTTAAGTCAAATAAAAATAGGACCGGGATATAAAGACAAATTAGAAGGTTTTACCTCAAAACTCAAATGAAAATTCATTTGCAGATCATGTGCTTGTTTTATGATAAAGGGAGTGAAAAAAATAACTTCAAGCAACCCCTGCATATTAGTATTTTACAAATAGTTCAAACAAAGTTGAGCTAAAAAAGATGATACGAACAGTTATTTAACATGGCTTCAAATGTAAGCTTGTCGTTATAAACACTGTTTATGACCAAAGCCCAGTTAATGTGGGTGCTATAACGGAAAGGTTGATGAAAGCAAGGCCACTTATTTGCGCCTTGGAAAAGAATGGCGTCATGACGTGATTAATTTTAAGGGACACAATATAGTGCCACTTTATGACATTCCTCATCTCATCAAAGGCATTCAAAATAATTTCATAACGAAAGACCTCATTTACACAACAAATGAAAAAGCGAAGACCATTAAGTTGGAGTACTATCAGATGACGAAAGAAGCTGATAAGTTCCGTGGAGTGCTGAGGCTTCTAGATAAAATAACAGATGAACATGTGAATCCTGAAAAAATTTACAAAATGCGGGTCAAGTTAGCTACACAGCTATTAAGTCACAGTGTTGCTGTTGCAGCTGACCATTTAATCGCAAGGGGCATGCTGCCCGTAGAATGCCAAGATATAATTGATTTTACTTTGCTGATAGACAATCTTTTTGACTCTTCGAATGTCAGCAGCCTCTCCATACCAGTGGCCGTAGCATGCCACACGGAATCCCGACAAAACTTCAAGAGTAGAACTGACATCCCATACATTCACAAAAGTACAATGTATGGGATGACAGTTCTACTCTTGACATTTCAGCGGGATGCCGTATGGCATGCTACGGACCCTGATGGTAAAATTTATAAGGGACCTGTAAAACAAAATTCGCCACACCACGACCTTTGAAAAAAAAACCAAAGTAATTTTGAAATCTGTGAAAGTAAAAGTTGGGGACTAAATCCGATTGGTTAAGACGGTTGTGCGTTCGGTAACAAGTTTAATAAAGACGATTGAATGGATGGAAACTCTGTGGCAAATGTTGTCGTGCAAATATGGGCTCCATGTTTTCCTCACTAGAAACCTCAACCAAGATCCTTTGGAGAATCTGAAACAGACAATTGTGTCATTTTCAGACATGTTAATTGACAACGACCCATTTAAGTGCACAGTTGTTCATAAAATTAAATTTAAAAAAAATCTCGAATACGACTCTAAATGTCATCATACAGTTGGTGTCGATCAGTTAATCGGATTTTGTCGGAGAAATTATTTTATAATGGCGAAGACAAGACAAATACATTATAATAAGCATAAAAATTATGAAAATAGAAAGTAAATAAACTTTGAACTATACTTACTATTGTTCTTCTTAACCCATACAAATCATCTTATGAATAACTGGTTATTTTCTTTATTGTTCCTTGTTATTTAATCGAAATCCAATGCAAATGTGAAAAAACCTGACTGAAATTTAAAAATTGCACTGGGATTCAATTTATGAAATACAGATGCCGCTCAGATTCAAGTTTGTCATGTACAAATTTCACGTGAGAAACCCTCTTTTCCCAGTAGGTATAAATTTATACTCTTTGTTTTCTATCGCCAAAAAAGGTCGATCAAGTAGCAGTAGTAGCTCAATGATGCAAATTATACCAAAAAGGCCAGGAGAGATTCGCCCTGCAGCTGATATAACTCGTGACGGTATTGGGCATTACCCTACACATGACGATGGAACTGGGACTAGGGGTCAGGTATAAAATGGTGGGATGCAAGGGAAAATCCCGTGTCAAATGCATTAAGTGCAAAGTCCATTTATGCCTAACAAAAGACAAGAATTGCTTCTTGGCCTTCCACACATAGGTAAAGAGATATTTTTACTGATAGTAGTTGTAACGCCAAAATTGTCAAAAGAACTTGTTCTGAGTATTTGACAATTGATGAAATGCTCTGTCCTTTTCGAGGGAAATGTTTTTTCAGGATTTATATGAAATCTAAGCCTGCCAAATATGGCATCAAAGTAATGTGCCTTTGTGACGCTAAAACGCATTATTTGTACAATGCCTTTATCTATACGGGAAAATCAGATTGTAACAGAAAAAATCAAGTTTCTATACCAACACAAAATGTGCTGCAACTGGCTCAACCTTTGTTCGGAACAAACAGAAATAGTATAACTGCGGACAACTGGTTCTCTTCTGTTGAGCTGGTTGACAAACTTATAGAAAATGGTTTGACTTACGTTGGTACCATGCGCAAAAATAAACGAGAAATACCTCCAGAATTTTTACTAACGAAACAGCGAGAAATAGGTTCTACGTTGTTTGGTTTCGTGAAGAATAAAACATTGGCATCATATGTCCCAAAGAAGAATCAAAGTGTTGTAATGATCTCATCAATGCATTATGACACTTCAATTAATGAACACAGTGGAAAACCAGAAATCATTGAATTTTATAACAGCACAAAAGGAGGCGTTGATGCGCTAGATCAAAAATGTGCGAATTACACAGTTTCTAGGAGAACTCAAAGATGGCCATGCGTAATATTTTCGGCTATATTGAATATTGCGAGTGCAAATGGATTCGTATTGTGGAAGGCCTCGAATAGTGGAACACATAAGAAACGTAGTCAGTACATCAAAGAAATAGGATTAAATTTGATCAAGCCATTCATTGTGGAAAGAAAGATGGAGAATCCGATATTATCAATAGATTTGAGGAATATGATTGATAATTTCCTAGGGCTAGTTGAAATCCATCAATATATTCAAGAAAATGCACCTTCTACTCAAAGTGGATCTCGAAAGCGAGGAAGATGCTATCTATGTGGTCCAAAAATTGATAACAAGCAATCACAAAAGTGTGACAGATGTTACAATTTCATCTGCAAACAACACGCACAAAAAAACATTATGTGTTGTATCAAGTGCCATACTTAGGACTGAAAGACTGATCGATTTTTATTCGTTTTTAGATTAGGATGTAATTTTTTTTGTGTTTTAGCTATTTCTCAAAAAAATTATGTTTTTGTTAAGGGGAAGATACGTAAAACCTCATTGTGTATTTTTTTTTTCATTTTAAGTTTTTTTATTATATAAGTGCATGGTAAAGTGATACCAAAAAAATCCTGCCAAAAATAAGGCTTAGTGTTTAGATTATAAAAATATGATAACTTTAATGTTTATAAATAAACGTTGATTCATATTATGTAGAAAACATGTTTTATTATGATACTTATCCATTTATGTGGTTATTTTAAATAATATAGGAAATAGGAGGGTTTTAAATTACGGGTCCGAATGGACCCACAATTCCAGTTACGTTGGTCCAAATAACGATTCCGGTTAAGGGTTAAAAAGTCATTACATAAAATGATGAAGAGAACGGTAGTAACACCCACGCGCAGCCACTTACACCTGGGTACTGGGTATACTGTGTAATGTGTAATTTAATCCGGTAATTAGTGCAGTGGTAATGTATAACGAGAAGTAAAGTGACATGTTATATTGTAAACACATTCCGTTCACATATATTTTTTAAGGCGGTCACTAACAAATGGTAAGGTACAGTTAAGCTACTGTTACACATGCTGATTACTAGCACGAAAGCATGCCACTATTGAGCAATTGCTACTTAGTAGTATGTGTGTCGAAACATTGCTAATAATGAGCATGCTCATTTTGAGTTTGCTCAAAAATCAACGGCCGTGCGATTTTTGGGCATGCTACCTGCAGCGCGGGCGGAGGGGGGGCGTGCTTTTAGCGCGTGTGAACAGGTTTGCCTATTGAGCATGCTAGTATCGATCAGTCGTTCGCAACAGGTGCGTGTGCACCATCTTCACGCAAAATGTCTCGCTGGGGCGACGAAAAATCGCTCAAATTTGTAAATTTATACCGAAATCACGAGTGCTTGTGGAATCCCCGCATACCGCAGTATAAAAATAATGTTGATCGAAATAATGCGTACCAAGACTTATTAACGAACATGGAGGATCCGTCCTTGACTGTGAAAATCATTAAAACCAAAATTAAAAATTTAAGGTCTGTGTACCACACAGAATTAAAAAAAGTCGAGAATTCAAAGCGATCAGGCTCTGGTGCCGCCACTGTATACAAACCATCCGCGGCATGGTTTCATGAAATGAATTCCTTTCTTGGGGACACCAGCGAGTACAGGGAAACTACTTCTACGGAAATGGTGAGTTTCAGTTTTTAATAAATAAAAATGCACTTAACTGTTTGTAAAACATAATTGTTTAATATCATAGAACAAGTACAGCATGTTTTATTGATTAATTTATATCAGGGCAGAAGAATTAAATGACGATGGTGAATTTATAGGGTCTCTGCCGTTTCACCAAAATATTTTTGGTCAAATGTTTCATTTGCCAAATTTTTCGTTTCCCAAATAATAATTTTCTCCGAAACCATTTTTTTTTCAGACTTTCATAAAACAAACCTAACCTACTGTATTCTATAAAACCATAACAAAATACACTGAGATTTTTTTTTGGTTTCGGAGGTTTGGGAAATGAAACATTTGGCAAATGAAACATTTGACCAAAAATATTTTGGCGAAACGGCAGGATCCCGAATTTATATCATATGACCTTGCCACGGTACCGCCTCTGTAGTTTCAAAGAGCTGCGCATAGGTGTTTCTAGTTTCTTATTGCTTCTGCCCGCCGAGAAGCGTGGTTATTGTAGCGTGTAGGTGGTAAGCCTTCCAAAACTTGCCGCATTTGTACCCTCCATGCTCCTGGTACCACAACACCTTGTTGTATATCTTCGAAGTCTACGCATCTTTGCGTGATGTACATATCTGATGTTTTCCGAAGCCAATTGTGTAAAGCGCAGGCAGCTTATGTAATTGGATCAATTTTTTTGGGGATCATATCGATGGCATTCATAAGAACTCGAAATCTAGTTACTAAAATACCAAACGCATTTTCAACGATTCGTCGGGCTCTTGATAAACGGTAGTTAAATATTTTTTCTCTACGCGTTGGGGTTGTTTGATATGGCTTCATAAGATATTTCTTTAGAGGAAAAGCTGCGTCTGCCACAATAACCGATTGGTCCGGTAAATTGAGAGTATTGTTTTCCATAGCTTGTGCCAAATTAGATTTTTGATAAACACCTCCATCAGAAGCTCTTCCATTAGTTCCAACGTTCATGTATGAAAAACAATAGTCATCATCTACTAATGCCAGAAGTATAATGCTATTGGCGCTCTTGTAGTTATAGTAGTCAGAAGTATCATCAGGAGCGAATATATTTATGTGTTTCCCATCTAACGCTCCAACACATCCTGGAAAGTTCCATTTTGTACGAAAAACATGCTCAATGCGTATCCAGTCTTCACGGCTTGGAATCTGTAAAAAAAAACTTTATTACATTACAGTACACTATTATGTTGCAGGATTCAGACCAGTCTTCGCAGCATTCGGACGTGTCTTTGCAGCGTCCGGAAAATTCAACTACGCCAGAAAATGTAATGTCACCACCTTCGACGATCCCAGAAGACAGACCTCAATCACGCTCATCTAGTGTCACATCGACACGACGTAAAAGAAGAGCCACAGGAGGAGCCAATGAATGATGCACTCAACCGGTTGGAAAACATAAGTTCTGCGACAAATACACAAACAGAATATGACGAATTCCATTATTTTGGCCTGAATCTTGCAGCCCAACTGCGAAGCCTGCCACTGTATGATGCATTAGACGTACAAACTCAAATCCAGAACATTTTGACTACAGCAAGACGTCGCCATCTGTTATCTGCCGTGACAGAAACAAGCTCTGCTTTAAGCGCAGCTTCACAAACAGGCACACAATTTTACACACTTCCTGATAACAACAGCGTTGATTTGTTGCATCAAGCATGGCAGTCTTCTTAAACCTAGTTATTACTCAATATGTTCAAATGTTGTTGATTACTTTTTTGATTATCTAATACTTAATTCATATAAGTGTATAAAAGAGTTAATTATTTCTTAATAAATGTTTAAATGTTGTTGATTACTACTTAATACAAATAAAAAAAATAGTACCTATATATAAATAGTTACTATGGCATCGTAAATGTTTAAACATTACTGTTTTTTTTAATAAATGCCTTATGTCTACTATCAACGTTTTACTTACCCTTATATAATCCTTCAAAGCACTGTATATTGCTTCACAAACTTCAGGTAGAAATATCGATATAGTAGATCTTCCAACCCTGTAAAGTGCTTCCAATGTACGTAAAGAATCTCCAGTTGCTAGATATCTTAATGTCACTTCCAACTTCACTTAAGCTGGGATAGCATTTCGCATGTGTGTATCTTGTTTCTGTATAGCGCTTTCAACTTGAGAGAGTAAAAAGTCAAATTGATGCGGTAGCATCCTCAAATGGTTTTTGTAACCCGCAGCATCTTCTACTCGCATTTCTGTAAGCAATTGCGCACTTGCTCCTAAGTCCTGTCTTCTAGATATCCAATCACGAACCCAAATCTTTCTCTTTCTTTTCTTTTTTTGCAGAGCTGATATAAGCTTCTGGATGCATTGCATCGCCAGCAAAAGGATGATCTTATTCAGCTCCATACGGATAGCTGTTTGATTGTCCATGGCTTTGTTTGAACTGACAGAGAGTGAGAGAGCATGCTATAAAATGGCATGTGTATTGGAGTGTTTGCTTTGAGCATGCTAATTCAGGAGCATACTTAAAACTAGCATGCCTATTGCTAGCAAATGTAAACTGCTCATAAGCATGCTCATATTGAGCATACTCAATAGCATGCTTTTTAGCATGCTATTTTAGAGCATGTGTAACAGTAGCTTAAAAGCTACTATTAGGCCCTCCGCACATGGAGCTACTCAAAAGGAACTAATCACAAACTCAAATTACTAACGAGTTTTTTGAGCGTCACCGCCCATACATTGCCATACAGGTTCGCACACGACGCGACTAGTCACTAACCAGTTAGTTACGCGTTGGCAACTGATCGCGCGCGACGCGTCGTGCCGGTCGCCGAGCTACTAGGTTACCCGAGTTTACTGTGTTTTGATGTGAAAAATGAATGATCAAGCCTTAAATATTAAATTTGTGCAGAAAGTGGAAGAGTATCCATGTTTATATAATTATAAACTGACAGATTACTCACGAAAGGATGTATCCCATCAAAAACATAAATGTGAAAAGAGAGCCAAGTTCAATATTACGATGTATGTACTCATAGTTACCTATGATTTGGTAGCTGACTTCAACGACAAAAGAAGTGAGATCTAAATGGGTGCCAAGTTCAATGGTCAGTCCTGAAAAATATTTACAACAACATAAAATATTTTATTACAACTTAAAAGATTATTTCTTCTTATCACTTAGAATTAATATTATTTTGAAGCCTAAAGACTGACTTGGCCAGTTCTCATAATATACTAGGTAGGTACTCTCTTAACTTTAGCTTGATCACTATTAAACGCACTTAATGCTAATTAGTGCGCCACCGTCTTTTATCGTGTAAATTAGTCCCCTCCATCCATTGGTTGTCTGGAAGATATCGCTCTTTAACGATAAGACCGCCACTTGTACATTGTAATTTTAAATTATAATTATGTACTTATGTATTTTCTGTAACATTATGTGGTGTACAATAAAGTATCTATTGTCTTATCTTAATGATACTTCTTCTTAATGGTACCCATGAGAACTAGCCAAGTCAAACTTTGGGCTTCAAAATAATATTAATTCTAAGTGATAAGAAGAAATAATCTTTTAAGTTGTAATAAAATATTTTATGTTGTTGTAAATATTTTTCAGGACTGACCATTGAACTTGGCACCCATTTAGATCTCACTTCTTTTGTCGTTGAAGTCAGCTACCAAATCATAGGTAACTATGAGTACATACATCGTAATATTGAACTTGGCTCTCTTTTCACATTTATGTTTTTGATGGGATATCATTGCTTTTTGTACAGTACTTTTTAGTATGTAATAGGTTTAAGACACTCAGTCATAATAAGATTAATACCAAATGATTGTTTTATTGCACCTCCCCCCAACCCACTGCTCCATGGCACGGCCGTCGCACCGCGGCCCGTGAGCCTCGCCGTGCTTCGATATACCTATACCTATAATTAATTTAGTACTTATTTATATATTATAGCATTTATATGCACTATTGATTTGAATATTGTACCTAATCAATTGATTTTTAAACAATACTAGTTACTGATAAATTTATCTATATTCACCCAGCTATTTTATACCTACCGCCTACCTGGATGGAAATTTAACTTTTTAGATCATCTGGAACTGGATTAGAATTTCGATCAAAAAAAAACCTAAGCCGACAAGACTTGTAATGACGACGACTTGGCGGGGGCACTGCTGTGCCCCCAGATACCGCCACATACCTATAATATTATGACTCTATACGTTACAGGTACGTAGGTATCTAAAATGTTTACACCAACTAGCACCTAAGGCGATATACATACATTATTTTTATTGTAAACAATGTTAATATTATTACCTCTATGTCACTGAGCCGCCTTGTGCTGGTAGGAGTCGATATATTGATAGGTATTATATACATAGGATATACAATTTTTACGTAGGTACCAGGAACCTATTTTTATTAGTGACTAGCTGTGCCTAGCTGTTTTACCCGCATACAGTTTGGTACAGTAGTGTATATTATGTTATTCCAGGGGTCTAAGCTATTTTTTTTTATACCAAATTTAAAGTCAATCGGCCCACCCGTTTAGGCGTTAAAAAGTAAAAAACATATTTCCATACGTACAGTAGGTATAAAGTTTTTATTTATATTTATAATTATATTAGAAGGAATAGTGGACTCGCGCACACTTCGTAGTATCTAACAGAAAATAGCCGCCTACACAAAAATTATAGCAACATGCAACATGTATTGCTTTATGCGTTCCTAGGCGTCCCAAACTTTAATATATATATTTTTTAAAAATTAATAATAATTTAAAATGATAAAAAAATACTAGTTTCTGATTTTCCCCTTTGTTACTATGACATTACCTATCGGGATGCCAAATTTCAGCTTTCTAGGTCATCTGGAACTGGGATATTACTTTTGATCTATCCCTCAGTATGTATTAACTTCACCGATTACTGGATGTTTATATCTAAATAACCGTTTGAGCCGTGTTATTGGAATTTGGAACACAGATGTAGTTCGTATATGTAAGTATATGTGCCAAATTTGACTTGTCTATGTGTAATAGTTTTTGTATAACGAGGATGTAAAAAGTCGTCAAAACGCGCTTTGGATGGTTCGTGTAATATAACACACGGCGCGGTCGCCAGTTCCTTTGCTTGAACTTGGCTTGACTCGCTGCCGCGTGTCTAGAACAGAAAGAGCTTGGAGTGAAGTTGGAAAAGTATTTAATTTGACTGGTAAGTACCTATATTTAATTATTTTATTACAAAATATGATTCCATTGCCACGGTAATGCTGCATGGTGTTTAATAAAATAATTTTTGCGGATCTCGACAACGTAAAGGCCTGTCTAGAACGGCAAATTTCTCAGCCATCATTCCAAATGTACATTCAATTGTCTTTCTACCTCGACTCAGTCTATAATTAAACACTCTTTTAATATTGTTCAAAGTTCGTTTTGGATATGGTCTCATCAGATAGCGTAATAATGGAAACGCCTCATCACCTACGAAATAGTAGGGAAATTCTTGTTCGTCGTTTGGTAATCTTGAAGGCGCGGGAATATTAGCAGTGTTTTCTAGCCATTGTTTGATAGCTGAAGCATGAAATATTCCACCATCACTATTTCTCCCAGCGTAGCCACATTCAATTAATGTAAATAACCCGTCCGCATCACTACATGCCATCAAGACAACAGAATGAAATGACTTGTAGTTAAAATTACTTGATCCTGAATTAGGGAATTTCTCTATTCGGATATGTTTTCCATCTAAGGAACCGATACAATTAGGCAAATTCCACAACAAACTATAACGCTCTGATATACTCTTCCATTTTCTTACATTAGGGATTGGCATATAAATATCTTTTAGAACATTCCAAATAATGACTGTAGTTTCAGCGATTATCTGTGCAACTGTATTATCTCCTCTAGCAAAATAGTATCCGATGTTCACAAATGAATCGCCACTTGCCAAGTACCTGGAAACAAAAAAATAAGTTGTTAATTTTGTTTCAGAGGGCCAATGTAAAGAAAAATGGAAAAATTTGCGCGCAGTTTTCGTCCGGCACACAAAACCAGCTTCAAGTGGATCATCATCAAAAAACAAGAAACCTTATTATTTGGCCGATGCGATGCAATTTACCATTCCATTCATAAAAACTCTGAATAATACTGTATCAGGTAATCTCCCGCAGCAAGCAGTAGAAGAAGTGTTGGAACAAGAAGATAACGAAGAAGTAAATGAGTCGCAATCCATATTACATCAGAACATCCCATTATCATCTCAAAACATGACATCACCATCTCAAAGCACGCCATCACCATACCAAAACAATCCATCACCCATGTCATGCCCTTTGCCTGCATCTTCTCCTATAACCAATCAACCACTGTCGCCCTTGTCAAGCAGGTGGTCTGGATAAAGGATCCAGACCACCTGCTTCCAGTACTGGCAGCCGCTTTACTCGTCGTAAAGGGAAATCATTTTCAACAATCGATGATGGTATAGGCGTCCCTGAAGGGGTACACCTATTTTATATCAAGTCTCTAAATTTTAACTCTATTCTACGTGTCCTGAGACAATTGAGGGATATGGATAACCTACAGCACTACAAGGGAGTTACCGGCACTGGTCCGACAGAGACAACACAAGATATTTCTGGATATTATTTATTTTGATCACATTCACGCAATTACCAATAAAACTATTTTCTGACTCTAAATTAAACAAGGAACCTAGCACTCTGTCGGGCCAATGCGCAGCAACTGGCCCGCTCGTCTTTCATACACCTTACATGCCGTCTCGCACTTACACATACAATATTAGTTACTCATACATACACGCATACCCCTACAACAATCCCCCCAAATTTTTTACAGGGTAAAAAATTTACATAAAATGTTTCATATTACATAGGTATCTTTTTAACAATAACAAAAATTATAAAGGTAATGTTGATAAAAATGCTTTTGGAACTTATGGTCACCCTATCATTCAATAACTTTGTTTATAACATAAGTTCGTGGCAACCGCACACAATGTTTTTGCCAAGTTGCACATTCCAATTGTTACATTTCATATGCTGATACCTAATATACTTATAATTAATTATACATGTTGTTGCTGTTGGGTTTGCTGGAGTTTTATAATTGAGTCTTGCGTTTTCTTCTGTAACCACTTTTTACCTTTTTGACGACAATAGCTACACAATTTGCACATAATGATCAGACACAGTAGTACACATATTATCACTTTCTCATTATATAAAAAAAATAATCTTACATTAATACATGAAATCTGTATTATTTGTTATAGATTAAATCTAACTGGTGGCTTTATTTTCCGACCATACATTGATTTCTTATCAACTAACTTATCGACTATGTCTTTGCTAACGCTGTGATAACCATTGCTAGATTTATTTTCACCATGTTTAACGTTATCTACTTTGTCATCCTTAATCTCATCATCTTGTTTCCCTAACGTATAAGCTGGCTTTAATCTATCTATAGATATGTGAGCTATTCTGTTAGGTAACTGGATCTTAAATACCTTTGCGTTTCTGTCTACAACGCGATACGGCCCTTCGTACGGTGACGTCAACGGCCTGCGTACTGCATCGTTCCTAATAAAGACTTGTTCACACGTACCTAATTCATTATGTACGAACAATGTCCGTGAATCTCGAAACTTACGCGGAACGGGTTTCAAACTGCTTAGGTGTGACCTTAACTTATTTAAATACTCATGGTCTAAAACTCTTTGATTGTTTGAGATGTCATAAAAATCTCCGGGCAATCTAAGGGTTTTGCCATACAGATACTCTGCGGGACTTACCCCATTGTCACTTCTGCCTACTGTCCGTAATCCTAGCAACACCGTTGGTAACTCGTCCGACCAGGACGTATTGTTTGTGAGACGCGCTGTTAAGGCCTGCTTCATGCTCCTATGCCAGCGCTCTACCATGCCGTTGCTCTGCGGTCTGTACGGTGTGGTCCTATACTTCTTTATTCCCATAATTCTTAATAGTTCTCTAAATAAGTTACTTTCGAATTGCCTACCTTGGTCGCTCGTTACTCGGTCTGCTACACCAAATCGTGCGATCCACTGTTCATAAAAGACTTTTGCTACCACTTCGGCTGATATGTCGCATACTGGAATGGCCTCGGGCCATCTGGTGCCTCTATCTATCATAGTTATTAAATATTTAAAACCTTCCTTTGTCGGTGGTAGCGGACCTACTATGTCGATGTGAACGTGGTTTAATCTCTCGGCTTCTGGAAAATGCTGTAGTTCTGATACGGTGTGACTACCTACCTTGCTTTTTTGACACTGAATGCAAGCTTTTGCCCATTGGCCTACATCCTTGTTAAGCCCAGGCCAAAAATACCTTTGTGCTACTAGTTTTCGCGTTGCCCTGATACCTGGATGACTGACACTATGTATTGATTGAAAACCTAATTTCCTAAAAATTTTCGGTAAATAAGGTCTAACCGTTTTTGTTGAAATTTCGCAATATATTGGCTTATCACAATTTGGCATTAAAAATGTTTGCAACTTAATATTGTTATTCTCTTCTACTAATAATTTTGCTAACTCGACATCCTGCTCTTGCGCAGTGGCTAATTCTGCGTACTCAAATGTTGTTGGGCAGTGTATGGTTTCAATTCTCGAAAAAGCGTCAGCGCTTACATTGTTATCGCCCGCGACGTACCTAACATCCGTTGTAAATTCGCTGATGTATAATAACTGCCTGGTACGCCGAGGTGTTTCGCTTTTTGACTCGACTTTGTTGAATGCAAATGTTAATGGTTTATGGTCTGTAAAAATTATTAGATCTCTTCCCTCATACAAATATCTAAAATGCTTCATTGCTAGAAATATAGCTGTAAGTTCCCTGTCGTATGTGGAATACTTTTGTTGAGCCTTAGTAAATTTCTTAGAAAAGTATCCCAAAGGTAACCATCTACCGTCAATTAATTGGTTAAGTACCGCTCCTGCACACGTATCCGAAGCGTCTGTGTGTAGTGATAGTGGTACATTACTCACCGGATGCGATAACATAGCTGCATTTTCGAGACCTCTCTTACACTTGTCAAAAGCTTCGATGGATTCTTGCGTCCACGGTATCTTTGATTTGTCTTTCTTCTTGGCACCTTTTAAAAATTCGTTCAGCATTGATTGGTGCTCCGCTGCGTGAGGAATGCTATTCCTATAAAAGTTAATCATACCTAAAAATCGGCGAAGTTGCTCCACATTGTCTGGCCGAGGGTACTCCTTAATGGCCTTGACCTTGTGGTCAAGGGGTCGTATGCCGTCGGTCGAGACTTGATAACCTAAAAACTCTATAGTTTCCTTACCAAATTCACATTTCGATGTATTTATGGTTATGCCAAACTTCGCTAAACGTTCAAATACCTGCCGTAGGTGTGTTTTATGTGTTTCCAAATCATCGCTGGCTATTATCACATCATCAACAAAACAAAATAAAAATTCTAAACCTTCCAGCACCGTGTTGTTCATAAACCTTTGAAATGTTTGACTAGCTGTTCTCAAACCAAAATTTAATCTCATAAACTCAAAAAGGCCGAATGGTGTTATTACCGCTGTCTTTTTTATATCTTCTGGCGCTATTTTAATGAAATGATATGCTTTATTAATATCAAGCTTCGAAAAAAATTTCTTACCTGCCAGTATGTAGTTAAAATCGAGGAGTCTTGGTACAGGGTAGCGGTCCGGCTTGGTGATCGCGTTCAAACGCCGATAGTCTCCCACGGGCCGGATCTCTCCATTCTTCTTTGCGACGACATGCAGCGGACTGGCCCATTCGCTCTTAGATGGTCTGCAAATACCTAGTTCCTGCATTAACTTAAATTCCTTTTTAACCTTATGATACCTATCTGGCGGCAGCGGTCGCGCTCTAGCATGTACAGGTGGTCCGTCGGTTTCTATGTAGTGTAAAACATCGTGAGCAGAATCATTGTCAATATTTTTAAAAGATACAGGCTTAGTTATTTCTGAATATTCTGATAATAAATCACCAAACGGATGGTTACAATCCACGGTTGTGATTGATAAATCATCGCAAGTGGTTATGCTGCACAGCGTTAGCAACTTTGTTTGCTTATCAACTAATTTACGCTCACTTAAATCTACTATTAGCGTATGATGCTCTAAAAAATCCGCGCCTAAGATTGGTTGGTTAACCTCCGCGATAACAAATGTCCAACGATATGGACGTCGTAACCCTAAGTTCACATGTAAAGTTTTTACGCCGTATGTCTTTATTTCACTGCCGTTTGCTGCAAAAAGTTTATAGTCCGAATGCGCGCCTAATAACTTTTGTTTTTTAGTAACTGGAATAACGGATACATTTACACCTGTGTCCACTAAGAATTTAAGTCCATTTTCTCGATCGTATACGCTAAGACGGTGGTTACTACCCGGCACAATCACTCCCGCCACTGTAGATCGTACCGCATCTAGTTTTCCGACGCTGATGCTGCTGTAGACTTCCACGCACAAGGCTTTTCACACTTCGTCGCTCGAGTACGGTACCGGTAATGCCATCTGCACAACCAGTTGGGATCTGCTGGAGTCCTGGATCTTGATCTCGACCTTCCGCGGAAATTCCCACGGCCGCCACGGCCACGGAAAGTGCGGCGATTATGCGTGACTTCTTCTCGCAATGACGCTATTTCAATATTTAATTTGTGGATTTGCGTCCGTAGCTCATTCACGTTACCGTCTTGTTGGCTGCTTGATGATGCACAGCCCACCTCTGCGATTTCGCCTCCTCGCACGTTCTCCATAATCTTGTCTGCTATGTTGGCCAAGTTCTCTAGGTTCTGGTCTTGGCTGACGGTCAACACCGTTCTCACTGATGTTGGTAGTCGTCCTATCCAAAGACTGTGAAGGGTCTTGTCCGATGCTTGCGCGTGTCGGCCCAGCTCTCGCATCCTGCGCAAAAGTTGCGAAGGTTTTTGCGTTCCTAGCTCCATCTCTCCTACCAATTTTTGGAACTGGCGCTTCGCGCTTTCCTCGTATACCTGGAGTAAACGCTCCTTAATCGCGCTGTATTTACCATCCTCTGGTGGCGATGCGAGTATGTCACTCACCTGTTGCAATGCGTCGCGGTTCAACTTCGCCACAACCAAGTTATATTTTGTTTCATCACTCTGCTTTTGTGGCGCTAGAATGCTTTCTATTTGCGCGAACCATAAACGCGGCATCTCCGCCCAAAATTCGGGTAACCGGGACTGTACACTGATAGCGGCGAGCTCACTGGTATTCATATTTGATGCACTTGTGTTCGCGTCACTGTTCATATTGTCACTTTTACTGACTTTTACCGGCGATTGGAACATCATACACTAAATTCACTTAACGTCCCTAATTAAAACGCACTATAATATCCAGTCACACACACACCTTAACTAACCGTTGTAGCGCTGCAGCGTTCCCCCAATTATCGGACTTGTCGGGGTCACCAATTATAGGCGTCCCTGAAGGGGTACACCTATTTTATATCAAGTCTCTAAATTTTAACTCTATTCTACGTGTCCTGAGACAATTGAGGGATATGGATAACCTACAGCACTACAAGGGAGTTACCGGCACTGGTCCGACAGAGACAACACAAGATATTTCTGGATATTATTTATTTTGATCACATTCACGCAATTACCAATAAAACTATTTTCTGACTCTAAATTAAACAAGGAACCTAGCACTCTGTCGGGCCAATGCGCAGCAACTGGCCCGCTCGTCTTTCATACACCTTACATGCCGTCTCGCACTTACACATACAATATTAGTTACTCATACATACACGCATACCCCTACAATGGTATTATGGACTACTTTAAAGCCAGAAAGGCTAAACTTGATAAAAACACTATAGAAACAGAGGACCCTAAGCGAATGTTTCTTCTAAGCTTACTGCCAGACATGAAAGCAATGTCCGACAGTCAAACAAGAACCTTCAAGCGACGAGTGCTGGCTTTAGTGGACGAAATTTTAGAGGAACCTCAGAGACCTTCTTTGGCACCATCACAGCAAGCCACATCATCATATAATTTGGAAACACAAAGCGTATTTGTTTCTACACAAGAACTGCCCTCATTAAATGAGCAGCAATCCACGGCAGCATATAATTTTGAAACACAACATGTTTCTCTTTCCACGCAAGAGCAGCCTGTACCAAATGGACAGCGAGTCACACCAGCATATAATCAAATCCTGACATATTATGAATCAGTACAGAGTCTTATTAATACAAATGATGATTAAAATATGGTTTTAATAATAAAGTATGCTTTGTGGTATATCAGGGTGTTTCTTTATTTTAATAGTAGGTACTTACTTGTAATTACTGTAACATACTACCACGTTCCCACTACAGGGGCATAAGTCTCTTTCCAATGAAAGAAGGGCTTAACGGGTCTGGTCTGGTACTTCAAATCAACATTCAGTAGATCAAAACTTGTTATGTCAAAATCGCATAGTGAGCAACTCATTAGATCAGTGTTTAATTTAAATATGTAGGGAACCGCTGATCTAATGAATTGTTGACATAGCAAGTTTTTTTGTATTGAATGTTAATTTGAAGTACCAGACCCTGGCTCCCAGGGGGTAAATTCTAAGTTGGGTGGAAGCAAGGTCAGTTAACCTTGCTACTAATTAAATACATAGGTACATGCATATACTCTCGTCCGTGATCCCCAGAAGGGGGTGGACATAGAGCCTTGGAATCACAAATAAATAAATAGAAATCTTACCTTAGCGTTATTAAAATTCTTTCTTCTGCGCCCACGCACTCCCGCATGTTAGTATTTTTTTTACAAATAGCAGGAGCTATTAACTGTACCAAATGTACGTAGAGCTATCTTTGGACATTCTATAGAATCCCACAAATTTATTATCTGTTTCACGCAGCTCTCGTGCTGCAACTGACAATCTGCAGTTCACATTATTTTGGATATATGGTCTCGGAGACTAATCCATGACTAGTCGCCGCAAAGTATCTCACATACATTCATATGGAGACTCGCACACTACGATACTGGTATTCTACGCGTTCGCGACTAGTCTCGCGATACCCGCCGTGTTGGTCGCTTGTGCGTCGCGTCGCGCGCACGTTTTGACAAGATGGCGGCGAAGCAAGAAACAAATATTAATTTTGTACAAGAAGTTGAAGAACATGCTTGTTTATATAACTACAATTTACCTGACTACATGCGGAAAAATACAATAGACAAGACTTGGGCAGAAATTGGAAAAAATTTCATATAACAGGTAGATTTTTTTTGTTTGTATACAAACATAGTTTATTATTAAATGTTACATTGTATTTTGCAAACAGGATTGGTATTGCCAAGGCAATGAACCTTGCTCAGATATAAAGTAGTTTGCTAAATAATTTCGTAGATTATGTGGTGACATAGTTGCCGTTATGAGGTTGTATAACGGAAATAGTGAGCAATCTGTTTTGTATAAACTCCCTCGGACTATATAGAATACCCTCACGTTTTCGAACATAGTTGTGTAAAATACACACTGCTTTTATTATATTTGTTACTTTTTCTATTGTATGACATCTTATAGCAGTATTTAATACTTGAAATTTTTCAGCCATCATCCCATAAGCACATTCAATTGTATTCCTTCCTCGGCTTAGTCTGTAGTTAAATACCCTTCTCAAGTCATTCAAGGTTCTTTGGGGATATGGTCTCATCAAGTAAGATAGACGGGGAAATGCCTCGTCCCCAATAAAATAATATGGAAATTCATAGTTAGATTGGTCATTAGGAAGTTTGGAAGGTAAAGGAATATTAAGATGTCCATGTTCTATCCAACGTTTGATCCTGGAAGCACTGAAAATTCCACCGTCGCTGTTCCTACCCGCATAGCCAGTCTCGATAAGAGTAAATAGTCCATCGGAATCACAACATGCCATTAATACTATCGAATGGTAGGATTTGTAATTAAAATTACTTGATCCCGAATTAGGTAATTTTTCTATTCTGATGTGTTTACCATCACATGCCCCTAAACAGTTGGGTAAATTCCAGAGGCGATCAAAACGAGCAGCAATGTCTTTCCAATGTTGCACATCTGGTAAGCATGTAGTCTCCATTTAATATCTCCCATATTATTACTGTAGTTTCAGCTATGACCTTACAAATTGTATTATCTCCTCTTGCAAAATACAATCCTAGGCTTACAAACGTACAACCTGACCCCAAATATCTGAAAAATAATTAATATTAAGGTTAATTTTCAGGACCAGAAGCTAAAGAAAAGTGGAAAAATCTACGTAGTGTTTTTGTTCGCCACTTGAAACCGACAAAAAGTGGAGCAAGTACTGCACAAAAAAACCATACTACTTATCAGACTATATGCAATTTACTGTACCCTTCATAAAAACAGCAGGAAAACCATCACGGAATTTGAAAGAGACGATAGAACCACAGACACCTGATCCTGAACTACGAGGGGCGGCTGATAAGTTCGCGGCCTAAGGTACTTAGCAAAGGCTAATCATCTCTGTACTGATTCCACTAATTGCAGGACTCAGTGGTAGTATAAATATAAAGTTTTTTTTTTAAATAGGCTCATTATCTTTCGAGCTATCGGACGAACAACATCACCATGTCTACTGAAACTGGAAATTCACGCAATGCACCGCGCCGTGATTAAATTCCTTGTGAAGAAAGGAAATACCCCGAAAGAGATTTTTGATGAAATGTCATCGGTTCTTCAGGAATCTGGACCTTCATATACAACTGTCAAAAAATGGGCACGATTATTTCAACAAGGTCGAGAGACCTGTAAAGATGACCCCCGTCCGGAACGACCGGTAACCGTAGTGACTAGAGAAAATGTCGAAAAATTTGAAAAAATTGTATTGGCCGACCGTAGAATTAAAATGTGGCAAATAGCTGAAGAATTGTTAATTAGCAAAGAAAGTATCGGAGAGATTTTACACCAACATTTGCACGTGAAAAAAATTAGTGCACGTTGGGTATCGCGAATGCTCACGCCGCTTGACAAGCAGCGACGACTCGCATATTGCGAAGAGTTTTTTGAATTAGCCAAGGACAATTTGGACGAAATTTGTAACCGAATAGTGACCGTAGATGAAACATGGATACGTCAATATGATTCGGAATCAAAACAAGAATCCATGCAATGGAAAAACAGGGGGAGAGGCCACCGAAGAAATTCAAAGTCGAAAAGTCGGCGTCAAAGATTATGGCAACCATTTTTTGGGATAGTGAGGGAGTTTTATTAGTTGATTACCTTCCTAAAGGAACTACAATGAATGGTCAATATTACGCTAATTTATTGACTCGGGCACGTGAAGCAGTAGTTCAGGAGAGACATGGAAAGTTGGCGCGCGGTGTGTTATTTTTGCAAGACAACGCACCAGTTCACACCGCTCGCATTGCACGGCAGGCCTTAAAAGACACAGGGTTCTCTGAAATTGACCACCTACCCTACAGCCCAGACCGGTCTCCCAGCGACTTTTTATTTTTTCAAAATTGAAAAAGGAGTTACAAGGCCGAAGATTTTCAGACGACAGTGAGATGAAAGCAGCCGTGGAAAGCCATTTTCAAGAGCAATCTAAAGAATATTTTTTCAACGGGTTAAAAGCCTTATATTCACGATGTGAAAAGTGTATTTCACTTGAAGGGGATTATATTGAAAAATAAAAAATATAACATGTTATTTTTTTATCATTAAGTACCTTAGGCCGGGGACTTATCAGCCGCCCCTCGTATACGAACAAACACAGTTCACAGAAAATGTATCTACAAACAGTCAACCAATCTCGCAACAGCAATCATCTCTTCCTTCTACTAGTACAAGCACTCAACCAATCTCGCAACAGCAATTACCACCACCACCATCAACAAATAATAATAAAAAACGGAAGAAGCTGGAAGAAACTCAACCCGAGAAAGACATTTCAGCTTATTTTAAATTGAAACGATCCAAAATTCTAGATAACTGACAGTGCTGAAAATTCAAACAAAATGTTTTTACTGAGTTTGTAACACTTGGAGGTGTTCTAAATCACCAGGAAGCACACTCACCTCTCTTTTCATACTCAATAACTCTTTTCATAAAGGAATATTTCATTTTCCATAACTTTTAGAATAAAATTCTACACTTTCAAACTTGTAAAAATAACCTTTATAATTTTATCAACCTGACAGACGTCAAAGTCGCTTGTGATGATCTGTCAACGTCACCATTCGTGTGTCAATCTGACACTTTCTTTTTTTTATCGATCCTTTTAGTCGGACTGTTGTATATCACTGGTAATCGATATTTTAATCGCTCGATGTCATATCAAGTGGGCAGGATCCCGGAGTTACCTCCATTAGAATATTTCTCCAGTTGAAGGAATACAATCCTGGAGTCAGAGACCCGATTGGTAGCCTTGACAGCTGGAGAAACACCAGAGAAACCCGGTAACAGTCGCCGCCACTTGATATGAAAATCGACTAAAATACCGATCAAGTGAGGGAAAATCGATGTGAGCAAGCGCAGTGTCTCATCTTTAGCTGGCATTGGTTCTGCGAGTCAGTGTCACAGATTTTGGACTGGAGGTTGGACGCATGCTCGCTTCACCCCCACGCACCGCCTCCGGGCCGGAGCGCGTGGCGGGGAAGCGGCAGCAGCCATTTTGTGACCAGCCTCGGACCTTCACACACTCAACCACAACAGCGGCGAGGTGCGTGATTTTTCCATCGGTTTCTACCACGTTTTCTTTATTAATTATTTGGATTAACGTGCAACATTATTTGTCGTAGGATTCATCGCCTTTAACAGTTTAAACCAGCGCACCAGTTCGCAGCACGGAACAACGTAATCTTCAAGCCTGCGCAAGCGGTGAGTTTTTGGGCTCATATTCAGTAATCCCCGGCAATATTTCTGCTAATGCAACGTAAATTCTATCCTCTTTTTGATCGAGTAGATTTCTTTTTGTTAACGTTACTGAAGTGTAACCTTTTGTTCACTTCAGGGTTTTTTGGAGCGGCGGGAAGCTCTCCAGTGATTTCTTTGGAGCGGCGGAAAGCTCTCCAGCTTTTTTTTGGAGCGGCGAAAGCTCTCCAGTCATTTTTGGAACGTCCTGTAACGCCGAGTCTTCCCAATTTGTGGAGATACGACCGCGGGTTGCCTGCCACGTCGGTGCTAGTGGGTGACAGCCGCGACCTCAGACAGCGGGGACATCTTGTCTACTTTTGTGTAGCGGCGCTTCTCTGCGGTACCTGATAGGGCCCGACAGCAATCTGTTGGTCGTACTTTGGACCTCAGATTCCGGTAGCGTCACGTAAATTTATTAATAACCTCTTTCCTTTTTTTCGTCTGGAACCTTCTACATTTAATTAATTTCAACAACATCAGAATATAACTTCGAATCAACACTTCACAAACAACATAACGCTCACACTTCTTTATATTTTAAGTAATTCTGTACGTTATTGCATGAGTGTAATTTAATCTATATATAACAAGTGTTATTAGTACAGTTTATAGTGCAAAGCTAAATTTATTTCTTTTTTTATGCACGTTTTGTATGTACTTCCGACAAGGTTAATTTAATAAACTGTTATTGAAAGGAAAACATGTTGTTTTAATGAAACTGAGGTCTCAGTTTGTGGTGGGAGTCACCTGGCGCTCTTACATAAATTCGGTGCCTTCCACCCTCTGGCTCGCATCGTCTCACGCCCTGCCAGCAAGCCTTACCATCTTCGCTTGCTGACTCATGCTCTGGGCCTAGCCACTCTGACGGTTTGCTTCCTCTTCTAGGGACACCACACCTACAACAACTTGAGGGTTTCCCTTCGGGACCAGTGTTGCCAACTATAGCAAGGCGAAATGTGCTAAAGTGTGGTGAAAAAAATGCCAAAAATATGCTAGTTTTGAAAAAAAGTGCTAAAATAATATGCTAAATATAATTTTAATAAAAAATGTATTAAAAAAATACATTTTAACTGTTTCGAACAGACATTTGTCGACTGGGGTTTTCATCTGCAACTATAGAAGAAGCAAGTAGAAGGCATGTGAAGAAGGCTGTGATAAATCTGGTTAGAAACAACACTGGTCAGAACAAAAGAGTGCGCTTTAGGTCGATTCACGTTTATAATAATATTATTTAGTAACGAAAAAACGGAAGAGGTTTACAAGTGGATGCGCGTACAGTGTATTTTTTGATCATTACTCCGATATTGATTATTCTTTTTTTATATTTCCTATGTTCTTCGATACATATTTAATTCAACTTTATTATGTAAATAATGCTAAAAAAATATGCTATATGCTAAACGACAAAATAATGTGCTAAACAGAAAGAAAATATGCCAAATTTAGCATATAAAATGCTAAATTGGCAACGCTGTTCGGGACCCGAATCTTATAAAATTGGCGCCCAACGTGGGGCGAGATGAGATTCTCAGTTTCATTAAATATTTTGCTTTTAAAACTTTGAAATTCAATAATTATTCTACACTTTAACTGAAATTGAATCTGTATGGTTGTGTTGAGTTCTTTTTGCTCATAAGATTTTTTTTATAAGTGAATACTTATAAATATTAATTTAAAAAACATCTTAATATTTAAACTTTTTTAATATTGTAAAGGTATTATATCTGTAGTTATACCATGATACCATTGGTAATATTGTAAAGTTCCGATAGAACTTATAGAAGGTTGGTGAAGATATTTTATTATCTTTCACTATTATATGTGTTGAAAACCGTGTTGGTTAAGTAATATATTTTATAAAGAACATTGAACTGGTGCTGCCTAGACTTATAAATTAACTGTATAAAATTTTACACTACACACTTACTAATTTTACACACACACACTTATGCTCCGGCCTTAGCCGAGAATCTTTCTTTTGGAAATAGTTTTTATATACTTGACATAAAGCTTTACCTTTATGAACATAATTTTCGGCCTTAGCCGACTCAATAATTTAATCAAGCATTTTACTTGATTCTTATTTTTAATAAATTGCTGTTGTGGACAATTTTTCTTTCTACACAATATATGAGGCCTACGTCGGTTTGATACTGGACGGCTGGTGGATACCTATTAAACTTATTACTGATTTTCTTTGATTCCTTTTGAAAGGGGAACTTTGGTTGGATTGCATACTATATTTTTAATCTACGGCTTTACTTGATACTTATTTAGATTTACTTAGAAAGTTATATTTCTTTCCTTGAACTTTGATATATACAACTTTATTTGTATATTACTGACTTTTGAAATGGATTTCCTACAAGCTGGTGGTAAGATAGCTCATCTCTTGAAAGATGAAATTTCACATGAGTTATCAATTAGAAATTTAGAAATTAACTCTGAGTCGCGGCGCGATAGTCTTAAAAAGATACTTACACAAACGTCTAGATACGCTCGTAGGGGTAGCCTTAAGCTAGTACCTTTAAAATCAGTTAATACTGATGATGAATTATCTCTTTGTTCTAAAAAGGTTGATGAGATAGAGGAAGACATTTTAAAAACTGAGGTCATGCCGGCCACTACTTTGGCTAGGTTAAGTGCTAGGCTCATAGATGAGAGTATACTATAGATAGCCCTCTCATGCATTTTTTTGGGACGCTACTACTAGCGCCACGTAGAGCGTAGCGGAGTGATTCCGCAACATTACAACTTGTATATATATCTATAGATAGGTATTGTACTTTCAATAGGTAGGTTCCTATACTAATATTTAATATTATTTATATAGCGACCTATCCGTAGAACAAAGTTACATCTTAAAAAATCTCTACTGTAGAAAATAATAGAAATTTTCAGATGTAACTTTGTTCCCCGATAGGTCGAATAGGTTTGTCAGTACGGTAAAAAACAACAAAATATAATGACATAACAATCATTTATTTTGAATAAGTAGTATGCACAAAATACCTTTAATATAAATTGACATTTTTATAAAACTAGGGGCATGATGTCTCACAGGCTATTTTTGGTTTTTTTTTTACAAAATTTCAATTGGATGATCCTAAATTATGTTTAGTTGGAACTAATAAGTATGTTATAAAATATAATATACCTATTAATGTATCCAATTAGTTTTTATAACAACTTTAAATAAAACTACAACAAATGACAATTATTTGAAGTTGTTTTCAACATAATTTACATAAAAATATTTATAGATTTTCAATGACCTTTACATTGATTATGCCAAATTTAACATTTTTTACTTGAAATGTTAAAATCCAATTTTACAAAGCTCACATGACGCCTGTGAGGCTACACGTCACTAGTTAAAGGTTAAGAACCTCTCAGAAACTGACAGGTTCCCACTAATATATAGCGACAAAATAAATACATAATTTTAACAGAAAAATTGTTAAAATTTATAATTAACTAGTATAATATATAATTAAGACTAAATATTTTACACTTTTATGCCACAGCTTTGTATGGGGGGATTTTTTTGTGACAGCACTTCTGTAAATTTTGCCTCTAATTGGTAAGCTAAAATTTCCATTTACCGAATCAAATACTTCGTCGAAAAATAGAAGCACTTTTGACGTGTCTTTAGCTTCTGGAGGTAGAATAAAGAACCATTTTCTGAAAAAAGAAAACAACAAACTTGAATTTATAACATTTATTTAAATTATTATAATATTTTTGAGACAGATACCTTCTAGGCAAACATGCTTCAACATCAACAACATTTTTATTCAAATAATAGTCTTAGCAAGTTCAAACTGTCACAATTAATTTTAAACTATAATATATTAAAATTTAAAACAAAAATAATTTATAATAAATTATAAGGCTTGGATGTAAGTTTTATCTTAAAAGCGTTTTTTTTATGTGATGAAGTAGAAGACGAGCAAGACGCTCTCCTGATGTTAAGAGATAACGCCGCCCATAATCAGTACAGTGTTACATAGGATTTCACAATTATGTGAAATTCTAGGAGCACTGCACCAACGCTTCTTACTCAAGAGTCATAAAATGTTAAGACTCTTTAGCCCAGTAATTTCACTAGCTACAGTGCCCTCCTGCCGAAGCACAGTAATGTTTGCACGTCACTGCTCAGGCGGTTGAATAACTGGCACTGTTGGGGTACCCACCTAGACGACCTCCTGCAAAGGAAGTCTACCCCCGGTAACAAATATCTCAGTTCTCAGCCATTTTTTATTTTATTTGTAAGAAAAAAAAAGTATCAAATATTTTTATATTATTAAAATTACGGACTTATAATATTTTTAAAATGTTGGCCTTGTCAACATCTCTATTGTGCATAATATACAAAACTTACTAGTTTGCAACACAGCCTAATCAGGATGTGTCCGTTTGTAAAGCCTGGGGCTCGTTGTGACTTCTAGATGTTGATGGTCTAGGAACTGTTGAATGATCAGCTGAAAAAGCAATAAGTTAAATGATTATAATATAATAATTTCTGTTCAGAGTATTAAAAATGTAAAATTGACTTGCAAAATTGCTCCATTGTAGCCTATTTGAATAAATGAATTTTGAGTTTGATATAATATAATTTGAAATTTTGTGGTGGTCGGTGGTGCCCTTTTTGAATTTAAAATTGACCTTAGAGTATTCTACTAGTCCCTTAGAGAAGCCCTTTCATTTGATACCCATGTTGGAAATCACACAAAGAAAGAAAATCAAAATCGGTTCATTTGTTCAGGAGTTACAATGCTAAAGACAAAAAAAAACACAAAAAATTGTATTTACACGATCGCACATTTTGAAGTACCAATATTTATAGAATTTTGTATCCTCATAATTTTTTTATTGAATTGATATTTTCTAAATCATCAATTAAATTTAATTTAGTTCTGCTCAATTCCACGGGTTCTTTTGTGAAAAGCACTTAAAAAGAATCTTGGAAATATTTTACAACTGGTATAGATAAAGTAGGTAACTTACCACTTAGGTTTATTGATGGTACTGCACATTTAGTAATCCTTTGATTCGGAAATGTGTAACATTCTTCGAAATGATTGTGACATATTGTTCAGTTTTTATAAATATAGCAGTCATCGAATATAGCAGTCGACAAATGATTTCACCACCAATTCTCATAACCCACATGCGGAACCATTAAATTTGTTTTGGATGCTTGGGATTCGGGAAACGATGCAAGGTCACTGTAAAATATAAAAAAAAAAATTATTCTTAGTTTAAATAAAATGACATACCTACATAATAAAGTAGAGAAACACTCATACTTTCTAGATGCTTACCACTATAATAATAATTATTATTAGTTGAAATTTTGCTATTGGACCTGCAATCACTTTTAGCGCTTAACAGAAAATTATCTGTATTTCTCTACATATTCACACATATCATAAATATAAACCTTCCTCTTGAATCACTCTACATAAAAATAAAGACTATTTTAAAGCACACATAGGGACAGACAGACGGGAGGCAACTTTGTTTTATACTACATATGTTGTGATATATAAATGAAACCTAATACCTAGTTAAAAGTGCATGTTCCCACCACATGACTCAATTAGCACCACTTGTAGGGAATCATGTTATCCATCTTCTAACTAGGTACCTACTGACGAGGGTGATTTAGTCCCAAAAACATTAGGTTTCAAAATTGCTGTGGGTGAATATTATGATAGCTCTACGATAATCTACTACAAGCAAGAAAGCTAACTACGAGGAGGTACATTAGTACCTCCTCGTAGTTCTTAAAAGGTTTTTTAAGATTAGTAATCGTCCGTAGGAAACGATCATAAAATAATGTGTTCAAAAGTTCAAAGCACGTACCATTTTCACGGGTGGATGAGCAGAGAGGTAGTTTTCAACGTACCTAGCACTAACACATTCAACACAACGAAAATACCAAAACAGTATAAAAATACAAGAAATTTCACGCATAACGGTCGGCAGACATATTTCTTTTTCTTTTTTTACAATGGAATTAGACAGTTCTGATTTGTGTTGCCATTATAATAAAAAAATAGTCGCCTAAACCCTACGCTAGATGGCGCTGCTTGTTAAGATCTAGGAACAATGTTCTAAGAGTCCATACCATGGCTAGGCTTAGATACCTTTTATGTCGGGTGTCACGTTTGCCTGTGTCAGAGGACACTACTGTTTTGCAGCGTCGCATCTCCTCGGTGCTGTCAAACTTACTAGAAGATGAAGACACGCCAGCTTCTGCCGATGAATCCCAGTCGGAATCTAGCGATGCTGATGCTCCAGAGGTGCACCGAGTCACGAAGAAGATAATTGTCAAGCCAGAAAAACATATTAATTTAAATTCTCTTAATCTAAAATATAATGGCGCGACGTGTGCACGTACTTTCACTACAAGACTCGAAGAGCTGAGGAAGGCGAGGAAGTTCTCCGAAGAAGCCATTTACACGGGACTACCCGAGCTTCTGGAGGGTCCAGCGCTTGACTGGTTTCGTGCGAACAGATCCCAGCTCCAGTCGTACAAAGAGGTTATACGCGCACTTCGTGACGATTTCGACATTCGAGATCTCGACTACAAACTCCTGCAAGAGATTCGAGGCCGAACTCAGGCAAAAGGTGAAACCATCGTGGTATTTTTGTCCACGGTGTTAGGTATGTTTGAACGCCTGAATAAAGCTGTCCCAGATGACGAAAAGCTGGACATAATCTCTCGGAATATTAGGCCGGAATATAGCAGGGAACTGGCTCTACATGACATCTCTTCTATCGAACAACTTAAGTCATTATGTAAGCGAATCGAGCTGGCTAATGTAAAGGCTGACCAGTTCAAAGAACCGAACTCGCCGTCGACTTCGGGAAACTCCCAGACAGCTGTTAGGTATAATAATAAGCCACCTTTTTATAGGCATTCCCCAAGGAAGAACTACCCTGCTGCAACTCCTCAAGTAGCAGCAGTCGAACCTCCTTCGTCTAAGAAGGGCTGTT
Organism: Hemithea aestivaria; assembly: GCA_947507615.1. NCBI lineage: Eukaryota > Metazoa > Arthropoda > Insecta > Lepidoptera > Geometridae > Hemithea > Hemithea aestivaria. The sequence goes on along the minus strand of OX382341.1, from coordinate 13,390,108 downwards.
TTAGGTGTGGTGGACAGCATTTAACTAAGTTCTGCCAAACATCACGCGAGATAGTATGTTTTAAGTGTGGCACAAAGGGGGTACGCATCTCTCAGTGCCCTAGGTGTAGCTCCACGCCAAAAAACTAAATCACGTCTCTCCTCGAGCACCTAAAATCGTGCCTCAATCCTCACGTCATTCTCCAGGGGAGACTAATGTTTTCGAACCACAACCAGGGGACACTAGGGTATATTTACCCGTCAATATTTTAGGAATCCAAGTTAAAGGTTTATTAGATAGTGGAGCAACGTGCTCCGTTATAGGAAACGGTTGTCAAACCATATTTGAAGATATGGGCATTCCTCTTCAAGCTCATGAGGACCCATTTTTCTTAAGAGTCGCTAACGGCAATATTCTAGCTTGTACTCATTACATGTCCTTACCTGTCGAATATAAGGGTGAGGTACAATTGGTAAATTTTGATGTCAGTCCCGGTATTACCACTTCGTTACTACTTGGTCTGAACTTTTGGAAAATCTTCCAGCTGGCTCCCGAGATCATCTCGGCTATAGGCGAAGTCGCATTCGGTGCAGATCTAGCTGCCATCACCGCCACCGAGCCAGGTCTGCAAGCATTTAACGCTCTAACGGAAGATCAAAAGAAATCTGTGGAGGAGACCAAATGCCTATTTGATCAGGTCGATACCAACAAGGTAGGATTGGGCAGAACCCATTTGATGGAACACGTGATTGACACGGGTGATAGTCCACCGATCAAGCAGCGGTACTTCCGTTTGAGTCCGATTAAGCAGAAGGCATTGGAGGAAGAGGTAGATCGGATGCTGAAGGCCGGCATAGTAGAACCGTCCCACTCGTCGTGGAATTCTCCTGTAGTTATGGTGGAGAAGGCCAACGGGTCGTTACGGTTGTGCTTAGATAGCCGAAAGGTCAATTCAGTTTCAAAAACCGACGCCTATCCCTTGCCCTATGTTAACTACATTTTGGACAATCTGCGAGACGCAAAATATCTGTCGTCCCTTGATCTGAGTGCAGCATACCACCAAATCCCACTCCGCGAAGACTCCAAGGAGAAGACTGCCTTTACGGTTCCCGGACGCGGTCTATTCCACTACAACCGGATGTGTTTTGGTCTGGTGGGTGCTTCTGCTACCATGCAACGACTCATGGATCAGTTGTTTACCGCCGAATTCGATAACAAGGTATTTTGTTATATAGATGACATCATAATAGCTACCACTGATTTTGATGAGCATATCCGTCTTTTGAAAGCCGTACTAGATAAACTAAAGATGGCCAACTTAACAATCAATATGGAGAAGTCTCTGTTTTGTCGATCCGAATTGAAATACTTAGGCTATGTGGTTGACAGGTATGGTCTTCGTACTGATCCCGCCAAAATCGAGGTCATTCTGAATTTTCCTGTACCCAAAGATGCTAAGGGCATTAAACGGTTTTTAGGCATGGCCGGTTGGTACCGAAGATTCATAGAGAATTTCTCGAAAATAGCCCGACCTTTGACTCGCTTAACGAGCAAGAAATGCCAATTCGTTTGGTCAGAAGAGGCGGAAGCTGCCTTTACTAAATTAAAAACGGCACTTGTGTCGGCACCCATCCTTCGGTGCCCTGACTTCTCTCAACCTTTTCACATACACACCGACGCTTCTTCCTTTGCCATCGGCGCAGTCCTCACTCAGAAAGTGGACGGAGTAGATCACCCAATTTCTTATTGCAGTCGTACTCTAAACGACCAAGAGGTGAACTACTCTGCCACAGAGCGCGAACTTCTCGCGGTGATCTATGCGCTTGAGCAATATCGTGCGTATGTGGAGGGAAGAAAATGTTACATCATCTCTGACCATGCTTCGTTACAATGGTTCACCAAGCTAAAGAACCCCTCAGGTCGTCTTAATCGATGGGCTTGCAGACTGAGTCAATTTGAATTTGAATTGATCCACAGGAAGGGGAAAGGAACACATAATACCTGATGCCCTATCCCGCATTCAAATTGACGCCATCAACGACGTACATACCACCCAGGATCCATGGTATATCGATCTCTTCAAGGGAGTGGAATCCCAACCAGCTCTCCACCCGAATTACCAGATCCGGAATGGGCAACTGATGCGATACACGAAAAACAAGTATCAAGGTACCCATCAGTTCGAATGGAAGTTCGTCGTTCCTTACGAACAAAGAAGGGACATTTTGCGTACATGTCATGATGACCCGACTGCCGGACATTTTGGAGTCGCCAAGACTCACCGTAAAGTCGCTTTATTCTACTATTGGCCCGCTCTGTTTTTGGATGTCAAGGGGTACGTGGAAGCATGTAATGTCTGTAAAAGCTACAAGCCTGTTAATACTGCTCCTGCAGGTATGATGGGAAATCCACGCCGCATTTCAAGGCCGGCGGAAGCAATATCATGTGACATTTTAGGTCCATTTCCTCCGTCATATCAAAGAAACCAGTATCTCTTTGTATGCTCGGATTATTTTAGCAAATACGTTACTTTATTCCCGCTTAGAACGGTGACCTCAAAATCCATTATAAAATGTCTAGAGAAAGGTATATTTTTAGTACACGGGACCCCTAAATATGTTTTTGTGGACAATGGTCCCCAATTTATCTCAAAAGAATTTAGAGACTGCATGATGAAGTATAACATTCCTCATATATACTACAATCCTCGCTACCACCCGCAAACCAACCAGACAGAGCGTGTGAATCGCGAACTCGTCCGCACTATCAGTTCCTATGTCAAATCAGACCATAGGAAATGGGATCAGACGTTAACGGAGATACAGTGCGCACTTAATACCGCGGTACACGAGGGTACGAAACACACCCCGTACTACCTGACTCATGGTCGCGAGATGGTGATAGATGGTAGTCTATACAATTCTCCTAATCCTGAGGATCGCAACGTCCTTGACGATATTGATTACGGTTTCTCAGACTCTTTAAAGGAACTAAAGGCGACATTTGGCAAGGTGCGTAAGAGCCTTCTGGCGGCCCATGCCCATAACGCTAAGTACTATAACCTTAGGAGAAGACCAGTCGAACTTAAAGAAGGACAAATCATCTACAAGAAATGCTTTCATCTTTCTAATGCAGCCAAATATTTCTCAGCGAAACTTGCACCTAAGTATGAACGCTGTATTATAAATAAAAAGTTAGGTCCATTAGTATACAATCTAAAATCTCTTGACGGAAAAAACCTGGGAGACTTCCATATCAAGGATTTAGTCCGCCCAGATGGTGTAACCGCTTAAAGGTTAAAATACTTATAGATTTTTTTTTTCTCCCTCAAACAACTTTGTCAAAGCCAAATTCTAATCTTTTCCAGTAACATACCTATATATATCCTTGGAAAACTTAAATTTAATTTTATCTCCATTGTTGTTGATTTGAACTGAGATATAATTATTAATATTCATTCATACTTGCTACTATAAGGAATTTCTCAAGTAAAAAATTGTTTTATGTGAACTTATATTTTTTTTTCTCATTCCTAGGAAAGCTAAACTCATTTTTTGCTGAAGACTACAGTAATATTAGACAATAAATTTCATTCACTATCCATTGCTGTGTTGCATACCTGTGAAAACCTGAATCAATGACCGAACACCATAGTTTACTTCAGTACTGGCCAAGCTGAATGTATTCTGGTGATGTTTCGCTGAGCCAAGTTATCATTTAGTCTAATGCGAGAAGATGGACGAAAGGCGATTGACGAAAGATTTATATGCAAGGTAAGTGTAAATGGACAAGCCGCAATTGGTCAAACTAATACTTAAGAGTACCAAGAACCGGCGAGTGTGTATGAAGAATGTGATGAAAGAGGTATGTCAGGATAGTACTAAGTGAAAGAAAATAGAGTAACGCTTCGGAAGAGTTTATACAAATTAGTACCTATATCTTTAATGATCTAATACCTAGGAACTTATTCAAACTTAATTTTGAAAATTAATTTATTCACAGATAATATTGTGGTGTTTGTCTGGTGCACCGTGCAGACCCACAGTTCATTAACAATTCTTGCTAAAAATATAGGAATACATTATATAGATTTCTTAAAAAGAGTATTTTGGAAAAGTAAAGAAATAAAACTAACAATAATTAACATTAATAACTTTATTCTAGTAAACTTAATTTATTACTGGAAATAATATAGTATCAAGTATGCAATCACCAGTCTCCGTCCGGTATCACTCAGTAGCCTCGTTGGATTGGACTTGTCGTTTTAAGGGAGTTGATCTTTTTCCTCCCACTGGTGATGACTTTGAATGGGTTAGGTCTTAGTGGTGGAGTGTTGCGCCAAGAGAGCGTCAACACTTTGTCAAGTCAGCCTAACCTCCTTTATTTTTTTATGAGGATTTCAGTTGTTTTGGAGAAGGCTTCGTTGTTAACCCCCTGTAGTGGGCAACGCCTTGGTGGTACCATATTGGTCCCCTTCAGCGCTCGGTACGCTGCCTTATATTTATCTTTACTTGTGTAGTGACGAAATGGGCTCTGCCCGCACTACTGAGGGTATAGTTTCACCATGTTTGTGCCTATCCCTCTAGGACGGTGTTTTGCCTTGGGCCCACCGCTCCTTTCAGCGCTTGGAACGCTGTCTACTGATGCCTTGTTTGCATCCTTTTCTGCATATATGTGACGAGTCCGGTTTAGGTAATTGATATCCCTCGGGCGTCACAGCAGCCTTTTTTAGTCTCACCACGGTCCCCGTACTGTATCCTTCTGGGTGGTCTCTAGTACCCGGGTAATACGGGCCGTGCCTTGGACGATACTCAGCCATGTTGGTCCTTTAGTGACCACCATGAGACCGTTTTCTGGTTATACCTGAAGATAACTAAATCTTTGTTTGGGTTTTTGTTTTTGTTGTTAGCGTTTTCTTGTTGTTTGTATTGAGTGGTAGTTTGTGTTATTGTGGAATTGTTCTGTCCGTAGCAAGTATCTCGGATTTTTCCTGTGAAGTCCTATGAGGGTCCTGCGGCCACTTTCTGTTGAAATGGTATCGGATATATCTCCAAGGTCCTGAGCCCATTTTCAACCCCGCGAGACCTCAACATAAAGATAGGAGTTGTAGTTTTTTTTTTTTCTTTCTTGCATCCTGCAACGTAGATTTAACTTCGTTAGCGAAAATTTTTGTTTTAGATAACAAAAATTTTCTTACTCAACCGAGGGGGTGTGTAACACTTGGAGGTGTTCTAAATCACCAGGAAGCACACTCACCTCTCTTTTCATACTCAATAACTCTTTTCATAAAGGAATATTTCATTTTCCATAACTTTTAGAATAAAATTCTACACTTTCAAACTTGTAAAAATAACCTTTATAATTTTATCAACCTGACAGACGTCAAAGTCGCTTGTGATGATCTGTCAACGTCACCATTCGTTTGTCAATCTGACACTTTCTTTTTTTTATCGATCCTTTTAGTCGATCAGTTGTATATCACTGGTAATCGATATTTTACTCGCTCGATGTCATATCAAGTGGGCAGGATCCCGGAGTTACCTCCATTAGAATATTTCTCCAGTTGAAGGAATATAATCCTGGAGCCAGAGACCCGATTGGTAGCCTTGACAGCTGGAGAAACACCAGAGAAACCCGGTAACAGTCGCCGCCACTTGATATGAAAATCGACTAAAATACCGATCAAGTGAGGGAAAATCGATGTGAGCAAGCGCAGTGTCTCATCTTTAGCTGGCATTGGTTCTGCGAGTCAGTGTCACAGATTTTGGACTGGAGGTTGGACGCATGCTCGCTTCACCCCCACGCACCGCCTCCGGGCCGGAGCGCGTGGCGGGGAAGCGGCAGCAGCCATTTTGTGACCAGCCTCGGACCTTCACACACTCAACCACAACAGCGGCGAGGTGCGTGATTTTTCCATCGGTTTCTACCACGTTTTCTTTATTAATTATTTGGATTAACGTGCAACATTATTTGTCGTAGGATTCATCGCCTTTAACAGTTTAAACCAGCGCACCAGTTCGCAGCACGGAACAACGTAATCTTCAAGCCTGCGCAAGCGGTGAGTTTTTGGGCTCATATTCAGTAATCCCCGGCAATATTTCTGCTAATGCAACGTAAATTCTATCCTCTTTTTGATCGAGTAGATTTCTTTTTGTTAACGTTACTGAAGTGTAACCTTTTGTTCACTTCAGGGTTTTTTGGAGCGGCGGGAAGCTCTCCAGTGATTTCTTTGGAGCGGCGGAAAGCTCTCCAGCTTTTTTTTGGAGCGGCGAAAGCTCTCCAGTCATTTTTGGAACGTCCTGTAACGCCGAGTCTTCCCAATTTGTGGAGATACGACCGCGGGTTGCCTGCCACGTCGGTGCTAGTGGGTGACAGCCGCGACCTCAGACAGCGGGGACGTCTTGTCTACTTTTGTGTAGCGGCGCTTCTCTGCGGTCTGACCTTAACGGTACCTGATAGGGCCCGACAGCAATCTGTTGGTCGTACTTTGGACCTCAGATTCCGGTAGCGTCACGTAAATTTATTAATAACCTCTTTCCTTTTTTTTGTCTGGAACCTTCTACATTTAATTAATTTCAACAACATCAGAATATAACTTCGAATCAACACTTCACAAACAACATAACGCTCACACTTCTTTATATTTTAAGTAATTCTGTACGTTATTGCATGAGTGTAATTTAATCTATATATAACAAGTGTTATTAGTACAGTTTATAGTGCAAAGCTAAATTTATTTCTTTTTTTATGCACGTTTTGTATGTACTTCCGACAAGGTTAATTTAATAAACTGTTATTGAAAGGAAAACATGTTGTTTTAATGAAACTGAGGTCTCAGTTTGTGGTGGGAGTCACCTGGCGCTCTTACATAAATTCGGTGCCTTCCACCCTCTGGCTCGCATCGTCTCACGCCCTGCCAGCAAGCCTTACCATCTTCGCTTGCTGACTCATGCTCTGGGCCTAGCCACTCTGACGGTTTGCTTCCTCTTCTAGGGACACCGCACCTACAACAACTTGAGGGTTTCTCTTCGGGACCCGAATGTTATAAGTTTACTATCGGACGTGAACAAAATGACTGATAGTCAAAGAAGACTGTTTAAGAGAAGAGTGCTTGCATTGATAGACGATATAATGGACCAAAGTAGTGAAAATATTAATAGTCCCATCACACTTTATTCTACTCCTTCACCGATGAGTGCTGCCGAGGTAATAAGTACGCCAATTACCATAAACGAAAGTCTGAATGTAGCACAATCAAATACTGCCACACTTTATTATGAATCGATACCTATGTTATTATGACACGAAGAAGAAGAATAAGTAATAATTATAAAGTACTTAAATAAGTAATAATTATAAAGTTATTAAAATTTAATAAACATTTAATTACCTACATATGTCATAATGACGTATTATTTACCTTAGGGTTATCAGAATCCTTTCTTCCGCACTGACACATTCTCTCAATTTAGTATTTCGTTGATGTATAGCAGGTTTTAATAACATAACAAGATGCATGATGCAAGTAGGTCTCTTTAGACATTCGGTAGAAAGATAAAAACTTCTTATCATCATATTGTAGCTCTTGTGCGGCTACAAAAACTCTACAATTTATGTTTCTTTCAATATATGGATGAATCCAGTATTTTCTCTTGCGTTGACGTCTTCTATTTCTATAAAACAGAAAAACTGCAAGACCTTCATCGTCACTGGAGTTGCTGGACATAACGTCCGTCCACTAAAAACGAGTTTGCACAAATGATGAATTTAGTCATTTTTTAGTAGCATAATATGCGAGCGTCGGGTAGCGAGCAAGTATCCAAGTAGTATTCTACTCGAGTATCCAAGACTAGAGTCGCGCGCGCGTATCGTAATGGGAGAAGGGCTTAAATGTAAGGTATGAAAGTTTAGCGTCGGCTATTTTGTGTGCAAGAGAGAAGTATGATAGGGAACGCGCCAGTTACTGCGCACTGGCCGATATGAGTGGACATAGTATAGAAGAAAATAAAATCAGGAATCTATTTTGGACTTTTCTTCTACAAAAGTCGGTGTCAGTAACTCCCGGTGCCCCACTCCAGATAATATTAATTTCCTATTGTAAGTAACATCACGCAACGAATATATTTACTTATTTCTAGCAGTCTTCTTCTCGCTGTCTTTATATATGTTAAGAGCGCTTATGCTGTGGGACGCTCTTTCGCTGGCACAATTTGATACATTTTGAAATATAAATTTATAGTTTATGATAAATTTATTATTATTATTCGTTGAAGGACAAAGCGAAACATCAAGGCTTCCTTATTGACAACAAAAACCTAAAAATGGTTCGGTGAATCTAAAGGTGCGTATAAATTAAGCGCGGCAAACCATCGAACATAGGCGCGCGCGGCGGCCGCGCTCTATGTAGACTGAAACTTCTAACTGAATCCGCTGCATCATCTGCTGACCCATATTTTTCTTACGGCCAGCACATTGCTAATGAACTCCGTAAATATGATTCACGCACTTTAATTTACGTCAAGCAAGCGATTAACAATGTGATATTTGAAGCTGACCTAGGAAAATATTCGAGTTATGGGTATTGTACCCAAAATAATTCGCAGTCACACTACACCTCAACGCCGTCTCCTCAGGCGTCGACTCCGTCTTCTCAGATTCCAGACACTACTCCTACTGCTGAACGTGAACCAAGACCTTTACCTATGGACGATTTTTCCCCTTAATAATAATAACAATTATATCAATAAATAAATATAATAATAAAAGAAAACTAGATATTTTATTAACTCACCTTTACCCAGTCTTTTAGTGCATCGCAAACTTCAGGAACAATTCTTGAAATTGACTGTTTTGATACTCGAAAAAGGTATTGCAGGCTAGCATAGGAATCCCCAGTTGCCAGAAATCTTAAAGTTATTGCTAATCTTTCAGTAACTGATATTGCCTCTCGAAATTGTGTGTTCATTTTCATAACACTTGGTTCTATTAATGATTTTATTAATTCGAACTCTGTAGATGATACTCGCGTAAAATTTTTTATAGTGTCTTCAACGGCTTCATATCTTATGTCTTCCAGAAGTTTCACACCATATAGCGATCTATTTAGAAATATTTTTTTCATCCACCAACGCCTTTTTCTTTTATTTTTTTTACAAATAAGATGGTGAATCACAATGAAAGCGGCAGCCGCCCGACCACGCGCGTCCATACTCACAGGTTTACAAGAGTGAACTGGTCTGACTATCCGCCGCGATCTGTTCGTGATGGATCGCCTGCCGCGCGCGGCTATCACATCCAACTAAATAAATATCTACATATTGGCTCGCGCGGCCAATGAACGTCAACTCTGGCCGAACATTGGCTCGCGCGGCTGCTGCGCTTAATTTATACGCACCTTAACACTTAATTTTGTTTTTGCTACCTACTCAGATAAAACACCGTCAGCCCCAAGTTAAAAAATACGGCAGAGGTACCTGACGACCTTTTTCGACGATCTATTCGACTCGATTAACGGAACAAGCTTCGATGCGAAGAAAAAAGGAAAACCCTTAAAAAGCGTTGTCACAAAAGACTCGGAACATACCAAATTTTGATCAGAAGCCATTGTAGCAAAATAAGCTACTCTGTCTTAAGAAAATAATGTTTATTTTACCTTCACACACATTCCACATCATATTAGCATACTTTCACTGTAGATTTTCACTGTTTTAAAGTAAATAAGTAAAGTTTTTCATTCACCCTTACGTAATTGGAACAAACAAATAAAAATATCCATGATTTTCTATAAAAATGTGGGTGGATGTATAGGTTGGTTGTCAGCTGTCAAAATGTCAGCTGTCAGTCCGACATTTTGTTTTTTTTAGTAATCAAAAATTGATGTCGCAGGCGCAAAACATGTGCCAGATAAAAATAAATAGTTGCCAGGGAGATAAAAATCCACTCTATGAGGGGAAATTTTTATCTCTCAAGGCAAATAAAAGATAATAAATTCTAAAATATTAAACTTGTTGAAAATAGATAAATACCATTTAATATCGGTTTCCCCTCCCATAAATGACAATTAAATTGTAGGCACTACCAGCTACAGGTAGGGTTTATCGTGAGGGAATCGTCATTGATCTTATGTGAGTCCGATTCGTTACATTCTACTTGTCGGGTCGGATTCATTATTTTCAAATAATATAGTCGTGTCGAGTCTGTTGTGTGGTATTTGGATTTATGCGCTGGTAGCCCAGCCGCATTCCCCCCAAGGCTATGTGATGTCACGAAGCCTTTATAAAAAAAGGTGAGTATAGACTACAACATTTACCAGTAACAGAACAACGAGCGGCTCTATAATATGTTCTAGTGTATCATCTTTACGAACTAAACGTCGAGCACGCTCGGCTCTTTGTTACCACACAAACCAATATATAAAACCGAGCATATTGGTGTAACATTTCGTCGAGCTTTCGCACGTGTGCGGGCGGTTGCGGGGTGACGCGAGAGGGACGAAAGACGCACGCGGTCCGCGCGGTCGTTTAAGGTGATATCAGACGGTTCATTTTTTGTTCATTTTCACCTTTCATTCGGTACATTTCACTCGAAATGAAATGTCTGAACAAAAAATGAAACACGAGTGCCGAATGAATTCATTAGTGAACCGATCCAACAGTGTTGGATATTGGCATCCGGTATCTTTCATTCCCACTCCGAATGAACGAGAAATGAACGGTCTGAACACTGAGAGAACGTTCATTCGGATTCGGCCATTTTGTTTCGAGTCCTGTAGCCGACGGACATCACGTTGTCGACGAAGTTATATTTTTTTCTGTGTGTTATTACCTATATTGTTTTCATGCGGCAAAATGGTGTTCAAGTGGAACGATCAAAATACATTACTTTTTTTTGGAGAACTTTAAAAATTATCAATGCCTTTGGAACCACAAAATTGATGAATACAAAGACCGAACAATGCGGGCAAACTCTATAAAATCTCTAATCAGTGATTTAAACTTAGAGATTACTGAAGAAGATATTAAACATAAAATAAAAACGATAAGGACCCGGTATACCACAGAATTTACCAAAATAAAGCAGTCTACTAAAAGCGGTTGCTCTTCTGACGATGTCTATGTACCGACCCTGTACTGGTTTAAACATGCAGAATTTTTAAGCAGTGTATGCGTACACCACGGCAGAGTACATCAAGTCTCGTAAGTAGAATCTTTTATCAATCCATACTAATCCATATCCATAATATTAATCCATATCCTAGTAACTCTGTCTGTCTGTTCGATAAGCGACCACTACGTGAACAGAAGCTAGGTAGGTACCTACTTAATACTTATACTCAAACAAAAACAACGTATATGAATTGTATAGGTTTATTCAGTATTATTACATCATATTCTTCTTATCATGTTACATTGCCATGGTACAGTGCATGAAGTGACGAACTTTTCTGCATATACGTCACGCACGCGGCGGGCATTTTCACTATGATTTCTTGCATTGGTTGGTGGTAAATCGCTTAATGCTAAAGATGGTACTTCTCGCCATTCTCCAGGTACAATGGACACCCTGTGACCCAATCCTCACTTTCCAGTGATCGTTGTTGCACGTAGTCCACTGTAGTTTTTCTGAGCCAAATATGTAATGCACACGTCGTTTTAACAAGTTGTTCAACTTTTTGCACTGACAATGGAATCGCCTTTTCATAGATTCGAAATTTTGATACTAATATTCCAAAAGAGTTTTCGACCACTCGTCGAGCTCTTGACAGCCGATAGTTAAATATTTTTTGTTTATCGCCAAACTCTCCTCTAGTATTATATGGTTTCAAAACATCCGTCCGCAAAGGAAAGGCATCATCTGCGACGATTACGCCTTCCTTTGGGAAATTTAGAAGATTCGACAACAAAGCTTCATTCAGTGTTGATTTATTAAAGACGGATGCATCATTTGCCCTTCCGTTTGTCCCAACATCTACATATATAAATAAAATTATAATTCGCATCTACTACTGCAAATAGATGAATACTAAAATTCTTTTTGTAGTCGAAATATTCAGAGCCTGATCTTCCTGGGCATCTTATATTCACCAATTTCCCATCCATTGCACCACAACAGTTTGGAAAGTTCCATAATCTATAGTAGTCTTCCATTATGTTATTCCATTCATGTTGACTTCCAGGAACCTGTAATAATAAAAGTGTCAACATTTTAATTACAGGATGCACCACAGACTCAAAATGAAGACTCTGCTGAATCTGAGCAGACTCAAGCTGACAGTGAGGAACAGAAAACGCCAAATTCTGAGATTAGTAGGAATGGAAGTAGTGAACTGATGACTCCTTCATATTCTCGAAAGCCAACAAACAAGAAAAGGAAGATTGATATACCGATTGCTCTATCAATCGGTATATCACTTAAAGAATTAAAAACTATAAGCGAGCAAGCCAAAGTCCAAACTGAAGATGAGTTTGATTTGTTTTGCAAAAGTTTGGCAGTACAACTCAAAAAAATGCCCTTGAACAGGGCTTTGATATGTCAGGAAAAACTTCAATCTGTGATGACTCAGGAACGGTTAACACAGATGTCACAATCATTTCCTGAAGTAATTTACTCGGACTCCAGCACTCCATCCCCATTTACTATCAACCAATCGCCTCTATACCAAAATACAACACCGGAGTTTAATTATAGTAACTACCTTGTCACCGAACAAGTTTATACGCAACCACAACCAGTGCCTGTACCCGTGAGTTCACCACAAGAGACCAATCAAGTCACAATTGTCCAAACATCCACCCAAGAGCAAGAAAACATACTCTCACAAGCTCTAAAAAGTATTATGTAAATGTTGATTGTCTAAATTAAAATGTTTCAAGAAAATAACTTAATATTTTATTAAATTGATATAACTGACCTTAATAAACTTTCCAAGGGCTGTCCAAATGGCTTCACATGCTTCTTGAAAAAAGTAGGATATTGTATTTCGAGGTACTCTGTACAAAAACTCTAAACTTCCAAAACTATCACCTGTAGCCAGGTATCTCAGTACAATTTGAAGTTTTATCCGGGTAGGTATGCTATCTCTCATTAAAGTGTTTTCTTTCGTTATTAACGGAGCAATAAGAAGTAGAAGTTCTTCAAATTTACTTTCATCCATTCGAAGATGATTACAATATGAATCAGGATCTTCAACGGCTAGTTCTCTCAACAATGTATTGGAAGCTCCTAATAAATTTCTTCTTGCAATCCATGGTCGCACCCACCACCGTCAACGTTTTCTTTGCTTCTTTTTTGTCAACTCTTTGATTAAATGATCACAAATTAAACTAATTCCAAGACGTACGACTTCATTCGATGACATATTTAAAAGAAAGAACAATGAATGTTCATTTCTGTATCATTTCGTCTAAGCCGTGTGAACATAGAATGAAAAAAAAATGAAGCATTCACTCGAGTGAACAATCATTCGAGTGAACCGTCTGATATCACCTTAAATAATTAAGAAAAACGACAACCAGCAAGAACAAGACGTGGAGACTCACCGGCTGCCCTGAGCTCAAGAAAGAAGAAGGGATCCTGTGTTTCGAGGTTGGTGCCAGCCATTCTTTTCATTAATTTTTTATCCTACAGAGTTTAAAATCTCCCCAAAAGTAGTATAATTTTAAAATCAATAATTTAAATAATATCTTACTCAATTGTGTATGTAAAATTGTTTTGATTCCCTTGAAAGTAGGTGCGATTTTAAAAATGCAGCTAAAATTGCTGGTTCATTTAATTGTGTTGACATAGTTTGAATTTATTACAGTTTAAAGGTATTATAGTATAGACTTGAGTATTTGATATGAATATCAATTTAATATGACGTAATTGAGGGCTTTGAAGATTAAGGAAAAAAATTCGAACCGAGTAGATATGCTTTGGTGTTCCTTGTGATCAATGAAACGTGCGAAGCAGCAATGCAATTATTCAATGAGGAAAGTACTCACCCCCATATCATTTACTTGATAACAAATAAACTATACCAAGATGTCATTGAACATTTATTTGCCCGATTCAGGCAAAAAAAAAGATTAAATTCATCAACTCTTTTATTAAAATTGCGGTAGAATAAAAACTGTGAAGACGATGACGATGAATTTATTGAAACAACTGAGAAAGTGATTGGAGATACTGTGGAACAAATACAAACTACAAGAGAGTCCTCACATGAACATGGACTCTTAAATGGACACCAAAGCTCCATCCACTTCTACAAATATTGTTCTACTACTTCAGGCCCGATTTCATCATCAATTATAATTGATGTCTCCATTCCCACATAAGAGGAATGTTCATTTGTGTATTTTGCTGGATATCTTGCGAAGACTAGTTTAAGTAAATTTGATAATTGCGAAAGGTGTTCTAATAATTTGGTCAAACCAGAGATTGATTTAAATGATGAGAACCAATTGTTAATTATTAATAAATCTTATGGTTTTAATAAAACTATCAAACTCAAAATGCCAAGTTGTAACTCATCAGACGTGTCGGCCTCGGACCAGTGGTGGTCTGTCAGCTTTCACGCCTGAGTAGTTAGGTGCCGGCCGACTCCTATTTAAAGGGTAGAGCATGAGAGGGTCGGGTTTCCGTGGGTTGAGTTACCGAGGCTTGGGGAGAGAAAGTGTCAAGAATTTATATAAAGAAGGGCGCCAGACACTCGCTCCGCCAACAAAGGTGTTCCGTGAATTCAAACAAAAGTTTTCTAATAAAATGTATATTATCTGCCAAATATAAGCTTCTTAGTCCTTTAGGTTATAATCTAAGTTCGATTGTCTCTAGTAATCACAAGAGTTAAAGTTATTAAAATCTTGGGCGGCCAGCGGCCCTTACAAAAACTAAATATCAATAGAGTAGTTACAACGTTACATAAACATAGCCACAAAATAGACCAGAAACACTGGTCGTCACAATAGGTTATCTAAAAATAATAATATAACTGGCAGTTTACAAACACTGGTGACTTACAACACCGTGCATACATATGAGTCTCGATAAGTTTCGTAGTTAAGTAAAATAAGGGGCCTATGGCACCGCCGATATAAAGGGCATCTAAAGCGCCATAGTTAAACACTGTAGTTGAACGCCGTTACTAAACCAGCGTAGGTAGACACTGTAGATAAACCGGTGGCAAAAAGCACCGTCCATAAAACCGGGGCAAAAACACCGTCCAGAAGAACGCTGTAGTTAAACAGGTCCGTACAAAAAAACCAGCGTAGTACAAACACCGTTCCACGCGTAGGGCAAACCACCACGTTCCGCGTAGAGCAAATAACCACGTTCACGCGCAGGGCAAGCAATGCTTCACGCGTAGGGTAAAAAAATCACGTTTCCAGCGTAGGGTAAAAATATTTCCAGCGTAGGGTAAACACCCTGGAACAATACAATTCCAGTGTTAAAATAACTATAACCACAAAAAGAAAAGAACGCGGCCCTAGGTACACTTACCACGTTTCCAGCGTGGGTGTTATTTTCATAAATGGGAGGTGGAGTGATGCGACACCGCTGCTGCTCGACTCCCAGGCCGATGAAATATTTCGGTATAAACTTGAAATAAGTCCAATACAAATGGAGGAGAGGCTCCCGGGCACGACTATCTGCAAGGGTGGCGCAAGGGCAAGGCCCGAAGGCCTGCCCCCACGCCTCTATCCAAATTTTCTTTTAAGTGACGCCTTCCAACAACCTCTCACAAAACCCAGGAATGGCCGCGTCAGTGTGACCACCATTACCATCGAATAAAAATTCTACCAAAAGTATAAAAAAACGAGATGTTAGAATTCACCAAATATGAGAAAAACTGAGTTTCCTAAAGCCAAATATTATTAAGTTCAACAATCAAAATACTCTGTATATCAAAACAGCAGAAACCCGAAGACACCCTGAGAGAAATTGACCTACAACGAATGACCCCACCTTCGAAGAGCTGATACGAAGTCAACGTTTATTTTGGAGGACATTTCCCTCCGAATATCAACGTGAAATTGAATCTAATTAGGAAATATACCAAAACAGTAATTACTTCCATTTTCCTAATCATCTACTAAAATGTCATAAAGTTTATTACCTGGTCACACCAAATAGTTAACTTTTTAAATAAGTTCCATTACACACGATCGAACCATCAAAAATGATAAAAACCGATAAAATCAATAATTTCTTTATGGTTTTTTTGGTGACACTTGACACCATGTTTTGCATATGTCAACTTCAAATGGCAACCATCAATGAACGTCAATGTCATATGATAAAATGTTTTGAAATCAGATGCCACCAAAATTACCATTTCTTTTATGAATTTACATAATATTATGTGAAAACCAATTAAATGGCAGATTATTATTATCTTCCATGGAAAGTACTAAGTGACATTATGATTCTAAATGAAAGGACTAAGTGCTAAAGGTACAAAGTGATGCGTTTTACCAATTAGTTAAATTGGCTCTTGATGATTGGCTCTTTATGCTCTTGGCTCTATTAACATGTATTTTGAAATCATTTTTCAAAATAATATAAAATCTCGTCTGTTTAAATCAGTTACAAATTATCTGAAATGTGAGGCAGCAGATCACCTCAATATCATTTTAGATCACATGATATTCGTTAAACTGCATTTTTATTGTAAAAATTAAAATAAAACATTTTAGGAAATAAAATGCACCCAAAATTAAGAATCAATAAACAAAATCTTCGTAAGTTTTCGTTTGTTTATTTTGCTTTTAATATGAGAAAGTGGTCCATCTCTCCACTCAATTTAGGAGAGATGGACCATGTTATGTACGGGTGAGATGGACCAATAGTGAACTGTTTTTTTTTCGTTTCGTTTGCAAATTTCAGGTGACTTTTAATTATTTTGGATACTTGTTTTTTAATTTATACATTTTTAATGTGTTAATCTCTTCTTTTGTAGATTATAATATGCCTTTAACATATAAGAGGAAAAATGGAGTATGTAGAGGAGAATAGACGGAAATGGCATTAATTGATGCTTTTCAAGCTGTTTCTAATGGAATGGGTATCAATGAAGCAGCAAAAACATTTGGGATACCTAAAACTACATTTAAACGAAGAATTGCAAAAAATAACTTGTCTAAAAGCGATGTTCTCGGTCCAAGTGGTATACTGCTGCCTGAAAATGAGAAGAAGATCGTCGTACACATTAAAAAATTACAGAAAAGTGGGTTTACGCCATCGAGAGAAGCGGTGCGTAAAATGGCATACAATTTGGCGGAAAAACTTAATATCAAACATCATTTCAATCCCGAAAAGAAAATGGCGGAAATGGATGGTTACAAAGTTTTTTAAAACGAAATAAAGAACTATCCATCCGGCAGTCAGAGGGCGTCTCTGTGGCCAGGGCTAAGGGGATGGACAAATAATATGTTCAAAAGTATTTCAATCTTTTAGAAGAAGTTTTGAAAGAAAATCAACTTTTTGACAAACCTGGCTCTATTTTTAATATGGACGAGACAGGCTTACAACTAAATAATAAGCCAGGAAAAGTAGTTGCTGTGAAGGGATCAAAAAATGTTCCTAGCATAACTGCTGGGGAAAAAGGTGAAACCATTTCTGGCTATGTGACGTCACGAAGCCTTTATAAGACGACCTCTGTGGCGCGGTGGGCTAATACCCGCCTGCAACGCAGAAGGTTGCGGGTTCGATTCCCGCATGAGGCAAATATTTGTGTGATCCACAGGTATTTGTTTCTGGTCTGGGTGGCTTTCAATATGTATTATAAGTATGTATTTACAAAAGAAAAGTATATAAGTATTATATCCGTTATCCTAACCACCATAATACAAGCATTAAGTTGCTTAGTATGGGGTTAGGTGGCGCTGTGTGTATTGTCCTGAAATATTTATTATTTATTATTTATTTATAAGGCAAGCCACGCCCCTTGGTCTTTTTTTTGCATCGGGAACCACACAAGGAGGTAGTCGTGTTTTGGGGCGGAGGCGTGGGAGGCCTTCGGGCATTCCGAAGCGCTCTCCGCCCATGAGTTTTTGAAGTAAAACTTTAGGCGCGACTAGGGAGTAACTCAGATTTTTTTTCTGACGGAAGTAACGCTTACTTTTTTTTTTTCTGACGGAAGTAACGCTTACTATAGTCTGTGTAGTTTCCGCCATTTAAAAATAATAATTCTGATTGGTTGTAAGTATATGTCATATACTATGGTCTGTCTAATTTCTTTTTTTTTTTTAATAATATGGCAACATGTGCATTTTGCCAGTGTCGAGTAAAATTCGTGAATGTTCACGGGATATTAAATTGAAGTTTTACTTCAATCGCGCGTAAAGGTTACACGCACACACTTTTTTTTTTTTTATTGGGACAAGTTCCCCAACTTCAAATAACAGTTCTCATAGAAGACATTATTGTTAAACAATTACTTGTTAACAATAATGTGAAAAATAAGTTATGCTTTGAAATTATTTTAGTACCTACCTTCTTTAAGTTTCGTAAAAATAAAATATACAGGGTGGCGCAATAGAACGTGCATATTACGTCATCTTTTTTGGCGGGGTAAGTGGCGCGCGGGCGGGGGGAGCCTAGCGTGGTTGGATAGTGACACTCGTGGAGTTTCAGTAGCCATGAATCATTTCGACGGGAAGCATCGCGCTTTTTGTTTTCGCACGTTTTACGAGAACGGTCATTCATACATCTCTACAAGGCCTGAATATGGATTAAAACACATTAATAAAGCTCCGAGTGCAAATTTAATTAAAATATGGATAAAGCGTTTTGAAGTGACCGGTTCCACGTTTAAACCCCCAGCAAAAGGTCGTCCGAGGACGTCTAGGACCACAGACAATATTGAGAGGGTGAAGGAGTCAGTAAGAGAAAATTCGCAAGTGTCTACTCGGAAGCGACACCGACCGCTATGTTGCGATGTTAGAGGGATTTTTGACTCCAGAACTTACGAGATCAAGAATAGCGAATACGAGGACTTCGTTCCAACAAGACGGAGCGACCTGTCACACATCAAATGACTCTATGGTGGTTGTGAGACAAATGTTTCCTGCAAAACTAATTTCCAAAAGAGGTGATATCCCTTGGCCCCCACGTAGCCCTGACTTAACGCCCCCTGACTTTTTTTTATGGAGATACCTCAAACACAAAGTCTACATGAACAATCCGAGGAACATCAATCAGCTAAAGGAAAATATCCGTGGGGAAATGCCAGCAATCACCCCAGACTTATTGACAAGAGTTTTCACAAGTCTTGAGTTCGCGTTTAGAGGAGTGTCGTCTTCGAGAGGGTCGTCATTTAGATGATGTTATTTTTAAAAAGAAAACTCCATTTAATTACCTAATCATCCTGTCTTTTATTTCAACTATACCTTTCGTATTATTTTTTTTAGCCTATACTTAATAAATGCACGTTCTATTGCGCCACCCTGTATATATATTGTTTGTAAATTGTACATTTTTTGGCATTCATAAAAATAATTAAAGTGAGTGTAAATAACATCAGTTATGCCGATGATATGGTACTGCTGGGTCCGTCGGTGGGTTCGATTCGTAAGCTTCTCTACATTTGTGAAGCATATGAGGCGAAACACGGACTCAGGTATAACACAAAGAAAAGTGAAGTACTCATTTTCAAGAGTGGTAGAGTTAGGCCTGAACGTGTTCCGTCGATTATGCTTAATGGCACGCCTCTGAACATTGTCAGCAGTTTCAGATATTTGGGACATATTGTGACAGACGAGCTCAAGGATGATGCAGACATCGAGAGAGAGCGAAGGGTATTGGCGGTCCGCGGCAATATGCTGGCTCGCAGATTTGCTCGATGTTCTAGAGATGTAAAAAGAACTCTCTTTAAGGCTTACTGCCAGTCCTTTTACTCGAGCAGTCTGTGGGTGCGGCATACAAAACGAGCGGCCAATACTCTTCGTGTTCAGTATAACAACATCTTCAGGATGCTGATGGGACTGCCGCGGTACTGCAGTGCGTCGGGAATGTTTGAGTCACGAATTGATGGCTTCCATGCTATACTCCGCAAAAAGGTTGCTTCCCTCCGCCAACGTACATGTGGCAGTAACAATGGTCTCCTGAGGATGATTGTTGCTAGATTTGATTGTCCTATACAAGGCAGATGGATGAGTATTTTGACTGGGCAAGAAGATAATAGGGATTCGTAGAATATATTATAGTAATTTTGTTATTTATATTTTATTATTCATTGATTTAAGAATTATTCTAATTATGAACAATTATTTTAATTTTTGATCTTGTATTTAGTATTATCAATTTTTATTTTTAATTTATTATTGCTCATTTGTGTTTGTATTTATTATTGCACATTTATAATTAATTAATTATTATAAGTATCTAAGTGAAAAATGTAAGATTAGATTTATGGTTGTATATGACTGAAATAAATGACAATTTAATTTAATTTAATAATAATAATTAAACATACCTAACATTATATAATACAACGAACCACGAGCATTTCTTTGTTTATTGAAATTATATAAAGCACCTTCATTGGACAGTTTAATTTTTAACATTACAATTTCCTAATGTGGGTACCTAGATAAAAAGTGTCGTAACCAACATAATAAATTGAGTACTTAGATACACATACTGTCTTCAATTTACAATAAGTAATATTGTAACTAAATATATTAATATCATGTTATAAGCGTAGTAGATATAGCAAAGCTATTCGCACTCAAAACTGAGAAAATATGTTTATTGCAAATACGTAATTATGATTTCAAGAGAACAGCTTAAAAATTAACCACTTGTTGGTGCCAACTGTTTTGAGAGGCGACTGTAGCCTGATAAGCCAACAATACCTTATGTTAATATAGCCCAGTATTATCGCTGTGTTGTATTTTGTAATATTTATGACAATAAAGAACTTTGAAAATCAAATCAATCTCATAGAAGAGACAGTAAATTCAGTGATTTACTTCATCACCGCACTGGTTCCGACATCCCGAGCTGCGTGTGCCGTTCATCCCGCGTGTTCGCTGAAACGACCACGTGTCGGACATACCCACTTTAAGTGGGTCTCGGGTTAGGGCTCCGCCCTCTTCAAAGCTTCGGGCGCCGCCGCCGCAGGCGAGGCTGCCGCCGAGCATATTCCAGCGGGTGGCACTGCTGTACTGCCCAGCTGCGTTCACCGGGTTAGATTCCCGATTTTCAAGTCGCGCCGTCGCCGCCATTTTGTGGTGCAGCCACGTGCGTGCCGCGGGACCCTAGGGCTCCTGTAGTAATATTCGTGTGAGGAATATAGTACTCCCCCATATAATCTCTGTCGATAACGCAAGATTTTTAATCAATTTTATTGTAACTTTTGGTCTGTCCACGTGGGTGATTCCTGGTCACGGTCGAAGGGCCATCGTCAGCTCCCTGTGACGTCACCACGTGTGATAAATAATACTGGACTTACTTAAATAACCTTTTCATTTAACTTAATTTGTTAATTTAATTTCAATTGTAACATAGTACCTATTGTTTTGGGCCGTAAGCCACCATTAGGTACCATATTGTATAGTAACCTCTTGTCAATTTAACGTATGTACATACCACGGTATTTTTCTTAAATTAGTTCCATTTAGGCCACGTGCCATAAGATACTAGTTTAAGCGGCTAGTCCTAAGTCGGCATTTTATGTAACATAGATATAACCAGTACCTAAACTTTCGTACATAATTTTCAGATAACGTAATGCATGTTTTTTAACAAATGATGTGGAAACATAGAATAAAATCCACCTTGATAATTCTTTAATGATTTTTATTTTGTACCAACCCCGCTTCTCGTTTGTAGGAGGGGAGATCAGTGGCGCCCTTATTCTAAATTCTTCTGATCTTTCTCCTCTCTAGGCTGAAACAATCCATGACCCTGGCTCTCATGCAGGTGTACATTTTTTGCTAGTCGGAAATTTCAGTCATGTAGCAATGGGGCAAGGGTGTACACCCTGAATTGCTACACCATTAAAAATTTCAAATATTAAATATGTTGATAGAATATAAATTTATAGTTTATCATAAATTTATAATTATTATTCGTTGAAGGACAAAGCGAAACATTAAGGCTTCCTTATTGACTACAAAAATCTAAAAATGGTTCGGTGAATCTAACACTTAATTTTGTTTTTGCTACCTACTCAGATGAAACACCGTCAGCCCCAAGTTAAAAAGTACGGCAGAGGTACCTGACGACCTTTTTCGACGATCTATTCGACTCGATTAACGGAACAAGCTTCGATGCGAAGAAAAAAGGAAAACCCTTAAAAAACGTTGTCACAAAAGACTCGGAACATACCAAATTTTGATCAGAAGCCATTGAAAAAATTTCAAATATTAAATATGTTGATAGACACGGTAAAAAAAATCGGTACCAACACTAAAAAATTGGATAGTAACTAGTAACTTTAAAAAGTTTTCAAAGAATAGCCCTAAAAAGATTTTTAATACGCTTAATTAGCAACGGTCAGCCTACACGACGTCGAGCTCGCACGATTGTGAGAGTAGTCCTTACATAATATACTCGTATACGATTTTTGTCGCGGCGGTAAGTTGCGATTCTGTAATTTAGTGTGCGTCGGAGTCCGCGCGAGGTTGAAACTGTCGGGACCTGTCAAAGTGATGGTACAATTTTTCGTTCTGGTAAGCATTTCTCGTGTTTATTTTGTTTTATTAGATTAAGAATGAGTGTAAAATAGCCCCGATATTAAACATAGTGCATTGCTGATTACGTTTAATGAATTCAAATGCTGCAAAAATAATGCTCACATATGTGAGAGTGAGGGCCGGGTCTAACCATGAAAAAAAAAACAATTTTTTCTTACAAACAAAAAACAGGCGCATCGCCACACGATGCGTTCCGTCAACCTTTTGGAAATGCATCAAAGTTTAACATCGCCTTATTTCGCTTTTCCATAGCGGGTCCTGAGTCCTGGGTTACCCCTCATCTGAACGTACCTACGATCCCGGCTTTTCCTCACGGCACCCCGAGTAACTTGATCGCCGCTGACGCTTCCACTGAGCATCGAGCCCGACGACGACCGCGCGTCCGTCCGTGTGTAAGATTTTTCCACGTCGCTACGGCACTTTTTACATAACCTCAAGCTCTCTGTGAGTACTAACGACCTTGCCTCTCTAAGCCTACGGCCCAGCAGGATTCGTACATGGTTCAACACTAGTATTTAATAATAATTATTTAATATTGGTGACACCGCTTAACGGGGCACATATTTACTACTTTAAAGAAAACTAGCCCAGATCATTGTAAATTGTATTAACTAAATATTGATATAAGATGATATAGTGGATCCACATTCATAAACAATTTTGTATATTTCAAACATTATTTTTTGTCGGCCCAACAGGGTTCAGTGATAACGTGATATAAATTATAGTTTTACATTAATGAGTTTTCTTAGCTCATTCTAATCTATGTGTAATTCTAACATAGTGTAATTCGTCAGTGTGTTGATCAAAAATAAATGTAATTTAAAGTTAATTCTGTTGTTAATTATTTAATCCTCAGCATACACCAAAACACCAGAAAGCAACGATACGGTCCTTGAAATAAAGGTTAAATACTAGACCGGCTCTGCAATTCCGTGCATTTCTCATATAAAGATTAAAATGTATGTAACGATCCTTTAAATTGTTGACCGGCTCTGCAATTCCGTGCATTTCTCATATAAAAATTAAAATGTATGTGTGTGTATGTAACGATCCTTTAAATTGTAGCAACCTCTGGTGTGGGGACATAGGAGTAAGTACAGTACTTATTTTTGTACTGGGACATATATATGTCCCAAGGACTTTAACTTTCTTTTTCGACTGTGTTTATCCGTCGTGCACCCCACATTACATTTAGGGTAGGGTGGTACAAGATTGCGCGGGCGATAAAATTGCGCATACGTCATATCTGGACAACGAAGTGAGCCTCGTAGCTAAATTCAGTTGTGTTTTGTTAGCGGTCGCAACTGATATGTGCCCCCAAAAATAATTCGAATAAGAGTAGAAAACAAAAGAGGTACGTAAGTACAAAGTTTTTATTAACCAATAATCTAATTTTTTGAACAAATGAAAGCATTACTGTACCAAAACCCTAAGTAATTTTAGTAATATGTTATTATTTTCTTGCGGCAGTATCGACTTGACAGGAAGTACGTCAAGCATTTTCTATGAGATGGCAGTACTATTGCAATGTTTAGAGTGACATTGCAATGTGTAAAATTGCGCATTATGGGTGCGTGTAAAACTGCGCGCGCAATTTTAAACGTCTGAATTTTTGTTTGTTAAAATAATATATATAATTTTGTATTTTTCAGCTAGTTCAATTTTTTCCTTTCCAATTTCAATCGATTAATTAATTTTTAATTCATTTTTCTTGAAATTAACAAGTAAAATTAAAAAAAAAAAAAAAAAACAAATCAACTGAGCCCAAACTCGATAGGGTTGCATCCTTTAACTACGGAGTTCTTATGGCCACCTTCTAGGTCCATCATCAGATCAGTTCCAAGTCATAATAATATTGCATATGCATGCAATTTATACAAGCATGCAAAATTTCAGCTCAATCGAAAACCGGGAAATGGATCAAATTTAACTTGCAAGATTTGATTACAGGCAGATTTACAGACAGACAGACAACAGACAAGTGAAAGTAAAGAGAAGCTTGTAATAAAGTTGCGCAATCTTATCGATCACAACGCGCCATTTTACACACTAGGGTGTGCAAAATTGCGCATTTCCCGAATTGTGATTTTGTTTTAATAATTAAGTGTTTTTGTTTCCATTAGTATTATAATTTGTTGCCATATAAACAAGGGTTAATAAATAATTGTTTGATCTGAGATAAAAATAAGGTTTTTTATTTTATGGACTATTGTTTGAAAACTGCGCAATCTTACACCACCCTACCCTACCCTTCACGTTGAACGCGAACACAGAGGCAAAAAAGTGGTCGGAAAAATAGTATCTGCTGAGAGAGGTACTACCATAACAGCAGTATTATTACGCATATGAGTGTGACCGGACAGTTTATTCCTCCAGCGTTTATTTACCCTCGAAAACGGCCCCGCGCTGTGTTTGCGCTGCGGATGGTGCCCCACTGCAAAGTAAAATGATGGTTTCAGACAGTGGATACATTTGTTAATTGGCTGCAACATTTTAAACATTACTCGTGCCCAACTCAAGAGGAGCCAGTCTTACTTGTACTGGATAACCATTCCACTCATATTAGTCTTGAAGCTACAAGGTATCCTCGTGCGAACCACGTAGTAATGGTTAGGATTCCACCACACGCAACCACTTCACCGCTTGCACCGTCCGCTGCACCGACCTAGGATACGTGACCTGCTCTTAAATCAATCTGTGACTTTTAGTGACTTTCTTTGGTCCGCGAATAGTTCACTGTTACAATATTTTTTCTAGTTCATCTCTGGCAATGCAAATTATCAC
Organism: Hemithea aestivaria; assembly: GCA_947507615.1. Lineage (NCBI taxonomy): Eukaryota > Metazoa > Arthropoda > Insecta > Lepidoptera > Geometridae > Hemithea > Hemithea aestivaria. Next base: position 13,364,660 of record OX382341.1, on the reverse strand, counting down.
CATGCACGAGTGCCAGGCAAAATATTATGGCATTTTTAAGATTAAGGGTGTTGGATTATATTAGAAATAAGTACATTTTATTATTATTATATATTTCTATCATTTTATAGTGGGTCTGCAGCAGGCCTTATTTTGCCGTGTACCGTGCACATTAATGTAAACCGCCAAAAAAAATTAATTATCAAAATATTTTTAAAGACTTATTAGTTTATATTAGCAAATGTACCTGTGTGGTGAATTGAGATGAGTCGACTTTATAATAACAGAACCTCATCACCAAACCAAGCGACGAAACGACGCGACGCCGAAACCTGGGTTCTGGAGGAAACTACATGAAACCCGAGGAAAGCTGCACCATGATGACCCGCAGAGCTACTGTCAAAGACATGGAGCAGCAAATCAGGGCCGCATTGCAGGAACTAAAAACCTACAAAGACCTCTATGAGCAACTACTCTAAGAGAGAGAGAAGACAGTGAAATAGAGATTCAGCGGATCAACGACTGCTCACCTAAAGGATGAGCTAGCCACACTGGATATAAAACACACAAAAACTTTACATAAGTGTAACCAATTACAAACTATTTTGCTGTCATTTAATTAAAACTGAATTAAGAAACATCACAAGAAGCAGGCGAAATCTTTCTTGGACAAAAAACAAACACAAATCTCTTCAATGCTGCAAAAACCCGTCGATAAGCTCTTGTGTTGAGGCTGAAGGTGCTCTCTCAATGTATGTTGAAAAACACACAGCTATACAAGCAATTGATCATCTTACCGAATTGTGTAAGAATAAATTTTCGGATTCTTAGGCTACTACAGAAATGAAATTGCACCGATCGAAATGTACAGCAATAATTCAGAAAGTATTAGCACTTCATTTTAAATATTCTTTGAGAAATGATATTGGTTATAATTAGTATAGCTTGATTATGGTGTAATGTAGATTCATCATCTACCTACTGATGTTTCTGTTCGAAAATATCTCAGTAGTGTATTATTGGGAATTCTGGCCCACTTGCTCACTCCGCTTAGCTTCGTTCGCTCAGTGAGCCAAATTCCCAATAACACACGATGAGTTGTGCGATTACTTACCCTATTCCAGCAACCTTCAACACTCAACACGTTCCACTATTATTACACATTTAACACTCCAAAATGCACTAATAAGGCACTGTTTCACACTAAGACACGATGAGATTAATTTTGGTTTAGCAGCTTCGCGTTTGCTGTTTATATACCAAGATAATATGCAATATGATTCCTGATGACAAGGAAATCTTTCCATGAGAAACTCTGAAAGTCAAAATCCCATGAAGAAATCCAGTAAAGCACTTTCTCATTAGGTAGGTACTCGGATTACCTAGTTATTATATAGAAAATGCAATATGATTCTTGATGACATCGCAAATCATTCCATGAGAAGCTTCGAAAACCAAAATCCCATGAAAAGTGCAATGCAACACTTTCGCGGAATACCTAAATAAATAAGCAATAATATGATACTTTACGCTATCTGAAACTTTTAAGTGTCTGGTTGCAAATGGTTTTATGGGAAGCTAACGTAATCTGCATTCTCAATGCAAGACGACCCTTTTGTTTGTTTGATATGTTGTACAGATAGAGATAGATTTTTTGTTTTAAACGACTTATAAAAAATGGTTATCTGTTCGATATTATCGTTATTGAACTGCATGATATTTTTATAGGACATTCCTTTTAAGCTTTCAAACACATACCCATACCTAATTTTAATTTTTTAGATTCTTTATTACAACACAATCTATCTTTGAATAATAAATAGCCAGAAATTCTCGAAATTACTTTAAACTCTAAATTTTATTTAAATTATTACGCATTATCGAGCTGATTGTCAAGAGCAATTTCTAAATAATTTTATTTTTTATTATCTACAAGGAAGGGAGGCCTTTGCCCAGCAGTGGGATAATCCAGACTGAAAATAAATAATAATAATTAACTTCACTTGATAGAATTTTCCGATTAGTAAGATTTATAATTTATAACAGATTTTTAACCGTCTTAAAAAGGTAGATTATCAGTTCGTTATTTTACTTTATAAAAGGAGGTATGTCTATATTATAGCAAATTATTTTTATGACTCTATTAATTGTAGGAAAAAGTTAAAGATATTAAAACTCGTAGGGATGCGTAATTCTATAAACATATTATTAATCGGATATAAGTATCGGTTAAGTAGTTTTGAGTTATGAGGTAAAACGTGTCGTATCAATAATTAGGTATTACCAGATAAAACTTTTTAAATCTTAAAACATTTATCATATCATCTTTTATCTTATCATTTTCGTCATCTATAAAACTAGGCAGGTAATTATAATCCCCCAAAAGATTCGACAACTAAATACAATGATAGAAAATAACTAAATAGATATATAAATGTTGTATAGATAAATGTTTGTGTGATCCACAGGTATTTGTTTCTGGTCTGGGTGGTTTAAATATCTATAATAAGTATGTATTTACAAAAGAAAAGTATATAAGTATTATATCCGTTATCCTAACCACCATAATACAAGCATTAAGTTGCTTAGTTTGGGGTTAGGTGGCGCTGTGTGAAACGTCCTGAAATATTTATTTTATTTATTTTATTTATAATGTCTAGTTTTCAAGTTGTGATTTTGGTATAGGTACCTGATTTATAAATAATTATATATTTTTTAATTAGGTATAAAAACATTCGATAGTAATAAAGCCAACCTTATAATATTATCTTTAGTAAATAATTCAATGGAAGATATTATAATTTACCAAGCCGTTTTCGGCTACAGTGACTTGGTTTGTCTATAAAGTATTGTAGGTACTCGATGAAAGATATATAATAACACAATATTATAATAACTTATTTTGAAACCCTCGTTTTGAAAAAAAGCGTGTTTTTTTTTTTTAAATTAATTTTTTAATCATATTATGTAGAAAATTCATGTCGAAATAAATAAGGTAAAATATATTATCGTGATAAATTGTAATATATACGTCGCTATTTGTGAGTTTACTCTTTAAGGCAGATAAAATAAGGTTCATATTAATGCAACACGTATTGTAAGTTATTATGTTTCATTGCGATTAGCTTCAATTCTGCTGACAGATCTAAACAGTTTACTATAAAATCGGTCAAAATGTGGAAATAAATCATAAACGGTAGACAATTCGCTCGACTCTCATCTCGAGACACCCGCGCTCTACGCCAGCACCAGTGACCAGCACCAGTGACCAGTGACCAGCACCAGCTCCAACGCTCACACCGGCACCAGTACGCTCAACGACCAGCACTTCTTTTTGTTTAAAATGTATGTAAGTATTTACTTAACGTTAAGGTTAAACGTTACGTATGTACACGTTCGTAAAGTTTTGTTTATTTTATCTTTCTATTCCACCTTTTAGAGAATATAAAAACTTGAAATAAAGTTTTTTTCTGATTTGTTTTTTATTTTACAGGTCTGATTCGGAATCCGAAACTTTTGTGGCTCCTGTCGCTCCTCCGGCGCCCACACCAAGGAAGAGAACTGCGCCTTCGAGCAGCAAGGTGCCGACGAAGGCTGCAAAGAAGACAAAAATAGCTCCGGTGCCTAACGTGGCTGCCTACACTCGGTTGCCTCCACCCCTCACTGACATTGAACCGGATTTAGAGTGGTATGTGTGATCATATTTTTTAGACTTTTTATAAGCTTTTATTTACCTGTCTGTTGTCTGTCTGTCTATAATTAAATTTTGCAAGTTTAACCCACTTCCCGGCATCCGATTGAGCTGCAATTTTTCATGCTGTATAAATCAGATGACCATGTAATATTATTATGACATGTTGCTAATATGGTAATAATAATAAAAACTTGTTTTAAAAAGTTTTTTTTAAATTTCACTTGTTTTATTTATATATACATTTTTTACATAGGACCGGTTAGTAGAATAGACTTAACGCCTTGTTTTGGATCAAATCATAGATAATAATATAATTTCCTTGTTTACAGGACAGAAAAGAGAAAGCCGGCTAATATTTTCGGGATCGTGAAGGCGGAGGAGGCGTCCCTGGAGAACGAGGGGAATCAGCGACGGAACGCGTTGGTGTCGTCCTTCACCACGAGGGTGGCCGGAGGACAGAGCCGTCGTACCGCGGCCTTGGACGGCGAATATTTCTTCGAGCTGAAACTCTACCGTCGAGCAGACGTTGAAGACTCGCCGCCCGAGGAGCGGTACAAAAAGGCGTTAGCAAGCACGAAGCTAATTTGTGATGAGCAAAGTGAGCCTTGGCAAGCTCTACAGGAGCTGCTCATGATTTCCTTTAGGAAATTTAAGAAATCCCCCCCAGTTTTTTTTGCAAACAATAAGTAGTGTAGTATTATTGATAGGTTAAGTTAGATTAGTCATTTTTTATTTTTTATATTTCCTTTAGTTTTTAATTCAATACTATACTGTAATAAAATTATTTCAATTTATTTTTTTATCATTTTTTAATATAAGCAGACACAAGAAATAGGTAGATTAATAGATAGTTATTTAAGAAAATATAGGTAGATAGGTATAGAACGTTAACTTCAATACATTTATCACCTAACACCTAAATTTCACCTATATCGGTTCATCCGTTCAAGCGTGAAAAGATAACAAACACATAACCATTCATAATATTATATTTCATATACTTCCACATTGACTAGTATCAATATCACACAATGCCTTTTTGTACTTCATGTTCTAAAAATGTTGAGAACAAAGTTTGGATTGGCCATCTTCGCAGCTCCGAACATAAAAGCCGCATTAAAACTAACACTTTATGTTGCGACGGTGTAGAATTATTAAGTACTGCATTTAAATCTCGCATTGTTTCGTATAAACTTACTGCGGAGAAGTTAGAACAAAATAATTGCGTAGACACATTTATGAACTCTATTGTAGATAAAATAAGATATTGTTTGGATGCGTCCTTAATAAAACATACTTGTTTGAAAGTAAATTTTGAACTTTTTGCATCATTTCTTCTTTTCAAAGATGATGAACAAGATTTAAAATCTTTTTGTACTAAAAATATACCTATTTACAGTAACTATAATAATGAATCGTTCTTTGCTACCGTTAAAAATATTTTGCGAACAAAAGTAGACGAATTTCGTGATCGTAACAGTGGGTGGGCTTTTTTAAATTGTTCACATTTAGAATTGAATATAAATAAATATCAAGCTCTTAGAGGCTCTACATATATTGATCTACCTAAGAGCATAAAGAACAAAAAGGCATGTATAAACATTAAAAACAGTGATGCTTACTGCTTTGCACATAGCGTGGTAGCAGCTCTGCATCCCTCTAATAGCCACCCTGAAAGAGTTTCCTCATATCCGAATTTTAGAGAAGTGCTAAATGTTAACAATTTATCATTTCCAATGTCACTGGCCGATATTCCTATATTTGAGGAGAATAATTCTAACTTATCATTTATAGTATATGGCCTAAACAAAAGTAAACAAATTATAGGTCCTTTATTTAAATCAGAGAATATTAGTAGTAACCGAAAAACAATACATTTGCTTTTTTTGGAAAACAATACTACTACACATTATTGTTTAATCAAAGATTTATCTCGATTATTGAGAAATCAGTTCACACGCCATCACGGTAAATTATTCTTTTGCGAAACTTGTTTAGTTTTTTTTAACACTTCTAATCAAGTAGAGAATCACGTATGTACCGGGTTTGTAACAGTTTTACCTGAAAAGGGAACGGTTATTAAATTTAAAAACTATGATCGAAAGCAAAACGTACCATTTGTTATTTATGCAGACTTCGAAACCATGTTAGAAGTAGTTGAAAATTCGGAATTAGATTCCGTACACACAAAAAAAATACAGCGACATGTACCAATAGCGTTTGCATATCAAATTGTTTGCATTGAAAATTCTGCAAACAATAAATTTGTATCATATCGAGGCATTGATTGTGTTGAAAAATTTATATCTTGTATTTATGAAGATACACGGAACATACATGCTTTATTGTCCCAAAATGTACCTATGAACTTTAGTGAAACTGATAGAATAAATTTTGATCAAGCAACTCGCTGCCACATTTGTCAGCACTTTTTATTTGGCGATAAAGTAAGAGATCATTCTCACGTTACAGGTCAATATAGGGGGGCGGCACATAATGTTTGTAATTTAAGGTATAAAATACCTAAATTTGTACCAATATTCTTTCACAATTTATCAGGATATGACTGTCATTTATTTATAAAAACACTTGCCGAAGCCCCAGGCCCCATAAAAATAATACCTAAAACTAAAGAAAACTATATCTCGTTCACAAAATTCATCCTAAGTTCTGACGGGGACTTAATTCAATTAAGATTTGTAGATTCTTTTAAATTTTTGGGAACTGGTCTAGATAAACTAACTAAAACATTAAAAAAGCAAGATTTTCATCATTTGAGGCAATGTTTTCCGAATGAAACACAGTTTAATCTTCTTACACGTAAAGGTGTTTATCCTTACGAATATATGGATAACTTAGAACGATATGAGGAAATTAATCTTCCAAGCCGTGAATATTTTTATAGCTCTCTTAGTGATGAACAGGTTACAAAAGATGATTACAATCACGCTCAAAATGTCTGGGATACATTTGAAATTTATAACTTAGGACAATACACGGACTTGTATTTAAAAACTGACGTGTTGTTGTTAACAGACATCTTTGAACAATTTAGGGCCACTTGCAAACAACATTATCAGCTGGACCCTGCATATTACTTGACCGCCCCGAGTTTATCTTTTGATGCGATGCTCTTTAAAACTGGTGTTGAGTTGGAACTCATTGACGACTATTCCATAGTAAACATGATTCAAAATGGAATTAGAGGCGGAGTCTGTATGGTATCCCATAGACATGCAAAGGCCAATAATAGCTATATGTTAAATCAAGATCCTTTTTTGCCTGAATCTTATTTGATTTACATAGATTGCAATAATCTTTACGGATACAGTATGTGCCAAACATTACCTCAGTCCGATTTTAGATTTTTGAATGAAACTGAAGTCAATAATTTTGATGTATCCAGTATCTTAAGTATAGCTGACGATGCAAATTACGGCTTTATTCTTGAAGTTGATATTAGCTATCCAAAAAAATTACACTTCCAACACAACGACTTACCGTTTTGTCCAGAAAAAGATATTCCACCCGGGGGAAAGCAAACAAAACTAATACCTAATCTTAATGATAAATATAATTACGTTATTCATTACGTTCATTTGAAAGTATGCATCAAACATGGTTTATTGCTCAAAAAAATACATCGTGTTATTACATTCAAACAGAGTGCTTATTTAAAACAATATATAGACTTGAATACGTATCTGAGACAACAGAGTAATTCAAATTTTGAACAAGATTTTTTTAAGCTACTTAACAACGGCATTTTTGGTAAAACTTTGGAAAACAATGAAAAAAAGGTTAATGTGAAATTAGTAAACCAATGGTCTGATTGTAATAACACGACAAAATCAAAAAATTGTGCGCAAAAGCTAATCGCTAAACCGAATTTTCACAGTGTTTCAGTTTTTAGCGAAAATTTAGTTGCAATACAATTAAAGCCTGACCGAATTTTTCTAGATAAGCCCTTGTATATTGGATTCACGGTGCTAGAATTGTCAAAGTCACATATGTATGACTTCCACTACTCTATTATGAAACCACATTATGGTGATCGATTGCAATTGTGCTATACTGACACGGACAGTTTCATTTACCATATCGAAACTAGAGACTTTTACGGTGATTTAAAAATACACTTTTTAAATTTTTTTGATACTTCTAACTTTGGCGACGAAAATAAATACGGTTTACCATTAATAAATAAAAAAGTACCTGGGTTATTTAAAGACGAAATGGGTGGAAAGATTATAACCGAATTTGTAGGATTGCGATCTAAGCTCTATTGTATTAAAAATACTGACACAGTTATAAAGAAAGCAAAAGGGGTGAAGTCGAGTGTAGTACGTAATTTAGAAATATCCGATTATAGATCAACTTTGCTAACTAATAAAATATTGCGGAGAAAAAATATTTTATTCAAGTCTTTAAAACACCAAATTTTTACACAAAGTGTAAATAAAATTGTAATGTCTAGTATTGATGATAAACGAATAGTATCTAGAGATAAAGTCTCCACTAGAGCTTGGGGTCACGTATCTTTCCTTGGAATATAAAATCTTGTAATAAATCATTTAGATATAACATTATGATAGTTCAATTGATATGTTATTCATACCTACATAAATTAAACATAATACTATGTATTAGCTACTATGTATATAATATACACTTAAGTTTAAGGACGATTTATTAACTGTTATTCTTGTATCTTTTTTATAAGTACTTATTATAAGACTTGTTTGTAAACTTAGATATAATGTGGTTTTTCTTTCAATAAATAAATTATTATTTACACAATATATTTTTTTTTTCATTTTCAATAAAATTTAAACCTTACCTAATGGTTAAATTTTATGAATTTCCTGTTAGCGTATAACATTGAGTTAGTTTCTAGCTTGTAAGCCTGTCAGACTACAAAAAAAATCTAAATTCTCAACAAAATAACAATCATTAAAGAATAAAGAGAGATTTTTTTTTTTTAGTTAAGTATCTTTATTCATGTTTAGACTTGTCCGTGCTTGTTTACTTACTTCTGTTGAATCATAGGATCAGGTTACATCAAAACAAGTTATTACTTGTTAATTCCGATAACAATTGTCTAACGATGCATTATGAAATACGACACTATGCAGGTGCACTAGATAAATTCACTCGAATTTATTCATTTATTTGTTGTGATCTGCAGGTGACGTACGTGTTTTCAAAAAATGGATTTAACTGTGAGTATCAAACATGTTCCTTATGTAGTCATGTTTTCTTATATAGTTTTTTATTTCGATTATTATGTTTCATATTTATTTTTAATTGTTACAGAAGGATACACAATCGCAAGATTACTGGCTATTACCATGCGCTCAACCTCAAGAGCCATTGGAGGGTTGGGACGAATATAATAAAATGAGAAACAAAGAAATTGCTGCTGAAGCAGCAGCTGCAGCTGCCGTTTCGAAAAAGAATAATGTAAAGATTAAGAAACGCCTGAACAAAGAGAGTCTCTCCTACGTAATCCACAAACAACCCCAGAGAGGGAAGCGAATATTAAAACTACAAATATATGATTACAACGAGAACCGGGATGCAAATTGTGAAACAGTGAGAGTTCAATATTGTTCAATGGGTGGAATTTACGATGAGGTCATGGACTTGGCCGAAAATATGATTACTAAAATTTCGCAAAAACTAGGTGAAAGTGGTTCTAGTTAAAAGCTAGTGAAATGTGAATGTTCTTTTTTTATTTTCTTTGTTATGTTTAATTTTTATCATTAAGTTTTTCTTGACATTTTATTTTAAGTTAATTAAATAAAAATATTAATCGAGCTGTTTTATGTACATAATTATATTATTAAGTTTAAGAAAGAAATAAAAGCTTGTGAAATGTGAATTTTCATTATTATGTAATGTTCTTTGTTATAATTTTTATCCTTAAGTTTTTATTGACATTTTATTTTAAGTTAATTTGATATTTATAGTGTAGTTATACTATTTTAATTAACAATTAAATAAAAATATTAAGCTGTTTTATTATTAAGGTTTAGAAAGAAATAAAATATTGTATTTATATTAAAAATAAAGTTTTATTTTTAGACATTAAAATACCAAAAGGATTAAAATGATGTTTCATTAAAAAAAAAAAAAAATGCAAAACAATAATTGATGTAACGTTCATCTTAATTTAATATTATGTTTTATTTATTATTAATAATGGAACATCATTTTACTGAAATAAAAAAATATATTTACTAAAATAATTATTTATTAAAAACATAAAATACATTTCTTATTATAAAATCAACACAAAATAGGGACATAATATTACAAAAAAAGCTTAAAACTATTGATATTATTATCGGTATACCATTTTTTAATACACATTACATTTTTCAAAGCACAATACTTAGTATGATTAACACAAGTAGTACAATAGTGTTCATATTCGTAATTTAATTTTGCCAAATTAGGACACCCCTTTTCTCCTATATCTACCACTTCACAATCATTACATAGATCATGAATCCATTTTATTTTCTCTAAGCCTTTAGCAAAAATTTTTTTTTCTTTTAAGTATGGCGTGATAATGCGCTTAAATTCTTTAAAATCAATGTGGCCGTCACTCCATCGAATTCCTCGATTAATTTCAATCCACCTCACTTGTTGTCTTTCATTACTTGTTAAATAGTAATATGAATAAGGAGGTTTTACCAAAAAAGTTTGAGTATGATTTTTATATGCAATAGCTAGTTCTTTAACAATAAATTGATTACAAGAATCTTTAAATCCCTGGAGATCCACAATTATTGTATCAGAATTCATGATATCTTTTTCACTATATTACTCAATGGTTTATATTCTACAATACAATCATTAAGAATAAGACAATAGGCAGTTGTATTTTCTGGAAATTCTGAATCCGCTTCAAGGTCTACACGCACATCAATTGGGCCGCTTTTCAGTAATTCGTTTTGACGCGAACAATCAATTACAAATAATGGAGCTTTATCTCTAAAGTCGACAAAGTTAAGCATGGGTGTCTCACGGCGTCGATAATAAGAGTGGAGGAAGTTTGCGTATTGTTCGTATATTAAAGAGTATTCATCTCTTCGAAAGTCTGTATTTAAATTTTCATATGGAAAGTAACAAGAATTTAAAAATACTTTTACATTGCGTAAATAGCAGTGATCAAATTGCGACATGTCTTTAAGTGCTTGCCGTTTACGATCCGTTTGTAAACCTATAATTACAAAGCGGGGTTTTTCTATTTGCGATGATGTTTTAATTGACCAAGTATGTTTAGATGATTTTGGAAGAGCTGGGTATTCGTAAAGATCCCAGTTTCTAAACACCATGTTAATTGCCCTATCTCTTTCTAAATGTTTAAGTAAATTGATTCTTTCTCGATCAGAAACTTTGATATGAGGAACGCGCCACACAATTTTTTTAATATCAATGGTTTCACTAATTGCTTCCCCTGTACTGACTTTTAATGAATTTACATTTGTGTTACTACGAAGTAAAATTAATTCATGTTTACAATTTATAATTATCTTTTGATAATCTTCTGCGAATCCTAATATTTTATTTAGTGGAATAGATACCGAAAAATTTCCAGAAAAGCTACTTTTTGTACCATCGATATCCCAGCCCCAGAATTTTGATGATTTTGACTCGTTTTCGGTCATGGACAAAAGAGACTTCATGGTTGTAGTTATCCCGGCATTTTTAATTTTATCAATTTCAACTCCATTTAATTCGTACCGAATGTCTTGGAAGAAAAAAAGAGCAGGATTATTTGTAAAGTTAACATGACTTACTTTTGTTTTGTCGCTTTTGTAAACATTTACATAACCTTCCAAGTAAAGTGTACTTGCTGACGGTAATATGTATAAATCTTGTTGATTGATCGGAATGCGTATTTCATCGTTGATATTAAAGCTAGTTACGTATGGCTTATATGAATGAAATTCAACACTCTCTATCGTATTGTCGTGGATAACAGGATCTGCTATACTTAAAATACTCATTTTAGTAATCCGATCAGTTTAAGAAATTGTCTATTTTCTTTGGTTAATTTTATCTTCGGTGTTTGCTTGGCAATGATACGTTTAGAAGTGACGTTTTTGACTCGTGCGACTGTGTTTTTATTATTAAAATCAATCATTTTTTCTTGATATGTAAGTATAATTGGATATCTTCACCTCGTAAATTAACTAAATTGTTTTCAGAGTCCACTATTCTAATAGTAATAGAAGTAACACTGCTCTGATTAACTGGAAAGTATATGACGTTATTAGGTATTTCTATGATTCTGTATCCTGGAGGCACGTTAGGCGCGAATTCGTGGATTATGTGACTAGGTTTTCCGTTTACATAAGAACCACTCACAATATCACATTCGATCCTCAGCACAGTTGTGGATAGAATGCTGACTGGAAAATGGGATTCATGTAATATATTTGCTTTTAGTAACTCCGCCCCAAAACCAAGAACTTTTCCCAGAGTACAATCTTTTTCGAAATGAATGTCTTTAGTACAAAATATAGATGTTTTTAAAGTATTATTGTTACAGGTCAATTTAAACGAACAATCCTCAATGTGTTCTTTTAAATAATCACCAATGTCGTGGAGTTCATACGAACCTTCTGGAATTTCAATTAATTGGTCACCGTAATAAAATTTGTTATTTCGGTTATCTATATTCGGTATTGAATTAAATGTAGAAAAATATAATAATCCACATTCATAATCTCCTTCCAATGGCAAAGCAGGTGAATAATTTGTAGTAAAAATTGAAGAAAAACTTGTTATTGATAGTGTGAAAGACATTTTGTTACTAACAGTATGTCAAACAAACTTATTATTTATATCACGATTTCTCCAATATTTTTTTAGAAACTTCAAACATAAATGTCCGCAATTAACAGTATCAAATCCTTGATACTGGATATAGTTGTATAAAATATCTTTACATTTCAAGTATTTGATAAGCTCTAAAGGTGGTTTCAGATCGCCGAAACTGTCAAAATATTCATAATATAGTTTATTTTTTACATAAGCTACCCAGTGAGTTCCTTCACTATTTTTATCGTCCAAGTTTACTACGCCACATTCAATTTGTTTAGGAAATTTAGGTAAATTGTTTCTCATATAAACTCCTCTGAAATATGGTATGTCACTTGCATGTTCTAATATATCAATATCGGTTAACGCTCGTCTGGGTAGCCTTTTACTTAGTTTTTTGAATTTCGTAAATACAATCCACTTCCTTTTTTGTACGGTTTAATATACATGCCTTTTCCTAAGGCAATAGCCTCCATTGTCCTATTATGACGTTCAGCTTCTTCGAGACTTTTCTTAGAAGCCTTATAGTCATTGACCGCTTTCGCTATACCTACCTGCAGCACCTCCTGACAGTGCACCTAATGCTGATAATCCCGCAAATATTGGTATCAAGGGTAAAATTCCTCCAGTTTTAGGAATTGGTATTATTCGAGGTAAATTGTATTTTTTGTTAGAAAATAACTTCTTTGCTACTGAATACGCAATTTTTATTGCAGAGTTGTTGTTCTTCGGTTTTAGTTTCTTTAAATGTTTTTTTATTTGACTAATAACTGAGCTAAACTTTTTGGTTCCAGCACCTACTTTTAGTTTAGTTTTCATAACTTTGTTCACTAGCCAAGAGGCTGCTTTTTCACCTGTAGTGGAACTTTTTGATTTCATTCTTTGCTTCGCCATGTTCATTAACTGTAAATCTGCCTTATGTCTAACTTCTAGATTAGAATTGTTTGCATAAGCGATATCGTGTTGTTTACAAGCTTCGTCTAGTCCATTAACTCCTTTATCTCCTCTCAAAAGCCTTTCTTTAAGTCTTGTGCCGGGTCCGCAATAATTATAACCAGGTAAATGAAGTTCGCACGGTAAATTATTTATCAAAGTATTAACAAGTCCTCTTCCCTCCATTGGTTGTAGGGTAATGAACATTAATGCCTGCTTTATGCAATTTTATACTACAATTTTATTTTTGTGTATCCACGAATTTTCATTTTCATCAAAACCTAACCACTTCACAAAAAGTTTATTACCTTTCTTTTTAATCACCTTTTCAATTAAATAAAGATCAGGATGTTTTGTTTTAAGAAGCTCTTGCTCATAAAATGCTCCTAATATAGGTTGTTTATGCTGATCTTCTAGGTAATAAGTGATTGGGGCACATTTATCATTTATCTCTTTAATTTGAAATATTTCCGAAGACCAATTAGGAGTATATCCTTTTTGAAAAATTCCTTTATATTTGCTAATGCGAACAAAATCTCCTTGGTGGTATTTAGCTTTTTTAATATTTAATTGCTTCCTTAAGCGAAAAATATTATTTCTAACGTAAAATTCATTGGAAGCATTAACTTCAATTGGCTTGAATTTTATTGTACTATGTATGGTGTTATTATAATCAGTGGTAATTTTTTCTAAAGGCTGTCCAATCCATTTATAATTACCAACTAAATCAAAATTTTTGTATATGCGATTCTTTAAAGTTCTAATTAATCTTTCAACAATAGATGCCTTTTTAACCGAATATGTAGAATAGTGGTTTATATTATATATTCGCATCAAACGTTTGAACTCATCATTATAAAATTCTTTACCCTGATCGGTTTGCAGATTTTTCGGGATTCTTCCATCTTTAAATATATTTTCAAATGCTTTTGTTACTTCAGTTTTACATTTTGATTTCAGAGGAACTGTCCAAGAATATTTTGAAAAACAATCAATAACCGCCAATATGTATTTAAAGTTTTTATTGTTTTTAGTAAAATTTTGCATATCAATTAAATCTGCTTGCCAAAGATCGTCGATTGATTTTAAAATAACAGAGCGACGAACAAAGTTTCTTCGCGCTTGTTTGTAAATCTCATCAACTATTGCTTTTTTGCTCATCTTTTTACATTTATTTCATTTGTTGTTTGGTTATATCTTCACCAGATTTCAGTTGAAACTGATTCAGAATCATTTGAATTTGAATCTTTATATTTTTAATTTCTGCATCTATTTCAAGTTTATCATAGTAGCTTTTAAGTTTCTGGTCGATATAATGCTTATTAACAGCTTCATCAGGAGACACGGGCAATATCAATCCTTTCAATCTTGATGATCTCAAGTTGTAATCACCGCCATTACTTTTTATTAATTTATCATTTAAATCTGAATCTCCCGATTCTCGTCGCATCCTTTTATGTACATAATGCCCAAATTTATCCATGTTTTTACCATCTACTCTCACCAAGTTCTTTGTAATGACTAAATTTATAAATTGTGTACGTGCGTATTTTAAGTAAAGCTTTATGATTTTTTTAGCGTATGATACCACTTTCTCGTAATTCCTCAATAATTGATATTATTTCATTATCAAGACTGGTATTACCAGCATCACGAGAAGCTAAAAGTAGTTTTAATCTTTCTACCAGTTCGTTCGGATCATCCCAATACACATAATCGGTATCTGGCTTAAATTTTTTCATCGAAGGCAATCCTGAACCAGTATGAGGAAGACTTTCAGTACTTGAACAATTCTTAGATAACTTGAAAAGAGGTCTTATGATTTTTACATACTTGAGCCCCTTGTTGCTCTTTATAGGCTTTCTTGGATCAAAGTCACGTCGATGTGCATTGGTATCTACTAGATTTTTTTTGTATTGAAGTAAATCCTCTTCTGTCAATAAATCCATATCAGGTGTTCTTTTAAACAGTAATTCATGTAAACCAGGCGTTTTTTTATATTCATTGGGTCCTATTAATATGTTATCTCCTTTTAGAGTAACTCGAGATGATCCCATCTTGAGCTTGCCACGATCTGATCTAACACCAAATGGAGAATCGTTCAATACTCTAGGACTTAACGACCAGCTATAGTCATCTGGATTTTCCGCTGATCTAAAAGATGATTCACTTGCATCATTCTCGATATTAATATCTTCTTCACTCATTGCGTTATCTGAACTACTTTCTTCCTCAGAATAAGACTTGTTAATTACAGTTGCGTCCGATCTCCTACGTTTAGCTGAACCACCGTCTCCACTATCGGTATTGAATGAGTTAATCGCTGGTAAATCGTTGAATTCTAATTTCTTGGTACTCCAATTCGGAGTGGATTTTTTGAAGTTATTGTTAACTGATTTATTTATTTGCACCATTTCTTCAAGTGGATTTGTCAGTGGTCGAAGTACAGCCTCTATAGCGTTATTTGTATCTGTTTGTAAGCCTCGCATCAACTTAACTTTCTTTTTAATAGCATCAGCTGATTTTACGATGTGTTTTTATGGATTTTTCTGAATTCATTTTGAATTTTTAGTACTTCACTGTATGAAGTCTGAATAGTAAATGAAAATACCATTTTAGATACACGATCATAAATATTAAACATTGATATCATTGTCTAATCAAACTGTACGAATGTATCAAAATTCCTTCTATAGCGTCCTTGGTCTGTCTTACAATCTTTGTTTATAACTAAATAATCATAGGAAACGCTCCAAATTTTAGCACACATTTCACGAAACTGTTTCCACGGCATATCTGTATTGACATGTTCATCATACACATGTTTGAGATTAATATCATCTTGCTTAAATAAAATTATAAGATTGGCATTATCTCTAATAAGTTGTTTTGGAATCTTGCTATAAGTTTGATTCAAATAAAAACAGTCTATGATTCTGTGTCTTCCCATTGAAAAATAATCACGTACATGATCTTGTTTTTCGCAGGCGACATCATCAAAAATTATCACAGAATTTGGTTTGGCTTTCATAGGACTTAAAACACTATCATGTTCATGGAACTTAAAGAAATAAACTCCAGGTACCATTTTGATTACATGCTCCAGATATACGTATTTTGGTTGATACAATGTTTTAGAATAAATATATACATTTAAGAATTGTAACCCATCTTCATGTAAAAGAAGACCTACTAAAAGGTTGGTTTTCCCACAGTTGGATGGACCACAAATAATGCATCGGATTGTGTTTGGTAAAAGTTTTCCATGTCTTTCAACGGCCTGACTCAATGTTGCCCCAACCACATCAAACTGCAAATTATGAGGTTGCTTTACAAACAACATGTACTTGTTTAATTGAAAGCTGATTGAGAAATAAACAATAATAACAGGTATTATTATTTTATACCTATGTAGCGATTGACGTATAATTCGAGAGTAGTTACTAGTTCTGCCCCATACAGTTTAAAACATTTTTCCTCCTCAATATTGTTAAACTTATTTTCGTACTGAAATAGACTGAGTTCAAAGAAATTTCAAGAATTTCAAGCTATTCATAAACGATAGATGGAACAAACACGAGAACAATAGTATGAGGAAGACTTTCAGTACTTGAACAATTCTTAGATAACTTGAAAAGAGGTCTTATGATTTTTACATACTTGAGCCCCTTGTTGCTCTTTATAGGCTTTCTTGGATCAAAGTCACGTCGATGTGCATTGGTATCTACTAGATTTTTTTTGTATTGAAGTAAATCCTCTTCTGTCAATAAATCCATATCAGGTGTTCTTTTAAACAGTAATTCATGTAAACCAGGCGTTTTTTTATATTCATTGGGTCCTATTAATATGTTATCTCCTTTTAGAGTAACTCGAGATGATCCCATCTTGAGCTTGCCACGATCTGATCTAACACCAAATGGAGAATCGTTCAATACTCTAGGACTTAACGACCAGCTATAGTCATCTGGATTTTCCGCTGATCTAAAAGATGATTCACTTGCATCATTCTCGATATTAATATCTTCTTCACTCATTGCGTTATCTGAACTACTTTCTTCCCCAGAATAAGACTTGTTAATTACAGTTGCGTCCGATCTCCTACGTTTAGCTGAACCACCGTCTCCACTATCGGTATTGAATGAGTTAATCGCTGGTAAATCGTTGAATTCTAATTTCTTGGTACTCCAATTCGGAGTGGATTTTTTGAAGTTATTGTTAACTGATTTATTTATTTGCACCATTTCTTCAAGTGGATTTGTCAGTGGTCGAAGTACAGCCTCTATAGCGTTATTTGTATCTGTTTGTAAGCCTCGCATCAACTTAACTTTCTTTTTAATAGCATCAGCTGATTTTACGATTTGTGTTTTTATGGATTTTTCTGAATTCATTTTGAATTTTTAGTACTTCACTGTATGAAGTCTGAATAGTAAATGAAAATACCATTTTAGATACACGATAATAAATATTAAACATTGATATCATTGTCTAATCAAACTGTACGAATGTATCAAAATTCCTTCTATAGCGTCCTTGGTCTGTCTTACAATCTTTGTTTATAACTAAATAATCATAGAAAACGCTCCAAATTTTAGCACACATTTCACGAAACTGTTTCCACGGCATATCTGTATTGACATGTTCATCATACACATGTTTGAGATTAATATCATCTTGCTTAAATAAAATTATAAGATTGGCATTATCTCTAATAAGTTGTTTTGGAATCTTGCTATAAGTTTGATTCAAATAAAAACAGTCTATGATTCTGTGTCTTCCCATTGAAAAATAATCACGTACATGATCTTGTTTTTCGCAGGCGACATCATCAAAAATTATCACAGAATTTGGTTTGGCTTTCATAGGACTTAAAACACTATCATGTTCATGGAACTTAAAGAAATAAACTCCAGGTACCATTTTGATTACATGCTCCAGATATACGTATTTTGGTTGATACAATGTTTTAGAATAAATATATACATTTAAGAATTGTAACCCATCTTCATGTAAAAGAAGACCTACTAAAAGGTTGGTTTTCCCACAGTTGGATGGACCACAAATAATGCATCGGATTGTGTTTGGTAAAAGTTTTCCATGTCTTTCAACGGCCTGACTCAATGTTGCCCCAACCACATCAAACTGCAAATTATGAGGTTGCTTTACAAACAACATGTACTTGTTTAATTGAAAGCTGATTGAGAAATAAACAATAATAACAGGTATTATTATTTTATACCTATGTAGCGATTGACGTATAATTCGAGAGTAGTTACTAGTTCTGCCCCATACAGTTTAAAACATTTTTCCTCCTCAATATTGTTAAACTTATTTTCGTACTGAAATAGACTGAGTTCAAAGAAATTTCAAGAATTTCAAGCTATTCATAAACGATAGATGGAACAAACACGAGAACAAATTGGAAATTTGGTAAAAAATATCATGTAGTTCCACTAACGATAATATCGTACCATTTTTTATAAGTCGTATAATACAAAAGATATACATATATCTATCTATAATGCAACTTTATCAAACAAACAAAAGTGTTGCATAACATTGGGAATGTAAGTGACGTTAGCTTCTCATAAAACTATTTGCAAATTTACGGTTTCAGATAGCGTAAAGAATCATATTATTATTTATCTATTTAGGTATTCTGCGAAAGTAGTGCATTGCACTTTTCATGGGATTTTGGTTTCCGAAGCTTCTCATGGAATGATTTGCGATGTCATCAAGAATCATATTGCATTTTCTATTTAATAACTAGGTAATCCGAGTACCTACCTAATGAGAAAGTGCTTTACTGGATTTCTTCATGGGATTTTGACTTTCAGAGTTTCTCACGGAAAGATTTCCGTGTCATCAGGAATCATATTGCATATTATCTAGGTATATAAACAGCAAACGCAAAGCTGCTAAACCAAAATTAATCTCATCGTGTCTTAGTGTGAAACAGTGCCTTATTAGTGCATTTTGGAGTGTTAAATGTGTAATAATAGTGGAACGTGTTGAGTGTTGAAGGTTGCTGGAATAGGGTAAGTAATCGCACAACTCATCGTGTGTTATTGGGAATTTGGCTCACTGAGCGAACGAAGCTAAGCGGAGTGAGCAAGTGGGCCAGAATTCCCAATAATACACTACTTATCTCGGTATGGTTGTTAAATATTTTAGCAGCAGTCGCAACGAAATATGTAGTTTCCACAAATAAGAAGATTGCGGGAAGCCATTAAAGAAAAAAGACGAGCCAAACTCCGAGCTGGAGTGTTGTTTCACCAAGACAACGCACCGGCTCACAAAGCCGCCGTAGCGATGGCTGCCATTCAAGAAACAGGTTTAGAATTTCTCGAACACCCACCCTATTCGCCAGACCTGGCTCCCAGCGACTTCTATCTCTTTCCTCGACTCAAGGAACACCTCCGAGGCAAAAAAATTGAGGACGATAGCGAGGTGATGGCTGCTGAAGAGGCGTTTTGGAGGGTCAAGACAAAGATTTTTTTTCAAAAGGAATTATGGGTTTAGAGAAAGATGGACTAAATGCATTGACTTACTAGGAGACTATGTGGAGAAATGAATTGACTATGTAGAGAAATATTTTTTTTTAGTTTAAATACCCTTATTTTACTCGTATATTGATTATCATTACTTTTGGATCACCCCTCGTAGAACGTCAACAAAGCGTACTAAATCAGTCAATTATAATACAAAAGAATCGCAAGATACAGCCAGCCAGATTATGCACCGTCCTCTATCACACACCAATCAGACCTTGCACCATCCTTCACTCTCAATCAGATGGTAATTCAGCTGGGGAGAATGTAAAGTTTTTTTTGCCGTGTATCGTGCACACTGGCGTAAACCGCCAAAAAAATTTTAAATTAATTTTCAATATTTTAAAAGACTTATTCATTAGTTTATATTAGCAAATGTGTGTGGTGAATTGAGATGAGTCGACTTTATGATAACAGAACCTCATTACCAAACCAAGCGACAAAACGACGCCGAAACCAGGGTTCTGGAGGAAACTACATGAAACCCGGGGAAAGCTGCACCATGATGACCCGCAGAGCTACTGTCAAAGACATGGAGCAGCAAATCAGGGCCGCAAAACAGAAACTAAAAACCTACAAAGACCTCAATGAGCAACTACTCTAAGAGAGAGAAGACAGTGAAATAGAGGTTCAGCGGATTAATGAAAGCGGATCAAAGAATGCTCACCTAAAGGATGAGCTAATAACTATTTTGCTGTCATTTAATTAAAACTGAATTAAGAAACCAGTTAACTGGGGCCCTAGCATGACCTATTAGAGCATTTGACAAGTTCCGGGTAGCTCAATTAGCAGGCCTGCTTTATTTGGTAGCATGAATTTGGTCTTAGCGCTTACCTGTAAACTGACCGGCTTCTATTCGTAAGCGTAGTCTCTGGCCGGCAACGCATAAATTAGGGCTTATTTCTAATTAGGTATAACGCACGTTCGAAAATCAAATAACACTACGTTTCGGAAATTTACGGTTTTTGTATTGTTGACTATTTCAATATTAAATAACATAAATGTTTTTAAAAAACTTAAATATTTCATAATAGAAACAGAAAAAACTTTGGAATAGCTTGATGGAGAAAAAAAGCAGGTACAAGAATTTTTGACCCTTAGTAAAGTCTAAGATAAGAGTTAATAAGTGTTTTAGTTTCAAGTGGGTGATTAGTGTCGAATTCTCTCGTTAGAAATGTCTGCGTCAACATCTGCTTGTCGTGTTACATATTCCCAATTGGAAGCCCTATGGGAATTTCTTAATTCTCATAGGGACATAGCAACAGGTTTTAACAAAGGTGCCCAAGCTAGGGAGAATTCACGCAGGCTTTGGACACAAGCGTCCGAGGTGTTGAATTCTTTCGGTGATGGAGCATCGAAAGACTGGAAAGGCTGGTCTTCCGTAAGTACCTATCTATTTCTTAAAATATTATGCCTTGATTATAATATTCATGCTGTATCTAAAACCTACTTTTTAAGTACTACACTACCAACTTATAACCCGGTCACAATATCTGTGCACCTCGCTGGAATGCGGCGCCTCTCCCGCTTGCGACAGTACGGTTAGCATCTTCGTTGCACGATGTCTTCGATACACGTCCCGATAATTTTGATATTTTCGCTTTGTTGTTGTTTTGTTTTTTAATATTTATTGTTAAGTTTAGACTGTTTACTGTTAAGTTTGGACTGGTTTGGTTGTTATTAAAATTGTTGTAGCTGTTAAACTGAAGTCATGGGAAAAACAATACACAGCGAATCAATAAATTTAATCTTGAAAGTGCTCAAGTTTTTTGAATCGGAGAAAGCAAATAAACAAAAAAAAATACCTGTAGACCAAGTGGTGAAACGAACCTGTGCTGCAACTGGGATATCAAAGAGGACTCTAATGAAACTTAAAAATGAAGCCAAAGTACAACCACCTACTTCGCCGGGCGCTAGTCCGACTCCAAGTACTAGTAATAATTTAGGAACCCACCCAGAACCAAAATTATCGACACCGGGTAAGAAGCGTAAACAGTACAAAAAACGCATCGAAGTAGATGATTTTGACATTTGCGCAATACGAAATATCATCAACAGTTTTTATGGTGTAAAAAAAGAAATCCCAACTTTGAAGAAAATTCTGGCAGCAGTTAAGAGAGACCTAAAGTTTCAAGGTGGGAGAACATATCTAAGAAATATTTTAATTAACAAATTGGGCTACAAGTTCAAAAAGTGTAAAAATATCCGTTGTGTATTGACTATTGACACAAAAGCCGGACATCGCCGCATGGAGGGCTCGCTACCTACGCCGTATGAAAGAGAATAATGACCTTGGCGCTGATAAAAAACCGGTTACCTACCTGGACGAGACGTGGATCCATTCCCACTATACGGTCAGTAAATGCTGGCAAAATAATACCGACGGCAGTGTGAAGAAAAATTTAAATCCGGGTCAACGTTGGATTCTTGTACACGCTGGAGGAGAAAAGGATTCATTGAAGGTGCAGAATTACTTTATAAATGTAAAAGTAAAATCGGCGATTATCATAACGAGATGGACACAAACAATTTTTTTTAAATACGAGCTCCGTGAAAAGCTTATACCAAATTTACCGCCGAACAGTATAGTTGTCATAGACAATGCACCCTACCATTCGACGCAGTCGGTGAAAGCGCCCACTACTACGTGAACACAATATTCCATACTGGTACGTGAACACAATATTCCATTTAATGACAATGACAAAGAGGGAATTGTATCCCATTATACTGAGAACAAAGCCGCCGAAAAAATATGTCGTCGACGATTTGATGCGAGAGCATGGCCAAGAAGTTGTGCGTCTGCCACCTTATCATTGTGACCTAAACCCTATCGAATATATATGGAACTTGGTAAAGCAAAGGGTGGCAGATAAAAACATTGACCAATCGGAAAAGAAAATAGAACTTACAAAAGATGCGATTAAGTCAATTACGCCAGCTAGCTGACTGGAAAAAAGAAGTGAATCACGTGGAGAGACTACAGCGAGAATACTGGGAAATGATCATCTAGCAGATGACAACATCACACAACTTTTAATATCACTAGGGGAAGACAGTTCGGAGAGTTCAGAAAGTGAGAGTGAGGAAGATACAATGTCAGGCATAGAGTCCAGAGTCAATAATTTATAGTGACTGAGTTTAATAATAAATGTTTTTGTAATCAAAATTATTGTTTTTTAATAACAAACCCTTCATCAATAATAAATTGATTTGAAAAGGTTAATAATTTTTTTTTACCTCCACATTTCTCGAAAAAACTTTTTTTCACACCGTACCCAGACCGCCGATATGACGTCACGAGGTCAGGTGCACAGATATTGTGACCGGGTTGTATAAACTATACAAGTTCAAAAGAGTAGTTCAAGTTCAAAATCAGATACTAATGTCATATTTTAGAATTATCTATGTTTTGTTAAAATTAAAATCATTTATTTCAGTATTGGGTAGATTGCAAAGGAAAGTTGAAGAGGAAGTTTTCAACTCTAAATAGAGCAAGAACTGGCACAGGATTGGGGCTTCAACAGCTCCAATAATAACGGAGCTAGACAGGAAGTTCTTAGCCATCCTAGGGGAAGACTATTCAGCGGGATTGGCAGGAATACAAATTGAACCTAATTTGGAGGTTTTAATTATAAGCCTTTTATAAATATCTAAAATAATCCACATAAATGATAACACTAATTTTATAATATATTGTTATAGCACTAATGTTAATCAAATAAATCCTTAAACAGGTACCAGCATTAACAAATAATTCTCCCTCTGTCCTGGTGGATAAGCAACCAGATAGGGTGGAAATTATTCCTGCCGTTGCGTCCCAAGCTCCTAGGGTGGAGATGATACCTGCCCTTGCCCCGGCCGTTGAGCCCCGAAATAATGAGATTCAAGCTGCTCCTGCGAGTCAGCCCATACACAGGAGCCCTCACAGACCACGGCCAACAACAAGAGAAGGAACCCGGGTGGATTTGTTGGCTACAAACCAACAAAGAGCTGAGGCCGAGGAACGCTCCAGCAGAACTTTAGAGTCCATTCTCGGAGTACTCACTGGGATCGCTGCAGTATTGGAGCGTATGGAGACAAAGTAAATGGATTTTAACCATTTTTTAAATTTTTTACCTAACAATAGGCAAGATACTAATTAAAAAGTATTTTAAAAATGTTTTCAGTGTTAATATATTAAAAACGGCACGAGTAGCAATTTTGAAAAAAAAAAAAAAAAAAATCTCTTCTTGCCATTTTTTTATATATCAATATGAAAACAAATTTTAAAATGTGTGCAATAAATAAAAAAAGTAAATTTTTAAAATGAATTCTATGATTTTTTATTTCAAAATGTATCAAATAGTGCGAGCGAGAGAGCTTCAATTTTTAAGGTTAAGATTTTAAATGTAGTAAGTACTAAATATGCATTGTAGTAATACATAAACCTTTTTTATATTTCCAGAAACACATTTATGTTTTATTGAAGAATATACTGGGAGTGTACATTTACGATTTCCTTGAAATGTCGGGTGACTTTTTTATGCAGATGTTTCAAACCTTTTGACTTATTATTTTTGTTTTTTCTAGTCTAATTATGTTGGTATATTTGAATCACCCTGAAAATCTTTATTTTTTATTGAATTAGCTTTTCAGTGAATAATGACGTTAGTAAATATTGTAGCATACCTTTTTAGGGGGTATCGTTAGCCATCACATTTTAACATACTAAGCACTTGTTTTTCCATAATTTAGCAAAATCACAAAATTTGGATAATTTATTTGAAAATCGATTTAATAACATTATCTACTGACATTGGCATATGATGCATTCGCAGTGACAGCTACATTTATTCACTGTCAGCTGTCACTGATCTATGATTTGCGGATGAAATCGATCGATTTATAAACGATCAAACTCGCATATAAATAAAACTATTCTAAATTTAAATTAACTAATTAGGGAATAATCCAAACAATTCAGATTAGATTATAATTGGCATTTATTTTTATCACATTTTATAAATTCGTTCGAAAACCATTACAATTTTTCTAATGGCAACTAACAACATAGCATAAAGAATATAGATAAGTTTGGGCGAGAGTAATATTAATTTTTAAAACAATTTTTAAATTTATAAAAAGAATTTAATAATTATAAATGTTACAATGTGACACGCGTT
This sequence comes from Hemithea aestivaria, assembly GCA_947507615.1. Classification (NCBI taxonomy): domain Eukaryota; kingdom Metazoa; phylum Arthropoda; class Insecta; order Lepidoptera; family Geometridae; genus Hemithea; species Hemithea aestivaria. Next base: position 13,339,503 of record OX382341.1, on the reverse strand, counting down.
ACAGAATTAGATGTAGGACGCGGAGTGAGTTCTTTTGTCTCATGGTGGCCCTCGGCCACTTTCTTATCTATGCTGATGCCGGATAGCGTGGGCGACGAGTTATGCAGTCGCAAATATGTTTTGACTACCTATCTGTTGGGGGTCCTGCATAACTCCTCCGTCATCAAGAGCGAAATTATCGGGTTCCGCGGAGATTTGGATCGGGTTCCGATGATTTCGCGTAAACTTATCCTTATAGCGGTAAATGATAAAACTAATGCTAGCTAAAATTAAAAAGGCATACAATACAACGGTTCCTAAACTAATCGTTTGAGTGTCTATTCCACTAAGATTCACTTTTTCACTATAGAGCCCATAATCACTGAACACATCACTATTTTTCAGTTTCAGGATGCGCGCAAAGTACCGCATTTCCTCCAAATTGATGTCCTTGATGTTGACCGGAACCAAATTTGTAGTATTGCTGGTTTTTAATTCAGGTAGAGCAATGATCGGCGTTATTTTGAACTGTAGATTTTCAGCATGTGTGCGTTGAAATGATAATTTCAGGTTGTTGATGTAAATAATGCAGTTTTCCGATGTAGTGATAATATATGTTCCATGTAATGTTTCTTTAACATTATCGTGCTCGCACTTTTCCGCCAACATAGTGGGGTTTCTGGTAAACACGATCCAGCTCGCCAGACTGATGCGCTGAATTTTGATGTCTTCTACTTCTACTGCGTATGGGATGCAGCGTGTGAGGTCCTCGTGAAACTCCAGGAGTTGTTCTGCGCAAGTGGTAGTGTGAAAATGCACCACTTCGTAATCAGTGCACAAAAACTTGTTTTCGTCGATTTTCTCGCAGGGTTTCGTGACAGACTGGCATTTCGAGCCTTTCGCCAAAAGGTAAGGGAATTCGGGAAAAACGACAATAGTTTTGTTGATCGAACTTTTGTAAACCGGGATAGAGTACATTTTAAAATAGTCATAAATAATGTTTTCAGTTATCGGTATTTCCAAAATGAATGATATATGATTTTCCTTTACATAAGCCTTAACTTTAATAATTCTTTCAAATTTCAGTAAATTATGTTCGTTAACATCATACATTAAATTATGAGATTCTTCAATACACTTTAGTATGTATAACAATTCGGTGGAATTTACAACACTTTGGTGTAATACGGAGACCTTAGTAAACGCCAGTGCGGTTTCTATTTCGTTAAGTATTATATATGTAGTTCTAAATATACTCATAAAAGTGTCAAACATGTTTAAGACATGTGTGAGATATAAACAATTATTTTCCTTTGTACTAGCGGCTTTAATTAACTGTTCTATTGTCCTTAATCTCTTATCCAAAATTACAGTATTATTGTATAAGGTTTCCGTATTATTTGTAAAACCATCTAACATTTTCGTGACCAACATTATCTTTTTATCTAAAACAATTTGTTTAGATCCGAGCTTAGAAATTTCTGTATCAAAATGAATAGCGTCCTCATTGTCTAGATTTCCTGAAATAGATTTAATAATAGAACCAAGAGGATTCAAAATTCCTCGCTTGACTCTACGTGCGGGTACTAATTGCCAAAATTTCGCGAAGGTTATATTTTTCAAATAATGGACTTGTTTACGAATTTCTAAAAATTCGTGAATAAATGGTTTATGTGAATCTACCAATTGTACAAATTCGTTCAACTTTTCCGAATTCAAAACCAATTCATTTTCTAACCCATTTAAATCAAACCGTTTTACAACTGTCCACTTGTCTTCCTGTTTATAAGCTTGACCTTCCTTTACAGGCAATATTCCTGGGTTTCCTTCAAGTTTTTGAAGTTGAAACCCCGGGCTGCGGGGAAGGAAGAGGACGGTCATTACGACCATACAGCACCTGTGGAGGACGTTTAATATTCTTTAGTGGTACTTTCTTTTCTCGTTTCCCCAAATCTACCGGAACTATATTTCTCTCTGTCTTTCCCTTAACTTTTCCTTTTTGGTACCTAGCCTTTTCCTTACTTTTCCTTGTATTACCATCTTTTGTGTAGACTATTTCCCCTTCTTCTAATTCCCTTAATGTTTCACCTTTACGCTTTTCCCTAACTTTCATTTTGTTTTCCAATAACTTTTCCGAAATGTGCCTTTACAAGAATTTAGTCCGTTTTGCGTGATCTTTCACTAACTGTTGCATATAATTCCTTTCTAAGTCACATTCAAATATCTCGTTCGAATCGGTGTGCCCAAATACTATCTCAAAGGGGGTAAACCCTACTGCTGAATGAATTGTGTTATTATAGGCCATTATACAGTACGTCATTACTGACGCCGCATCTGTACACTTTTGTTCATACCGTGCAATTCTATAAATTTCTATTATCGTCGAATGGAAACGCTCTACAATGCCTGTCGAATTTGGGTTATGTGAAGTACATATATGCAAATCAATTTTGTACATGGCTGCCAATTCCTTCAGGAGTTCATTATTAAATTCCGTTCCTGGGTCACTACTAATTTTTCTAGGAACACCATACATTGAGAAATACTTAATCAACGCACGGATTACCTCGGCTGTAGATTTATTATTAATCTCTATTGCTTGTGCCAATTTGCTAAAAGCATCTACGATGGTCAGATAATAGCGACTTTCTATAGTAAATATATCTATAAATACTTCCTGGAAAGGGGCATCTTGCGTCTGCGTTAACTCGATGGTTGGTTTTAAGGGTTTTCTATCATACTTGAACTTTCTACAGGCTTCACAACCATTTATGATAGCTGACACGATCTCTTGCATGTTAGACCAAAAGTAATTTCTCCTAATCCTAGTCATAGTTTCCTTTATTCCGCGGTGGCATGTCTTTCCTTCGTGATGTTTCAACACTATTTCTTTCTGCTCACCTTCATCATCTACATACACAACTCGTCCGGTACATTCATAAAACTCTACCATGCCTTCCTTGAACAATTTAATAATTATTTCGTTAAATTCTGTCCTATGCATGTCATCTTCAAAATAAATAAAATATTTCGTTTTAGGCCTAATATATTCCTTCAAAAATTTCTTTATTAGTTCCGCGTTATTTATTGGCAAAAATACTTCAAGTACTTTTTGCTTATCTCGTGACAGATCTTGTACCTGCATATCGTTTCTGAGCCACGTGAAGACTAGAATTTGATTGGGTTTGGTGTCTATGGCTTCGTTAAGAATGGGAATGCCCTTGTGTTCTAATTCGGCTGCAGAATGTGCTGTTTCTGTACTACTGTTTTCGGATGGAATGGGATTTTTATTGTGCTCCATTTCTGAATCTGTGTCACTAATTGTAACTGTCTCTACTACACTATCCCTAGCTCTATTTGCCAAATTTTCTACCCGTCTATCAATTTCTCCTAAGTGTTCCCTCAACATACGCTTATGTTCAGTCTCGTCTACGTTTACGTTCATAGAAACGTCGTCACTTCCTAACGCATTTAACTTTATCCTAGATAACGCGTCGGCGTTCGTATTCTGTTTCCCGTTCTTATAGATGATTTGAAAATCATATTCCTGTAACCGTAACCTCCAACGTGTTAATTTTGTATTTGGCTCTTTCAGGGAATACAACCATGCCAACGGTCTATGGTCAGTAAAGATGGTGAATGTATTACCATAAAGGTAAGGCCTGAAATGCTTAACAGCCCAAATAATAGCCAAAAGCTCTCGCTCGATGGTACTGTAGCGAGTTTCAGTTTTCCCTAAAGTCCTACTTGCGTAAGCGATAGGTTTGTCATTTCCTATGGTGCCTTGGGATAACACTGCTCCTATGGCAACGGCAGATGCGTCCGTAGTCAAAATATACGGCTTGGATGGATCTGGGTATTGTAATAGGGGTGCGTTTGTAAGCAATTCTTTACATCGTTCGAAAGCGTTAATGTATTTTTCATCTATCACGACCTTTTGGTTTTTCCCTAAACATGAAGTTAAAGGCTTTGTAATTTTCGCAAAGTCCTTTATGAAACGCCTGTAATAGCCAATTAATCCCATAAAGCTCCTAATCTCAGTCTGTGTCCTAGGCAAAGGATATTTCAGAACTGCCTCTATTTTTGCGTCGTTAGGTTTTAGTCCTTGATCGGTGATGGTATGTCCTAAATATAGAACTTCCTTACGCAAAAATTCAGATTTGTCTAGCTGAACTTTGAGGTTCGTAGCCCTAAGTCGGTCAAATACAGCTCGTAAGTCTCGGATGTGCTCCTGCAGACTTGTACTGTATATAATTATGTCGTCCATATATACGAGACAATGGAGTCCTTGAAGTCCTCTTAACACATTGTCCATAGTTCTTTGGAATGTTGCGGGGGCCGTTTTAAGGCCAAATGGCATCCTCAAAAACTCGTAATGTCCGGCTTCAGTACTGAAAGCTGTTTTTTGCCTATCTTTCTCGTCAATCTCAATCTGATGATACCCATTAGCAAGGTCAAGTGTCGAAAAGTATTTACTTTTACCTAGTTTGTCAAACAAATCGGTTATGTTTGGCAACGGGTACTTATCGTCGATGGTAATGTCGTTGAGGCGTCTGTAGTCCACTACCATACGGAATTTTTGTTCACCAGAAGCGTCTAATTTCTTGGGCACCAAATGGACAGGTGCATTCCAAGGTGAATATGACTCTACAATTACGTCATTTTTCAAAAGTTTCTCTACTTGGGCTTTTATTTCCTCTGTCTGTACAGGAGGTTGCCTGTAGGGCTTTACATAAATTGGGTCCTCGTTTTTGGTGCGAATTGAATGCTTTACCTGATTAGTAAAAGTTAACGGCAAATTTTCGGTGTAAAATATGTCTTTGTATTCGCTACACAAATCGCTAATGTACTTTCTTTCTTCACTATTCATGTGATCTAGTCTCAGCCTAGTCAGGTTTTCTTCAAGAATTTGGTCTACTTCTATGTCTGTCATATCTGTGTCTGTCGTATTAACTTTTGAACTTTCGGAAAATTCTGTAACCTTAAATGGGTCCGTAATGGTCAAGGTCATTGCCTCTTCGCGCGTATTTTGGATAATGGTGGTGGCATATCCGTTATTACAGCTTACAATAGCTGAAGGCATCCTAACTCCCTCACAAAAATTTGTGAAATTTACAATAGCGTCCCCGGAGAATTGATCCGTGGGTAACTTCACTACCTGCTCGGTTCGTGCGTCTAATTCTATGACGTAACAGTTTTCGCTATGAATGGGGAGAGATGTTGTTTTAGTCTCTAGAACTGAATTTTTCAGATCGATAACCGCTTCGATTTGTTTAAGAAGGTCATTACCGATCAATCCGTCGTATTTAGAATCCACGTTATACACGTAAAACCTGTGAAATTCGTTACTATTAAACGATGGCATAAGTGGGATTTGGACCACCTCATCATGGATACTCGATGCATGAGTACTGATAACAGTAAATTTTTCACGGTACATATATGGCTCGAAGTACATGTGAGCTTTACGTGGGCTCAGGAAAGATCTGGTACTACCCGTATCAATCATTAACTTTGCATCTATTTCTGGTATATATACATATGGTAATATCAGTTTTCCATCACAATTTAAATATACTACTTCGGGTTTAGTGGCGAGGCTTTTATGTGAAAATTTTCCATTTTCTCATTCACACTCTCTACATTCACCTTATCATTCACTTCAGTATTTTCGCTATCATTCACTTGCACACATTCATTCATCTCATTTTCTACATCATTTTCTTCTTCTTCCTGCCAATAATATTCCTGACATGCATTTTCATCATAATAACTTTCATAACCATCACACAATTCTAACTCATTTAATTTAAATCCGTATTGTTGTCCCTGACCTTGAGGTTTCATTGGGGGTGCAGTACGCATAGTAACGTCAGTGTTCGTCCTAGTTGTCGGTGTAGTCTGTCTAAAATAATTTTGAGTAGGCATTAGGGGCCTGTATCCAAATTGTTGCTGAGGTCTCGAATTAAATTGAGACGGTGTCATGAATCGCTGTTGTGCACCAAACGGTTGCGTTCCTAACTGGGGTCTGTACCCTAACTGTGGTGTGTACCCAAATTGTGGTCTGTATCCTAACTGTGGTCTGTACCCTAACTGTGGTCTGTACCCTAACTGTGGTCTATATCCGAATGTAGGCTGAAGTCCAAATGGTTTTTGCGAAAATTTTTGCTGGGTGGCCTGCATCGGCATGCTATGTGAACTATTTGGAACACCAAATTTAAAATGTGTGGGTTGTTGCGAGTGCGCCTGAAGCCTTGGTGTTGCAATTTGTTTTTGGAGTTTGTTTTTCTTATTATATTTTTCGTAAAAGTTGACTTCCTCGAGGACATATTCGAGGGCTTTCTCTAATGTAGGGGGCATTTTTAGTCTCAAAATCTGAATCAAATGTTCGGGTAAATTGTACATGAATACATTTAATGCACTATTATCATAAATGTTAATTTTTGCTTTCTTAGTTTCCGCGCATGCTAACTGGTTTACTTTGGAAATTAAAAGTGCCCTAGTTGATTGGATTCTATTACAAAAATCTAAATAATTCTCGCCCGATCTAATTTTTAAACTCTCCAATTCGATTGCAATGCACTCTTCACTTCTGTGGTCACCAAAATGTTGGACGAACAAACTTTTAAACTCTAGCCATGTCTTAATATCATAACGCTCGCTTATAAGCGCCGCGGCATCACCTTTTAGACGGCCAGTAATAGTATGCATAACGTAGCTGTTTTGCTCTGCACCACCATGGTATTGTTCTATTATATATTCACATTTTGATAAGAACAAATTTAGGTGACGTTTATCGCCATCATAAACAGGGATCACCTTTATCAATTCATTTGGAATTATTTTAATTGTAGCCATTATTTCACTTTCTATTAAATTTACAATAATATATAATATAATACAATTTATTTCTATAATACTATTATTAAATCACTGTTAATTTATTTCAAATATTTAAATTTATTTATGTAATATTTTATTTTATTTAAATTTATTTATTTCTTATTTAATTATATTCTTAAATTAAAATAATTCCACACGATTTTGAGTGATGAAATTAATTAACTATACTAGGGTTGTATATAATGATTTTAATTTTAGGAAAATCATATACACGATTATTTCACACAATATACGGAAAGAAATTCGATTTCACATATATCACTATAAAAGGACAAAGGAAGGAGGCGAAATTTGACTCACCAGCTGCCCTGCATGCTCCAAGGTCCAAGACTTATCAAATTTGTAAGGTTCTCGGATTTTTGCGTACGCGCACACCGCACAATCGCGCACTGCGGTTTTCTCGATTTTCCCGAGTTTTTCGCGGCGACGACGATACGTTTGCGTAACTAGAAAAATCCGCTCCGGCTGCGCCAGATAAGTTTGGGCGAGAGTAATATTAATTTTTAAAACAATTTTTAAATTTATAAAAAGAATTTAATAATTATAAATGTTACAATGTGACACGCGTTACAGAATTAGATGTAGGACGCGGAGTGAGTTCTTTTGTCTCATGGTGGCCCTCGGCCACTTTCTTATCTATGCTGATGCCGGATAGCGTGGGCGACGAGTTATGCAGTCGCAAATATGTTTTGACTACCTATCTGTTGGGGGTCCTGCATAACTATATAGAAGGTTTTTATTGCGTTTTGTTATTAGTATCGCGATTTTTGCATTTAACAATGACAAGTCGCGTAAATACTAACTTGTTAATTAAACATCAATATAAAACAAAATAAATAGGAATAATATTACGTAGTGATTTAATTATACATTTAGAATACACTCGTACATGAATATTAAAATAAATAGTGCTGTTCTAATTTTATACGACATGTGTGAACATACTCTGGATGTGAAACCGAAACGCAACTTTGCCTAATCTAATTCATTTCCGCCGTCTCACGCTATTCCACGTCATTCTCTGGAACGATCATCACTGGTCGTGGCGTAGACATTACTAAGAGAGCGGCGTCCACGTCCATATTCATCATGATGTGGCCGCACGTCCTCAAATCCCGGAAGAAACGTAAGTGTTTCGTTTATTCCATTCGTGCAGACAAGCGCATAGCTTAACTATGCGTTCCGCCAACCTTTTGAAGATGCATCGAAATTCAACATCACCTTGTTTCGCTTTTCCATAGCGGGTCTTGGGTTACGGCCCACCTGAACACGCCCACGATCCCGGCTTCCCTCACGGCTCCCCGAGCAAATCGATCGCCGCTGGCGCTTCCAGCGAGCTACCCGCCCGACACCGGCCGCGCGTCAGAAACAGTTTTGGTGCATCAGCCACTTCAATCAGTTGATCACCAATCATCACATTCATCATACGAGGCAGCCAATTTAGAAACGGTTTCTGCGCAGCAGCCAGTTCAACCAGGACAATTATTTGACTTTAATGATCCAATAGTCAAAGCGATGATAAATGCTAATGTAAACAACATGCAATAATGTTTTAGTTAAGGTTTAATTTGTTTTTGAAAAATAAATAAATGAGTCACACGTCATGTATTATTGAGTTAATTAACTTTTACTTACTTGAAAATATTCGTCCAAAGCTTCAGAAATAGCGTCACAAACTTCTGGTATAAATTTTGATATAGAAGCTTTAGATATCCTGAAAAATACTGATAGCAGTCTGAATGACATTCCTGAGCTTAGGAAACACAGAGTTGCTTCCAACTTCACCCTTGCTGCTATGGCATCTCTCATCAATGTGTCTTGACGTTCTATTTTTGTTTTTATCAAATTTAAAAGTCTTTCGACTTGTTCAGGTGTCACTCTCATCACTGCTTTATATTCTCGGGGGTCTTCATGGTAAAGCTCGTTGAGAATCATACGTGTTGCCCCTAAAGATCTTCTAGCCATCCATTCTCTAATCCAAATCCTTTTCTTACGCTCTTTTTTCTTATATTGGCTATGGTTATAGATATTTTCCAATTCCTGACATAAAATTGTTGTCATAGAGCGTATCACCGTTTTTTTTATTAAAACAAGTTCACTCGACATCGCGACTCGACTCGGACTGAGCAGTAGCTAGGTGTGGTGTAGACAGCAAAGGCGAGCCGAGCTACTGGCGTACGAGTAGACAAACCGAGTAGCTGTCTACTGGCCAGGCAGCAGCACGCACTGTGTAAACGAGCCATTACTCTATTTTTATCGGGCGAGTAGCGCCTCCCACCACGCGTCCGTGCTCACTGGTTCACCGACTAAACAAGTCCGAACATGTTGATTAGTCGAGTTCATTAGTGGCCGCCAGGCGATAATATGTTAGTACAAATTGCTGGGAACAGCAAAAAAAGAAATCCGCCTAAATTAAGATCGCCATAAAAATATATACAGTCGTATTCAAATAACTATATTTTTATTTTAGCAGTATTATAATAGATATTGTTGGAATCCTGAAATTAGAGATGACGCTACTAGCGTTTAAATACATTATACTTCCAGAGATGGCGCTACTTACGTATAATTTTATTAGGATTATTTTAAAATAATACACACATGCCTGCCACATTTGTGCACATAAAAGCAATTAAATAATTATAATTAAAATAACTAAATTTGAAAATTATCATATTATTGGCAAACATACAAGTCTATATTTTTCAACCGAATGGAAATGTCAAATCTTTGCAATGTCAAATGTCAATCTGTGCAGATTCTAGGTGACAAACAATTCAAACTCAAATAACTGCCACCTACATTGGTGAGGTACGTTATTTTTGCGTTGATAATTATTGTTATTGTGATAACTTTCAATAAATAATCCCACGCTGTGTTTGTCGAGTAGAGCTTGCCTCCTCCGAACCAGCAACGACTACGTTTTGGATTGTTTGTGTTGTTATTACAATTATTGTGAGATAGAGACTCCAGTGAACAGTTTTTTATTAGAGCTATAAGACTCAAGTGAATTGTTTTGTAATCATGTCGTCTTACCGCCAATGTTGTGTACCAGGCTGTGTATCCACTTCAGGTATGTAAAAATCATGCTAATTTTGGACTTTGGATAGATCCGTTTGAATTAATCGAATTCCGATCTCATGTTTTCCTATTTGTTTACATTGTACCTAATCTATGATTGGAATACCTGATTTAGTACCTATCTGAAATTTTAAGATGTCTGAAACATTTTCAATTAACTCTTTAGTATATAAACACGATTGGGACATGTTAAAAAAGCCTATTAAGGGCCTATTTAAGCCTTTTATCATTTCACTCCATAATTTCCTTTCCAGGTGCCAGGGCCATTATCATCAGGATATGTAGGCATCAGTGGGTAAAGTGCAAGCACAAAACAAACAATCACTTCTTTGTACATGGTTTATTCCTCAACTAACATGTATCAGAAGACGCTGGATGCAGGTCGCTTCCAAACGGTACATATGGAAGTCCAAAGGGGAGGCCTATGTTCAGCAGTGGACGTCCAATGGCAGAGATGATGATGATGATGAACATGTATCACAATTATTTTACTAAGGGGACGGTTAGAACCGAGCAGCGAGTTCAGGGCACCGATCTTAATAAGAAAACCAAATAAATAGCTATTGCACTCTACAACTATTAAGCACAATCAACCCATCATGTTCCACCAACTTCCTCTCCAAGAATGCATAATAAGATTGCCTTCAAAGTCAATATTCCATTTTTGAAGATGGTGCCTCGACCACGCTCGAGACAAGTGCTCTGCTCAGCAGAGTATTGAATACATTTCAAAAGAGTTCCAACTATAAGTCATAATCCAGCGTTCTGTGACATATATTTTTTATACAAAGATGTAATAAGACTTGATGGTAAGAGATAATGCTGCCCATAATTATTACACTGCTAGGTGAACTGCACCAACATTAACTTAAGAGTCATAAGATGTTAAGAGATCTTATACAATTGTACACTCTCTCGCTCACACTAAAAAAACATATTTTGAAAATAAAGAAATAAAAAAAGCAATTAAAAAATGTATGTTTCAAAAAATCTCAATCCCTTTATTAATTTATCAAGCAGAGAATCGTAACTCATCTGGACTGCCATAAAAGATCAGAAATGTTCAAAGAGGGTTAAAGTTCTTTCAAAGTTCCTCCAATTATAATAATATATCTAAATATATAAAAGGAAAGAGTAACTGACTGATCTTTCAACGCTCAGCCGAAACCGCTTCACGGATTGGGTTGAAATTTATAACAAAGACAGGTTTTATGACGTTGACCTCCGCTAAGAAAGGATTTTGCCATGAGGGCAAATCTGCGAGCTTAAGCTAGTTATATCTAATATATTATGTATAATAGTCGATCTCCTGCAAAGTAATTTTTTGGCTTGCCTAAACTAAAGGTTATATGTTTGTGTTTATTTGACTCTCAGACTTACCATAGTTTTTTTAGTACTACGAAGTAAGAAGACGAGCAAGACACTCTCCTGATGGTAAGAGATAATGCTGCCCATAATTAGTGCAGTGCTATACAGGATGTCGCGAAGGCTTTTTAAAAGTAAAGAGATCGCTCTAAGTGATAAGGCCTACGTTTGGTCTACATTGTAGACCAAATTGCTATAAATATATGTAGTTCTGTAAAGATAATATTAAATTAATATAAGATAATTTTAAAAACAAGACATAATATTAATATTATGTCTTGTTTTTAAAATTATCTTTCTGGATACAGTAAAGAGTTTTTTATTGTATTATAAAAGGAAAATAATTCTGGGTGCTCTGCGCCTACGCTTCTTACTTCAGAGTTATAAGATGTAAAGACTCTTCAGCCCAGTAATCTCGCTAGCGACAGTGCCCTCCTACCGAAGTACAGTAATGTTTGCACTGCTCAGGCGGTAGAAAAACTGCTTCTGACTTGACCTCCTGCAGAGGAAGTCTATCCCCAGTAAGATTAGTGTAGCATAATCTAGTTATTTAATGTTATACCTGTCTGTTTTCAGGATTGTCAGCTTTGAAATTTACTCATAACAAGCCAAAAGAGCAGCTACCATTACGGCAAATACAAAATTTGTCAGTAGATGAACCATCAACATCGAAAGGTAATCTATTGTTTTTGAATTAAAATTTATAAAAATAATAAATTGTTTAAAATTAATGTGAAATAAACCGGCCAGGTGCGAGTCGCGTCCTAGATTATCGCACCAAGAGTTCTAGTTCATGAGGATAAGTTATAATAAAAATATGAGATTTTCCTGAAATTGAACTCATTTGGACTGCCACAAAAGATTAGAAATGGTCAAAATTGGTTAAAGGTCTTTTGAAGTTCCTCCAATAATAAAATACATACCTAGTCTATCTCCTGTAAAGGAATTTTTTGACTTGCCAAAACTCCAAACAAAAGTGATATATGTGTTGGTGTTTACTTGACTCTCTGACTTTTCATAGATTAGTGAAGAATAATTTAGTTACCTAGTTAATAGTTATACATATCTGTTTACAGGATTCTCATCTATGAAGTTTACTGAAAATAAGCCAGAGGAGAAACAACCATTAGGACAAATACAAAATTTGTCAGAAGATAAACCATCAACAACGAAAGGTAATCTTTTGTATTTGACTTAAAATTTATGAAAAATATAAATTGTTTACCTCGCCTCCCAGCCGATTGTTTACCTCTAGTTATAAGTTTTGTTATCATCATCATCATCAGCCTATGGACCCTCAAAATACATCAATAACTTTTTTTTTACAAGCTTTATATTACTTTCACCTGTCTGTTGTCTGTCAGTCTGTCTGTCTGTCTGTCTGTCGGTCTGTCTGTAATCAAATCTTGCAAGTTTGATTTGACCCACTTCCCGGTTTCCAATTGAGCTGAAAATTTGCATGCGTGTGTAAATCGGATGACAATGCAATATTATTTTGACATGGAGCTGATCTGATGATGGAGCTGGAAGGTGGCTATAGGAACTCTGTCATTAAACAACGCAACCCCATCGAGTTTGGGCTCATTTGATTCGTCTTGACGAGTACTATATGATGCAAGATGGTAATGATAATTAAAGCTTGTTTTTAAAAAGTATTTTTAAAATTTCACTTGTTATACAACGAAGTAAGTTGACCAGCAAGACGCTCTCCTGATGCTAAGAGATAACGCTGCCCATTATAATATTAGTACAGTGCTACTCAGTATTTTATAAAGGTACAATACTGGGTGCACTGCGCCAACGCTTCTTACTTGAGAGTCATAAGATGTTAAGACTCCTCAGCCCAGTAATTTCACTAGCTACAGTGCCCTTCTACCGAAGCACAGTAATGTTTGCACATCACTGCTCAGGCGGTAGAATAACTGGCACTGTTGGGGTACCCACCTAGCCGACCTCCTGCAAAGGAAGTCTACCCCTGGTGCATTTTATTTTGTCAAAATAAATATAAAAGCATGCAGTTAAAAACCAAGTCTGTAATAATACTAGGATAATTGGACCAACTAATGCAGAAAGCAGTCATATCGCGAGATGGTTGCTTATTGAGTTACAAACACTGTCATACTTAATTCAACATTGCGTTTCTTTTGCAAACAGACACATTTTAATGTCTTTATTGTTTCCCATGATACAACTTATTGAATATGTCGACTTGTTAAAACATTAATAATATTAATATTACAGATGACTTCGCAATGGATGTTGACATGGCATGTGTATCATCTGAAATGACATGCAAAACGTCCTATGAAGGCAGCATGTCATCCATTCTAATGGAAATTGATAAGGTGACCCCAGGTAAGAAAAAAATCTCATGCAAACCGCCAATTGTAAATAATATTATAAATTAAATTTAATTACTTATTATGTGTTTATAATAATTACAATTTTAATTGTCGTTTTTTTAATTATTTTTTTAATTTGAAATTGCAATATACAAATAAACACAAATTGTAATTAGTATTGTTACATTGTAATATATAAAATTTGTGAAGTTTTATTTAATTTATGAGTACTTATGTTATTTTCAGGAAGTACAAAAATGCCAGTTTTTGGAACACGCAAAAGACGCGTAAAAATGACCCAAATAGAAAAAGATTTGTACAGCAAATTAATAGCTGTAAAAAGAAAACTATGTAAATACAAGAATGTCATAAAGAAGAAAACCTTCGAATTAAAATCTGCTCAAAAACTATCATCAAACCCAGGCTTTTTAAAAGTCATGTCTGACTTGCCTAAAGCTGCAAAAGTCTTAACTTTGTTGCAGTTCCGTGAATTCGGAAAAAAAATGAAGGGAAGACGGTTCAAATTAAATGAAAAAATTATCGCCCTCTCAATCATGAAGCAGAGCCCCAAAGCATATCGATTTTTAAGAAAAATATTTCTGCTGCCGTCGCCCCAGACCCTAATAAAATTAATACAGAGAGCAAATTTAAAGCCTGGGGTTAATGAAAAAATATTCTGTCAATTAAAACAGAAAGCAAGCAAAATGAACGCAGATGAAAAGTTGTGTATCCTAATATATGACGAGATGTCATTGAAGAATAATTTGACGTACAATGAAAAGAAGGACAAAGTGACTGGATTCGTCACTAATGGAAAAGAGACTCAGCAAATTTTTGCTAAACATGCACAGGTGTTTATGATCAGAGGCCTGATAAAAAACTACAAACAAACAGTGTCATACACATTTTCTGCTGGAGCAACAAAAGGAATGGAACTAAGCATTCAGATAAAAGAAATTATCAGGGAAATACACAAAGCTGGGTTACAAGTGATAGCAACGGTGTGTGACCAAGGGACCAACAATAGACATGCAATAAAATGCCTCATTGATGAGACTAGAGGCACATGCCTCAAACAGGGACAAAACCCGAAGGATAATGTCTTCATAGTTGATGACAAAGAAATTATACCCCTTTATGATCCTCCCCACTTATTAAAAGGCCTGAGAAATAATTTCTTAAACAAAGATTTGCAATACGAAATTGATGGAGTGATCAAAACTGCAAAGTGGGAGCATCTCGAGCTATTTTATAAAGAAAACCCGGGGTATAAAGGCATTAGGTTGGACCCGAAAATAACAGATGCTCATATAATTCGGCAAAAAATTGCCAAAATGAAGGTCAAATATGCCAGCCAAGTGTTTAGTGCTACACTTGCATCCAACATTGGATATCTGGCAGGTAAATGCTTTGTTTATATAGATAAAATGCTTGTTATTTTTCGTTGGAAAGATGATTTGATGAACATAAAGTAAAAATATCTACCAATTTCAATTCAATTATTAAAATTTCACAAAAATCCTATAATTGTTACACTTTGATGCTAATTATGATTGACAATAATATAAAAAAACATCTTAATTGTAAATAATAATTATATCTGCGTTTTTAAAAACTAACGTGAGTATTATCCATATTACTATTTAAACAACTATAGGTGTACCAGAATCTCATGGCATTTAAAAAAATTAAAAAAAAATGTTTTTCATATGGCAATGTCAACTATCACCCGTCAAATCAAAGTATGACATCTGTCAGCCGCTGCTGAGGCATTGTGAATATCTTCCTGAAATTTGTTGTTTTTGTGAAAATGTCGAAAAAACCACTTCGATCTCAAGCGAGAAATATTGTTTACAATGTCTACCGCAAAATAAAGGAAGAAGAAGGTGTAAATCAGACACAATCTTTTATTTTAAAGCGCGTGGTAGAGTTGACTGGTAAGTTGGAATGAGTTTTCTTGATACTTTTAATTTTTATTTAATTTTTCTTACGTAGGTTCATAATTGTAACTGCTTTATAGGGATTTCCAGTACCACTATACGGCGAATCGTGACTGAAGGTACATCGAATGATGGTGTGTTTTCCACTCCTGGTAAAAAGAGGAGAGGGGGGAAGAAGAAAATCAACTTAGACAGTTTCGATTTACAGTTGATTAGGAATAAAGTAAACGAATTCTATACAGTTCGGAAGGAAATTCCTACAGTAAATAAACTGTTACAAATTCTTCGACAAGATATTGATTTCAACGGAGGGAGAGAAACTCTGAGGTATGAAAAATAATAATTAAGTGATAATCCGTCTTACTCTAAATCATATGAGGAGACCTGTGCCCTATTACAGTGGGACGTATATAGACTGGTGATGATGATGAATGACTAAGTTATCGTTTGAGTAATGTAATGTAATAATTTTTATAATCTTTTACAGACTTCTACTTAAGGAGATTGGTTTTGAGTATGTTAAATGCCAATCAAAAAGGACTATTTTGATGGAAAGAGATGACATAAAACTACAAAGATACAAGTTTTTGAAGCGCATTAAGGAAAACCGCGAAGCTGAGGAGCATAATAAATTGGATGTGATTTATTTAGATGAAACTTATATTCATGGTTCATGTTCTGTGAACAAGTGCTGGCAAAGCAAGGATATTGCAGGTCCATCTAAAAGTATATCACTTGGTGCGAGGTGGATCATTGTAAACGCTGGTGGAGAAAATGGCTTCGTACCAAATTGTTGTCTGATTTACAGGTCAAAAAGTGTATCTGCTGACTACCACCACGATATGAATAGGGACAATTTTACAAAATGGGTGAAAGAGAAGCTAATTCCAAATCTGACAAAACCTTCACTAATTGTAATGGATAATGCTAGTTATCATTCCGTACGTTTGAACAAACCGCCTACACAAGCCAATCGTATCTCTGATATAAAAGAATGGCTCCGTGCAAATGATTTGCTTTATGATGATCTTTGGCGTAAATGTCAACTACTTGAAGTAGTGAAACAAAACATGTCTGCGCCCATATATGAGATAGATGAAGTATTAAAATCGCACGGTCACGAAGTTTTAAGGCTCCCACCTTATCATTGCACATTGAATCCCATAGAAATGATTTGGGGTATAATGAAGCAAAAAGTAGCTGATAAAAATGTAAATAGGCCTGCAAGTGACATAAAACTATTAACAGAAGAAGCTTTCTCACAAATTGGTGCAGAGGATTGGCGAAAATGTTGTAAACATGTAAATGAAATTGAAAATAATTTCATCAAGCAAGATAAAATAATTGAAATGCAGGAAGAGCGATTTATAATAAATACCTCCTTATCTTCATCATCTGATGAAGATGAAGATGAAGAACAACAAATGCAAGTAGAGTTCTTGGAATCATTTTCTAGTTCTGAATGAGGTATTTAATTATTTGTATGGTGAATTATAACGTAATAAATGATTACATAAAGTAATTTTGGATTGATTTATTTTCCATGATATATTTTCTATGTTAAGAACCCGATGCATTCTTCATACACAACTAATATATACTTCACGTTCATTTATACATATTAATACTACAAATATAAATAAAAATTAAACAGTATCAAGATCGTTTAATCCAATTTCCCCAGTATTGCCCACCACAAAATTTTATTTCCCCATTTGCCATGAGATTCTGGTACACCTATAAAACTCATGGATATTATGATCGCAGCTAGGCTCGCTGCTATTATGATATCTGTTCTACCACTTCAACTCTGCTCTTGTTTCATGTATCGCAATAAATAATCAATGTTATTTTCTATCACTTCAATGTCCTTGCAAATTATATTAAGTAATTTAGTAAGCATCACATGGTATTGGAATGATGTACCTACTTACTGTTCACTAGCTTAAAACTTCAAAATTTATACTCAAATAATGTTTTTTTTTTTCAGATAAATCTATACTGCCGCCAGAGTGCAAAGACACTGCTGACTTGCTGCTAGTAGTAGATAAACTCTTCGACTCAGTGAATGGAAGCTTCCAAAAAAATAAAAGGTTTGCAAAACCATTACTAGGACCGGTCAAACCGAACTCGGTCCACCACACCGTGTGGAATGAAACAAAAAAAATATTAAAATCCATGATTTTTATTAATAGATATGGTAAAAAAGAATCTGTACCGACAATAGCCAATTGGGTGTGGACACTGGAAGGCATAGAAACTTTATTAAATAAATTAAACAATGAAAATAACATCACATCCGTTTGGATGCGCCACCTTAATCAAGACCCCATTGAAAATTTTTTCGGTGCCATCAGGAGCCACGGGTGCAGGAATACAAACCCGACTCCTGCACAATTTGAATCAGCGTATACCACGTTGTTGGTAAATAACCTGACCAGTGTCCACGCTCCAGGCGGAAACTGTGAGAAAGATTTGGGAGAGACATTATTTGCTCTGGTCGCGGACGAACAAAACAGAGCCATCGACGATCCTAGTGATTGCGGCACTGAGGTGGACCTGAATCAAATATTGGAAATAAATTTGGAATCATTGGAATCAAAGAAAGCGCACCCCAAAATAATGGCTCCATTAATTTATGTAAGTGGCTACTTTGTCCACAAGACAAAAAAAAATTACAAAAATTGTGCAACATGCAAATCCACCTTAGTGACCGAAGAAGAAATTGAATATATGCAATACAGAGAATATGCAGGTCGTCGCTGGCTTTGTAGTCCAAGTGAATCAATTATTGAAATCATATCCCAAATGCAAGACATCTCAATGGCAATTATTAAACAAAACTTAGAAAAAGATAATTTAAAATTATACATCAAAACTGTCACAATCATACTAGTTGACTTTGGCAAATTAAAATTATGTAAAAATCATGAAAAAAAGGTTCAAGATTATCTGATTAATTTAGTGATTAGATTTTTCCTCTACAATTATTGTAAAAGCTTAAATAGAATTTTGTGTGGAAACATCGATGTTATTGATGAAAATGATAAATACCAATCAATGGCCAAAGAAAGCTTTAGAAAAAGTTTAAAAATAAAAAAGCTGTAACGCAAATGGTGATGGTGATGGTGGTGGAGGAAGTGGTTTTGGTGGTGATGGGAGTGGCGGTGGTAGTTAGTGGTGGTGGTTGTTAAGTGGATGTAATTGACCTGAAAGATGTCTTGCACTTTATCAGAATTATTGCAAAAATCTCTATCTTATAACTTTCTGTCTCAGATTTTTTTCGTGTTTCCAGGACAATTATTACTATTTTATCATAATTTTTGACACAATGTAATGTAGTAAAATATTTTTACTATTGCATTTTTATCGCGTACAATCGGCAGACCTTTGCCATTTTGTAAAAGCTGAAAGTTTGTATATACTATAGCCCTAATCCTCAGATATGAAATTTGGGTGGCAGTGGCTTTAACAGCTAACAACTAACATGTAATTAAGTTTGTAATAAATTTGACTCTAAAATTTTATTATTAACAGTTTATTAACTTTCAACTTTTATAAACAAAAAAAATCATTTTCAACTTTTTAAGAAGCTGTGGCTGTCCCACTCGGGTAAAGTTAGATGTGGTGTATCCATTGTATATATATATATATATACTAGCAAACCCGGCGAACTCCGTTTCGCCACCAGATGGCTTCGTTTTAAATTTTTCCTGAATTTTTGCTATAAACCTCACGGAGCCCGAGACCTTTCCAACGAATGCAAAACCGTGGAAATCGGTTCGTGCGTTCTGGAGTTATAGCGTCAGGAAGGAAAACCCGACTTATTTTTATATAGTAGATTAAAAGTTTTCAGATTTTATCCCGTATTTAAAATATTATGTTAAGGTATGCCAAATTTCATAAACATAGGGTAACGGCAAGTTCTCTATGAATAGAAAGAAGAAAGAAAGAAAATACATTTATTCGGCAAACACACACAGCACAAACAATAAAAACACACCAACACAAAAAACTCAAAAACATTACATAATATACTATACATTAGCACTACATAAAATACACTTACAATTAAGACAATGAAAACATAATAATATTATAAATGAGATGATTGTGCATCGGCGTCCGGTGTACCCATACCAAGTGTGTGCCGCATGAGTCGCCGAATAGGTGCTAACTCAGCATGTGCTGGAGTGATACTCCCAGCGCTGGTTTTCAGTTAGCACCCATCGGTAGCGAAGCGTGGTAATTGCCATCCTAAATGAATAGTTTACAAAATTGCATATAGTTAAAAAATTTAAAGGTATATGGGAAATTAGAAAATAAATAAATAATACAAAGCATAATATATTATTTCCTAAGTATAATGGAGAGCATAAGTATATATATAAAAGAATAATATAATGTAAACAAACTATGTATATAACCCGCTATTAAATATGAATATTGATTTATTCAGAGGGTCAAAACATTTTTTGAAGGATAAACGGGTGTATTTTTTCGACTTAAAGTTAAAGTTCTTGTATTAGGATGTTTTAAAAAAAGTCTAAGTTCTAAAGTCTAAGGTTTAACGGAAATTGGGCCGCGAGGTCCCAGTTTGAAGCGGAACCCAAAGAACTTGAACTGTTGGGAACTTTGGGTTTGGGCGTTTGGTTCTGCGGATCATTATGTGATTTTTTTGTGTAATCACATTTTAACGTTAAATCCTTTCTTTTTTAATATTAGGTATTAAAAATAGAATAATAATAATATAAAAGACCGTGTAACGACGAAATTCGACAAAAATACAAATTCGCCTTATTATAATTTAAGTTTTAGCAATATAAAATGATATCGTGTAATAATGCTAACTTTAAATTACGTGGTTCCTGTTACCACCTTTCAGCTCCATTATCAGACCCTTGTTACTATATCGTATCAAAGTACTCCTCGAGACGAATCAAAGGAGCCCAAACTCGATGGGTTTTGTCTTTTAATCATGGAGTTCCTATGGCCACCTTCCAGCTCCATCATCAGACCCTGGTTACTATATAGTATCAAAGTACTCCTCAAGACGAATCAAATGAACCCAAATTCGAAGGGGTTTTCACTTTTAATCACGGAGTTCCTATGGCTGCCTTCCAGCTCCATCATCAGACCCTGGTTTCTATATAGTATCAAAGTACTCGTCAAGACGAATCAAATGAGCCCAAACTCGATGGATTTTGTCTTTTAATTACGCGTTTTCTGTTACCACCTTCCAGCTCCATTATCAGACCCTGGTTACTATATCTTATCAAAGTACTCATCAAGACAAATCAAATGAGCCCAAACTCGATGGGGTTTTGTCTTTTTATCATGGAGTTCCTATGGCCACCTTCCAGCTCCATCATCAGACCCTGGTTACTATGTCGTATCAAAGTACTCGTCAAGACGAATCGAATAAGCTCAAACTCGATGGGTTTTGTCTTTTAATTACGCGTTTCCTGTTACCACCTTCCAGCTCCATCATCAGACCCTGGTTACCATATCTTATCAAAGTACTCATCAAGACGAATCAAATGAGCAAAAACTCGATGGGGTTTTGTTTTTTTATCATGGAGTTCCTATAGCCACCTTTCAGCTCCATCATCAGACCTGGTTACTATATCGTATCAAAGTACACGTCAAGACGAATCGAATGAGCCCAAACTCGATGGGGTTTTGTCTTTTAATCACGGAATTCCTATGGCCACCTTCCAGTTCCATCATCAGATCCTGATTACTATATAGTATCGAAGTACTCGTAAAGACGAATCAAATGGACCCAAACTCCATGAGGTTTTGTCTTTTGTTTACGCGGTTCCTATGACCACCTTTCAGCTCCATCATCAGACTTCAGATCACTTCCATGTCATAAAATTATTGCATTGTCATCCGATTGCCGGTATGCGAAATTTCAGCTCAATCGGAAACCGTAACTGCTAGGTAGAGTCTAGTATTCTTTTATCTGTGGTAGAGTGCTTTTCACGAAAGGAGTTCTTTTTGCGGGGCGCCACTATCGCAAATTTTAAAAGTTAGCATATTAAATAACTTTTTAACACCTCATAATTTCTCATGTGTAATTTCTTTATGAGACATTTTAGTTATTGACTTTATTTTTGGTTTAAGTATGGACCAACTAAGGGCACAGTATAAGTTGCATCAAAATCGGTTCAGTGGTTTTTATGTTATGAATAATTAAAATGTATCGAAATCAGGAACATTTCATAGGAAGCGTAAGGTCCAGCCAATGGTGTGACGTCACGCGCTCTGATTAGCGTTCATTTATTTTATTTATTTTCATCCCTATTTAACCTCAAATTCACGATCCACATAATTTACACAGTTCAACTTACCACCTTAAAGACAAATGCCTGCTGTTGAAATTTAATAAAAATTTGCCCAAAAACACGTATAAATAATTAAATACGTTGCCAGTATTAATTCGAAATAAGGTTGCAATAAAACTTATCAATATCCTCCGCGCCGACACGGCCATTACCACCTTAAAGACAAATGCCTGCTGTTGACATTTGCCCAATACGCGCGTGGTTTCCAATTGAATATTATTATATTATTTTTACTTTTTTTATTTCTTTTGAAATTTTTCCTGAATTTTCTTTGCTATAAACCTCGCGGAGCCCGAGACCTTTCCAACGAATGCAAAACCGTGGAAATCGGTTCATGCGTTCTAGAGTTATAACGTCAGGGAGGAAAACCCGACTTATTTTTATATAGTAGATATTGCAATAATATTCAAACCTAAACAAAACTGTTTTTCCTTTAGACATTTTGTTTACACGTTAGCCAACAAGCTACACCTAGCTTTAGCCGTAATATAATATAAATAGCTATTTTTTTTAGATATTTCAAATAATTTGTTCTCCAATGTCAGTTTTCCAATAAATCTATATTATTTTGAACGAGATGATTTTATTTTAAATTTAAGTTCCTCAGATACTGTTTCTTTACAATTTACTGCATTATTAGTTTGTTTCATTTATAATAATTTTAAGAATACACATGTTTCTTGGGTGCTTTTTTTGCTGTAATAATGTTAATATAACAACCAGTTTCTTTTCAGTTTAAAAAAAATTAAACTGAAAAGAAACAGGTACCTTTATAGAGATATACAATGTGTCTGTGCATCGGTGTCGGAGACTTAAGGGGGGTGAAATATAGGGATTTTTATTGACTTATCATCATCCCAATTTTTTCTCGGCGCCTCCATACTAAAATGGCAGCCATTTTGTTTTTTTTTTACTTTGCAGCTCAGGTGCCTTCACTGCTTTAATCATTGCTATCGATGTAGACGTCTTAGGAAGACAAAAGAGGTGTCATCTGAAAGCTAACAATGTAGACAATCAATTTATGATGCATTTCATTCAATATCTTTTTCAAAAAATAAGAAACAAGAATTAATCAACAAAAAAAATGCATTTTAATTTGCTTTTTTTTAAGTTTTTTATCTTTTTCGCGAAAACGAACCTGTTAAGCAATTTATTTTTTATTGATTTCTAAAAGTATAACATTTTTTCTCAAAAATAAATCTTACATCAAAGCCATAAGTAAAATAGTTCAAAAGTTGTGTTGGTTTAAATATGACCCTTAAAAACTTATGTAATAAACACATGTCAAACAATAGACTCCAGGCCCCTGATTTCAGGTATAATTTTATGGGCGTGTCTTAAGACAGTTTTTTTTTTTTTTTTTTTTTTTAATAATATGGCAACATGTGCATTTTGCCAGTGTCGAGTAAAATTCGTGAATGTTCACGGGATATTAAATTATGGTCTCCACTTTCGTGTTTTGCCAGTGTCAAGTTAAATGTTATTTTTTAAGTAATAAGTTAGTTAGTCAGGTCGGAGTCAGAGTGAGCTTAATAGCTCGTCTAGTCACGTGAGTCTTCCAGTAAAATGGGTGGAATTTTACTGAAAGTTCGGAGGAGTTTTGGAGGGGGCACCAAAATTCATATTTCAGCACCATATCACTTGCCTACATCTGTGCACATTCAAAAACACTTAACACGCAATATTCCACCATTATTACACGCTAACAATCAAATTCTACACGATTATTAAGCAAAAGACGTGGAGCTAATGATATGATCAAGGCTTGCCGCCAAAACTCCCTTAAGACAGTTCTTCTTTGTGACAACATGTTAGAGAGAGACGTGTACAGGGTTTGAGTGAGACAAAATTTGGGTCTACTCAGAATAGGACGCACTGACAGGTAGTCGTCCCTCGCCCGGCGTTGTGATTACATTCTTATCTGCCAAAGTTGCTGTGCATTGTATTTCTTAACCTCTCTTGTATTTTGGACTACAGTTTTGTTAACTTTCGCTATCTAAAATGGAAGAGCGTCGTTTTTCAAGCCACGACGTGGCCAATATCCATTTTGTCTATGGATTTTACAACGGGAACGCGAATGCCGCTGTGAGAGAGTATGCGAGAAGATTCCCCAATAGACCTACGCCGAATGCTCGCACGTTCATCAGATTGCACTCGAATCTCGCCGAATATGGAATTAGAAGACCCGCTAACGAACGTACTCGTTTGGTATCTCCGCAAGAGGAAGAAGAGGTGTTGGAGTTAATAACGCAAGACCAACGTACTCGTTTGGTATCTCCGCAAGAGGAAGAAGAGGTGTTGGAGTTAATAACGCAAGACCCACGACTGAGTGTCCGTCGCATTGCGATTAGACTCAATTTATCGAAATGGACAGTTTGGAGGATTTTAAAACGGCAAGGATTGCATCCATTCCATTTTAGAAGAGTGCAAGGTTTAATTGGACCTGATGTCGCTAGTAGGACAGTTTTCTGTTCGTGGATATCACGAGAAGTGCGATCCAATCCCAATTTTTTAAACCGGATTATGTGGACGGATGAAGCAACTTTTACGAGAACAGGATACACAAATCATCGGAACGATCACTTGTGGCTCCCAGAAAACCCACACGCAGGGAGACCCAGTAGCTTTTAGCACAAGTTTTCGGTTAATGTATGGGCTGGAATGATAGAGGATATCTTAATTGGGCCTCTTATTTTGCCCGCTAATTTGAATGGTCCAAGATTTTTGGAATTCCTGCAAACTGAGTATCAAGACGCACTATGTGAATTACCATTGGCCTATAGGAGAAGAATGATACTCCAATTAGATGGAGCTCCGGCACACTTTGCGATCAGTGTAAGAAATTATTTAAATGACACCTATTCAACATGGATTGGACGAGGTGGGACGATTGCTTGGCCGCCGCGTTCTCCGGATTTGACACCCCTAGACTATTTTCTATGGGGCACAATGAAACAAAAAGTTTATGTTAACGTACCCAACACAAAAGAAGAACTTATTGAAAAAATATTACAAGTCGGGGATGAAATGAGGGCGGACAAAGCCATGATAAGAAGGGCTACTCAACATGTGTCGATTAGGGCAACTGCTTGTCTGCAACATAATGGAGGACATTTTGAACCATGGTTGTAATAGATTATGTAATATTACATTAATAAATAATTCAAAGTTTTATTTTGTTTTGTCTTTACCCAATCTATGTTAGAAATAGTGCTTTTTTCAATCATCATAGCTTCGAAACTATTAAACTTAGGACCTTGATGTAAAAAATATTTTAATGAAAATATCCTGTATTATAAAAAAACAATGAAAAAAAAATTGCTTAACAGGTTCCTTTTCATGAAAATTATAAAAAAATGCAAATTAAAATGCATCTTTTTTGTTGATTAATTCTTGTTTCTTATTTTTTGAAAAAGATATTGAATGAAATGCATCATAAATTATTGTCTACATTGTTAGCTTTCAGATGACACCTCTTTTGTCTTCCTAAGACGTCTACATCGATAGCAATGATTAAAGCAGTGAAGGCACCTGAGCTGCAAAGTAAAAAAAAACAAAATGGCTGCCATTTTAGTATGGAGGCGCCGAGAAAAAATTGGGATGATGATAAGTCGATAAAAATCCCTATATTTCACCCCCCTTAAGTCTCCGACACCGATGCACAGACACATTGTATAATGAGAATGCTATAGATATAGGTATGTATATGCAAACAAAGTTGCCATCCGTAAACTACAGAGGCGCCACTGCACGCTGTACCCCGGTTTCGCCCGAAGATAAGTCTCTATTACTATATATAAAATGTACTCTTTGGTGGCCGCCAAAATGTCGTTTCGCTGGAGTGAAAAAACAACTTTAAAATTTGTTTCCAAATATGTAGAACATGAATGCTTGTGGAATATTAAGTCCCCGCATCATAAAAAACAAACAAATGAAACAATCGGCATACTTGGATTTAGAAAATACAATGAATATACCTGGATTTGGTGAAAAGGAAATTAAATTGAAAATTAAAAACATCAGGTTAGTGAAATTTTAATATTTTATGTATTTCAAAAGCATATTTAATACTATGATACAAAGAGCTCTTAATTTTTATTAATTTATTACTACCTAGTGTTTTTAGAAGAAGTTTAACTTAACGAGATTCATTCTTTTTTAGATCGACGTACTCACAGGAGTTAAAAAAAATAAAGGACTCCAAAAGTTCAGGCGCTGGGACTGACACCGTTTATATTTCTTCAGTAAAATGGTTCAGTTTATTGGATGCATTTCTGCGAAACTTAACCTCAATGCTGACACAAAGTGAAAGTAATTTGGTAAGTACCTACCTATCTATTTATACACATTATTACAGTACAATAACTATATGATTATACTCTATTGTTGGTGGGCCGGTAGATTTTTAATGTATCATTCTTGTCTGCCAAGGGACAGATCCGCTTCCGACAAAATAATTTGCATATCTCTCCCGACGATCTGTAGACCTTTGAGATGAACGGTTACTTAAAGAAATAGGTAGCGGTTGCATTCCGAGAGACTGTGGCTCATTTCTCCAATTGCCAGGAACAATAGTTCCTGCTTCAAAATGTTCTGTGTCTACTGTGTATTCATACTGTCTGTTCTGTAATTTTGTTTGTCGGAGCCAATTATGTAAAGCGCAACACGTCTTTACTATCTTAACAACTTTCTCAGGACTATAGGGCATAGGTTTCTCAAACACTCTGAATCTGGGAGCTAGTATACCGAAAGCATTTTGGACTATTCTTCTAGCCCGAGACAAACGATAATTAAAAATTTTTTGCTGTAGCGTTAATCGATTTCCTGGAAAAGGTTTTAATAAATATTCTTTCAAGGGAAATGCATTGTCACCAACTAGGACATGACCCTCTGGTAGAACACCGTTCTCTAATTCTTGGTATAAACTACAGTTACGAAATATGCCTCCATCAGAAACCCTTCCATTACACCCAACGTCTATATAACTAAAGCAATATTTATGATCTACAACAGCCATTAAGACAATGCTGTTTGTCTCTTTGTAGTTATAGTATAAACTTCCTGATTCAGGGGGTGCCTTAATGACGACATGTTTGCCGTCGATTGCTCCACAGCACCCAGGAAAGTTCCACTGTTCTCGAAAACCATTTTCAATCATTTTCCAGTCTGTAGTAGTAGTAGGAATCTAAAAAAAAATGTTCATGTATACTATTTGATAAAAATAACATTTTGTTTGTTTCAGGCTTCTAATATATCACACACTGATGATACAGATACTGAGCAAAATAGTACTTTAGTGGATACTTTTCGTGAACCTACACCTCCTCCACCTCCTACAAAGAAGAAGAAAATCGCCCAGCTCTCGAGCATGGTTAGCTAATTAAAAGAAATAGCTGACTCTACAGTCGAAGAAAATGAGTTTGACGTCTTCGGTAAACACGTCGGTCTTCAACTGAAATCTTTGCCTTTACTATTGACATTAGAAGCACAAGAGCACATTCAACTTTACATAAATAGAATTCGACGTCAGCACATTCAAAATACATCTGAAGAAAACAGAATTACCAGAACGCCACAGTCGTCACATGCTGCTCAATCACCATATTATAGTGATTCATCAATATGTTATAATGACAACATTAATTATAATTTGGAAGAGCAAGCAACTGAATGTATTTCCTCGACCATTTTACCTACACATCATTCTGGACACGTTGCAGATTATCAGCTTTCCTCAAATATGTTTCCATCTGGCCATATAAACAATAATGAAACGCAGAGTAACGTTACAGTTACATCAAATGACTTAATTTTCACAGCAATGCAGAACGCTAAAGTTGATAATCAAAAGTGATGGGACCAAACAAAATACTTATAATAAAATTAATGAATGTTATACCTAACGATGTTAAAAATGATTCTCTTAATAAATAAATATTTCATAATAAATCTGTTACAGTTATTTTATCTTACCTTGATAAATTCCATTAATGATTCGTAGATTGCTTCACAAACTTCTACGATGAATTCGGAAATAGTTGATTTTCCGAGTCTAAATATATGTGTGAGTGTCCTTAAACTACATCCAGTAGCAAGAAAGTATAGAACTGCTTGTAATTTTGTAATTGCAGGAATAGCACTTCTCAAAATTGTATCTTTACGCTGAATTTGAGTGTGTATTTTCGTTAACAGAAAATTCACACAACTTTCGGACATTCTCAAACTATCGAAGTATTCTTTGGGATCTTCCAATGCTAATTCCTTCAGAAGACAATTAGTAGCTCCTAGTTTATCTCTTCTATTGATCCATTTTCGTACCCATAACTTCTTTTTCTTAATCACACAAATTTCCACCTCTTCTAATATAGCCGTTACGATTAGCTTAATCAGTTTATTCACTCTATTGCGTTGCAGCCCGTTCATTTTGCGAGAATACCACTCACTTGTGTACTATACTGGACTGTAATGCGAACGATTTCAGTGCAGTAGCGAGTAGTTTAGCCACTAAATGACACGTTACTCTACTAAATTACTAAAGTAGTCCGAACTAGGCTTAAATGCGAAAGATTTTTAGGCAGTAGCGAGTAGGTTAGCTACTAAATTACTCGTCACTATGCTAAATTACTAAAGCAGTGCGAACTATGCTTTACAGACACATTTTTAATAAAAATGATAAGTAGCAACAATGTCAAGTCATAATGCCAACAGCGACTAATCATACAGAGCTATTACCAAGCTATTATCACAAAATATTGTCTTTGACACTAATACGAAAATAAACAAGAGAGGCCGATCAGAGTTATGGCCAAAAATCTGCATTTCTCATGTGAACTGGCCAGAATAGTCGATGATCTCACCATAAAAGGGTTCAAAATTTTAGATGCCGTCAATAAACTGAGTTGGAAGGATAAACAACCACTGAACATGTTTATTCTGTCATTTAATAAAGACGAAGACATAAAGAAAATATATGAGATTAGGTCTAATCTGGGCTGCAAAGTGGAAATACATTTGCTTATATCTACGAAACTCATACCGCAATGTAAAAAGTGCCAATCGTATGGGCACACACATAAATAGGTACTGCTCCATAGAACCTCGGTGAAAAAAAGTGCCGAGAAACATTTCACCAAAGACTGCTAGAAAACAGCGGATGCAAAACCAAAATGTACACATTTTGGTTTTGCATACTGTGGTCTCTACTGTCTTCAATCTCCTGTAGCTCTCAAAGATCGTCATTAGCTTCTTCAAGCAGTTTTGGATATTGTCTACAAGAAATACCTCGAAATGCGAACAATAAACTCGTCCGAAAAAGATGCACTGGGTGTTATGCCAATACAAAAAAATGAAGGATTATTGGCGAGAAAATCTAAGCCAGTACACACTGAGTGCAAACGGTGTGAAAAAAGCATTTTGTTTAGAATATTATATCAATAACAACGAGAGCTATCGGGTTTGGTCTATGCCATCTTAGATTCATAGCTGTCTCATACCATGAAATAACCGTACCGAACATGTACGCTCAGTACCGCTTTTTCCTCGCCGTTTGAAGCAAAATTAGAAAACATGAAACACACTGCTCAAAATTCACGCAATTGCTGCTCGAAACACAGAGCAAGCATAAACTGCCGAGTCAACGCAGATCTGATGCATGTTGCGCAAACTGTTGTAGTTGCGCCAGAGCCAATAAAGAGGCTGATCAATTCAGTGAGCATCGTCCACTATGACGAAGGAATTTACATCCCAACGATTGCAAGATAATCTACCAATGATAGAGGAAGATTCATTCCGAGAGCGGAAAGTGTTTTATTTTAAAATTTACGGCGAACGGTCGAAGCACTGGCAAACCCTCTAACTCTCTAACGTCAGAGCGATATCGATGCCGCTTTGAAGAGAACAGCCCTATCCCAGGAGCTATATGGTACGATCACTTGTTCGCCGACGCGTACAAATGATGCCAACACTAGCAGGAGATTCTTCAATAACCCAGAATCACAAGCATAAGCTATGAACTGATTTTTAGGTCGAAAGTTCTATTAGAAACTATATCAAATGGTCACGAAATCGACATAGCAAAATATGATGAATATGCATATGATACCGCAAAGTTGTACACATAATTGTATGGGCACCCAATAACTCCGACCATGCATAAAACATTGATGCATGGAGGACAAATAATACAACATTCTCTACTTCCTATTGGTCAGCTATCATCACAAGAGGCAGCAGAAGCCAGAAAAAACACTTCCGATCGTATCGGCTTCATTTCGCTAGAAAATTTTCAAGGTGTCCAATTTTTTAATGCGAACAAAACATTATTGATTAATAATATTAATTCTGCTCATTCAATTAATGGTAATTGTGAAAAATATGATTATAAAGAATTACAATCAATGAAGTTTTTATATTATGAAAGCAATCTTCAAATCCTCCTGATTTAGCATCTGTATATTATTTTAATAGCAGCTATGAGTGCACTATACGTACTGTACATGTCCGTACTCCGTACTGTCCTGGATCCTCACGTGCATTTAGTAACCATGGCATGGTCAAGGTACATATTATTATAGGCCATAAACATAAAGGAAGGAGTTCTGTGCCCCTCGTTTCAGATGCAAACCATCCCATCCCTCGGGCGTATCAGTTGCCATCGCTAATCACCTTCCAAGCTTTGAAGGCATGACTTCTTCATTTCGAGTCGATCGGCTATAAGTTATAATATTATGGGAACCCTGCAGTTGCTGAAGGCATGACAATCTTCGCGCATGTAGAATGGAGAAATGCAAGGGTCGATCAAAGATTAGGTGCCAAAAATGTGATCTCTATCTGTGCCTCACGAGGAAGCAAAACTGTTTTGTTGCGTATCATTCCAAATAAAAATAGATTTAAGTCTGATTGGTGCAACCATTGAGGCCGATCTAGAATATTAATTTTTTGATCTCAATTAAAGAATAATACTGTGACGTGTGACCCGAACACGTGTGGCGTGTAAATATTATATTGCCCGATTCAAAAATATGCAACCTCAGTTCTCAATCTTATTCTAATTTATGATGTTAATGTCATAGAGCGCTTAAAATAACGATAAATGGGTTCTCTCACGATAAAAACATTTATAGGGAAAATGTACAGAAATGTTGAAAACAATGCCGCAATTTCTTGCAGGACTAGAAATACAGGTTTTAAAGCGATGTTTAAGCTGCAAAGGAATTGGCCGAAGAACTAGAAATTGAACCAGTTTTTAAGAGCAACAAGAATACGATGTGTTAAGCGTCAAGCGAGTAAAATTGCACACGATGACTTACTCGTACAACTTAGCCCGAAAAAAAAGAGGTTGAGTTTTTAAACTCTCCTTCGGACCACAATAATTTCAGTCAATGCCAGGTTCAAACAGTTAAATGAGTACTCGGAATCTTGGTTTTTTCTGTACAATATTAAACAGATTCCGAAAAAAAAACCCGACCTTGTCATCAAACATAGTTTGGTTGCATGTTGTGTGATGAACTCGTAAGTTTGATATCCTATTTGCCTGATCAGAATGTGGTAACTACTGTTTTTGTTTTAAATTTCATCAAAGGTCGTAATTTAACTGCATCCAATATATAACGAACGGTATTCAGGAAACGATGTAAATATAAAAAAAATACCACGCTCTGTCATGAGCCAGACTGATTACCTGTTTTCGAACACGTGTAACGGTCCGTACCACTCCCCCTGCCAGCAAGCGTCCTCTTGCGCCCGCGCTCCTTTAGCATGGGTGAGGCAGTGAGACGGATTTCGTTCGCGTTGGGAATAAGTCGCATCCAGGGGTAGGACACTTCCATACATTTACGAATTTTGTATTTTTTTTTAAGTTTAGCTCCATCTATACTCATGCCCTGAGAATAATCTGACCATTTTAAAAAAAAAGCTCAAAAGAGGGCGCTAAACTAAATATAGAATCTATGATTTATTAATCCTAGTAAGGAGCCAAAAAAAAAATGTCAATGTCAAACTAAATATGACGGCTAGAAATAAGCGGCAGGTGACGGTCAGTGTTGCCGTTTATTTAGCGGATTTTTACAATGTCTAGCGGGTAAACAAATCGTTTTAAATTAAATTAAATTTCTTTATTTATCAGATATGAATCTATTATGTTTAAAAATATATAAAATTATTGACAGATTATTAAAAATTAATGACCACATGGCATTTACTATCATCAGGTATTGCTTGTTTGTACCTAAATTCACTTATGCTTTCCGATGTTGTCCATTGTGGAAACACACGCACAGCACACAGCTTCTTGTAAGCTTAGACAATGTCATAAAGAATACACTGATGTCGGTCCTGAATTTGAATTTGGATGACAGGGCTTGGTCTCAAGCCTCCTTGCCTATCAGGTTTGGAGGCCTAGGGGTCCGCAAAATTTCTAGTATTGCTCTCTCGGCTGTGTGTTTAGCTTTTGGCGGGAAGTCTAAAGATATTTTAGTAAGGATTTTCCATCAATTAAATAGACGTATGATTATGACATGACTAGACGCGTTTATGATGCTTGATTTTTATTTATTTTTTACTAGATTATTCTATTTTTACTGAATACTCTTAAAACTTGACAATGGCAAATACACTAACATGTGAGTCAATATAATATCTCTTGCTTAGAATGCGGAGAATAAAAAACAACTGAGACATCTAGCGGATTTTAGGAAAATATTTTTTGAGATAATCTAGGGATTTTAAAATTAGTAGAATGGCAACCCTGTTGACCGTTATTTTTCACTTCGTTTCGAGTTCAGTAATGCAAGTTTTGAGATTTTTCTTGATATTGTGGTTACTGTTTGATTTTCGTTCGATTTATCGCCTAGCACGTTGAGTTGAGCTTGTCCTCCTCCGTCTAGTGTTGAAACTTCGACCCGAATATAATACTACGCGAAAAGACGCTATAACAAATTTTGTTCTGGTGTGGTGGTTAAAACTTTGTGAAAAGACACTTTCAGTGATTAGCTGGTGGTGTAATATCATCAACTAATATGCCAAGGACCTGTCTATTTGGATGCCACACTGCAGGTCAGTAATAATTAAGCTTGATCAGAACTAGCAACGTATTCGCCCATCCATGAATTTATAACCTTAAACCAACTTTATTCTTTCAGGTCTCAAACTGCATGTGTTTCCAAACCCTGAAAAGGATTTGGAGAGGTTTAAAACCTGGATCACAATAGTAAAGAGTTATTTGAAAACACCAGATGACTATGAGTTCTATATAACAAAAAGAGTTTGTGATAAGCATTTCACTGAAGATTGCAAACTCAGAAACAATCGGATAAGTGTTGATGCAGTACCAACTCTTTACTTACAAGGTGTGTAAATTTTCTTGAAATTGAAAGAAATTTGAAATAACCATGTTTATACAATGTCTGCTTGGTAACTGAAAATTTAGGCTTCTTGTTTTATATCAGATTACTTAAAATTAATTCTATCAAGGATTATGATGATGAAGATAGTGCAATAGTGTGTAAGCTAGTGTTGTTAATTTTCAGGTCATTCCTCGGGGATGGAGAACACTGCAGCCCATGAATTACCAACACTGTCTACACAAATATTGGCTCAAACCTTACAATGTAAGTTTATACTGGCTATGAGTAATGCCATAACTAGTTACCTAACTTGGTATATTGTTCAATCATCATTATTAAGAGTATTTTATAGCACATGTCTCGCTTATCAATCAGTATTTAAATGTTTGTATAATTGTCCGATGATAACTTAAGTATCATTCACTCAATATAAATCAATTTATTCTGCTTAACTCAAGCAGGCGGCCCGCCTGATGGTGAGCGGTTACTGCCGCCTATGGATACCTGCAATACCAGGAGTATTGCCAGTTGCCTTAATTATTGTAATGAGGTTTTTGTCATGCATTTTTAGCTTTGTCAAAATTATTGTGATTGTAAAAAATTTAAATCAGTCAAGACCATAATGAATTCTATCTTATTTCAGGTCCATCATCCTCAACTTCTGCCATGGTTATTGACCATGATTATTGTGTTCCTGTGACCAAAGACAGGCTTTCGGTATCGCGTAAGAAAATGCCTTCTGCTCTTATCAAGAAGCTAAAGACATCTCAGCGTCTTATAAAAAATTTGAGACGTGTAGTGTGCCGGTTGAGAAAGAACACAAAATCTTATAAGAACAGACTTCTGAATGCGGAGAAGTTGCACAACACAACGGATTTAGCAAGAGTGACCAGAAACATGTCAGCACCTGCCAAAATTTTCACAGAAATGCAATTTCGTGAAACAGCCAGAAAACCAAACGCACGTCGTTTCAAGTTGGAAGAAAAGGTTTTGGCTCTTTCGCTCTATAAGAGAAGTCCAAAAGGGTACCCATTATTGTCCAAAATTTTCACACTGCCCTCAGCCAAGTCACTGAAAAGACTGTTGAGTGACATTGAATTGAAAACTGGAATTAACCAGGTGGTTTTTAACAAAATGAAACAAAAAGTTCAAGAAATGCAAACTGAAGATCGTCTGTGCACATTAATATTTGACGAGATGTCTCTTACACCCCACGTGCATTATGATGCATCAAAAGACGAATTGAAAGGTTTTACAAATCAAAACAAAATTGCCGACCATGCACTGGTTTTTATGGTGAAAGGTATAAATACAAACTTTAAACAACCAGTTGCTTACTACTTTACGAATGGCTTAAAAAAATACCAATTAAAGGAAAAAATTGCAGACGTGATAAAAGCAGTCCAAAGTACTGGACTTATTGTGCTGTGTACTGTATGTGACCAAAGCACTGTCAATGTCAGTGCAATAAATGAATTAGTGGGTGAAGCAAAAGAAAAAAGACTAAGAAAGGGAAGGGAATGGCAACATGATTACTTCGAGGTCAACAAAAAAAGGATAATACCTCTTTATGATGTCCCCCATTTGTTGAAAGGACTGCGAAATAATTTATTGACAAAAAAAATGATATACACAGATTTCGACGACGAAAAATAAACAAAATATGTTAAATGGGAGTATCTACAGATGCTTTATGCGGCCGATAAAAGTTTTGGGGAGTTGAGATGCTTGCAGAAAATAACAGAGGAACATGTAGAACCCACAAAAATAAAAAAAATGCGTGTGAAAACAGCTGCTCAAATATTCAGTCACAGCATAGCAGTTGCAACTGAACATTTGACGGCCCGAGGGAAACTGCCTGAAGAGTGCCGAATGTTAATACCAATATGTTTGCTGATAGACAATGTATTTGATTCACTAAATGTATCTACATATCATATACCAAACGGCAAAATATATAAGGGTCCTGTAAAAAGAACCTCACCTCATCATGAGCTGTGGAAAAAAGCAAAAAAAACTTTTATGAGTATGAAATTTGTACAGGTTAAGAAAGTAGGTGATAAAGTGAGAGTTCTTGAAAAAAAATACACCATCAGTGATTCATTTTATTAAGACCATTGAGGGCATGGAAGTAATATGCAAAATTTTGTCCCAAAAATTTAACATAAATGTCATGTTAACGAGAAATTTCAATCAGGACCCAGTCGAGAACTTCTTTGGAAATATCCGGAGTTTAGGTGTACGAAATAATGCACCCAATAGTATTAATTTTGAGGGTGCATTCAAAGCACTATTATTAAATAATTACAATTCTCCACACTCAATCGGAGCAAACTGCGAAGAAGACAACAACACATGCTTACAAACATTACATTTTTTTGTGAACGAAAAAAAAGAAAAAACAACTCCGGATGTTTCCAAGGAAAATATTGTAATTAATAATGAAATTTTGCTATCCCATGAACATATTGAAGAAGACAATGGACAAAGAAGTTATGTGTGTGGCTGGGTCCTGACCAAATGCTTGCAACATATTTCAAAATCTTGCAAAACATGTAAAATTGATTTATTAGGAAAGAAAACTCAAAGAAATGCATATATCAGAGCCAAAGAATATTGTAAAAATAAATCATGGCTATGTTATCCTGCAGAAAAGGTAGATAATTACTTCCATGACCTGCAGAACATTGTAAATGGATTTTTGAAAGAAGATGTCCCTAAAAAAAATTTAAAAGAAAATATAGTTATTGTAACTAATGTTTTAATTGATCATCCTTTTACGTGTGAAACGCATAAGGAGAAATTAAAAAAAGGATGTTTGACAGCAAATCAATCAATCTGATTGTTTACAGTTGGTGTAGGTCTATTAACCGTATAATAACTGGAAAAATAAGTTATGAAGGTGACGATGAAACAAAAAACTATGCTCTAACATATTATAATAAGCACAAACATGTAAAAAGTAAGAAGTAATATAAAATAAATCATCTAATTTATCTTTTATTCTTTTCCTAGAATGATCTCTTGCATTTAAGTATTGTATTAAGATCTGTATCAACTAACCATTGCTTAATTTTTAGGTTATTTTAAACAAAATAATTGGCTAATTTGTTCAATTTTCGAAATTTTTACAATCATTTTTTTTTTAAATAACTAAAAATTAAGCAATGGTTAGTCGAGACAAGCACAAGTTATGTAGCATTATAGGTATGTAGTTATATGTATCCAGGGTTATTGGTAAAACAGTACATTGGTGCATAAGTGCTTACTGGGGATGTCATTAGCTATGATTTTTGCGCTTTATATCGTCTATCCCAATTAAGAAAGTAGCAAGTGACATTTGGGCCATCGTGACTTTTTTACGTACATATTAATAAAATGCTTAGAAGATTGTAACCACGTTGATTATTTTTTAATTTTTTCATTTATTTCGGAGATTTATAAGTTAACAACGTCGGAACTACACACATGTTCGCTTAACAGTGTAGCAAAACGCGTTCCAACCCTATTAGCGGGACGCGGGGGCGCGCGTATCTGCCAGTAACGACGATGTTTCTGGGTGAGGTGCACGCTCGCACGTCCGTCATCAAAATATTTGTTACGTTTAAAATCGATTGTTACAATGGCTAATAATAGAGCCAGACGAATATTAAAATATGTTTTGGAACCTGAACAAGCCGAACCATGTATAGAAAACAACGAAGAAACCAACCCGGATTTAATTAGAAACGGATTAATTGAAGATAATGGTAAGTTTAAATGAGGTTTAAATGTGTTTATGAATTAGCAATTAACTGTCTAACTTATTACGTTGATACTTTTATTTATTTTAATATAATATCCACTTTTACTGTCTATAAAATTTTAATTATCTTTTCCGATTAACAAAGTCGGTAGTGACAGATCCTACCAAGTTAACGGAACATTGTGATGTCGCTTCTGTAGTAACTACCACTACCGACAATATTAATGGTACTTTCATATACACTTAGTGTAGTATGTGTCACTACCAACTTTCTTACCAGGATAGTTTTTATTTTCGTTGTAGTATCTGTCACATTCGTCATTTTTAATTGTTTTATGCATTTAAAATTGTGTAGTAAGCAGCATAAACTCACATTATTTGCGTTGTAACTAGGTATCGTTGGTGACTAAAATTATCAGAGTTTACTAACACTAGTACTAATTAATATAATTTGGTACAGGAGCTACCAACACCGAGAGAACAAGTATTTTGATAAGAATGATTTTTGACACTTTACCTTTATAACATAATAATTTACGGATGGTTTCAATTTTCCAGATCACAGCTCATCGTCTTTGCCAGAAAGTTTCAAAAATAACGAACTCATTCATCTGCAAGATTTAATTGGCGATAGTCTTGTTCTGACAGACACATTTGAAATCCCATCTAGTCTGCTGTCACCTTCATCTGTTGATCTAAGCACTACTCTTGCGTCGAAAAATGTTAACGAACCTACTACATCAACAGTAAGTCTACAACAAATTAACAATATTCATAGTATTGAAACTTCTCAAGATTTAGGTCAAAATTTAGATCTAACACCATTACCGTCTCCCCTTGCTGACGAACACGTCGTCGGATGCCGTAGCAGCTTTTGTCCTCAATGTAGCCTAAGTGGGAGCAATGATGAGTTAGATACCGATGTTCCAACACCATCAACAGTATCGGTGTTAAGTCCAATCACTCCAAGACAACGAAAAAAAACATATAAGATTGACAAAGGAAAAAAAAGACTGATACATAAAGAAAATTGGTTAGTCGTGCAAAGGAAAGCGTTGAAGAATAGTGGTAAGAAATTTATTAATAAGTCAGGAAAAGTAGTTGAAGACAAAAACCTGAAAGGTCCATGTAGTGTAAAATGCCGCCTAAAATGTAGAGAATTATTTTCGGAAGAAGCACGTATACGTATTTTTGAAAAGTTTTGGGCACTTGGAGACCGTAATTGTCAATGGGATTTTGTTTTGAAGTATACAAAAAAGACTCCAAAACGTCGTCAAACCACAGAAGTAACGAAACATAATCGCCAAAATACATTTGTTTATTATTTACCCGATCAAGACAACCAAGTAAAAAGAGTTTGTAAGACCATGTTTTTGAATACTATTTCTACTAGCGAAAGATTAGTGACTACTGCTTGGAAGAAATTTGATGGCGTTGCTATTGAGAAAGATAGACGTGGCTGTTATGACCACACACGGAAAGTCATTAATGATGAAATGGTTAAAAGTGTAACTGACCATATCAAATCTATTCCCTTAGTCGAGTCACATTATTGTAGACAAAATTCAAAAAAAATGTATTTGGAAGGTATTGACAGTGTTTCTAAGCTTTTTAGTTTGTATCAGGATTGGTTTGACGGAGACAAATATTCTACAAAAGCACAAACAAAACGGCAATATAGAGACATAGTTAATAAACATTTTAATATAGCCATTCATAAACCACACAAGTGAAATTTTAAAAATACTTTTTAAAAACAAGCTTTATTTATTATTATTATCTTGCATCATAAAGTACTCGTCAAGACGAATCAAATGAGCCCAAACTCGATGGGGTTGCGTTATTTTATGACAAAGTTCCTATGGCCACCTTCCAGCTCCATCATCAGATCAGCTCGATGTCATAAAAATATTGCATTGTCATCCTATTTACACACGCATGCAAATTTTCAGCTCAATTGGAAACCGGGAAGTGGGTCAAATTAAACTCGCAAGATTTGATTACAGACAGACAGACAGACAGACAACAGACAGGTGAAAGTAATGTAGAGTGTGACATGCACAAATCGCTTCCTACTTTAATCTTGAGTAGAAATCACGTATAGCTAAGTTGTCATCTCAAACCACGTACAGAGATAAACATCACGTTGTCCAGTGTCAACACGGAAGAGATCATGTCTTCTTTAATTAAACTAGTTGTAAGATAGGTTAATCAATAAAGGACAGTCATGGAGTAAAGTCGTATTTATTCCTCCGTCTCCACATCCCTACGTTCCTGCAAGCTACACCAACATACAATATTTCATGGCGACCCTGCCAGTCCACTCCATGTGATACCACATTTCATGAAGACCCTGCCAGTCCTAGCTGCGTGAATACGACATTGCCCGCACCATGTAATTCGTCGAAGAGACTGCCAGCTGTCTCCGGGTAATTCAACAGCCACCGCCTCGAACGAAGACGAAACCCCTGCCAACGATGCCAGTCCTGCCAATCCGCGCTATGTAAGTTCGACGCTTCCTCGACGAAGACCCCGCCAGCTCCCACAATGTAATTTCCAAGATGACTTCACCAGCATCGCCACGCCTCACAGAAGCCATGCCACCGAGAGTTTAGTAAGATACCACGACGTCCAGCTTTGAGAACGAGATGGCGAACTTCTACCCCGAGGAAGAGGTTGCGACCACAAAATGCAAGCGGCTCAGCATCCGCCGACGCCGCCAACAGTGCCAAGACAAGCGAACGAGCGATGTCCAAGGTGTTCCCGGCCCACGCAGCAGCGCCGCAGCCGACGCCAGCTGCAGCCCCGCCGTGCCAGAGCAGCGCCCGCCCGGCCCGCCCGTGCTCTACCCCAGCCCGAGACACATCATGCTGCATAGAGATGCCCGTGTCCAGCTAAGTTCTAGACATAATAAGCCGTTATCATAATTTTGTTTTTTTTTTAATTTATTATTTTATTATTGATATAATAGTGTGTACTATAGTTTAAAGTAACTAAAGACTTGCGCTAATGTATAATTAGAATATTAAATTTTGTTTGTTATAAGGAAACCCTATAAATAGAGACTTTTGCCCATATCGCGCAACTGTAAAGAGAAGTATAGTTATTATAGTCAGCAGTATGTTAGCAAATCGCGTATATGTCAAGGTTAACGTGCACTCGGAATGCACTGAACAAGCAGTTTTTGAGACTAATGAATTTATGACTAATTAACGTTTTGTTTTAAATTATAATACAAATATCGTTGTAGAGTTCGATATGGATAAACGTAGTACAATGTAGCTATTAATTGATAAAGTTGCAAGTTTGTGTTTTGAAATATGGCAACCAATGAATTAGTCGAACACTACGCGTTTTAAAGGACATATTATGTCACGATAAAATAGGTAGCAGAGAAATAAGCAGTAGATAGTTTGGTTACGGAAGATTATTTATGTAATATGTATATTTAGAGTTTTTAGTATTATGAGTTTTTAGTATGATGGTATTAGTGTTTACAGTGTAATTTTACGTGTTGAAGAATTTGCCACGTTTAGCAGATGGAATATTAGAATTTTTTTTTTCTACCGTTATGAAGCATTAATTAATAATGCAACGCAGAGTTTGCGATTATTGAACGTAGGAAAGATAGTAATGTGGATATAGGTAACGGAATAATGCAACTGCAGGCGCATTAAACCGTCTCCTGATTACGTCACAAGGTTTGAAAGTAATGCATTAAACGGTATATCGTTATTAAGAGACATCAGAGTAGGAGAATGCGTAACCAAGATGATGACCAACAGTCAACTGACTCTTCTTCCGACCAAAGGATTGATCACCCTGCGGCCGTTGAAGTTCTCAGAAGACCGAAGGACATTCTCGAGTTACGATTTTCAGATGGTTTTCACGAAAAATGTTTGAGAGGTTTCAGTAATAGGTATATTCTCATACGTAAATAATTGTATTATGCACCATCGCTTTATGCGGTTTCTCTTTATTCTCGATCGTAATCGACCCTACGGGTGTTAGCGAGAGATTTAGGAAATGTGCAATACATTTTTAGACGCAAATTATAGTACTCACACATATGCAACATCGCGATACGCGGTTTTTCTTCATTCTCGATCGTAATCGACCCTACGGGTGTTAGCGAGAGATTTAGAAAGCTTGTGCAAAGAGTTTAATGTTTAGAAATTACTCATAATAAAGAATAAGAGTAATGGTAAATATAATTTATAATATTGTTGCATCATAGGTTGAAGCAACATCAAATAGCGTCTCCACAATTTTTAATTGCGGAAAAGTAAAGAGAATTACAGAGAAAGACGAAACCAGAACAATATTAAACGATTACCATTTTATACCAACTAGTGGACATGCAAGTATTAATCGTATGATAAATAATTTTTAAACGCGTTACTTTTGGCTAGGAATGACGAATGACGTCTTTAAGTACGTCACAAGGTGTAAGAGATTTTAAATACAGGAACATAAAAAAAAAAATTAGACAATAACTACAACTGTTAATAAATTCAGCATTCGATAGAGTAAGTTTAGATTTAGTGGGCCCCCAAGGTATAGATAAATATGGTAACAAGATATGGATAAGTATGGTCAAAAAAGAATTTGTTGTTATGTAAATGTTGATAAGTATGGTAAAAAATAAAGAATTTGTTGTTGTGTAAACAAAACTCTGAAAGTGAAATACGACATGACATTTAATACACTTAATTATAAGCCAGATGATTTAGTATTGTTAAAAAATCAACCAAAATTAGAGAAGTTATACGTGCCTAGCCTTTGAAGTTGTTGAAATGTTAAACCCTAATGTTAAGATAGTTAAGAACAATAAAGAAGTAATAGTACATAATATAAAGAATACAAAATTGTTAAAAACATAGACATAATATTGTTATGCTTAGTTACATAATATTTTATGCCTACTGCAGTGTAAATTTAATTAAGGAAAATAACTTTAAATAGGTAAATATTTTAATAATAAATATTGTAATGTTGATGCTGCGACAACGTGGACACTCTTGCTTTCTATATGTAATTTTTTTTTGTAAAAAAAAAGGGGGAGTGAGGTACCCTGAAACTTTTAGGGGAGTTGTAGAGTATGACATGCACAAATCGCTTCCTACTTTAATCTTGAGTAGAAATCACGTATAGCTAAGTTGTCATCTCAAACCACGTACAGAGATAAACATCACGTTGTCCAGTGTCAACACGGAAGAGATCATGTCTTCTTTAATTAAACTAGTTGTAAGATAGGTTAATCAATAAAGGACAGTCATGGAGTAAAGTCGTATTTATTCCTCCGTCTCCACATCCCTACGTTCCTGCAAACAATACTCGAACATACAACATTTCAGTAATATAAAGCTTGTAAAAAAGATGTTTGTGACATTTGTCACGCATTTAGTAATAAGAGTAGAGGAAATGTTACCGAAGAAGATAGAAAAGTTTACGAAGAACACTTAGAAAACAAGAAGGTAGCTAGACAACTGAAGAGATCAGACAAAGAGGAGGCCCATAATCGCAA
Source organism: Hemithea aestivaria (assembly GCA_947507615.1). Classification (NCBI taxonomy): domain Eukaryota; kingdom Metazoa; phylum Arthropoda; class Insecta; order Lepidoptera; family Geometridae; genus Hemithea; species Hemithea aestivaria. Next base: position 13,296,929 of record OX382341.1, on the reverse strand, counting down.
CGATGTTGTAGCAGCCACATTTGACTTCCAAAAGGTGCTCACCACGCCTCATGGAGAGGTGAGTATTTTTTATTATAAAAGAAAATTACCGACGCTGAACTTCACAATTTATAACATGTCAGACAAAGTAGGCATTTGCTACATGTGGCACGAAGGGATAGCCAAAAGAGGTTCCAATGAAGTGTCCAGCTGTTTATTACATTTTATTCAGGAACATTCTAATAAAGGAGTAAAGGAGTTTCGATTTTGGTCGGATAATTGTGGCGGTCAAAATCGCAACAGAATTGTATTTGCCTTTTATTTGGTGGCGGCGAAGAAATTTAAAGTTAATATTACTCATAGGTTTATGGAAAAGGGCCACACTCAGAACGAGGGTGACAGTGTTCACTCCACAATAGAAAAAGCCAGTGAAAGAAAATTAATCTATACGCCAGAAGAGTGGTATTGTTTAGTACGCTGGGCCAAAGTTGAAGGAAATCCTTATATTGTAAAAGAAATGACAACAGATGATATTTATGACTTTAAGGCAGTATTAACTGGTAAAAACTGGACGAAGGATGTAACTAATGAAAAAGTGCGTTGGAATCAAGTACGGGAAGTAAGAGTAAATACCCAGCAGTGCGATAGACTTGAATATAAGTATAATTTGAAAGATCAAGCGAAAACTATTATTGTTTTACGAAGTGGCAGGCGAAATAGTCAAAGGTTTCAAAGAGAATTTGATGTTAAAAAAGCTTAAGACGGGCCTCTTCCTATTTCATACGATAAATATAAAGATTTGAATGATATGTGCAATAGTGGCGTTATCCCACAAAAATACCACGATTTCTACTTAAGTCTACCGCATGTCCCAAGATCTCAAAGAAATCAAGTACAAATCCAAGAAGTCGAGACTGAGACTGAAGACTGATTAAAATAAAGTCCAAACATTTTAAAGAGATTTATACTTTTGTTTTTTGAAGTGAAAACTTCTTTAGCGGCGCTGAGCACTTTTTTGTATGGGTAAAAACTTTCAAACTCGCGTCAGGGTCACGTGATGCTGATCGAAAAAGCGTAAGATCGAGGGGAAGGGAGAGGAACTAGTATCTCTCACTCTTTCTACCGTGCTTAAGTGTGCTGCTCTGTGAATTTGGTTTAACTATGTCAAATGATCGCAATTTTAGCACAACGAAATACAAAACTACTATTGATGCGGTCTTTATTAGACACTTAAATAGGTTCGAATCAAAACTGTTTGTTTCTTACTTCAGTTATCATAAACCAATTGTATCAGTTGTAAAAATTTGGGATGATGATTCTGATAATAACGATGGTGTAAAAGTCGTCGAAATTATGGATGGAAGTTGATTTTTCTGAGAGATAAAATTTAATGTAATATATAAATAACGATATAATATTATAAATAACAACATATAAATTGTCATATTTGTGTACGATAGCGCAATAAATAAACATTGTATTCTACCTCATAAATGATAGTATTTTTATACTTATAATTAAACACAACGTTAATATTGAAGTTTTCACTTCTGCCGGCACTCCCGGAGTGCTACCTTTTTTTTTTTTTTAACTTGTTTTTACTAGATACTACTTACTAGATTTTAATTACTTATTAATCACTATTGTACTCGTAATTGTTCCTAATAGAATAAGTTCAATTTTCTTGTCATTACTTTTATTAGATTTTGATAATTATGAAGCATAAAATGCTTAATTGTTTTTTATAAATAACTTTTATAAACTTAAATACAAAATACATTTTAAAACTTTTAATAAATTAATTAATTAACACCAATTTTGCTTTATTTCAAATACATTAAGCTGAAGTCAGTCAGAACCTACAGAAAATTGAAAAGTTAACTTCATTTAAGAACGTTGTAAGTCCCACATCCTACATATTGTCAAAAATTCTGATCCATCAATAAAGTCGGTAGTGGCACTTCATACAATTTATTTTTTTAAGTTACCATTAAGAAAGTTGCAAGTGACTTTTTTCATTAATTTCTGCATATTTCTTAATTCTTTTTTTACTGTTTATTAAATCATATATTTATATACGTTATTACCAAATTTCATAATTTTATTTCAAAAAATAACAATACTGTGCACCAAAATATATTCAATTACTCGTACTGTAAAGTTGTCGATTTGTACTTCCGACTTTCTTAATTGGGATAGACGATATTATGTACCGCGAAAATTTACTAGATGTATTATTTCAAATCTGTAAATTTTCGCGGGACATAATATATAGCGTACAAATCATATCTAATGACCTTCCCAGTAAGCACTTATACACCAATGTACTGTTTTACCAAAAATTAAAATTCCTGGATATATATATATATATTTATATATAATAGTATGCACACAACGAAGTGTTAGTTCTTGGGGCAAACTACCAGATGGCGTCTGACCGACAAAAAAACACCTCCAGTGCGCCCTCTATACCTGTATAAAGTATTACTCTATGGTCGCATCTCTGTTTAATTGTAATTTTCACTCTTTGTAATAAAACCATAAGTTTCCTCCAAGTTTGTTTCCCATTTGCGAACGAGGGACAATTTGTGACGTGTAGCGTATCTGTATGTAATACCATCAGAAAAGTTTGTTGCAATACTGAAAAATGTGATATCTGCTGTAAATGCTACAGGATACCGTGTTCTTACCGCTGTTTGTGACCAAGGTCCAACAAATATAGGAGCAATAAAACTTCTGAAAGACTGTCCAGGGTTAGCTGCTACTGAAAACTATTTCGTAGTTGAAGGGAAAAAGGTATAAATAAGATATTACTTATGATGTGCCACATTTGTTTAAATCCATCAGAAATAATTTTATCGGTCTTATTCAGTTGAATGAAAGAGTTGAATGAAATAATCTCCATAATGTAGAATTAAAAAACAGAGAAATGTTATACATGTCAAAATTCTCTTCAATACGGAGCAAAAATGAAGGTAAAATATGCTACTCAAGCTCTAAGCAACACCGCTCTAGTGATCCAAGATCTGGATTGGCTGTTTGATTTGACGAATGATCCAGAACCCCCAGACCCAGAATATGTAAATAAAGGCATCCCGGGAATATGTTATCAAAGAGACTAATCACGTAGAACAATGGACATAATATAAGAAAAAGTTGATGCATATGAAGTTCAAGAATAATGAGGGCAATTATTTTAAAAATGTCAAGTGTCATGTACAGGGATATGTTACAACGTTGAGATCTCTAAAGGTTATTTGTAAAGAAGCACATTAGGCATAGATCAAAGGGTTATCAAATATGGATCATTCTGGAAGATCACGTGTCTGTCTCCACGTGATCTAACCACATAAATAGGCTATCAAAATTAGTAAGTTCATCCCGACTCATCCTGTAGCCTCAAGCTTCTAACAGATTTTTTTTTCAATACTTACATATTATATTTTATCCAGTTACATTATTATAGGTATCCCATCAAAAACATAAATGTGAAAAGAGAGGCAAGTTCAATATTACGATACAAGTAGGTACCTATGATTTGGTTGCTGACTCTAACGACAAAAGAAGTGAGATCTAAATGGGTGCCAAGTGCAATGGTCAGGCCTGAAATATATTTACAACGACTAGGGATGGGTGATACGAAACGTATATAGATATTGAAACTATATATCGCGTCAATATCGGATATCTATATATTGACCTTTGCAGAAACTATATATTTTGCGAAACACTATATTTGTCTATGGGAGAAAATCGTAACGATGCGGTACCGAAACGTATATTTAATATCGTGTTTGTTTAACGAAATAGTTTTTACGAAGATATCCGATTGTACAACGAAGCCGTCCCGAGTCCCAAACCCTATATTGAAATATCGTGTTTGAATATCGTGTTTGATAGTATAGTGTTTGCGAAGTTACACGATTCGCTCACGAATTTAGACGATGGTTAATGAAAGAGCGCACGTGAGTTAGAGCGAGATGCGATATATTTTTAGGTCAACCATGCTATTTTAAACTTTATTTCATAAGTGGTTAAGTCGGTATTTAAAATAGAAAAAATAGATTTTGAATATTATTTGGCAGAATTTTGGCATGTTACAATTATAGACTCTATCGCCTAAAGTTAAGGATTTTTTATTTAAAATAAATATTGACCTGACCTTTTGGCCTTGAAAGAAAGTTACAAGTGGATACAAATAAATTGAACACTTAACACTGCATTTTGTTTGTTTTGATTCCGTTTCGTGGTTTTTGAATTGGTGAATTTACACGCTGACAGATTTCATGTGTAAATAGTACGATAATAAACAATGATGTAAATAACGTATATAGAAAAACATGTACAATTATGTAAACAATGTATATAATGTAGAAAAACATGTACAATGTACAAAATAAAATAATAATGTAGCCAGTAGCCAGTCCTAAGCCTGGGTAAAGTATGAAGAGAAGTTCATTCTGTGACTCTGTTGTAATGAAGATATTGTTTAGAAACGATTTGCTAAAAAATAATAGTTACATTATATTCAGCTATTGACGTAAGATGACACGAAATTCAAATATCTAAATCATAACCAATAACCATATCGACTCGAATCGAGTTATTTGTTCAGTATATAGTTTCGTAAAATATATAGTTGATATCCGATATTGAATATCAATATATAGTTTCGATTCGATATTCAGAAATATAGATATCACCCATTACTAACAACGACATAAAATATTTTATCGCAACTTAAAACATTATCTCCTCTTATTATAAATATTATTTTGAAGCTTGAGGTCTGACTTTGCTAGTTCTCATAATATAATATACAAATTATTATTTACTAGCCTACAAACATTTCTGGAAGAAACTTGTGTTCGATAGCAAATTTTTACCAGCAAACTAAATTTTCCGAATTTTATTTGGCTCTCTAAAATTTGGTTTGCCACCACCATAGGTAGGTACTTAATAATATTTTGCAGGTATATGAGAACTAGCCAAGTCAGACCTAGCTTCAAAATATTTATTCTAAGTTATAATATTATATTGAGGTACCTACTTGTATCGTCATATTGAACTTGGCTCTATTTTCACATTTATGTTTTTGATGGGATATCATTGTTTTTTGTACAGAAATTATTAGTATGTTACCACAACCAAATGATTATTTTATTGCACCTCCCTCCACTGCTCCACGGCACGGCCGTCGCAACGCGCACCGCGGCCCGTGAGCCTCGCCGTGCTTCGACATACCTATACCTACGAGTACCTATTAATTAATTTTAGTGTCCGACCGAAATTTCGGTTTCGGCCAAGTTTCGGCCAAAAATCGAGTTTCGGCGAAAGTTTCGGTTTCGGCCAAAATTGGCCGAAACTTTTGCCGAAACCGAAACTCCCTTCGGAAGTTGTCGCGCACGCTCGCCTAGCTTCGTTTCTCGCGACAACGCTTTGGCGGACGACTAATATATAATTGTAATATAGGTTTGTTAATTTTTAATGTGTGATTTGATAATATTATCTTTGTTGAGACTGGAACTAAGCGTGTAATAGCAATTTTGGTAATTATTATTTTTATATAGAGGTACCTAAAAGAGATTGATGATTCTTCTAAGTACAAATAGGTACAAACTAAAGTATTAATTAGTAAGATTTCAAAATACTAATACTTAGTATTTTACCCGTATGTCCCCGAGCGGCTCAATCGAGCCGCACCTGCGCTTGCAAATTTGAACCTCATTTTAAAGAAGCTAGAAATAATAGATGTCAATTTTGATATGAACTGGAAGTTTTTCCTGGATCAAGGGTTAATGAAACAGTAACAATTAGTGTTTTGATTATAATTGATAACTGATAAACATTTTGCTATAAGAATTTTATTTAAATAAATAGGCTAAGCGCTATTCAGACTACGCGCAATGTAGGCTTCCGTAGAACTGGCAAATCGTTCGCCCGAAAACAAAAAAATTAAACTTGAATATCTTTCAAATGGATCATTAAATCGAAAAATTTCTTTAGATATATGTCCTTCATTAAAATTCCTATTCAACAATACCCCAAATGATGGGATTAGCCAGAAAAAAATATCATCCCCATTTTACAAGTTTGGGAGTTGAGTAATTAAATTTATTAAAATTAGAATGGAATGGATGGATTAAAATGGAATGGATTTAAATTTATTTTTGTAACCGTTCTCTTACCCTAATCATTGCCCTCCTCTGTGCAAAATTACAGTTTTTTAAGACTTATAGTTTCTCCGTAAAGCCGCGGACAGACGGACGGACAGACAAAGCGAAACCATAAGGCTTCCTTGTTGACCACGGAAGCCTAAAAAATTAAAATATTATTGTTATATTTTTTTATATTACAAATGATGCAAAAAAACTTAATATTATGCTATGCTTCCATTTTATGTCCTAATTAATGCAGAATAATGGGTAAAATGCGCCAAATTTCAGTATTTTAAAGATTTTTTTACTTGACCACGTGAGTTTCGGTTTCGGTTTCGGCCGAAACTAAAGCCTCGGCCGAACATTCGGTTTCGGTTTCGGTTTCGGCCGTAAAACCAGTTTCGGTCGGACTCTAATTAATTTAGTACTTACGTAGGTCACTCTGAAAGTTTTTAGAATAGGCCAGTTTAAAGCAATTTAGAAAAAATCTAGTACTACGTTTTAAAATATAGTTCTTTTGAAATACAAAAATGCCACTATAGTTCGTAAAATATAGGATGATCCCTGTGACAGCTGTCAAAAAAATTACGCGCATGAAGTTCAATATTTTTTCACAGTCAAAATGTATGCAACAAAATATGGTACTTTATAGGTGTGCCGCCGGCCAGTGATGTCCAATTTCAATTTTCGACGTTTCAATTACAGACTATAAAACTATTGTACAATCGATCGAACAATCATTAAAAATATAAATTATGAATTAAGAAAGTCGAAATAGTTTGCTTGATATTTACGTAAAATTCATAATTATTTAACCACTTACCGCATTTTGTACCATAACGGCCTTGAATATTTCTTATGTTAATAAAATAAGTATATTATATCTTATTCGCTAATTTTATTTGCTAATTTTATAACATAATATTATTTTATGTTTTACATAGCGAAAAAACCCATGCCATATGGATTAAATAAACATTCTTATCTATTGTTGTGTTTAAAATGCAATCGAGAAATAAATAAATACTGGAGTATGGTGTACCAGAATCTCATGGCATTTAAAAAAATTAAAAAAAAATGTTTTTCATATGGCAATGTCAACTATCACCCGTCAAATCAAAGTATGATATCTGTCAGCCGCTGCTGAGGCATTGTGAATATCTTCCTGAAATTTGTTGTTTTTGTGAAAATGTCGAAAAAACCACTTCGATCTCAAGCGAGAAATATTGTTTACAATGTCTACCGCAAAATAAAGGAAGAAGAAGGTGTAAATCAGACACAATCTTTTATTTTAAAGCGCGTGGTAGAGTTGACTGGTAAGTTGGAATGAGTTTTCTTGATACTTTTAATTTTTATTTAATTTTTCTTACGTAGGTTCATAATTGTAACTGCTTTATAGGGATTTCCAGTACCACTATACGGCGAATCGTGACTAAAGGCACATCGAATGATGGTGTGTTTTCCACTCCTGGTAAAAAGAGGAGAGGGGGGAAGAAGAAAATCAACTTAAGACAGTTTCGATTTACAGTTGATTAGGAATAAAGTAAACGAATTCTATACAGTTCGGAAGGAAATTCCTACAGTAAATAAACTGTTACAAATTCTTCGACAAGATATTGATTTCAACGGAGGGAGAGAAACTCTGAGGTATGAAAAATAATAATTAAGTGATAATCCGTCTTACTCTCAATCATATGAGGAGACCTGTGCCCTATTACAGTGGGACGTATATAGACTGGTGATGATGATGAATGACTATGTTATCGTTTGAGTAATGTAATGTAATAATTTTTATAATCTTTTACAGACTTCTACTTAAGGAGATTGGTTTTGAGTATGTTAAATGCCAATCAAAAAGGACTATTTTGATGGAAAGAGATGACATAAAACTACAAAGATACAAGTTTTTGAAGCGCATTAAGGAAAACCGCGAAGCTGAGGAGCATAATAAATTGGATGTGATTTATTTAGATGAAACTTATATTCATGGTTCATGTTCTGTGAACAAGTGCTGGCAAAGCAAGGATATTGCAGGTCCATCTAAAAGTATATCACTTGGTGCGAGGTGGATCATTGTAAACGCTGGTGGAGAAAATGGCTTCGTACCAAATTGTTGTCTGATTTACAGGTCAAAAAGTGTATCTGCTGACTACCACCACGATATGAATAGGGACAATTTTACAAAATGGGTGAAAGAGAAGCTAATTCCAAATCTGACAAAACCTTCACTAATTGTAATGGATAATGCTAGTTATCATTCCGTACGTTTGAACAAACCGCCTACACAAGCCAATCGTATCTCTGATATAAAAGAATGGCTCCGTGCAAATGATTTGCATTATGATGATCTTTGGCGTAAATGTCAACTACTTGAAGTAGTGAAACAAAACATGTCTGCGCCCATATATGAGATAGATGAAGTATTAAAATCGCACGGTCACGAAGTTTTAAGGCTCCCACCTTATCATTGCACATTGAATCCCATAGAAATGATTTGGGGTATAATGAAGCAAAAAGTAGCTGATAAAAATGTAAATAGGCCTGCAAGTGACATAAAACTATTAACAGAAGAAGCTTTCTCACAAATTGGTGCAGAGGATTGGCGAATATGTTGTAAACATATAAATGAAATTGAAAATAATTTCATCAAGCAAGATAAAATAATTGAAATGCAGGAAGAGCGATTTATAATAAATACCTCCTTATCTTCATCATCTGATGAAGATGAAGAACAACAAATGCAAGTAGAGTTCTTGGAATCATTTTCTAGTTCTGAATGAGGTATTTAATTATTTGTATGGTGAATTATAACGTAATAAATGATTACATAAAGTAATTTTGGATTGATTTATTTTCCATGATATATTTTCTATGTTAAGAACCTGATGCATTCTTCATACACAACTAATATATACTTCACGTTCATTTATACATATTAATACTACAAATATAAATAAAAATCAAGATCGTTTAATCCAATTTCCCCAGTATTGCCCACCACAAAATTTTATTTCCCCATTTGCCATGAGATTCTGGTACACCTTACCTACTTTACGTCTGGAAACCAACATAGCGGATTTTTTTTTTCTGGTGGCAACACTACTAGGTACAAATGCACCATTTTGTTAATCTTTTTGTTTAAACAGTACGATACGAGTGTCACTTTTAACGCCTTGTATACGCTACGTTTTCCCATATTTTTTAAATTTCTTTGTTGTTACCGTTTTTATTGTTGTTATCGTTGTTATTTGTTGACTTTTCACGTTACTATTTTGTTACCATGCCGAAAAATCTGAGAAAGACTGTGCTAAATAGTGAATGCCACGAGTTTCTGATTCGCTTGCGTGAATATTTTGAACGCGAGCACCTAAATGGCGGACCCCTGTTGCCATTGGAACAAGTGCGTAATAGAGTTTCAGCTGCTCTTGATATTGGACCAGCTACTGTTTCCCACATCACCAAGGAAAAACAAGGCGAAACATCAAACCAGTTAACTATGGATGCCGAAGATGCTGAGGAAGATGTCGAAACAAAATTATCTACACCAAATAAAAAGAGAAGGAAGGCTGCTCCAGTTACAGGAATTGATAACTTCGACGCCGCTGCTATTCGCAACCACGTTTATGCGTATTATACGCAGGGCGATTTTCCAACGCTGGAAAAGTTATCTGTCTCCCTTAAGGACGCAAATTTATTCAATGGAAGCAAACCATCTCTTTCCAAAGTTTTGAAAAAAATTGGTTTTGCATATAAAAAGAGTGATAAAAGAAAGGTTATTATGGAGCGGACAGATATTGCACTTTGTTTGCGCCAAATGATCGGAAGTTATGTACTGCGGATACGGTTCCCGCGAAGCCGTACCACGGAGTCGATCCGTACTCCGTCCCCTCCTTTGTGGCGCGCCGAACCGCGCCCGCGCTTCCCCGCCGCAAGCGTCTCTGCGCACCCGCGCTCACGTCGCCGCCGCGATCACCAGTCGTCCGAACGTTACCGAGCGAGAAGCACGCTGCGTCGTATAATTTTAATGCGTCTCGTGGGTGTGCCCCTAAGTGTACTGTGTGCCGGCACCTCTGAGCCAGTGGCTTTCTTGTGTAATAATCGTGGAAGTGGTCCTGCCACCTGCCTCCCTGAGGTGGACACGAGCGGTCGGCGGCTCTCCGTCCGGTAAGTGGGTTCTGTTCCGTTGTTCGTGATTTCCGATTGTAATTTTGTATAACGCAGACCTCCCGGCGGAAACATTTGGTCCATTCGAACCGTGATATTGGTTTGGCCATTTGAGACGGATATTCCGTTCTCTTTTATATAATACAGTCCATATTTCAATATATACCTATTATATACTTACTCTGTTAAACTTATTCATAATAAGTATTTATGTAAGTATTATATTTAGTGGTATTTATCCGTATTATTCCATTTTCTAATTAAATTTATATATCTATAGGTAGATGTGAGGCACCACTTTGTTCGCAATAAAGTGGCTGAAGGAGCAGTTGATGTGCAGTACATACAGACAGATGTCATGGTAGCAGACGCACTCACTAAAGCGACACCACACACAAAATTGGCGTACTGTTCGAACAAGATGGGCCTGATTTATGTTTAAGGGAGGATGTTGAAATATTAAACATAAACTAGTTTATGAACGGATGTTCAAACATATTTAAGTTTTGTGAACGAACTCTTGTATCTGTCACTTGTGTCAAATTAATATTCCGAACTCTGTGCTTTACCGGTGAATAGTTAATATACGTTTGTTAAACTTTATCTCTAGTTTAATTATTTATTACAATAGTTCATAACTACATGAAAAAAAATTCTCTGGACCACAAATTAAAAAATCAAATTCCGGGTGACGCTTGGGTTCAAGGCTTTTTGGCTTGGTGCAGCCACGTGCGTGCCGCGGGACCCTAGGGCTCCTGTAGTAATATTCGTGTGAGGAATATAGTACTCCCCCATATAATCTCTGTCGATAACGCAAGATTTTTAATCAATTTTATTGTAACTTTTGGTCTGTCCACGTGGGTGATTCCTGGTCACGGTCGAAGGGCCATCGTCAGCTCCCTGTGACGTCACCACGTGTGATAAATAATACTGGACTTACTTAAATAACCTTTTCATTTAACTTAATTTGTTAATTTAATTTCAATTGTAACATAGTACCTATTGTTTTGGGCCGTAAGCCACCATTAGGTACCATATTGTATGTATAGTATAGTAACCTCTTGTCAATTTAACGTATGTACATAACACGGTATTTTTCTTAAATTAGTTCCATTTAGGCCACGTGCCATAAGATACTAGTTTGTTTAAGCGGCTAGTCCTAAGTCGGCATTTTATGTAACATAGATATAACCAGTACCTAAACTTTCGTACATAATTTTCAGATAACGTAATGCATGTTTTTTAACAAATGATTTGGATTGACTTGATAATTCTTAAATGATTTTTATTTTGTACCAACCCCGCTTCTCGTTTGTAGGAGGGAGATCAGTGGCGCCCTTATTCTAAATTCTTCTGATCTTACTCCTACTAAAAAATAATTGACAGAATTATGTTATAATTATTGTTATGAAGCGTATATTATACTCTCCGTATACTTTAGGTACTTAAATAAATATAAACAAACTTCGGCTGTTTTATGCAGACATTTCGAGCATTTTTCAAATGAAGGTCACAACGGTATTACCATATTTCGTTTGTTTACATTTAGTTAAGTACCTAAACATTAGAAGTACGGTATGTTAGTTGCAGCTATATCTTTGTGTCTTGCCATGGAACACGCCCATCGTTCACAAAGTGATGAGCAAATTTATCTCTGATATTCAAAGATGACGGTGTCCCTCTTCCCGCATGCAAGGTATTGAGATTAGTCATGGGTGCATTATATAAAGTATCTTTAAATTTTAGACCATCTCTAGTCCGCACATAGTTATGTAGAACACAAGAGGCTTTTATTATGTCTTCGGCAAAATCTATGTTTATATTTATAGGCCTATGAAAGATGCGCCATTTGTTCGCCAAAATACCAAAAGTGCACTCAATATTACGTCGGGCTCTCGATAACCTATAGTTAAATATCCTTTTTTCATATGGTAAACATTTGCCTGAATATGGGCGCATTAAATTTTCTGCTAAGCCGAAGGCTTCATCTCCAACTATAACATAAGGCATTGGTGTTAGGTCTACATTAGATATTGGTTTAGGTGTTGGTATGTTTTTAAATCATATTTTGAATTACTAATACCTAGTCAGGTCATAAATTCTGTCACATGTTTAATATAAAATTATTGGAACAAGTTTATTTATTATGTAACCATTTATATACCAAAATGAACTTAAAAAAACATAGATTCTTATGACAATAAAGTTTATTCAAAATGACCTCCGTGATTTTGAATACAGGCCTTCAATCTGCGCGGCCAGTCGTCTATCGCAGCACGAACGAGGTCCATGTCAATATCGGCTGCTGCCTTAATCAAGGATGTCTTGAGTGACTCCAAATTGGGATGAGGCTTTGAGCACGCCTTTTCCTCCAAGTGTTGCCATATCTTGTAATCTAACGGACTCAAATCTGGACTGGAGGAGGGCCAGTCTTCGTGCCGGATGAAGTCGATTTCACGCGCCGCCAGCCAGTCTTGTGTGCTCTTCGCTCTATGAGCTGGCGCCGAATCTTGTTGGAATACCCAGTGCCTGTTATTGAACATGGTATGAGAAACAGGTTCCACAAGGTTCGTCAGGACTGTATTTTGATACACAACTGCATTCGTTTTTACACCTTTCTCACAAAAATGTACCTCTGTTAAGCCCCAATAAGAAACTCCCAACCATACCATGAGCGAGGATGGAAAATGACCTCGTTGGACACGCGGAATACGGTTGCTCGCTTCTTCACTACTGTGTGCGTACACCTTATCATTTTGTTTGTTGTAGCTCTCTTCTACGGTAAAAATTTTTTCATCCGAAAAAAGAATTTCTCGATATTTTTTTCTCGCGTACCGCTTCAACAAAGCGCGGCATCTCTTCAGTCTCAGGTCCATTAGACGAGCATTTAAACGATGTCCTGTTTTTCTTCGATATGCCCGAAGCCCTAAGTCTTCATTTAACACCCTTTTCACCGTGGTTCTGCTTAACCCCATCTGAAGGGCCAACAGTTTCTGCTTACGTTTGGGATTTCTTTGAATTCGCGCCTTCACAGCTTTTATCACTGCTGGAGTCCTAACAGACCGAGGGCGACCACTTCTTGACCTATCATCTACACTAGAGTCTTCATTGTATCGTTTGATGGTACGATAAACGAATCTTTTGGTTATATTCAAATTTTTCAGTATGTCAAAAATTTGAATTGGCGCGTAACCGCAACGATGCAACGCAATAACTGCAACACGGTCTTCTTTAAGCGTCCACTCCATATTTAAAAATGAGTAAAATTCTAAAAAGTATACATTTTTATTTCCATGAACAATTCGAAATTCGAATTCAATAAACTTTTTTGTGGCCAGCATTCTAAAAGAAAAGTTTTTACTGTGTGACAATACTTATGACCTGACTAGGTATAATAATTATAATGTAAGTTCGCCCACTAATTTAATATTGTATCTTAACATTTGTGCACCGGACTACCGGTAGAGTATTTGAGACTCCTTTTAATGAATTACCATGTTGTACCTACAATACTCTCACAAATAAATAAATTTTACTTTACTTTACTTTATGTTTAATGATTTTTCTGTCAGGCGTTTATAAAAAACCGAATTTTTAAATATAGCAGAATCACTGCTTTTGCCATAAGCCCCAATATCAACATAAGTAAAGCAATAGTTGGCGTCGCAAAGTGCTAAGAGCACTATGGAAAAGAAATGTTTATAGTTATGATACAAAGAACCCGAATCAACAGGCTTTATAACTCGGATATGCTTGCCGTCTATAGCACCAATGCAATTTGGAAAATTTGCATATCTCTCAAAGTCTCGTGCTATTGTCTTCCAGATATCTTCAGTCGCTTCGGGCATGACTATGTTTACCAACTTTTTCCACAATGATTTACATACTTCGCGGACAATTCCAGTAATCGTCGAGTTTCCTAGGCGATAATTGTAGCTTAGTTCTCCAAATGAACAACCCGTACCAAGATATCTAAAACAAGAATATTATTAATAATGTTATTATTTTTAGGTACACAACTCCAAAAAAAATAGAAAAACATACGAGATTGCTACAATAAAGAATACAAAAAAGAAAAAACAACTCCTTCTGGTTCAGGTGCTCGTAAAGGAGCCCGATATACATAGGATGTATTTTTCAAGATTATCTTTCCTGCAGAATAGTGTAAGTAATAAAGACACTACAACTAATATTGAAGAACAGAATGAAAGGCAAAGTGACAAGTCAACTAAACGCCAATGCAACCGAAGCCACTGAAATACGTCCCCCTAAACGTAAGAAAACACAAGTGCCAGAAGAAAAAAATAGCTGTTTTAATAGAAAAAAGTATCGAGTCACGAAAACATTTTCAGAATGAACTTCAAGAAAATAGTATTACCAAGCAAGATGACGACAAACTCTTTTGTTTGTCGTTATATAAAGAACTCAAAAAAGTACCAGAAAATAGGCGTTTAGCAACCAAAATTGAATTACTTCAAGTGATACAAAAAGGACAAAGCTTACCACCCCCTGTTCGCTACAATACTCAGCAGATCACACCTACGTATTGGCAAGGACAACAGTATACAAGCCCGCAAGGATATTTTACTACATCTGGATCATCTCCTCCTGTTCCGGCACCGTCACCGTCACCATCGCAATTTAGTTCTGGCTCTCAGTCCTCTACAGTTATAGAAAATATTTATGCTGATTTTGAAGAAAAATAAATAAATCTTACCTTAAAGTTATTACGAGTTTCTCTTCCGGTGACACGCTTGGCCTCAAATGCGTTTCAGAGCATGAAATATCTTGCCTGATCAGTTCAATTAGTTCATCAAAAGATTTTATTGACATTCTCAAATAGTCAAAAAATTTGTTATCATACATTCTTAATTTGGGATATAACGTTACGAACTGACCATGTACTAGTCGGTCACGTAATATTGGATGCACCCAATACCGCCTTTTTCTTTTCTTTTTTTTAAGGAGCAACCACAGTAAACACACTTCTTCGTCGACCTCCATTTTGAAACTGACGCTAACCCGCACGAAATCGCATACTAACCGCGCGTGTCTGAATAGCATCACAATTTTGCGGTTTCAAACCGCGCGATGCGTAAACGCACGATTCCCGCATGTCTGAACGCAGGCTTAATAGTTAATGATAAATTTATTATTATTATTCGTTGAAGGACAAAGCGAAACATTAAGGCTTCCTTATTGACTACAAAAATCTAAAAATGGTTCGGTGAATCTAACACTTAATTTTGTTTTTGTTACCTACTCAGATGAAACACCGTCAGCCCCAAGTTAAAAAATACGGCAGAGGTACCTGACGACCTTTTTCGACGATCTATTCGACTCGATTAACGGAACAAGCTTCGATGCGAAGAAAAAAGGAAAACCCTTAAAAAACGTTGTCACAAAAGACTCGGAACATACCAAATTTGGATCAGAAGCCATTGAAAAAATTTCAAATATTAAATATGTTGATAGACACGGTAAAAAAAATCGGTACCAACACTAAAAACGGTTGTCAAGAACAATTCTGAACGAATAGGATTAATGCAAGATAATCGTGGAAAACATGGAAACCAGTTCCAATTAGATGCCGCATTGAAGGATGGTGTCAAGGCTCATATTAATTCCATCCCTAGGATTGAGAGCCATTATTGTCGTGCTGGAACAAAACGGGAATTTATTGAGGGAAATTTATCAATTGCTACTTTGCATCGCCTTTACGTTGACAAATGTAAAGAAGAAAATAAGCCATATGTTTCATATAAAATATATTATAATATTTTCGTCGAGGATTTTAACATTTCCTTTTGGCAGCCTAAAAAGGACCAGTGTGAGGACTGCACAGCTTTCAAAAATGCAGAAAATAAGTCGCTTTTGCAAGAAAAGTATGACTTGCATTTAATAGAAAAATCACTTGCTAGATCTGAAAAGGAGAGGGATAAACAAAATATAAATGAGGATTTGGTAGTGTGTGCATATGATTTACAAGCGGTTATGCCTTGCCCACAGGGGGAAGTCTCTAGCTTTTATTATATATCTAAATTGAATTTACTCAATTTCACAATCACTAAGCTAGGAACTAATAGTACAGATTGTTTTGTGTGGCACGAGGGAGAAGGAGGCAGGGGTGCGAACGAAATCGGATCATGCGTGTTAATGTACTTGAACCATTTAAACGATGAAGCTTCAGGTGATATTGACGTAGTATTTTTCAGTGATAATTGTTGCGGCCAGCAAAAAAATAAATTCATGGTTGCAACGTACCAACATGCTGTCAATGTGTTTCCGAAATTGAGAAGTATCACTCATAAGTTTTTAATAAAGGGACACACTCAAAACGAGGGAGATGCTGCTCACTCATTAATTCAACGAAATATTTCAATGGCTTTAAAATCGTCCCCGATTTATGTACCGGACCAGTACATAACTCTTATTAAAACGGCAAAGAAGAAAGGTACACCGTTTGTCGTTCATGAACTTACACATGAAGATTTTATTGATTTGAAATGTTTGGCCGTTGGAAATTTTGTTACGTCTGAAGATGGGCAAAAAGTAAAATGGTCCGATATAAAAATAATAAGTCCATCGAGAACATAAGCACCAATTTTTATATAAAACTTCATACCAAAGCTCAGAGTTCGTATCAGTCTCCACGCTTACAAAAAAAAGTCTAAGTCCTCTACTAATCATAACATAGTGCCAAAAAGGTTATATAATTGTAAACTTATAATATCTGAAACAAAAAAACAAGGTATACTCAAACTTATTGAGAAAAATATTATACCTAAATATTACGAAAGTTTTTACAAAACTTTGTAAACTTGCCCAAATGTAGGGTAAAACCAGGAGAGATGGACCAGCGGGTTAGACGGACTATCGTAATTTCTACCAAACTATTATATTTATTTAGGCTGACAACACTTACGAGTTCTTGTCAACCTGTTTGCTCCGTGTAGAAAGCGAGTCTATTTGATTTTCGTTTGTAAAATTTGTAAAAAACGTATTAAAAGGTTTCGGAAGTGTGTTTTTATTTGTGTGGGTGTTTAAAAAACGAAGGTATGTATAAGATATTGTATTTTTAGAATAAGAATTGACATTTCTGTGTCAGTATGTTCATAAAATGATAAAATAGCCTCAAATTTTTCGTTTGTTTATTTTGCTTTTAATATGAGAAAGTGGTCAATCTCTCCACTCAATTTAGGAGAGATGGACTATATTATGTACGGGTGAGATGGACCAATAGTGAACTGTTTTTTTTCGTTTCGTTTGCAAATTTCAAATGACTTTTAATTATTTTGGATACTTGTTTTTTAATCCATACATTTTTAATGTGTTAATCTCTTCTTTTGTAGATAATATAAGAAATTTTGAACCTTACTGAAAATATTCAGAATTTAAAAGAAAATCAATCAAGGAAAATGAAAAAAGAAAACTCTATTGAAACTAAACAGATTTTAAAAGTAACACGGAAAAAGAAGGGAACTAAAAGACAAATTTCTGCAAAGAAAGAAAATAAAAGACAGAAAAAACAAAAAATTGAAGACAGTTCTGATGAAGATAGTGAGCAAGAGATTATAACTCTGCGTGATAGTCCTGAATTGACTGAGTGGGATGACAACGAATGTGTAGGCTGTGGTGAAAACTATGAGGAAACCCTGAGTCAAGATGAATGGCTGCTGTGCACAATATGTGAACGCTGGTCCCATTAAGGCTGCACCAATTATCTAGATATGTGCGACCGATGCGGAAATACGGTGACAAATTGAAGATATTCCTTCATTTAATTGTTTATTTTACTTGTTGATTTCGTTTTGAATGTTTATTGTTTTGTTTGGAAGTGTTAATGATTATTTTTGCTAGGCCCATCTCTCCTTACTGGGTGGTCCGACTCACCCATATAGTATGGGAGAGATGGACCGAGGGTACCTTTTTTAAAATTTCAATTATTTCCATAAAGATGCTATTGATCGTGCCATATTAAAATAAAAAAAATGTTGACTATTAATAGTTAGTAAGTTTATCACTAAATTGTTAATTTTTTATTAAGCAATAAAAAAGATATTTAAGTTAAAAAAAATGTGGTCCATCTTTCCTGGTTTTACCCTAAGACTGTCTGAGATGAAAATTTGTGATTTGAGTCATTTGTAACTGATTGTGATTTAATAATAAATAGTTTTAGGTATTCTAGAGTTGTTACTATTTTAAAGCTGATTTACCTAGTAAGAAATTTATTTGGTTGTTAAAGTTTCAGCCATTTAATGTTCTGAAATTCATATTGTTTATGAATACGTTTATTATTTTGTAAGTACTTTTTTGTCGTTCCTATAATTTATTATAAATACTAAAATAGATATTTTTACATAAAGAAAATTATGAAGCACTGTAGAATGGCTAGTTTTGTGATGATTGTACACTAAAAAGTTATTGTTTTTTTTGAGTGATTTTAATTTGTCATTTTATAAGGTTAATTATATTTCATATTTGTTGTCATAAAAATAATAAAAAAAATAGTTTTTGTTTCACATACAGTATATTTTTGTTCTTTTTGTTTTTTATAATGTCTTCTTCTTTTAAAACAATAAATATATCATATTTCACTTTAAAATATGTTTAATTTTTTGAGATAATTCCTTTAACATTTGATCATATCTTGAATGCAAAAAGGGCTTTTGTAGTTTTTTTCAAGCTATGTTAGAGCTGTAACAGTGGTAATTATTTTAAAAAATAAAACAAAATTTTACAAAAACAATGATATACTAACATCCTACTTTTGAATTTAAAAAAAACATATTTTTTCATAAAAAACATGTTTTAAAATTTGTTTTGGCTCTCCTATAAAAAGAGTTTTTAGTTTGTGGCCGTTTTGAATTCAATGAGCGATGTATTGCTTTATGCGTACAGGCCGATTAACGAAAGCTGGCACGTTCAACACATTTACAATATGCGCTTGTGTAGTGTCTGTGAATAAGCGCGCGCGGTGACGTAGCACTGTATGCGCAACCCGAAAAACCTATCCGTCTCTCTCGCGCGCGAGCAAGCTTATGAGTATGAGAGAGATGTTATGATTTTGTTTTTGTTTCTCTTTACAAATACAGAGTAGTCTTATTTCGTTAGTGTCAGTCACGTGGTAAACCCAACTGGTACACGACGCGCGTTATTGTTAGGGGTGTTCGCAACGGCTTAATTTCAAAAACTTGATAAAATGTTTTGTTATTTTCAAAACACTTTTTTTTATTCGTTGTAATATAACGAATGAGTTTTACCTGCGAGCGCACGCCGCGCCGTGAGCTCGCTCGTTACAATGGTACATATTTAATTCACACAACTTAAAAGTTCAACGTCTTTTCTCGCAATTTACGTACCTACTAAAGAAATTTTAACTAAACCTACTCACATAATATCACAAAAGTCCAAAAAGAAAGTTCCTAAAACACTGTTACAATGGTACATATTTAATTCACACAACTTAAAAGTTCAACGTCTTTTCTCGCAATTTACGTACCTACTAAAGAAATTTTAACTAAACCTACTCACATAATATCACAAACGTCCAAAAAGAAAGTTTCTAAAACACTGAATATTGTCCGTCACACAATTCACAATATCAAAAATTACCTAAAATTGTTCAATCCGCACTAAAACTTAATGTGAATATATCAAAAACCACAATCATTCGTTTATGATATAACGTCGCGCAATAACACATGCACCCGTTTCGATTTATCGATTCGCACTGATTGATTGTGATAAAACTCAAATTAAATAAAACTATAGTACTGTTGACTGTTACTGTTATATTAAAAACGGGATAAAACCAAACGGAAAAAGCGTGTATGGCAATGTGTTTCTTACGCAGTGATATTAGAGCATATATTTGCACGTGATACTCATTCAACTTTCAACCACTTCAGTCTCAACGTAAGAAGTTTCGGAGTTGATATACCAAATTGAGCTGTAGCTGCACGCGTTTAAAGCTTAATTTAACTTGTGAAATATCTTTGGCCCAGAATACTATTCCAAATTGAGCCGTATAATAACAAGCATGGAGCTTAATTTGGCTTGTGAAAAATGTTATGCTCAGAAAATTATTTTTTAAATTTGTTTTCAATTCCGGGTCAGAGTTTGGCCGCACGTCTGTGCATTTGCCAATGAAATAATTTGTAAATAACAGGTTGGTAAAAATAACTAAAGTCGCTTGAATCAAATAATGAGTTGTATAGTTTAATTTAAATAACAATTTAATATATCTGTTACATAATATAACGAACACCCCTAGTTATTGTTCGCCTATTTGGAGGTTAGAATAAAATGTCTTGTGAAAGAATTGGTTCCGGTAAAACATTAACTGGACAATCTCGTGAAATAGTGTTCAATGTTTTTAATTATTTTATGCATCACGATAAAAACAGTGACGGCGGAAATCGTTTAATGAAAGATTTGTACCGTTTAACGTCAGAGGTGACTGGTGTTTCCCAGAGAAGTGTTCAACGAGTTATTTGTGAAGTACGCAATCAAGCTTCAGCGGTTGTTGAAGCATCAACATCTCAACCATATACCTCAAGCAAAGAAGTGCCATCAGTTCCCAAAACTTTGTCGCCTGTACAAATTACTTTCAGAACACCAGGTAAAAAGCGACCAAGGTTAGCAAAAAAATCTATAGTAGATAGTTTTGATCAAGAAGTCATAAGGCGTACTATCTACAACTTCCACCTGGTGCAACATACATTCCCAACATTAAAAAAGCTATTAGAAGTATTGAAAGAAAGTATCAACTTCGAGGGTGGCATTTCTACACTAAGAAAAATCGTTCGGAGGCTAGGTTTCAGATGGAGAACGACACAAAATAATAAAAAAAACTACTTCACAACGCCGACCTATAATTTATACTGATGAATCTTACATTCACAGTTCACATACCATACTACGATCATGGTCCGACGAAACCAGCAAAGGTTGTAAAGTACCTATTTCCAAGGGCGATATGCTAGTAATAGTTCATGCCTGCTCGGAACAAGGATTCATTCCAGGAGCTTTGCTTATCTATCCGGCAAAAAAGCAGACGGGAGATTATCATAGTAATATGAATGCTAATAATTATCAGAAATGGATTAAAGAAAAACTTCTCCCAAATTTACCGCCACAATCAGTTTTAGTAGTCGATAACGCATCGTACCATAACGTCGTATCGGATCCAGTGCCTACATCTAATTCAAAAAAGGTTGATATGTTAGCTTGGTTGGACAAGTATAATATATATCATATCCAGAGAAAAACACAAACCCAATACTATATGTATATGATATTATTAAGAAAAATAAGCCAAACCATGTACAATTTGTACTTGACAGAATTCTTGAAGATCACGGGCATAGTGTACTGCGCCTACCACCTTATCACCCAGAACTTAACCCAATAGAGTTACTGTGGGGTACTGTGGGGTTGATCAAGGGTAAAGTTGCATCACAAAATATCAAGTTTAATTTGAAAAATGTGGAAGAATAGGCATGTGGACAGAAAAATTTTTTTTGTCCATAATGTAGATTTAAAAAAAATATTGGACACGTATTTTTATTCTTGTAAATATAATGAAAAATGAGTAAGTTACAGCGCCTTAAAGTTGCGGAGAAGGGGGTAATGACGTCACGCCTCAGTACGATTTGTACTGAGGTGTGACGTAGTGTTTCTCCCCCCATAATTTTAGATTCCTTATATCTCAGTCAAATTCAATGATATTGACAAACAAAAAACTACGTATCGAATATTTTTTTATTATTTAAATTACGGACTAATAACATTTAAAAAATGTTAGCCTTGTCATCACGCCTATTATTTAGAAAAGAAGAAAAGTCTATTACTCTTGATACGATTAGGGACGTTTGGAGAAAAACGCAAGAACATGAAGAAAAATATGTTCAGCTAGAACCAACACTGGATATACTTACCGACTCATTCTAATAACATTAGAAAATTCCGATAGGGATACATCTAGTTCTTCAGACGAAGGAAGTTTGAGTGGCGTAGAAGATTTAATTTATGATTCTGATTAAAAAGAAACAATACATAATAGTCTTCCGGCTTTCAGGTCCTCATATAAATGTACCCTTGTACTATACATAATTAGTTCCTGTATCACTCATTTGTTATAATAATAAATACTTAAAAAATGTTGTGTAATATAATAACTTGTTTTATGTACTATTTTTTGTATAATATGTACTTTATCCCTCACATAAAAAATTAAAAATAAAACACTATAGATACCCGTAAATTGATCTACATTAATATCATTTTTACAAACATTTTTTTAATTATATTATCTATATCTCTTAAAGATTATATATATTTATATATATCTCTTAAAGAATAATATATTTTAATTTTATTTTTAAACATCCTGTATAGTGAAATTGCATTAGTATGAGTACTGCGAACGTGCCAGCTTTCGTTAATCAGCCTGTACCTAGGCGTCTCAAACTTTAACATCATACATTTTTTTTTAAATTAATAATAATTTAAAATGATAAAAAAATACTAGTTTTTGATTTTTTCCTTTGTTACTATGGCTTTACCTATCGGGATGCCAAATTTCAACTTTCTAGGTCATCTGGAACTGGGATATTACTTTTGATCTATCCCTCAGTTTTTTTCAAATTTAAAAACAAAAAAACGACCGGATTTGACAAAATTTCGATACAACTTATTAAAGAAAGCTTATTTATTATTATAGAACCACTATTACATATATTAACCTAACTATAGAGACAGGTATTTTTCCCGAAAATCTTAAAATAACCTTAATCAAACCAATACATAAAAAAGGCTCTAAACAAAATCCAAACAACAATAGACCAATTGCACTGCTACCTTGTTTCTCAAAAATATTTGAAAAAGTTATTTATGATAGACTCTCGCAATATCTTCTCGCAAATAAAATAATTAATCCTAATCAATATGGTTTTCTCAAAAATAAAAACACAACAACAGCAGTATTTAAAATGATGAAAGCATTAACAGATGATATAAACATAAAAAAACCGGGTACAGCTTTATTTTTAGATCTATCAAAAGCATTTGATTGCGTAGTACATAGCACGTTGTTAAATAAATTAGACAAAATTGGTATAAGAGGTAATGCACTTGAACTTATAAAATCATACCTTCATAACAGAACTCAAACAATAGTTTTAGATACATACAATAAACATTTCAAAACCGTAGAACAAATTTTTTCAAAACACGTGATAAATCAAATTGGTGTTCCACAAGGAAGCATTCTCGGTCCAACATTATTTTTAATTTACATTAATGAATTACCACTTATAACAAAACACTTATGTATAATGTTTGCTGATGATGCCACTATTTATATACCTAAAAATAATCTTAATATTAAAGAATATGAATCTGAGATAGTTAATACTTTAAATTCAGTAGGAAGCTGGTTAGAAAACATAAACTTAAAACTAAATGCAAATAAAACAAAAATAATACAATTTAGAAACTATAAACAACAAGAACATAAACTGGAAATTACGTATAGAGGTGATAAACTTGAACAGGTTACTGAAACAAACTTTCTTGGCATTTCCATAGACTCACATCTAAATTGGAAGTCGCATATAAATAAAGTCAATACAAAACTAACTCAATACTGCTATATACTTTCTATACTAAGAAACATATCCTCCCAAAAAATAGCTATGAACGCCTATTATGGATACATTTACCCTCAACTAACATATGGGATTATATTTTGGGGAAATTCGGTAGATATAGAATCAACATTCATTTTGCAAAAAAGAAGTTTAAGAATAATATTCAAATTAGAAACTATGGACACCCTACGTAATATTTTTAAAGAAAATAAAATCCTCACGCTTGCCTGTATGTATATTTTTGAAATTTGCTTATTTGTTAAATGTAACCAAAATTATTTTTTCGAAGTTAAATCTAATCGCATTGATATCTTAAGAACTAAACACAAATATAATATAGCTATACCCCAAGTAAACAATACCATGTACCAAAAAAGCACATTTGTTATGGCTATCAAAATTTTCAACAAACTGCCTACTGATATGAAAGTGTTAAATGAAAAAATATTTAAAATCAAGTTAAGATCCTGGTTGTTAACAAAAGTATACTACACAATAAACGAATTTTTTGATGATTAGTTTCTAGTTGAGTATTAGGCACCTAGATACTATGTAAACCTAAAATATTAAGCTGTCATATTTTCTGTTTAATTTTAAGCCAATTAATTATAATATAATTTAGCTTTATAATTAAACAATATTGTACGCCTGAAAAAGGTCAACTGTTGATACTATTATACCTACGATGTAACATCCACATACACAGTTTTTACAATAAAATAATTTCTGATTCTGATTCAGTATGTATTAACTTAAGGGATTACTGGATGTTTATATCTCAATAACCGCTTAAACTGTGTTATTGGAATTTGGAACACAGATGTACAGGGTGGCGCAATAGAACGTGCATATTACGTCATCTTTTTTGGCGGGGTAAGTGGCGCGCGGGCCGGGGGAGCCTAGCGTGGTTGGATAGTGACACTCGTGGAGTTTTAGTAGCCATGAATCATTTCGACGGGAAGCATCGCGCTTTTTGTGTTCGAACGTTTTACGAGAACGGTCATTCATACATCTCTACTAGGCGACTATATTGTTCTGAATATGGATTAAAACACATTAATAAAGCTCCGAGTGCAAATTTAATTAAAATATGGATAAAGCGTTTTGAAGAGACCGAGGTCGTCCGAGGACGTCTAGGACCACAGACAATATTGAGAGGGTGAAGGAGTCAGTACGAGAAAATCCGCAAGTGTCTACTCGGAAGCGATCGGCGGCTTTACACTTGTCACGACGAAGTTTACAGCGAATTTTAAAGTCGGATCTTAAACTGCATCCTTATAAGCTCCAGTTAACACAGGAGTTGAAAGAGACCGACTTCAGAGCAAGGTTGGCATTTTCTGAAGAAATGCTTACTCGATTTTCCACTTTTGACAACCTTTTTTCTGATGAGGCCCATTTCCATATAAATGGTGTTGTTAACCGACAAAATTGTCGTTATTGGAGCGACGAGAATCCTAAATTGAAACATCAAAAACCACTGCACAGTCCGAAAGTAACGGTATGGGCAGCAATCTCAAAAAAAGGAATTATTGGCCCTTACTTCTTTGAAGATTCACGAGCACGAAACATCACCGTTAACACCGACCGCTATGTTGCGATGTTAGAGGGATTTTTGACTCCAGAACTTGCGAGATCAAGAATAGCGAATACGAGGACTTGGTTCCAACAAGACGGAGCGACCTGTCACACATCAAATGACTCTATGGCGGTTGTGAGACAAATGTTTCCTGCAAGACTAATTTCCAAAAGAGGTGATATCCCTTGGCCCCCTCGTACCCCTGACTTTTTTTTATGGGGATACCGCAAAGACAAAGTCTACATAAACAATCCGAGAAACATCAATCAGCTAAAGGAAAATATCCGTGGGGAAATGTCAGAAATCACCCCAGACTTATTGACAAGAGTTTTCACAAGTCTGCGTTCGCGTTTAGAGGAGTGTCGTCTTCGAGAAGGTCGTCATTTAGATGATGTTATTTTTAAAAAGTAAACTCCATTTAATTACCTAATCATCCTGTCTTTTATTTCAACTATACCTTTCGTATTATTTTTTTTAGCCTATACTTAATAAATGCACGTTTTATTGCGCCACCCTGCGGGTAAAATCGCTGGGCGCAGTAGTATGTAAATAATATTAAAAGAATAATATTATGATTGGTTGTTTCGGGACACACTTCTAACTCAGAAGGAACAGTCGGTGAGTATATTAAGAATATTAAAGTCATCTTCAAGCCCATATTTACAAAAATGCACATTAAAATTTCTAACTGTTATACATGCATGAATGGCTGGGCCTTGCGTCGCAGGGCGACGGGAGCAAAGGGCCGACGGGCGCAGGGTCGGCGGGCGGAGGCAAAGCGGCAAATGGCAAAGGCTTCTTTCAGGCAGTACAATCCAAGACGCCACGGGAGACGCGCGTCCCGGTTTTATATATATATATATACAACTACACTCTCGCAAGAGAAATATTCTATTATGTAGCACAACCTTGTCGATGGTTACTGTTTCATTTTCATTTTTTTTTTTCCACTGTCAAAATTTCAGCCGGATCGGAGTTGAAGTTTATTTTTGAGAGCGTGTGAAAGCAAGTGTGTTTGTTGATTTTTGAAAAATGGAAAAAGAGCAGTATCGGTCGGTGATTCGATTCTTGTTTTTGGAAGAGAAATCCCGCAGCGAAATCAAAAAGCGCTTGGATGCTCTTCTCCTTCGATGGCGACCGTCAAAAATTGGTTTAACGAGTTTCAACGTGGTCGCACGTCGGTTTTTTATGAGCTACGTCCAGGTGCTCCGAAAACGGCTCCCACGGAGGATAACGTGACAAAAATTCACGATCGACGATTGAAAGTGCGCGAGATAGCTGAGATCGTAGGCATCTCAAAAGACCGCGTGGTTCATGTCCTGCATGAAATTTTGGGCATGAGAAAGCTGTCGGCGCGATGGGTGCCGTGTTTGCTCACTCCGGACGACAAGCGCAACCATGAGACAGCTTCAGAGCAATGTCCGACGCTGTTTAAGCGCAATCCGAAGAAGTTTCTGCGTCGTTTCGTGACAGTCGACGAAACATGGATCCACTGGTATACACCAGAGATTCACTGATTACAACAATGAATGAAGTTATAGCCAATTATATTTTGCATGCTGAATCTTCAAATCTTCCTGATTTTCAAGTCGATTCACTGATTACAATTACAACAATGAATGAAGTTATAGCTAATAATTACATTTTGCATGCAAAATCGAAAAAATATGTGTCAGGGTATTCAATCAAAAGTCTATAAAAATTGTTAAATTTCATGAATACATCAATCACACACTGAAACTGATTCTTTTAATTATTTTGATTATACAAAAAAATCGTTGTTTAATAAGAATGGTGATTTTATATTATATACGTACCTACAAGGTTATTGGTTTATGTCAGATGCACCTTTTGAGTACCGTAAACCGCTGCAACATTGCCAACCAGTCTCAACATTGCCTATTTAAAAAAAATCCAAATTTCTCTTGACACATAATTTATTTAAATCTTTCAAAAATGGTAATATGTTAACCACTTCAGTGGCAACCCATTTTTTTTATTTAGATACGGTAACACTGTCCTAATCATGGTCAGTCTACATTTGAAGCGTATAAAGTGCAGTCGAAATTTTTGTGGTGGTGAATAACTTTTATGTTATTTCTGTTAAAATCGGAATTTCATCCAGAATTAATACTTGAATGGTAAGTAAATATGTACGTTTATATTATGCACTGTTATTTATAATGATTAATGCTTATTTAAGCCCAGGAAGACTGTAGGCAATGTTGCGAAGTGTTACTAGAGCACAGTTGATTCAACATTGCATTCAAGATTATAATTTATATATTTTTTAGATTATGATTTCATAAAGTTATTCCTGTCTGAAAGGCGATGTTACCAGCTAAATCTCAAACTCAAATCATTTATTTCAAGTAGGCTTAAATACAGCACTTTTGATTGTCGAACTTTACATAGTTTGTTTTGATCCTGCCCAATCAGTGATTACCTCTGTGAGAAGAACGGGCAAGAAACTCACAGGGATATTTTTTTTAAGTGTGTTTACAATGTTTAATTCGGTGTTTCATGCAGAAGTTTCCAAGCATCTTGGTCTTCTATGTATTGGCTAGCTTTTTAATAAGCTTTCTTTAATAACACGGCTTTAACATGGCATTTGAATTTATTTTCTGATAAATGGCGAGGCATGACGAGATTAACCACTATTCTCAGGGTGACAGACGTAGTGCAGTGCTGCGGTCAATTTTGAAATTAAAAGCTAAAATTATTAAACTTAAGGTAGTTTATAATATGTGCACAGCTAATAAATAGTTAAATATATTCTAGGTATTAGATAATACTTTGTTGTGATATTTTGGTTTATTTTGGCAGGTACTTAAAAAAAAATGGCGAAAAATCGGAGAAAACTTCGTGCCAGGTGATACGTTGACTATTCAACAGAAACATTAAATGTCGCAATAGATTTAGTAAAGAGTAAAGCCCTTTCATCGTATGAAGCAGAGAAGCAATTTGGCATTCCAAGACGCACGATTATAAATGTAAAAACACACATGACAAATCCATCGGCCGACCTCAAGAGCTGTCAATTGACGAGGAAACACATATTGCGGAAGTAATTAACGTTGCGGCTGAATTTGGTAGTCCTCTTACGCAGCTAGAATTACGAATGTTGGTATATAACTATCTGCAAAAAAATGACAAGACCACACTATTTAATGGAAAAATGCCTGGTGATCGTTGGGCTCGCAATTTATTGCAGCGAAATAATTTCTCTCAGAGGGCTTCACAGAATATAAAGCGTAATAGAGCATCTAAAGGCATTGAAGAAATTACCAAATATTATCAAAATCTGGAAACTTCTCTCAAAGATGTTCCTTGTGGAAATATCTTAAACTTCGATGAGACAAATCTCAGTGACGATCCCGGGTCGCAGAAAGCAATTTTCAAACGAGGTGTGAAACGTCCCGAAAGAGTACTGAACTCTAGTAAAAGCTCTGTTTCGGTCATGTTTAGCGTGACTGGTGACGGTGAGTGCTTACCACCATACGTGGTCTATAAATCAGAGCATTTGTGGTCACGGTGGTGTGAATGTGGACCACCAAAGACTCGATATAACAGAACCAAATCAGGGTGGTTTGATATGGTTTGCTTTGACGATTGGTTCAAAACCATTGTATTACCATGGGCGGATTCTCGTGAAGGTGTCAAAGTTATAATTGGCGACAATCTTTCGTCCCACCTCAGTGTCGAAGTTCGAAGACTTCACACCCGAATGTACACTTTCTTAGCAAATCATCTAAAGACGACCCTTTAAATTTGCCATTCATGGCTATAAATGACCAAAACTTGCCTAATTGTCTTTTGAAAAAACAAAAAAAACGGAATCGAGAAAACTGCTCTCTGACACCTTAACCAAAGCTGGACCATCGAAGAAGGAAGAAGAAAAAAAGATCATGAAAAAAAGAAATTCAGGAAAGAGTACTTCAAAAAGAAAAAATAAACAAATTTCCATCGAAAGTTCGTCCGAGAACTCTTCCATTGAAGATGTTTCAGGTTACAAAGACGATTCAGATTATGAAACATTAAATGATTTTCTTAATGAATGTCTTGAACAAAGCAAGGAAAATTTAGATCCATTACCAGAGATATCATTTGGATGACATGAAATAGATTTTTTTAATGAAAAATCTATTTTAAAAGATGGCGACCGGGTCTTGACGCGGTTTGCCACAAAAAAAAAGTGTTAAACATTTCGTAGGAATAATTGTGTCGATGAATAGGGAAATACCCACAGTAAAGTATTTAAGAAAGGTTAAAAATTCAAGGCATGACAAAGGAATTACCTTCACGTACCCGATCGTCGATGACGTTTCGAAAATAAATTATTTGAATGATATTATTACAGTATTGCCTGAACCAGAAATTTTACGTCGTGGCCAAGTCTTATTTAATGTTAATTTTACCGATTTCAACATCCAATAAGTGATTAGGAAGGTATTTTCTAATACATGTTTAAAACCTACATTAATTGTAATTAATGTAGTTTGCCTAATTAATTGATCTCAAGATTTTGATTTATGGTTAATAAAACAAAAGCTACTTTATTATTATAAGGGTCAATTTATACTAGCGCAGAGTCGAAATGCATCGAAGCGTCTATCCAAAACTGAACATAACAAATTCAATCTTAAGTCCACAGCATAACGCTCACATTACTTCTGAGATTTTAAAAAGACGCGCGCATTCTTCGGAATTCGCGCGTCTGCGCGTGACCAACGCTGATTGGTGCGCGCGCATTCTCGCGTATCCGTGCGCGCACTAGCGAACCTACGCGTCATCAGTCGGAAATTGGCCAGCGTCGGTGTTGAATGTGATCACGATGGACTCGGACGAAAAATTAATTTACCTGGTGCAAAAATATGAATGCCTATTTAATCCAAAAGCCAAAAATTATAGTGACAAACATTCCAAAAATAATGCTTGGGAAAAAGTTAGTGGGGAAATGAAATTAACTGGTAAGTGAAACAAGTATTTATTATTTATTACCTACCTATCTTTAAGAATAGATTACGAACATATTTACTGGGAATAACAATATTTTCGCTACCGTGGGATGTTTGCATGTGATGCAATTATCTCTTACTTAACATCGTGTTATCATTTCATTTTGCCATGGTACTGCCCCCTGTTCAGAAATTAAATAAGTTTTGAAGTTCTCTCTGATGTTGATCGCGTCCACGTTTTGATTGCCGGTTATGTCCATGTCTTGGCTGTCAAATGAATAATTTTGTAAAATGTTGTTATTAGACAGGGCAACGTCTTCAGACCCAAAATCTCCCAAAGTATAATTATGCAGGCACGTGCATGCAAGAATCATCGTATCTAAAAACTGGTTGCATTCTTATACGTTTTTGAAAAATTTCAAATTTCTGTTGTAATATTCCGAATGAACTTTCCACTAGACGCCTTGCTCGACTTAAACGATAATTAAAGATTTTCTTCTCACTATCGTTCAAAACCTGATTTCCAGGATAAGGTCTCATAATGTGTTCACACAGAGGGAATGCTTCGTCCCCAACAAAAACATGAGGAAGTGGTATTGTCGTACCTGGCAAACATTTATTAGGCGGTATACCAAGCATATTATTTTGTAATAGTTGTCCAAATTTGGAACTGCTTAATATGCCACTATCATTGTTACGCCCATACGCTCCAATATCTAC
This sequence comes from Hemithea aestivaria, assembly GCA_947507615.1. NCBI lineage: Eukaryota > Metazoa > Arthropoda > Insecta > Lepidoptera > Geometridae > Hemithea > Hemithea aestivaria. The sequence continues at coordinate 13,265,719 of OX382341.1, read as the reverse complement.
TACAATAAATTTATATTTAGCGTCAGTAATAGCTAACAAGACAGTGCTGAAAAACTTTTTATAATTGTAGTAGAGACTTCCGCTGTTCCAGGGTGCCCTAATATTTACATGTTTGCCGTCAATCGCTCCTATACAATTAGGAAAATTCCATAACCTTCTTAAATCATCCTCGATTTTAACCCATGACTCTTTCGTTGGTTTTGGCATAACAATGGGTCGTAAATATTTCCAAATTGCGGCACAAATTTCGTGTACAATCATCCAAACTGTAGCATAGCCCATTCGAAAAGTATGAGCCAGTGCTTTGAAACTGATAGCAGAAGTAAGAAATCTGTAACAAATTAATTAAGTTTACTAGGTACATATTTTTAATAAACTGTTTTTTTTTTCTAGTGCCCGAATGTCAGAAACAATGGAAGAAACTTCGTGATTGTTAAAAAAAGGCTCTTAGATTGAGACAATATAAAAGCGGTTCTGCGCGAAAAACTGAAAAACCAATTAAATTTGAGGAGTTAGAATTTTTAAAGCCACACCTACAGGACAGATCACAGACATCAAACCTTGATTGTTCTGATAATAGTTTAGACGTAGATACGGAAGACATCTCAATTATAGAGTCACAAACATTTGACGTCGGGGATAGTTCACGCTCTGATTCGGCATTATCAAATCATACTATCAGAAATAAAACACTACCTCTATCGCAGAAATTATTCAGACAATATGTCGAGGCCAAAGGAAAGGAAGAAGATCCATTAGATGCGTTTTTTCTATCAATGAGTAAATCAGTAAAAAAGATGCCCGTACGAATTCAAGCAGAATTAAAACGGGCAATACTTGGCCTGGTTACTGATGCAGAAGTAAAACTTGCCTCCGAGGAAAGTATCGATACTCCATCATCAATGATTAACTGCTATGGAACACAACAACAGCAAATTTATTCCTCACCATCAACATCAACTTACATCCCACCCGCTACTTATTGTCCACCACCAACTTCAACCACGCCACCCAACCATACAAATTACGGCACAATATCCAACACAACTGCATCTTCTGCTCCACCATCACCTTACATACCACAACCTATTTCGAGAACACAGCAACAGCGGCAATCGAAATTTGACGAATTCGAAGAATTTACTTATAATGAATGACTGATAATAATGACCTTAATAATTTTGATTTTAGATGGTGAATAATTTCTAATTTTTAAATAAAGAGTTTTGAAATACAAGCTTGTTTAATTATGCTATTCTATCTAATGGACGATAATCGATAAAATTTATGTTGAACAACCTAGAAGTATTTAACACCTTGTGCGTAAGTTAATCAAAGTAAGAATCGTAAGAAAGCGTAAAAGTTACCTTAACCCTTTAACCGCCAGACTTAAAATCACTTGTCGTGCCCCTAGCGCCAGGCAAGTTTTTTGAATTATAAATACCTACAACAAAAGTGATGTCTAATATTTATTCTATTTGGGAGAGAAGCATAAAACCAACTGTAAATCATAACTTTATTCACTATTTATCTAATTACGAGTATAGTTTTATAAAATACAGTGTTATGACTTAAAAAATGTAGATTTAAAGTGCAGTCGGAAAAATACGACTCGTCGGAAATATACGACTCTGGCGGTTACGTAACAGAACAAGCTTGTCGGATATATCCGACGGTGGCGGTTAAAGGGTTAAGCAGACTGATATTCGCTCTTCAACGGTAATGGGTATCGTTAAATTTGTTTCTTGTTTCTCAATGTGTGGTCTTAAAATATTGACTAAGTTTGTAAATTGATCGCAGTCCATTTTATAATAGTCGTAAAAAAACTCGGGTATCTATATAAGTCAACGCAAAAAGTAGTAAATTCACCACAAATACGTCTTTTCTTCCACAAGTTGTGAACACTATAATTCCGCTTTCTTTTTCTTCTTTCTTCGTTTTCTTCTTTTTTAACTTCTGATATAAGGAATATCATAGCAAGATCAATGTCAACCATTTTACACACGTTTCAGCTACGAGAGTCAACTGGCAAGTGAATCAATAGCACTGCTGTTGATGCCGTAAGCGCACGATGCGTAAACGGTAAAAGAGTGCGCGCGTATTCTGACGAATTCCGGCGAATACGCGCGCATTCGTGCGGCTTCGCTTTAGTTATAAAGAATTTGACGCTTCGATGCGCTTCGACTCTGCGCTAGTATAAATTGACCCTAATATTATGTTAAAATGTAGGTATATGAATGCCAATGAAACAGAAGAGAAAAACTTCGCAGTAGAACGGTGGAGTAAGTTCCTACTAATTATCGTCGCGTCGTTGATAGTCCTAAGATATTGATTTTTGCTACATAATTTAATAATTACATAATTTTTTTGAAATTGTTGATTTTTTCCTTTTTGACAACCCTAAAATTTTTGTTCTTTTTGTATGGGGTTTTTACCTAAGCCCGCCCAACTTTGCCTACATGTTAGTAAAGTTAATTTTTAAGAAGATTTTGCAGATATTTTAATAAATAATGACAGATGGATAACTAATAAGCATATAATACCTAGACTGTTTCATTAAAAATCGTATTTATATCTACAAAAATCTTCTAGGCAAAGTTGGGCTTTTCTGCTACAATTTTGCCTACGACTTTGAATGCCTGTAACTTTTCCAATTCAATCAATTTTAGCCATTATATACCCTGGGCTCAAAGGTATTATGTCTAAAATTGTGAATACGTGCATAAAAGCCCGAATAATAGACATTTTAAAGTAAAAATTCGTTAAAAACGTCAAATTCCGTGCAAAGTTGCAGCGGTTTACGGTATCATAGAAAAATAATATGTAAAAAAGCGAAAAAAGATGACTATAAAGAATTACAATCAATAAAATTTCTATCTGAAAGCAATGCATCTTCAAATCTGCCTGATTTTGCATGTCAAGTCGATTGATTCATAACAACAATGAATGAAATTACAGCTAATAATTATATTTTGCATGCTGAATCTTCAAATCTTCCTGATTTTTCATGTCAAGTTGATTGACTTATTACAACAATGAATGAAGTTATAGCTAATAATTATATTTGCATGCTGAATCTTCAAATCTTCCTGATTTTTCATGTCAAGTTGATTGACTCATTACAACAATGAATGAAGTTATAGCTAATAATTATATTTTGCATGCTGAATCTTCAAATCTTCCTGATTTTTCATGTCAAGTTGATTGACTCATAACAACAATGAATGAAGTTATAGCTAATAATTATATTTTGCATGCTGAATCTTCAAATCTTCCTGATTTTTCATGTCAAGTTGATTGACTCATTACAACAATGAATGAAGTTATAGCTAATAATTATATTTTGCATGCTGAATCTTCAAATCTTCCTGATTTTTCATGTCAAGTTGATTGACTCATTACAACAATGAATGAAGTTATAGCTAATAATTATATTTTGCATGCTGAATCGAAAAAATATGTGTCAGGGTATACAATCAAAAGTCTATAAAAATTGTAAAATTTCATGAATACATCAATCACACACTGAAACTGATTCTTTTAATTGAATTTACAAAAAATCGTTGTTTAATAAGTGTGATGTTTTTGTACCTACAGGGTTGTTGGTTTATGTCAGATGCACCTTTTGAGTATCATAGAAAAATAATATGTAAAAAAGCGAAAAAAGATGATTATAAAGAATTACAATCAATAAAATTTCTTGTCGATTAAACTGATTCTTTTAATTATTGAATTGATTGTACAAAAAAAACGTTGTTTAATACGAGTGATGATTTAAATATTATATACAGCGTTATTGGTTTACGTCAGGTGCATCTTTTAAGTATCATAGAATAATATGTATATCGCGTTAGGCTTCACGTTTGTTACTTCGACGGCCCCACTGTGTACGATTTGACTAATCTAGGGAGACAATAGGTATTTAAATGAAATGTTTAAAACTACGTTTTTTTAATTTTGTTACGCTGTCGAATACATCTGTTAACTGATAACAATAGGCAAATAATCCCTTGTTACGCCAAACTGGTTTTAACAATGGGCGAAGTTACTTGAATTCAGGTAGTCGCCGCGACCGTTCAGTGTGACCGTTGACGCTAACGTGTATACATGTTTTTTGGTGTGTTGAGTGCTTGTGTTTTCTTGTGATGGAGTCATCAAATATAGGTAATTATACATATATTAAGTTCTTAAATAAACCAAATTCTATGTTTTTGAACTGTAATATTCACTGAAAAAACACATTAGTAAAAATGTATTTTTAAATAATTTTTGTTTGGAGATCTACCATGTAGTCAAGCTATGATAGCAGTCTTAAAAAATTCTCTGTGTTATATACTTTGATGCTATAATAATTTTATTTTGCGATTTTTTGCGATGATATATTTTTTGTTCATTCTTTGTAGATGCCATAATGCAGCGGAAATCAATATTTGATTTTTAGCGTTCTATTCCGCCCAAAGGTCGATTAAATAATCAACTTTGTGAAAATGAGCTTTGCTAATTTGGTTGTTACCGAAGAACAAGACACATAACTTTTACGTGAACTTTATCTTATTGCTCAGAGCTTGAGTGACACTTTTGAAATGCGTTTGCTTTGCATAAAAGTTTTACGTTAACTTCATGATATTGCTCGAAGCGTGTCATTTTTGAGATGCGTTAGTTTTGAACATAACTTTTATGTGAACTCAAACATTATTGTTTAGGACGTAAGTGTAGTTTTTGCGATGTGCTTGTTTTGAATACGTTTTTACGGGATTTTAATCGTACTGTTTAGAGTTTAAGTAACATCACATTAAATGCGCCTATTTCGCATAAGATCTACTCGATAATATAATTATAGTATTCATAAAGTTAAGGTGCAAAGTTTGTTTCAATGTAATGAAAAAGTTAAAACTTGTATTTAAAATTCCATTTTTTCCTTCAAACCTTTTAAAAAGCAAATAATGATGGTGTTTATTTATAGCGTGTATATTTGAAAAGAAAAAAAACGAATTGTTTGTATTTACTCAGTTTTATTTACTTTATATGTACCTAGTCAGGTCATAAATTCTGTCACATGTTTAATATAAAATTATTGGAACAAGTTTATTTATTATGTAACCATTTATATACCAAAATGAACTTAACAAAACATAGATTCTTATGACAATAAAGTTTATTCAAAATGACCTCCGTGATTTTGAATACAGGCCTTCAATCTGCGCGGCCAGTCGTCTATCGCAGCACGAACGAGGTCCATGTCAATATCGGCTGCTGCCTTAATCAAGGATGTCTTGAGTGACTCCAAATTGGGATGAGGCTTTGAGCACGCCTTTTCCTCCAAGTGTTGCCATATCTTGTAATCTAACGGACTCAAATCTGGACTGGAGGAGGGCCAGTCTTCGTGCCGGATGAAGTCGATTTCACGCGCCGCCAGCCAGTCTTGTGTGCTCTTCGCTCTATGAGCTGGCGCCGAATCTTGTTGGAATACCCAGTGCCTGTTATTGAACATGGTATGAGAAACAGGTTCCACAAGGTTCGTCAGGACTGTATTTTGATACACAACTGCATTCGTTTTTACACCTTTCTCACAAAAATGTACCTCTGTTAAGCCCCAATAAGAAACTCCCAACCATACCATGAGCGAGGATGGAAAATGACCTCGTTGGACACGCGGAATACGGTTGCTCGCTTCTTCACTACTGTGTGCGTACACCTTATCATTTTGTTTGTTGTAGCTCTCTTCTACGGTAAAAATTTTTTCATCCGAAAAAAGAATTTCTCGATATTTTTTTCTCGCGTACCGCTTCAACAAAGCGCGGCATCTCTTCAGTCTCAGGTCCATTAGACGAGCATTTAAACGATGTCCTGTTTTTCTTCGATATGCCCGAAGCCCTAAGTCTTCATTTAACACCCTTTTCACCGTGGTTCTGCTTAACCCCATCTGAAGGGCCAACAGTTTCTGCTTACGTTTGGGATTTCTTTGAATTCGCGCCTTCACAGCTTTTATCACTGCTGGAGTCCTAACAGACCGAGGGCGACCACTTCTTGACCTGTCATCTACACTAGAGTCTTCATTGTATCGTTTGATGGTACGATAAACGAATCTTTTGGTTATATTCAAATTTTTCAGTATGTCAAAAATTTGAATTGGCGCGTAACCGCAACGATGCAACGCAATAACTGCAACACGGTCTTCTTTAAGCGTCCACTCCATATTTAAAAATGAGTAAAATTCTAAAAAGTATACATTTTTATTTTTATGAACAATTCGAAATTCGAATTCAATAAACTTTTTTGTGGCCAGCATTCTAACAGAAAAGTTTTTACTGTGTGACAATACTTATGACCTGACTAGGTATTTTCACAGAATGAATAACAGAGGACAAAGGATTCTAAACATGGTTTTAAATCATGCTCAACCAAAGAATGATGATAATTATGAAGCTTTGGCTCCAGCAGTTGCACAAAGCATCACACCTCAAGAACAAGAACATGTTGTCATCAAAGAGAGATGTGAGGAAGCAGTCAATGGATTCGTTTGACACAAACTCTATCGCAGATAGCCAACATAATTTGAGTCTATCGATACTCGACTTGGATAATGAAGATCTTCAATCAGGGCCCGAAAATACTAAAAGACTGCATAATAATGTAGTTATTGAAGAAAGTAGCTTTGATAGTGATTCAGACAGTGATTCCGGTGAGTCTTCAAACTCGGACAGCACAACAGATGATGGGTTTTCTTCGGATGACAGTGTGAAGGATCCTAATTTCCAAACACCAGAAAAACCAGATGTCTCCTCAGATTCTGATGAAGAAGTAAGTTCCAGATTGCCACCTGCTCTACCACATTTATCACCACTACCTGGATCTTCCAACGTCACTGACGAAAAATTAGTAGAACCAAACAGGAAGAAATTAAAAGCTAGTCGGAATTATAATGGCGCACAGCGACTGACCGATTCGATCCAATTAACTAGCATTCATGAGCTGCCAAGAAGCTCCAGCGTTGACATGCAATCACCCAGTGTTGATGTGGCTTATCCATCCAGCGTCGATACGCAGCCACCCAGCGTTGATACCGAAATTACCGAACCACCTAGTGTAGATCCTATAAAATATAATATGAAAAAAAAATATATATATATATATATAAAATTGCACGGAAATAAAAAGGAAGTCTCGAAAAAGGAAAGCGTAACACACACCAACGGCGCACGCACACAGGAGTCATGCACTAACGAGACGTCACCGCGCGAGCCCCTACTACGCCGACCGCGCCGCGCCGTGCAGCGACCGAAACCTTTATAAGCGCCTCCACGCCCGTCCAGAGCCAGTCTACGTTTGGTACGCCCGAGCGCACATCTCCTGCTGCGCACGCAAAAGTTGAAGACAAGACCACAGACACAGTTAATACATTTGAGCAGTTCCTCACAAAAGCACGGCAAGTTGAAGACACCTTAACAGAAAATGTAAATGAAACGACAACAAAGAGAGAACGCTGTTCATTCTGTCGCGCCTTTGGTCACAAAGAAGCCGAATGCCGTCGGAAACCTAAAGAGAAGAAGACGAGTTCTGCAGCCACAGAGACAACATCGAAAGCTGGCTCGAACTCAGAGAAGCCGCCAGTTCCGAGTAGGATTTCCTGCTACGGGTGCGGAGAACCCGGTGTTGTTCGGAGCAAATGCTCCAAGTGCAATCACACTAAAGTTGGCTCGGTTGACGTTGAGTTTTACTCGTTAAACGCGAGTCTGTCTGCAGCATCACGACTCAGACCCACAGTACAGATAAAGATACATGGGGTAAACGGTCACGCACACATTGACACTGGAGCCAAATTGAGCGTAGCATCGTCCACTCTTCATAGCGCAATGCTGAAAAAGGGAATAGACTTCAAAACTGAGAAAGTCAATGTCATTATGGCGGTCGGGAAGAAAAGGAAATTAAACATACAGCGAGCAGTCCTGCCGGTACAGTTGTGTGGACGGATTATCCCCACCAACTTTATAGTACTGCCGGAAACGCAAGACAATAGAACTCTGCTTGGCGAAGATTTCATACAGGATGCCGGTATAGTTCTTAACCTGCCGCAGTTATTGTATCATTTCCTGGATGATCCTGCCAAGAAATACAACTTGGTGAATGAAGAGGATGACACATCCGTATCAACGGTGCAGGCGCAACCCGAAGAATCGGTGTTCACCAAATTGGCAAAGTTGACGGCTCTAGAGCCAATGTTGAGTCCGATGGTCATGACGCCATCGCCAACTAAAATTGATACGACGTGCAACGAGGATGTCGGGAGATCCTACGGTCCGCCACGCATGATCGATTTGGAATCACCTCCAGCCACACCTCGACACGAAACAGCATATGGTGGTTATTCTCCGCGATTCGTCGGATCACTGTACAGAGATGCACAGCTGCATATCAACACCGACGAAGTCACGCTATCGCCAAGAAGCCAGTCCTTGTTTGATCGTTACACAAACGTCCACATCGCTATGATTGCGATGGCAGAAGAAACCGAGAACAATGGAACAGTTCTCTCACATGAACAGCAGGAACAGTTACGTAGCGTCCTTGAAAGAAATGAGGCCGCATTCTTGGATAACGGAAAACCGGCTGACCTGGTGGAGCATAGCATTGAAGTTACAAAGGTACAAGTAAGCCAGTAGCTGTTCCGCCGTACCGAATGTCCCCTCAGCGCAGAGAAGCACTTCGTGAGCAGGTTGCCGCAATGCTACGTGAAGGCGTTGTCGTGCCTTCCAAATCGCCATGGGCAGCCCCAGTCGTAATGGTCTCCAAGAAAACTGGTGGTGTAAGAGTATGCATTGATTATAGGCAGCTGAATGCAATAACCGTAGCTGACAGTTATCCGTTGCCCAGAATCGATGACCTCCTGCATGAAGCAAAACCGACTCCGTACATGTCTTCGCTAGATCTCCGTGCGGGGTACTGGCAAATCAAAATGAGAAAAGAAGACCAAGAGAAGACAGCATTCGTAACCCCATTTGGATTATATGAGTTCCAAAGGATGCCATTTGGTCTGAGGAACGCACCTGCCACGTTCCAAAGGTTCGCCGACAGACTTAAGGGGGGAAACCAGTTTAGACCGATCAAAAAATCGACTTTTTTTTATTGCATAAGTCGTTAGTATAACTCGTCAAGAATATGTGGTCAAAATTTGAAAGCAAAATTCGCATTATTTTCAATGCTATGAGGACTTGAGTGACCGCCCGTCGGTCCGGAGTCGAACAAGAGGAGGGATTGTTATATGGTGCTGGAATAGCTGATTAATCGGTGAGCATTTTTATATAATTAACTTTTTTATATATAATAAATGTATATATTAATAAAATTAATAATTTTATATAATTAATAAAAAATAATTACTGCCTCGAATCTCGTTTTCGCTACATTTTATTTCAAACGCGTTTTTCTCGAAACGACTTTTTTTCCACTTGTGGGCATTCTAGCTTGAAAAGTTATTGACCAATCGTTCTGAAATTTGGTGTGAACATTCTTTATTCAATTCAAATCTAGATGAACCTAATTCTGGAATTATATGATTATTAAAAATATGTTTTTTTATGCGAAAAAGGTGAAAAAATATGGTATAAAAACATAACATTGTCTTCAAACACCTCAAAAAAATGCAATTTTCCATTTTTTTTTTACACAATCAGGTTCATATTCTTAGGAAATATGTTGTTAACGAAAAAAAAAATTGTGATGATACAGATGAAAATTGCTACCACAGGAATGCCCACCAGCAAAATACTCCGATGGTAATGGTCCATGGACAGCACGATCTAGCGACACTGTTTCCGGCGGAAATCGCTTGAAAAAAATCTCAAGTCTATTTCAAACCATGAATAAAATATTCTCAAATTCAAAAAAAAATCTGTTTATATTATCCATATGTAAAAAAATTCACGAAAAACAACAAAATTTCGGCCTCCTAAACTGGTTTCCCCCCTTAAGGTAAAATTAGAGGGAATGAACCTCCTGGCATATCTAGATGATATAATCCTCCTCTCTTGTACATTTGAACAACACATGAAGGACTTGGACCAGCTTCTCCGCCTCCTCAAAGATAATAATGTGGTTGTCAACCAAGACAAATGCCATTTCTGTCAAAATCAAATCGCATATCTCGGGCATGTTATCACCAAAGAAGGAATATCAACCGATCCAGCGAAAGTAGAAGCAATCGAAGGCATGGCAACACCAACCAATGTTCGTCAAGTACAATCATTCCTTCAAACATGTTCCTGGTACCGTCGCTTTGTGTCAGGGTTTGCGAAGATTGCCCAACCCCTTACCAAATTGACTAAGAAAGATTCAGCATGGGAAGGGAAGGAAGAACAGGAAGCTGCGTTTACTAAGCTAAAGAAAAGTTTGACTAGTGCACCGATTTTACGACAAGCAGACATCAACAAACCATATATTATCAAAACTGATGCTAGCGAATATGCTATAGGAGCCGTTTTGGTCCAGGGGGAGGGTCAAGATGAACATCCCGTGGAGTACGCGAGCCGATTGTTAACTAAGCCGGAGAAGAATTATTCTACAACCGAGCGTGAAGCATTAGCGATCATTTGGGCTGTGACAAAGTTTCGAGGATATATTGAAGGTTCCTCTGCAGTAATTGCTACTGATCACCAAGCTTTGCGATGGCTGATGTCTCTCAAGTCGCCGACCGGACGTCAAGCAAAATGGGCCCTGCAACTCCAGCCATATAATCTCAGGATTGAATACATACCTGGGAAGACAAACGTTGTTGCTGATCATCTCTCTCGCCCTCCTTGCTCCACGAGTACAGAGAACTACAGCGTTTGTATCGTCGCAGTAGACATGCCTCGAAAGTCTGGAGCTGAAATCCGACAAGAACAGCGAGAAGATAGTGAATTAAGACGAATCATTGATGCCTTAGAAAAGCCCACACAGGATGAAGATGGGAGCTATTGGTCCAGTAAAGGCTATCTGATGAATAGTGGAATGCTACACCGCTACCTGGAAGACAACGAAGGTGATTCGGCCCAACTTGTTATTCCTGAACAGGGGAGGACAACAATACTACATTGCTACCATGATGACCCAACAGCAGGCCATTATGGGGTTGACAAAACTTTACGCCGTATATCATCGAGATATTCTGGAAAGGGATGAGGAAGGACAGCTTTGGCGAAAGACATAGAACAAATAATGTATGCGAAGGGTGGAATGGGCAATTTAACAAGAATTTTAAGAGAAAGCCCACTAAAATATGCCATCTTTTGAAAACGCTTAAGGAAGATGCAGCATTCACCGCTGTAAGAGCGATAACAACAATGCCGTTTAATAAACGGTCAAAACCCGTCATCGAGCGAAGTGCATATATACAGTATGTTCAAATGCAGCTCATTTGTGGTGAAATTAATGTGCCACTTTTTCTAGAAAAATTACGCCGGTAGTTGTGTTATTTTATTTTATTTGCGTTTAAAAGTTTCGGTTTTAATTTTTTCATTTTATATCTTTGTGACAATACAAAATAAATGCATGTCAAAAATTACATGGAATATCTTTACTTTTCTTTAATGGTACTTGAGATACAAAGTTGTATCATTAGTTCCATTGGTATCGGTTAACAATTACGGGGTATGTCCTCATTATTCTTTAATGGTACTAAGGATACAAAGTTGTGTCACTTGTACAATCAATGGAACAAATCAATGGTACTACTGACACTAAGCCCAAATATTGACCTATTATTAGGGTCTGTCTACACTGATTTAATAGGGATATTCATATAAAATATAAAGGGAAGTAACTGACTAGATTATCAATTTCAAATGCAATTAATAAATAAAAGTAAATATTGTTATAATATAAAACCCATTTAGATATTACACGTATTATTACAAATAATTTTATCAATACATAATTTATTCATCAAAATGAGTATGAGAAATGTGTGGAGTATCTAATAAATTAAATATTATATAAATTATGATTAATATCAAATTGTCTCAATCAATACTGTAGTCCTTGGTGCTTATGTATTGGAAGTGTCGTATCATGTAACATTTACATCTAATATATAAAATTCTCGTGTCACAGTTTTTGTTGCCATACTCCTCCGAAACGGCTTGACCGATTTTGATGAAATTTTTTGTGCTTATCCGGTATCCATGAGAATCGGCCAACATCTATTTTTCATCCCCCTAAATGTTAGGGGTAGTCCACCCCTAAATTTTTTTTTTATTTTTTAGACAAAATTTTTAATTTCTATTTTTTTATGATACAACATACAAAAATACATACAATCCTCAATTTTCACCCTCCACGATCAACCCTTATTTTTTAATAGCCATTTTAATAATTTAATAATTTTTCCTCTCCGGTCGAAAACTGATCAATCGTCATTTAATTAGTTATCCCCGCCAGATGTCTACAGGTGTCACTTCTGACCCAGTAAACAGCACGGAGTAGGGATGAGAACGAAGCCGGTCTCCTTTCTTTCTCACTCCCTACACAGTTGTCGGCCATCATTATTGTTTATGCATCAAGTGTAGTAGTAACGTTGACAATTATTATTTTGCTATCTCAGTGTAACTCTCATATTAACTTTTAATCATTCCTATTTTATCAATAATAATTAAATTATCAATTTTGAGTGAATTTTGCACGATTAGTTAATCAAGTGATTTTATAACCTCAAAAGTACTCAACACGTGACACGAGCTTCCAATAACAACGGATTTTGTGTTGTAGGTATACTTTTTTTTATTTATATCGAAAATGTTGTTGATCTTATAAAAATGTAATTTTAATTTAATTTTATTAAAAAAATGTAATTGAACAATTAAGATTTTCATAGTTTCCAAAAAATCAATCATTATGAATTTTTATTTTGAAATGTCAATGGAAATATTGGTTGTATGAAAAAATTATAAGAGACAATGTTTTCATAAAATTTAATTATTGACTTTTGTTTGAAAAATGTTTCCATAAAATAATGCGTATTTCACGCATATACCACATTCTTACATACATACAATATACACATTCTAACATACATATATACTTCCAATAAGTAAGCTATTTTTTGTCTACACTAGAAATTACTAGGAAATTATTTATATGGCAAAACAACGTTTGCCGGGTAAGCTAGTTTGATATAAATATTAGTAACAGCCTTGGTGTGTAACAGCCCTGAGAAGCCTGAGTTATTATTATTTCACATAAAATGTTCGACAACCTCAGATTGGAAGACGCAAGGGATGGACGTGAGAGGTGCGGGGCGCAGGGGATTGTACGGCGTGGGTCCAGGAAATAAAAGTATTGCAAACGTTTGGTTCGTGACAGAAGCGAGGATGTTGGCGCCGGGAGTTGGTTGTCGAACGTAGGGCAATAGTGTTCTCATTTAGGGTTCCTATCTCTGGAACAAACATAATAGTGTCTGTGAAATATTAGTACGTGTATAACATTTGTTTATTAAACAGAATAGTGTCTTAATATTTGTGAAATAAATATATTGGTATGTACTTTTATATATTAATATGTAGATACACGCAACTAAGATGTTAAGCATTTTCTTCATCATACTTTATGTGTGTCGTATGCGTGGTGTATTCTTGATACGTTTGTTTTATACTTTGATGTTATGCTGTCACCTATTATTATAATACACTTTCAGTGTATGTTCGATTAAAGATGTTAAGCGGTTACTTTGTGAAGGGCTAAATAAATATTTAATAGTATCTTGGAATACTACTAAATAATAATTGTAAACTAATAATGGACATTTGAAATACGTTAAGCCGATGATGTCGCATTTTATATATTTTAATAAATATTATGATATTAAGCGATGATGTCCTGATGTATAATTTTATTACAACAAACGTTGTACAAAAAGTGATGTTAAGCAGTAGCTTTAGTTTTCATTAATATCAGACGTATGGTTTACATTGAAAGCATGTAGTTGTTTACAATACTTACATACAAAATATTTGTCTTTCCAGGTTAAAATTATGGTAGATCTGAAACCTTGGTTCGATTCCAGGGAAGTTATATAGATTTATGATTAAGAAGATACTTTAGTAAATATTATTAAATTTAGTTCATTTAGAGACTTTTGTATGTCGAGATAAGTTCATTTTAGATTAGGATGTGTTGATAAATTGGTATATATTACACATAAAGGGTGTGATTAAAATATAGCGAAAATAATTAAAAATGTGGAGCGTCGCCCGGGCGTAAAGGGATCCTACTCTAACCTTACCATTCCCGTAATCGCAAGTGACGGGTGATTACTTTTGCTTGTTTTATGCAACATCCTAATTCGTACTTTTCGAAACCTATGTACGAGTTGAAAGTAAATTCACGCAATGTTAACCTGACATTGGCACAATTTGAAAAAGTTGTTACGGTCTTCATAAAGTATAACCGCAGAAGACTGAAAAAAGATAACTGACCACACCATTCATGTAGAATCAAAATATAACGTACGAGACAGAGTGACAGTAGACAATTTAGAAAGTTTGGTAATGTGGGAAACGACAGCGATACCAGTGAATCTGAAGTGGTGAATCTGATTTTTTTGGATTCAGTTTTTGATTATGATAAATAATTTTTATTTCATATTATCATTACTTACTTTATAATACTCGTATAATATAAGCCTAACAGTCAAGATCGTAACTACATTACAAACAAATATTACATACACTGTTTAATGTTGAATAAAAAATGAACTTAAAAAGTATGAATTATGTATTTAAAACCAAATAAAATACCGATCTTGCCGCTGAACGGCCTGACCATTTTCTCTTCTTAAGGTCCAATTTTAAAGAGTTCCGGCTAAGAGGTTTTCGTGATGCCATGGAAATTAAAAATTACATATACAGATCCAATAGCTCAACATACTCCCGGGGCAGGCCCCAAGTGTGTTTCGAGTACTTCCGCGTAGTCTGTCCTGGACCCCGTCTGACCACCGTAACGGAGTGGCAGACGGGTGACTAAATCTCATTCACTATACTTGGATGCAAATTGGCGGGTTTAATTACGATTGGCAGCGGGAACGATTGATTAAAATAAATGTCTTTGTACCTTATTTGGTTTTTTATTTTCAAATTGCAAAATGTCATGAGTAAAATGACCTAGTAATCATCAAAACCTTTTATCAACATAAAAAAATGGTAATTTGTATTTTTTTAACATAATTCTCTTTTTTTTTTTTGCAAACGGTACCGTCCGAATGACGTCACAGAGCGAGGTTAATTCGTACGAGTTGCAGTTATCGTTACCCATAAGCGTACTTGTTATTTCAGGAGAATGTCGAAAAATAAGTTATAGTGATAGTGATATCGCCGGTATTCTAGAAAATAATATATCTCCGAAATTGAAAGTAGCGACGAAAGTATCTCGGAAGAAACATATTTGGGCGATAGCGTACTGCATTATACCGATGAAGTTTCGCAGGGTCTTTCAAGAATATCTAATCTTATATATGATGAACATGTTGAACATATAGTTAAAAAAGCAACTAAAGCTATGGGGTTTATACTACGAACTTGCTCATTCATCATTCAAAAGTGTAAAATCGTTTAAAATTTTATATTGCACATTTGTTCGTAGTGTGTTAGAATGTGCATCACAAATTTGGAACCCTCGCTACTCGAAATATCAGGACCGGATTGAAAAAATCCAACGAAAGTTTATTAAACACATATGTTTTAAATCTAAAATTCCGTATAGATCAGACGATTATCTTCAGCTATGTAAAAAATTTCATTTGTTACCGATATCTAAAAGAAGGGAGATTGCAGACATCACCTTTCTATTAAAGATTATGTCGGGCGGCGTAGATTGTCCCGAAATGCTAGAAAAAAATCTATCTCAATACCCCGCGAAAATTATTAAGATTTAACCCACTAATTAATATTCGATCAGTGAATACCAATTATAGGCAGAATTCATTCTTGTCGCGAGCGAGTAGTTCCTTTAACACACTAAGCAAGCGAGGCATTAATATTGATTTGTTTTGCACAAGTATAACGTCAGCTAGAAGAATATTGAGTAATGACTTCTTTATTAATTAATGATTAGTTATATATATCATTCTTTATAATTATTTTTAGTACTTTGTTGCTATAAGGGATTATGTAAGTGGCTTTATTATAATATTGTCTATATACATAATATGATTTAAGACTGCTCTTGACTCTGTATAACGCATTGTTGCTATGTTGTTGCTAGCCGCGAGGACCTATTATTGGCTTTTTGCTACTATTGTAAGTTTTTTATAATTTTGTTTGTAAGCTGTTGGTCTTCCTAAGATGTATTAAATAAATAAATATTTGGTGAAGATCCTGAGTTGGAGACGAGAGGATTAGGCAACTCTTCCCTCATTCGTCACAAACAACAAAAGACTATCACAAAGAAATGAACTTTAAGGTTGTTAAAGAAGGGTTTTAAAAAATGATAATGAGAAAAGCAGTAATAGATAGTATTAAAAATTAAAGAACGTTGAATAAATTTTAATAATTGAACTATAGGAAACCAACAATGGCAGGGCCTAGCACTCGTATGGATGTTGAGGATTTACCGAAAACACAAGAACGCGATAACGAAATTGAGAAAATAATGAAAATAACAGGCATTATATTGAGCAAACTTAGTAATGATCTTGAAACAAAAAATAAAAAGTGAGATAGCAGAAAATATAATTGACATCGACTTATCAGATGAAATCTCTGGAGTCCTTGTGACTGTGTTCACTTGCTTGCGTAAAGAGGAAAATGATAAGGTTGGACACGAGAAATATAAGGCTTACTTAGCAAAGATAGGCGGGCAAGAGGTAGCAATACAGTCCATTGTAGAAGATGTAAAAGCGAACAATATAAAAATAGACTGTATGATAGCTACTCCAATCATTGAGCTTATGACTTTGTTCAAGGCTTTTTTTATGACGAAGTTAGAACAGGTGTCACGAGATTTAGAGTTAGATCTTCTGTAGCAAAACGAACAGTGAAAAGGGACTCATCAGGAAAACCTGTAGGCTGGAAAGATGATAAGGAATATACACAAAGTATTTCTCAGTATGGGCTAATTAACCACCATATTCCGCTCTTACAAGGTATAACTTTGGCTCCAGAAAGAAGAACAGGTGTCGTTAGGAGTCTAGGACCTTTGACTCAGGCTATTTTATTGGTTATGGAGAAAAAATACCATTCTAAGCTTTCAAGTGCACTTTTGAATAGCTTGATGATGTTACCAATGGCGCAGGAAATTGTGACATGCTTGAGGGACGCCAGATCTCCAGGTCAAGTTTCAGGGATATTAAAGGAATTATAAAAAAAAAGGAAGAAATTGTCTCATGCCTGGAAAAATTATGTGAGCAATCCAAGTTTATTAAAAGTGTAATCAGAGTATTGTCACCATAATATATTCCACAATAGATATCTGTTTATTTAGATAATGTCTACCCAAAACGAAGAGACCACAAACATATATCTCACCTTCTCACTGATCTCAAAGAGCAATCAGAGCCCGCAAGAAAATGTCAACTCGGCAATCAATTTCCGTTCTGTACTACTAATACTTTGTCATTGTGCATTTGTCAAAGACCATAAAATAAATAAATTCGAATTTACAAACCTAACAAATCGATTTACAACAAAAGCATTATCCAACCCTTGCAGATTTTATAAATTAACTAAAACCGTTTAACAACAGAAATATTTGAGTCTTGACGACTCAACAAATTAATTCACAACCAGCTTTAGATTTAGGTGTCATATTCTGTCATTGATAACAGATTTGTCATTCCGTATAATTGTTGTATACCATACAAACAAATAAATTTCGATTTACAACAATTGTATTTTTCAATATTTGTCATACTTTTGTCATTGACATCAAAATCAACATGGCGTTTAATTGTCGAAGACCACACTAATACCCTCGAATATTTAACAAATTACAACAGATATTTGAGTCTTGAAGACCCTACAAATAAATTAACCAGCTTTAGATTTCTTTTGTCATATAACAGATTTGTCATTCCGTATAATTGTCGTATACCATACAAACAAATAAATTCGGATATCGAGAACCCAACAAATCGATTTACAACAAAAGTATTTTTCAATGTTTGTCATACTTTGTCATTGCGCATTTGCCATACAATAAATAAATTCGAATCTTACAAACCTAACAAATAGTTTTACAACAAAAGCATTATCCAATGTTTGTCATTCACATCAAAATTGTCATGGCGTTTAATTGTCAAAGACCCTTCAAGATTTTATAAATTAATTAAAACCGTTTAACAACAGAGATGTTCGAGTCTTGAAGACCCAACAAATTAATTCACAACCAGCTTTAGATTTATGTGTCATATTCTGTCATTGATAACAGATTTGTCATTCCGTATATTAATTGTCGTATACCATACAAACAAATAAATTTCGATTTACAACAAAAGTATTTTTCAATATTTGTCATACTTTTGTCATTGACATCAAAATCAACATGGCGTGTAATTGTCGAAGACCACACTAAGACCCTCGAATATTTAACAAATTAAAACAACATATAAATTCGAGTTTTGAAGACCCTACAAATAAATTAACCAGCTTTAGATTTCTTTCGTCATATTTTGTCATTGATAACAGATTTGTCATTCCGTATATTAATTGTCGTATACCATACCAACAAATAAATTCGAATCTCGAGAACCCAACAAATCGATTTACAACAAAAGCATTTTTAATGTTTGTCACACTTTGTCATTGCGCATTTGTCAAAGACCATAAATTAAGAAATTCAAATCTTACAAACCTAACAAATCGATTTACAACAAAAGCATTATCCAATGTTTGTCATTCACATTAAAATTGTCATGGCGTTAAATTGTCAAAGACCCTTGAAGATTTTATAAATTAAATAAAACCGTTTAACAACAGAGATGTTCGAGTCTTGAAGACCAAACAAATTAATCCACAACCAGCGAATCTTAAAAAACTAACAAATTGATTTAAAACAAAAGTATTTTTCAATGTTTGTCATTCACATCAAAATTGTCATGGCGTTTAATTGTCAACGACCCTTGAAGATTTTATAAATTAAATAAAACCGTTTAACAGAAATATTTGAGTCTTGACGACCCAACAAATTAATTGACAACCAGCTTTAGATTTATTTGATTTGTCATTCCGTATAATAATTGTTGTATATCATACAAACAAATAAATTCGAATCTCGAGAACCCAACAAATCGATTTCGATTACATTATTACAACAAAAGTATTTTTCAATGTTTGCCATACTTTGTTATTGATATCAAAATTGTCATGGCGTTTAATTGTCAAAGACAAACAAATTAAAACAACAGAGATATTTGAGTTTTGAAGACTCAACAAATAAATTAACAACAAGCTTGTGAATTTTTGTCACACTTTGTCATTGATAACACATTTGTCATTCTGTATAATTGTCAAATACCAAATTCGAAAGACCTAACAAATAAATTTACAACAAAGTAATTTTCAATGTAGTAAATGCTGTCGCACGGGTGCCAATAATGGGCATTAACAGACAAGCAAAGAAATGCTCTACAAGTGTGCCAAAACAGGATGGAGGAGTATGATAAATGTCAAACTAAAAGTCAGAATGAAACTGACTGACACAAGGGAAACAACTGGTGTAACTGACTTAACATACACAGAGAAGCGACTCAAATGGACATGGGCATACAATACGGAGCAGGAGAAACGTCACTCAAAATGATGTCACTCTCTGTTACCCTCGAGATGGAAAAAAGAAGCGAGGCAGGCAAAAGAAAAGATGGGAGGATGAGAAAAAGACGACTTCAGGAGCCAAGTGGTGTAGGTGCCCAGAGCACCGAAAACGTTGAGAGGGGAGGCCTTTTTCAAGGGGCAAACTGATTTGCAACTAATTTAATAATAACCATAGTACCATTGTAAGATTAATCAGAATGAAGGTTTATTTTTTATTAATTTTCAATGTTTGTCATAGATATTTAAATTGTCATGACCTCTAATTGTCAAAGACCTAAGACCACAACAAAGACCCTTGAAGATGTAACAAATGAAAACAAGCACTGATCACAAACTACTGTTCATTTTTGTCATGATTTGTCACGAAAAAGCAAAATTGTCATGGCAATATCTAAATATTTGACCCACAAATACCTATTAAATTGATTCGCAACAGAATACAAGTAAACCTGCAACAAAAGTTTTTTTGTTACCCATTGAAAATAATAACAAAATTTAACCATTGACACAGTCTGAAAACAATTAAATATAGGCTTGCTTAATTATTGTAATGAGTAAAAACAATAGAATTAGTAAATAATTAGACTATTGCATACATTAAGATAAGAAAAAATATATATACTAAAAAACACCACACAGTGAAACTAAAACAGGTACTGTCATTGCACTTATTTATTAATTATTATAATACATTTTTTGTATTTATTATGCTCATTACATCATTCAAGCTACTTATAGCATGAAAATATTTTTTTGGGCTAAGACTCAACAAGCAAGTCAAGCCCGAAGGTTCTTGATTGAATAAATCAAATCGTGCCACCCTTTTTTTTCAAATAATATTCTGTGTGGCACTGCACTGCGCCTATCACCCTGATTTTATATAATACTAGCTGCGCCGAGCGGTTTTACCCACTGTACTACTATAGCCGGGTCTAAGCTATCTCTACACCAAATTTCAGCTCAATCGGTCCACCTGTTAAAGCGTGAAAGAGTAACAAACATCCAGACATCCTTACAAACTTTCACGTTTATAATATAAGTAAAATTAGTTGTTAAACGTCGTTATGTCCAGTAGTTATTGAGTTTTATGCCTCAGCTTCTAGGCTAGCAATGGCCATTTTTATAGCTCCATCTCTCGTAGTATTGCCTCCTATGAATCCTGTGCTGTGACAGAACACACATCCTTTGATACCAGCCACATCACTTAGAATTTCGTCTCTCACACCCCACCAATCTTTATGAAGAGGTTTCCTGGAATGAAAGCTTTTAGTTTAGCAGTTTCTAGGATATTGGAGATTATAAAGATGTGAGAGGTAACACAATGCAATCACGACCTTTAGCATATTACAGAGTTGTAACAAGCTTTTGCTCACAGTTGACCAATAAAAAAAAATTATATGCCTTTGACCACATTCTCGCGTGATGTTAAACAATGATGTGGCTATAGATTGTACTTTATCTCGAGTATTTAGGTATGAACCGGTTGCCCGGGGTATGGGGGTAAACTTCCTTTGCAGGATGTCGACTAGGTGGGTACCCCAACAGTGCCAATTATACTAGTGCTAAAGCAGTGAGCAGTGTTGTCCAAACATTACTGTGCTTCGGTAGGAAGGCACTATAGTTGGTGCAATTAGTGCACTGAAGAGTCTTAACATCTCATAACTCTTGACTGAGAAGTGTTGGGACCGTGTACCAAGATTTTATTATCGCCAGAGCGTCTTAAACTTCTTATTACTTCTATGCATAAAAAAGGGTTGAGCTAAATGAATTTACCTCGTTATAAAACTAGTAGGAAGCTCCGGAACAGCTTGGACTCTCCACGAATTAGGTTTGTCATTAAATATGACATACTTAGTAACATCTTTCAATCCCATTTCATTCTCCAGGTCAAACAGATGTTCTTTCCACGGAAACCTTTCTTTGAACTCTAGTATTTGGCCTGATTCATGAACTTGGAGTCGGTCTTCTAAGGAAGATTTAACGTAATCTCTGGCTGGTAACCAAACTGATATGAAATGGTTGACGGTATAATGAAATTCTTCACCAACTAGTTTCATAGCTTTTTCAAATATCTGGAACAAAATACTTAATTTAAAACTTTACATACTTCTCGATTTTTAAAACTATCGCGAGTGTTCTCCATAACTAAAAACAAAAACGGCACAACTCACGTCTAAAATTGTCGAGAATATCTCGACCACGGTTTCGGACAATTACGATGTCCTTCATCAGGAGATCACGCCTGCTGCAGTAACCGGCGAGTCTTGTCCGAAACCGTGGTCGAGATATTCTCGACAATTTTAGACGTGAGTTGTGCCGTTTTTGTTTTTAGTTACATACTTCTCTGCGTCTTGCACTATGTGACAAATTTTGAAATATGGATATATTTGTAGGTTTAACTTTTATAGAATAGGTAGAGTATAAGTAATATAGGTAGTTTTATAGAGGTAAAAAAAGACCTAAAAAAAATTTGCTTGTGAAATTACAGGGTTGAAGAGTTCTTCATCTGACACTTGAGTAAGAAGCAGTGCACCTAGGATTTTTCATCATTGTGCAATCCTGGGTGGCAAGTTACTGATAATGGGCAGTGTTGTATCTCTTACTACCAGAGCGTCTATGCGTCTTCTCACTTTTTAGCATGGTTCTCTCGCTCTTTTTGACCTCGCACCTGTAAAATGTGGAATGACCTTCCTTATTGGGTCTTCCCTCAATCATTTGATCTGTCTAAATTCAAAAGGGGTATTTAAAAAGTCTACCAGAGCCGGCAAAGCTCCATCAACGCCTCTGGTGTTGAAGGGGTCCATAGGCGTCGGTAACCACTTAACATTAGGTGGGCAGACTGCTTGTTTGCCGCTCTTTATAAAATATAAATAAAAAAGTTTTTACCTGATCAATATCCACTTCTTGTTTACTATTCCATTCTGGATTCAACCGTCCCACACGGGAACTCAAATGCGTGCGGATTTTGTACTTAGGTTCTTCAATGGTCATGGGGACTCCATTATCTATGGCATCTATCTCTTCAATGAAGTTTTGGTAGACTTTCTTGTAGATTACAGTGAGGTCTTCGGGTGTTAATGGTATTTCTTTTGGTGCAAACTGCTGGATGACCTCTTCCCCATAGTAGGTGTATACAAGGCCCGCTGAGCTAAGTCTGAAATAATTCATATTTTAGGACAATGAGTGGCAAGACCAGCAAAACAAGTATCTGGTGGAGTGCTGCCTATTGCATATATCAGCAGGGCTATTCACTTATCATTCATGGAACTGATCAGAAGACTGAATTGTCAAAAATGTATGAAATGATGTATTAAGACTTAAGATGTATCAACTTGACGAGACATTTCATATATTTTTGACAATTCAGTCTTTGGTTCGATTCTGGTGGGAAAGTGAATATATAAAATTCTGGGCATTGCACTGCATCTGTCACCCAAAAAATTTTTACAACCTATCCATAAAACTAAGGCCCACTTGAAATATCTCTGAATAATCACTATTTTAATGGAGATTAATTCAAAGGATGACTAGGATCTTTACACAAACTTTTTGAAAGGACAAAACGGACCAATAAGCAAAAGAAACTTACTTGATATTATATTTGTCGCCAAGTTCAGGACGCAAAGAGCTGAGTGTCTCGGTGAATTCCCTCTGATGATGGTCATACCTATTCTTGGCATGGTCAAACACAGCTCCTAAAAATAAGAAATTTTTTAATTTTAACCTGTAAAATATTACTGATTAAATTGTGGAGCAGTTGGGCCTTTAGTTGATAATAAAATTATATTTATAATATTAGTACACAGTATGTCTGAGAAAGACAAATGTCAACAGAACAATATTTGACATAAATCCATTATTCAACCCTGAAGTGCCTAAAATACAGTATTCACGTACTTAAGTTTCTCTCGTATAACACACAAAATAAAGAATATGGACATTAATTTTGATATTTCCCTTAACTGTGTTTTAGGCGCTGTATTATGCCTACTATTTACTACGTACCTGAAATCTATGAATAAACTACCTATGTAATTATGACTACATTCACACACACAATGATCTAAATATGTATGTATATAAAAGGAAAGAGTGACTGATCTATCAACGCACAGCCAAAACCACTGAACGGATTCAGTTGAAATTTGGAATACAGATAGGTTTTATGACGTAGACCTTCGATAAGAAAGGATTTTGTCACGCGGGCAAAGCGGCGAGCGTAAGCTAGTAATAAATAAATATATGTCACTGATTAAAAAAAACAAGTGTAATAGTCAGTTATACACACCTACATCCACAACAATGTCACACTGGTCCAATTTGGTCATGTCCCGAGTCCTGATGATCTGTGCGTCCTTGTATTCAGGTAACTGCTTGAGCATGTAGCACGCCAGTACCTCGTCGCAGTGGAACACTCCATCGTGGGTGCCAATCTGTAAGGTAATTAAAGATAAATATGCATTTTATTGACATGGAAACAAAAAAGATACACATGAGAAGTTAAAAATAATTCTATTGCCAATGGGGAAATAAATAATGGGAGAAATATTTATTACCACTGTACAGTGTGTGTGTTATTCCAGGATATAAGCTAGCTCTATGCCAAATTTAAGCTCAATCGGTCCACCTGTTTAAGCGTTAAAGAGTAACAAACATACATCCATACATTCTTACAAACTTTATAATATTAGTAATATATTGGTATGGGAAGCAGGTAGGGAAGGGAGGAAAAACCAATGTTTCAGAAAAGAGATAAGTAATTAATTTATTTGAACTAAAAGGGACCACACTTCACTAACTGTACAATTTCTACGAACCACACACAGTCTCTTGGTAATGACTAAATCATATATTTTATCCTTACTCTAGCAGTACAATAACTTGCACTGTTGATGTACCTACTTACTTTGTCGACCTCCTAGGAAGTTACCCCTGATGACGACATTATAATTTATCATCAAATAGATATTAACATTACAAGGCCGATAAAAGCAAGATAGCAGGATGGCAAGTAAGGCATATAGTAAAATAGGCACTGGTAAGTGGTTATGAGTTATGACACTGTTCGTTTTCAAATAATGCCACGCCGCACCTAACGCTAACCGTCTATTTAATGAACAACGATATTCATTTAATATTATCATAATTACCACAGTTCACAGTATTCCTGCGACATATTATTTCCGCATTCTATGTAACTGAGTAACTGGTAACCTTTTAGTTTGGGTAGCTTGTTTTTATAACGGTAGTAGGGAGGTAACTTTAATAAAAAATATAGAAAGAAAACTATAAAACCGTGATAGCTTGCGTAGTTTTCAAACTATGATCATGATTAGAAAAACAGGAATATAATAATTCTTCCAAGATGAGCCGAGATCCTCAAAGGAAACCGAAGCGTATTTAATATTTAACATCTTAGAAGGAAACATACCTTCACCATGTCTGATATTGAATAAAAACGCGGAACTTGAATTGGTTTGCTTAATTGACACGAACCACGATGTATAAGTGAAGTTATACGGCAAAATTTCTTAAACATGGATAATAAACACGTGAATTTACTGGTTACTTACAAAAAATCCCACAATGATGCTCTTTCCGTAGCTGCCACTTCAAACACCGCCATTTTGAATATGAATGACTGAATGAACAATGAATTATCAAATAAAAAAAAGTATCTGTGGGAATTTTTTTTTTTGTTATTTTATTGGCAACTGGATACAGAGTCCTTAATGCCTAACTTATTAGCTAAATCTGTGGGAATAGTCGATCAGTATTGCCAGAAGTGTTTTTCAATAATAACAAAAATTTAATATACCTAATTTATAAATCGTATATAACGTAGGTATTTGTTATAATATAGGCACCTACTATAATAATACTAGTATAACTGATAACTACGATAAAATATTACGATCTATTCTCATATACTCATGAAGGCATTTCAGAGGAATAGAATAGAATAGAATAGATCTTTATTAACCTTAGCAATAACAATCGTCATCTTAGGCAAGTCAAGTACATTATGCATGAAATTATAATTATTCTTATTTATATTTGTTGTTAATTATTATTAAATTATGTACATTAAAATTTTAATTTTTGCTTGTCTACTTCAATTAATTAATATATCATAATATTCTAGTTTGTCAATATTATATAATTAAATTCAGTAAAATAATTAAATGTCAAAATAATAATAATTGATTAAAAATAATAAAAAAAAGAAAAAGGTAGCACTCCGGGAGTGCCGGCAGAAGTGAAAACTTCAATATTAACGTTGTGTTTAATTATAAGTATAAAAATACTATCATTTATGAGGTAGAATACAATGTTTATTTATTGCGCTATCGTACACAAATATGACAATTTATATGTTGTTATTTATAATATTATATCGTTATTTATATATAACATTAAATTTTATCTCTCAGAAAAATCAACTTCCATCCATAATTTCGACGACTTTTACACCATCGTTATTATCAGAATCATCATCGCAAATTTTTACAACTGATACAATTGGTTTATGATAACTGAAGTAAGAAACAAACAGTTTTGATTCGAACCTATTTAAGTGTCTAATAAAAAAAATATAAAATATAAAAAAAAATATCGGGCGCGCGCTTGTCTAAGCCCCCTGTGCCGCCTAAACAGAGCAGCACACTCAGGCACGGTAGAAAGAGTGGGAGATACTAGTTCCTCTCCCTTCCCCTCGATCTTACGCTTTTTCGATCAGCATCACGTGACCCTGACGCGAGTTTGAAAGTTTTTACCCATACAAAAAAGTGCTCAGCGCCGCTAAAGAAGTTTTCACTTCAATAATTTATTTATATAATAAATTAGTTTGATGTAGACAGGCAGTACATGATTAAAACTAATATAGGTATTAATTAATGTTCACGCAAAAAGGAGGACTCATTGATACGCAGCGACATAAACTCATCTAGTGTGTAAAATGGGTTTGAATTGAAAAATGTCTTGATTATTTGCTTAAACTTAAACATAGCAGAAGATAAGCCTGTGTGTAAAACCATTAGTATTAGCCTACGAATAAATAATAAGTCGGGAAAAGTAACTGCGATCCATATAAGACATATAAGAAATGTTGCCGGAGAAGGTGGTAGCTTAAAATGTTATAATTTCGGGCTTCAGTCTGTTATTTACCTTTCAAGTGAAAACGTCAAATCTATGTGAAAATATTTTCGTTTTATGTCTTATTGATCATACCAGGATGTGTTATGATATAGTGCAGGAGCCACACATAACTGAAGTGTGTTAAGGGATCACTTTTTGCTGTTAAATAAGCGCAAAAATATAAAAAATATAATATTGTTACATAAATGTTCAAAAACGTCATTAACCCTTAAAACTTGTCAAAATGGATAATTGTCAAAATCAAAATGGAGTGTTGACAAATGCAGAGCATGCGTACTACAGTTCCCAATGAAAATGCCGCACAATTTATTTTTTAACCAATCAAGACCATATTTTGATAAGATTCGTTTTTTAAATTTTAGTCACGTGATTTCTCGATGAGCCACTTTTTCGGCGGAATTTGTTGGCAATTACGTACACCTGGTATTAGCACATTATTTAAGATGGATCCTTCGTATTGATTCTGAAATTATATAAGAATACAAGTCAAATACGTAGCAAAACGATTCTCATTTGTAGGTTATTGATACACAATGAAATTACATAATGCATAATGAAATGGGCAAGACAATAAAACAGTTGAGTTTGGGATTGCTTGTTGTCTGTACTTTTTAAGCCGCGTCTCCAGCTACGTTTTTAGTTCAAACATGCAACATGAGCATGACAACATCCAAAATATATCTCAGTGATTTTGATGAATATAGATAATATTATGTTTTGTTGTACGTGCTTTCCATCGGACATGGAAAGCAAAAAACATTGTTGGAGCAAACAAGAAGTCAAAATCACCGAGATTTTTTTGTTGTCATGCTCATGTTGAATGTTTGAACTAAAAAGGTAGCTGTAGTGGAGTCACTAAGCGACAAAAATGGGTCAAACCTGTTTTTTTCATGCAGAAGCATGAAACTTGGCACATTGATTTCTAATGTAAAAATAGGCTGATTTCGATCGGTAGCCCTCGGTAGCACCCTCTCTGGCAGCGAGGAGTGGGGTTGGAAGGGGCGCTCCACCCGGCTTCATTTTAACAATTCTGGGAGACCACACATAGCTAATAGGTCAAGTTTGGTATCAATTTCGGATAAATCGAGGACGTAGATTTCATTTCTGGAATAACAAAAATGACATTTGTGATGATTTGTTTAACAAAAAAATTAAAAATTTGAATTACGTAACTTCGTTTTTATTGTTCAAATTACTGTAAATTAAAAAATACTAGTTTTTTTAATAAACAAAAAACATGTTAATAAATTCTAGTTAATGTAGATTAAAAAATATATAATTTTATATTACTTTTCTTAATAACAAACCGCATAAAAAAATCTTTTGCTGTCCCGGGCCGCAATTTTCTTTTAACCGCCATGAAAAGGGTTGTTAGTAAAAAACTTACTATTTCATGCTGAAGTTTAAAACTTGCCACAATTACAATTCCTTACGTTAAAATAAGCCGTTTAGAATCAGTAGCCGTCGGTAACCAGCCTTCTGACAGCGGGGAGGGGGGGGTGAAAGGGGCGCACCACCCAGCTTCACTTAAAAAAATTTGGAAGACCACGTATAGCTAATTCGTCATGTTTGGTATCGATTTCGAGTAAATCAAGAACGTAGATTTCATTTCTGATAATAAAAAACGCATTTTATGGGTTTTTAACCAAATTATAACACAAAATTAGTTTTTAGTTTTTTTTTATTTAGAGGCACTTTAATTCTAAATTATAGTAATATTTTGTGATAAACATAAATATTTTTCAAAAGTTTATTTCAAGTAGATTAAATAAAATAGAACTTTTATATTATTTTTATAAACATTTACTCGTACAATTTTTTTTAAGACACTAGAGTCGCTATTTTCTTCTCACCGCAGCGTAAATTATGATGTGCCATAGGATTTTTCTGAATTTTATGTTTGTCAATATCAAGTTCTTATATCAATAACATGTTAAATGAATGTACATAGTCGTATTATACAGTTGATAGGGGTTTACAACGCAGCGCAGCGGTGAGAAGAAAATAGCGACTCTAGTGTCTTAAAAAAAATTGTACGAGTAAATGTTTATAAAAATAATATAAAAGTTCTATTTTATTTAATCTACTTGAAATAAACTTTTAAAAAATATTTATGTTTATCACAAAATATTACTATAATTTAGAATTAAAGTGCCTCTAAATAAAAAAAAACTAAGAACTAATTTTGTGTTATAATTTGGTTAAAAACCCATAAAATGCGTTTTTTATTATCAGAAATGAAATCTACGTTCTTGATTTATTCGAAATCGATACCAAACATGACGTATTAGCTATACGTGGTTTTCCAGATTTTTTTAAGTGAAGCTGGGTGGTGCACCCCTTTCACCCCCCCTCCCCGCTGTCAGAAGGCTGGTTACCGACGGCTACTGATTCTAAACGGCTTATTTTAACGTAAGGAATTGTAATTGTGGCAAGTTTTAAACTTCAGCATGAAATAGTAAGTTTTTTACTAACAACCCTTTTCATGGCGGTTAAAAGAAAATTGCGGCCCGGGACAGCAAAAGATTTTTTAATGCGGTTTGTTATTAATAAAAGTAATATAAAATTATATATTTTTTAATCTACATAAACTAGACTTTATTAACCTATTTTTTGTTTATTAAAAAAACTAGTATTTTTGAATTTACAGTAATTTAAACAATAAAAACGAAGTTACGTAATTCAAATTTTTAATTTTTTTGTTAAACAAATCATCACAAATGTCATTTTTTATACTAGAAATGAAATCTACGTCCTCGATTTATCCGAAATTGATACCAAACTTGACGTATTAGCTATGCGTGGTCTTCCAGAATTTTTAAAACAAAGCCGGGTGGAGCGCAATCCCCGCTACCAGAGGGCCCCTTCCATTAGGCTACCGATCGAAATCAGCTTATTTTGACATAAGGAATCAATGTGCCAAGTTTCATGCTTCTGCAAGAAAAAAACAGGTTTTGCACTAAAGTCCCCCACTACTGGAGACGCGGCTTTACACACACATAAGGCTGAAGATGATCGAAATCAGATTTAACCAACAAAAAGAAGGTGCTTTTCACGAAAGGAGTCCCTTTCGGGGGATTTAAAGTTAAAATATCTCTCACATTTTGACTCCACATAAATTCCTATATGTAACTTCTTAATTATATAGGTATACATTTATCTAAAAAATAAAAATTATTGAATAATCGATTAAATTTAATTTAGTTCTGCTAAATTCCGCGGGCCTCTATCGTGAAAGCACTCGTAACATTTTTAAAAAGTCAGTTACAATCATTAAAATAAAGCGAGTAAATTTACTATTAAATCGAATGCTGGCAGCACAGAAAGCACAGATAATAAATTATACTACAGACTATAAATGAAGAATGTGTCACGATTAATCGACTAAGATCGATAAATTTTAAGTCGATTTTTATCCATCTCTAACAGCTTATAAAGTTGTCGCTATGGCTCCATAGATGGCAGTAGTAGTATTATTATGCCATGTAGAAATAATGACGGCCAAAGAGCATATTATGATATCACGACGAAAAAATTTTGTTTTGTATTTTTTGGCGGGGTATCTATAGGAACAAAAGTTTTTGTGGAAAAAATATTTTAAGGGTTGGAAATTGCCTTTCTATTTTTCTGATAATTAAAAAGCATAGCCTACTAAACTTCTTACTAATATTATAAACGTAAAAGTTTGTAAGAATGTCCGGATGTCAGTTCGAAAGTCGTTTTTGCGAAAAATATTCAAGTGGTACGTTTTTGCGAAGGTCGTTTTTGCGAAAAACAATCAAGTGGTATGTTTTTGCGAAGAGGTCGTTTTTGCACTCACACACACGCACAATCGCCCAAACACCCACAAATAAGAAGTTCCCCGCACATTTATTAGTAAGAACATGGTGAAGAGGGGATTGGCAAGAAGCGAGGATTTTTTTATTTATACAATGAAGTAAGAAGACGAGCAAGACGCTCTCCTGATGGTATGAGATAACGCTGCCCAAAATTATTACAGTAAATTTTACAAAGGTAAAGTTCTGGGTGCACTGCGCCAACGCTTCTTACTTGAGAGTCATAAGATGTTAAGACTCTTCAGCCCAGTAATTTCACTAGCTACAGTGCCCTCCTACCGAAGCACAGTAATGTTTGCACAACACTGCTCAGGCGGTAGAATAACTGGCCCTACCCACCTTATCGAGCTCCTGCAAAGGAAGTCTTCCCCCGGTAAACCGGGAGGTGCCGAATAGACGTTTTTTTTTATGCAGTAAGCTTCCGAATAATGGTTGTGAATTAGAAAAAATATCACAAAGTATTTAATTCTTTTTGATATTTTGAGTAATTCACAATAATAACGTCTATTCGGCACCTCGCTGCCTACCGAACTCTACCCACCTCGTTGCAAACTCGCGCGACTTTGAGTTCAACCGCTTTTAGGGAGTCACAATACTGTGTATATATCTCTTTACCGTGGTAGAAGTCAGTATTTTTTAATTCTGGTTCCGTCTATGCGTGTCCTACTTACCCAGCTTTACTTTGCTAAATTGTAATGAATAGGTACCTACCTATTTTTAACCCCCGACGCAAAAACGACGGGGTGTTATAAGTTTGACGTGTCTGTCTGTCTGTGTGTGTGTGTGTGTGTGTCTGTCTGTGGCATCGTAGCTCCCGAACGGATGAACGGATTTTGATTTAGTTTTTTTGTTTGAAAGTAGAGTTAGTCGAGAGTGTTCTTAGCCATGTTTGGTGGAAATCGGCCCAAGATGGCCGCACCTACAAAATGGCGGATAACTTTTTTCTTTCACGACCCCATCAATATCAATATGGGTATCAAATGAAAGGGCTTGACTAGTAGAATACAACACACTATAACAAATTTAAAATCCAAAATGGCCGCCACCACAAAACCGCGAATTACATATTTTGAATGCGTTGGAGGTTTTTTAAATTTTTAATTGAATTCACTTGTTGTATTATTAAGTACGTATTTACGTAAAATATTCATGGAATTTAATTATTACTAATTTATTTCTTGAACAATTACCTACATATATTGTGTGATCTTCGGATTTCCTCTTGGTTTCCCCAATGATGAAGGAATAGTGGGTCCCTATAAATAATATTATTATTATAGTCTATGGGTTTCCCGCCAACTACCTACCTAGAGTCCTTTTCACGAGAGGTCCCGCGGAAATTTGCGGAACTAAATTTTTTTTTTCGATAATTACTGGACTTCATATCCTAAATAAATTTTATTTGTTAGATAAAATAAATATTCATATTTAATTAAGAAATTTATTAGGATAAATTATGAGGCGATAATAAGTTATAGATATGTTAACTTTAAACATTTGCGATAGTGGTGCCCCGCAAAAAGGACTCCTTTCGTGAAAAGCACTCTAGAAGTCCTTTTCACGAAAGGAGTCCTTTTGGCGGGGCGCCCGCACATTTTAAAAGTTTTAAATTTCTATATCATTTTAACTCCACATGATTACTAAAATTAAATTTCTTCATTAAATTGGTATTTATTTTATATAACAAATAAAAATGATTTAGGATAAAGTCCAAAAGAGTAAGGATAAAGTCCAGTAATAATCTGTTAAATTAAATTTAGTTTCGCTAAATTCCGCGGGATTTCTTTCGTGAAAAGAACTCTACAAGTTTAAGTTTTTACAAAAGTTCCGTCATTTTTCTGTGGGGTGGTGTGACCCAAGTTGTACCGCCCGGGAAACACGGATGACGGCAATGTGTTCCGAGCACGACCAGTTCTCATTAAATAAATAAATATATGCTGCATTGCCGTGCCATACTGTCCGTAGAAAGAATAGACTTGGAGGAATTAGTTCATGTAATTCCTGCGCACTCTCCGAAATGAATCCTGTAGAAGACCGATAGACAAGCGACCATTCTGCGGTGTTCAAGGCGATTGGCTCATTCTGACCGCCATAAAATCGAAATTCTACAATATCATTGTAGAGTTTCGATTTTATGACACACATATTATGTCTGTCTGGGGGGGCCTTGCATCGTTAGTGGAAATGATCCCGTTAGTGGTTTTTTTTATCAGACACGACACCGACAAACAATAGGGATGTTGACAAGGTTAATATTTTTGAAATAGGTACATTTAGTCCGTAATTTTAATAATAAAAAAATAAGCGCTACATATTTTCTTTCTTGGAAATAAAATAAAAAAATGGCTGAGATATGACGCTTATAAGATTGTGACTGTGTTACACCACTAAATAAAAATGTACTGGATTTAGTGGTGTGACGTCACGATCAAGCACTTTAGTGCGTTGTATCTTCCACATTTTTATCAGAGTTACAAATTTAAAAATATGTGTCCAATATTTTCCAATAATCTTCATTACGGACAAAAAACATTTTTTAGTCAACATCCCTATTAGACGGGGAGCGGTTACCGTCGTCTATAGAAGTCTATAAGACCACTGGTAACGCCGACGCGGTGTCGGTCGTTGCCGACGTATTGTCGGAGAAATAGACGGGGTAAAGCTTCTTCCTGGCTTCACTAAACATCAAGTCGGAACACGGTCAAAATGACCTTCATACTCGTAGAATTCGGTGATAATGATTCATCATGAGCCCGTACCTACTCGTCCACTGCTGGACATAGGCTTCTCCCAATACGCGCCAATGAGCCCGCGGTCTTCAGCTCTTACCGATGGGGTTGCCAGAATACCAGTTACCAGCGCTGTATGTTTCACTGTTCACACGCAGCACAACGGCTGAGGCAGTTCCCATTCGGCGGCTTAGTGGATGCTAATGTGCATTATTACTATTGTTATTATAGTGCTTTTTATTTTTGTTTTATTAGCTGTCGTATAAATGTGTTTTTTCTTTTCTTTCTTTCTCTTTTCACCCAGATTCTGCCAGCCATCTTCCGTCACTCCAGGTCGTCACTCAGGTCGTCACTCCACCTGGTTGCACTTTTTTGACCCTAGAAAAATGCGTTACGCAGTTACGCATCATCTCACCACCCCGGGGGGCCCGGGGCGGTATGTGGGACTCCTCCGCCGAAGATGGGCGCGGCGGGGATACCCACTAAAAAAACCTGGAGGTGTTCCTGCGGGACGTCATAATGCCGGGGCAGCGGGTACGCAGAAGCACTCATCTGCGGCAGGGCGTCCTACACTACGTTTACCCAAACGTGGTCTCCACACCAAACCTCGTCTGCTCCAGCGGTTGTCGGTGCTGCGGACGATGTGACTAGTTACATAATGACCGCTTGGCGACACGGTTTTGACTAATGGAAGCAACTAAAATATCCGATAATATTAGATCGTTGAATGGAAGGGTCAAGCGATTACATTTGCAACTCAAAGGGTCGGCCCGGAAGTGAAATTATAATAAGATTTAAGATCAATGTCCTGTTTATCGGGTGTATTAACACGGTAAAGAGATATACAGTAATGTGACTTCCTAGAAGCGGTTGAACTTAAGGTCGCGCGAGTTTGCAACGATTTGGGTAGGCTCCGGTAGGCAGCGAAGTGCCGAATAGGCGTTATTATTGTGAATTACTCAAAATATAAAAAAAACAATACTTTGTGATATTTTTACTGATTCACAACCATTATTCGGAAGCTTACTGCATAAAAACGTCTATTCGGCACCTCGTTGCCTACCGGAACCTACCCAAATCGTAGCAAACTCGCGCGACCTTAAGTTCAACCGCTTCTAGGGAGTCACATTACTGTATATCTCTTTACCGTGGTATTAACAATTATTATTTAGGTACCGAGCGACCAAGACTTGGACACGCTTGACGGAAATTCCTTTGCCGTTCTTCCGCGACAGAATATCAAAACATATAGGTTGGCCACCCGCCCTTTAATAATAGAAATGTTGACATTTTTTTGCTGTTGTCTATAATGTAGATATTAAGTATTAAAAAAATATTGGACATGTAAGTTTCTTTGTAAATTCGAATAAGAATGTGAGCGATACAATGCACTGAAATCGCTTGGTCGTGTCGTCACTGGCCGAACTCTGGTAAATTTTGTAGCGGGTAGTGACGTAACGCGTCCCCATCCATAAACTTATAATCGTCATATCTCAGCCATATTTTTAGGACCTTTAAAAAATTTTCATATTAAATAACGGAAATATTCAGATTATTCAAAATTTTCAGCGGAAAACAACATGTCTAGATTTACCATCTACAGCTGCATTATCGCTTACCATCAGACGAGATATTGGTCAAAGGCTAACCTAGCTAAATAAAAAAAATTTACTACTTACGCGAGCTCGCTTATCTAGAAACAACGACGCCGTAGGCCCAGAACCCGGTGGAGACACGAACTAGACTTCTTTTTTTTCACCGCGGAATTTTTTTACGCATCGTCACCTTGTGCGTCAACCTACAGGACTCCTCTCCACTCCAAAGTATTATTTAAAAAAAAAATATTTAAAAAAATGAGTATTTTGACTGTGACATGCTTGTATATAATGCAAATTGGATTATTTGTAAAGGGAGCATCCTCAATTATTTAAGAAGGTTGATGATCATGAAAATTTAAGACTATGTCGGAGAGACCCTACAAAATTAAAACAGCCCTATTGTAGATCTGCTCTAGCTGCAAAAAACTGCAATAACATAGTTATTAAAATATTTAATAAAATTCCAAAGAGCACAAGGGAGCTCCCATACAAGTTATTTAAAACTAAATTATATAAGTGGCTAATTGAGAATTGTTTTTATGATATTAATGAATATTTAAATATGAAATCAAATCGCTAAAATTAAATACATTTATTTATTAACATTAGAATTATTAATCACAATTGAATTTTTGACATTGTTTGTATTTTGAATCTAATTTTACCAAATTTTGTATGCCAGCGGAGCTGGTCAAACATGCGTGCTTAGTTTTAATTTATGATCATAATTGTTATTACCATGTTTGATGCAAATAAAGTTTATTCTATTCTATTCTAAAGACGGGCGCAACGGTGATACCCATTAAAAACCTGGAGATGTTCCTGCGGGACGCCATATTGCCGGGACTGCGGGTGCATTTTTTATGCGTTTAAGAAGTCGAGCAAAACGTTTTCCTGATGTTAAGAGATAACGCTATCACTGTACAGTGCCATCTAGGATTTCAGAATGATTGAAAATTCTAGGTGCTCTGCGCTAACGCTTCTTTCTCGATAGATAATAGTCATAAGTCATAAAATGTTAAGGGCGCTTAGTCCACAAGACGCTCTCTTGCTCGCGCTATTTGACACATTTTGAAATTTGAATTCATAGATTTTTTGAAAAAAAAATTTTTTTTTTCAATATTGCTTCTCAAGCCATTTTTAAAAAATATAACACTGAAAACACTTTTGAAATGTGTGCAATAATATTGTGCAGCGACCCGCGAAGCGCTCTTAAAAACTCTTTAGCCTTTTTAGTTTCTTTAGTAATTTGAAATAGGACCACATGGGAAGCACCAGCTTTCAGATAAGGTATAGGTAACCTAATCAAAATAGCTTCACCCAGTCGAAAGTTTTGAGATGACAATATTTTTTTAAAAATACAGTCGAATTGAAAACCTCCTCCTTTTTAAAGTGGGTTAAAAAAAAATTGCCACGCAGGTAAAGCCGCGTGTATAGCCAGTCTTATGATAAAAAAACGTGACTGATTGACTGACTGACGCATCAAGGCACATGTCAATACGCTAAACAGTTTGGTTATAAGTATGTATATGAAAAAAAATCATAAAGCCAAAGCTGCCAGCATTGTCTTGTGTAATCGGGTTCATCCGAATCTGTTCAGTAATTTTCGGTGTTGTCTGGAAGAGATCGCTTTGAGCGATAAGACCGCCAATTAATAAACCGTAAGTTTTCATTTATTGGTAGTCAAATTTAGTAATCTAATTTAAAAGTAAATATTTCAGTAACATTGATACATTTCTATTTATAATAAATTATAGTAATTATTGAAAAATTGAATTTACTTCCGATTAAAAATGATATCGAGAGTTTCCGGCAATAACATGATAATATCACAAAAACAAGTTTTCTTAATGTCTCCAATTTCATTCATTTTTAATGCATTTCCAGATATTTCTCAATTTAATTGTTCATAAACGATGTTATTATGTATATTAAGCGATAAGACCACCTGTTGCAGACTAATCTTCTTCCTGCAACGAAATTTCGGTAAGTATACAATACCTTTGGTGTTTTTTTTACTTTAAAGTAAGGATACCGGTACACCGGTATCCAGAAAAAAAGAGCTGAAAATAAAAATTTAAACGTGAAAAAATTAATATGAATAATATTAGTTTTAAAATTATTTTTAGTCATTTACAGCAGAGATTTATTGGGAAAATGACTAATAGTCAAACGAGAGGAAAATAATAAAGCAATTAGTCACTGATTAGATTCCCGGAACAAGAGCGAAGATTTTAGTCGGGCCGAAAATTCGTCCACGTACGGCTACCGATAATGCGAGCTTTTGAAGTGTATCGGGCTCCTGGGCCGAGATAGCAGTCGCGACGCTCAGTATCGCGCCAGATCCCAACCGGGCCGGTCACGTAATGCCGCGACGAACCGAACTCAGCGCCCGACGCATTCACCTCTCGATAAACTCACGGTAACATGTGATCCCATCGGACATACAGTGAGCGCGACGAAAATCAACCCGTTGAGGTTAGAATTTCCCCATTTTCCCCGACGGATTTGGCAGCCGGTGCTTGCAATTGCATAATGCACCGAGGCCGGCCGCGTGGAAAAGTTGACTTTTCGAAATTTTCTTTCGCGCGTACGTGACAATATTTAGGACGTTTTTCAGTGTAGTGTTACGAAACGCTCGAAAAGTTTGTGACGAAAAGTTTTCTCGTTTAATTGCTCGA
Source organism: Hemithea aestivaria (assembly GCA_947507615.1). Lineage (NCBI taxonomy): Eukaryota > Metazoa > Arthropoda > Insecta > Lepidoptera > Geometridae > Hemithea > Hemithea aestivaria. Next base: position 13,227,942 of record OX382341.1, on the reverse strand, counting down.
CAATCTGTTTTGGCACGATCGGGACGCGAACTTATCGTATAAACATCTTACCGTATGATATTTTTCGTCACTTTCTCTGTATGGATTCGGTAGTGCAGTGACAGAGTGTGATTTTCAGTTCGCAGGGAAATATTTCTGGTATCAATTACCTTCCCGGTGAAATGTCGATTTGCGAGTTAGAGTTACTATATAACCACAAGTGAACAAGACACCGATGACTGTTTGAAAGTGACACGGCGTTAGGAAACTTACGCGGTTTTGATGGACACACCTACATATATATTATATATGTTACTTGGTACGAATGTGAGAAAAGTGTGACTTATACCTAAATAGTGAAGTTCCATTGAACCGTTCAGGTGAGTGACAGTTTCATATAGACACTTATATATATAGGTACATAAGTATGTAGATGTGTACTAGGTCGTAGTCTGGACCAGTTTTTGCTTAAATTTTTTTCCACGTGGACTTTGACGGTTTTTTATATTGATAAGATAGTTGGCACTGCATTTGATAAGCATTTCGATCTTGTTACTAACTCTTACCTTATTAAAATTCACGATCTCAAAACCAGTCTGACAGAACCACGTGTATTGAATTGCAATTAATTTTATCAACGCTTGACCTATTACATCTTTAACTAGCTGAGCCAGGCAGTTCCACTCGCTGAAAAATAATTTTAAGTGTTATTCTAGAGCAAGCTACATACATACCAAATTTCAGCTCGACCGCTTCCGATTTTTCGGCGTGTAAAAGTAACATAGTTATATCTACGGCTTTATAAGATTCTGTGAATATTAAGATATATACATATTTCAATTATTTATAGGCGTAAATAAAGTTTAAAATATCAATGATTACCTTCCAAACAGATATTTTTTAAATGACTGTCGACAGCCGGTAACAAAACGGCTAAGTCGTAAATTTGATAATTTTACGGTTGTTTTATTCAGGCCGGTAGTAGGCCGGTTGAAAAACATATCTAGATAAAATTGAAATAGGCATTTATCGTTAAAATTTCGGCTTTATACGGGTCCCATATACGTCTAAAAATCATTAAAAAATCACAAAGTACTTTGACCTTGAATTTAAGTACAATGTGGAAAAATAAGGTCTATAGAATACGCATATATCACACAAAATTTCAGTTCAAAATATATATATCGCACACCTAATGACGCACTGGCATAACTCAAAAATAAACTTTTTATAATCTCGGATACATAAGTATAGGGTAAGTAGTCAGCTTTTTAAGCATCTTAACTGTGGGACACAACCTCAATGACGTTTTTATTATAATTGTTCATAATTACAAACGAAACAAATAAATACAGCTAGGTAATTATTTTTTTATTGGAAAAACCTACATTTTGAGTTAAGCTAGTATTTTATTAGGTTTGCGATATATATGTATATTGAAACCGACTTTACTTTTTGAGCGAGGACAAGAATTCATAACTAAATACAACTCGACCGATTTCGACAAAATTTAAATGGACCCGTGAAGTGAATCTTTTTCAAACAAAAAAGAATTTACAAAATTGGTTCAGTTTTCAAGCATTTGTAAGAAATCGGTTAACATAAAAGTTTGGAGTGTACGAAAAGGGGGGGCACTGAGGAAAAAGACAGGTTATTTTTTGGTGGAAGTGGTATTCTATTGACACCCCTTTTTTATGTTGGAAATGGGTAGAGGGGTAGCTCAGGACCAAGGTTGCCATAGACCATTTAGTCTTTTTTCTCAATTTCCGGAAAAAATTATATATTATGTTTTTAAGAGAGGAAAAAAAGCGTTTTTCAATTCGAACGTACTTACCTATATCATACTCATTTCGTTTTACTACCTACCTGATATGGTTAGAAATCTTCATCAGCGAGATAATTAAGATTGGGCAAACACGGAGAAGGTCGCACGACAACGAAAGTAAATTCCACGTTTTACGCGACGCACTAATCCATACAACATTTGGCATATACGCGTATTTGTCTCAAAATCGTTTATTTTTAGCATTTCAAAAACTAATTATAGTTTCATTAAAACCTTAAATTCAATAAAAAGGGAAAGTACTGGCGTCTCGCAAATGGACCGCTCCAATTAGGTTTATGCACACAATTTTACATCGGTGTAAGTCGGCGTGGCAACCGACACTTTTCGACCCAGCAGGCACAAGTTTCAAAACTCAACTGTAGAAATCTACCCCTATTATTTTAATCCAAGATTTAAACATAAATGAAGCACCCGTAGTAAGCCCACAAGACTGCATTCATACCGATATAATCTTAGTAACGGTTAAGTGTGCGAGCGGTATTTGATGTGCTTTTTTACTTCGTTTTAAATGACCAATGCTTTTCGATTTTGGAAATTACCGCGAGTGTTATTCATTATTGTCCGAAACCGGTGGTTGAGACATTTAACAACGAAGAATTTAATATTATTTATTTTTGTGAGTATAGCCGTGTTGCATTTATCTTCTAAATATATAAAAGGGAAGAGTGACTGATTGACTGACTGACTGATCTATCAACGCACAGCCTAAACCGCTGGACGGATTGGGTTGATATTTGGAACACAGATAGGTTTTATGACATACAACTCCGCTAAGAAAGGATTTTGCCGTGCGGGCAAAGCCGCGAGCATAAGCTAGTAACTTATATAATATTAAGTAAGATGCTGTTGGTCTCCGATTTAAATATCGGATCTCCGATTAGGATGCCAGGTACAGCTTTACCGAATTTAGTGAGCGCATTAGGCTCTCGGCGGAAGGCGAAGACGAGTGGGCGTACTATCGGGCTTCATTTCTGTTTTAACGAAACTTGTAATATTTATATCAGCAAACTCAATCCAATGGTTTTTATTCATGATTTATAAAAATTAAATTTTCTTTTTATATTCTTGCAGTTTTATCCAGTTACCTTTATATTTTAAGTCGGTACATTATCGAATTAATTGATATCGAAACACTCGAAGTGTGAAGGCCAATATTTTTAGTTCAATTCGAATTGCTTTGTTTTAATTTTAATTTGCATTACATTAATACATTTAGTTATTTTTAAACCATTGAGTATTAACATATGGAAAAGCTATCCCGATAGAGTCTTGCTTCATTTAAACTGTTAACTTATTTATTTGAACTGTATATTAACTATCGCCATTTTACTCGAATTTATAGTTGAATAACTTAGAGCAAATTTAATGTGTTTGAAAGTTTTTCGTTTAAATTCGAGCATATTACGAGGTTGCTAAACGACTAAAAACTGAGTAGGTATCAAATGTTGGAATATTTCCCATATTTTCATTAATTCACGAAATACAAAAAAAAAATAAAGAATTTGATAGTTCAAATTTAGAATTTGAAATTGTATATTTATTTATCTTAATAATAAAGAGTATCTGTATTGTGTTGTACAGATAGATATATTAGTGTGGTCATGTGACCCCAGTTGAACGGAACGCAGACTACGGATAAGAAACTTGTGGCGCCTTCTCTAGCACATACATACAACTCAATGCATTTAACACCTGCCATAGTTTGTCCATAGTCTACGTTTATTCAAGCTTTAAACTGTGACAAATTATGTAAATAGTCCGATTGTATCTTTCGATAAATCGAGATCTCGTAAAGTATCGTTATCGATACGATATCGTAGCAATCTGCCTCATTTGTACTTAAATCGATATTCGTATTCAATCGATATGAATATTGGATATTGTGCTACTTTGCCCTGATATCGATATTGTATATTATGTATCGATAAGGTATTTCAACGATATCTCGACAATTAGTACCCTAGAAACTCTTGGAACGTATTCCGTGATAAGAAAGTATGTTACAAGGGATGATATAGAGTTTTGTATCTCTGTAACTGAGACTAGTATTCGCTTAGCTTGTAATTGGTCTCTTAACCACCAAGCATGTTGTGAGCTAACATAGCATAGATTTAAAGATGAGATCAAGTAAATTATGTTCGCAGAAGAATAATACCTACCCTTCTCAAACTTTTGTTAGGAGTGAAATGGCTGCGTTCTGACCTGACGGATACTGACAGCCTTACTAGTCGTGTGTTCAGTCAGTAACTACATATGTAGGTACGTGGCTTACATTCTGAACTGCATCCTTAGCCCTTAGCAAAGTTCAGCATTTATATCGCCAGTCAGTATGAAGCTATTTATTATTAGCTATTTATTCCCTTCCAACCAGATTGTCTGAACAGATTGCTTTATGCGATAAGGCCGCCGATTGTTTACCTCTAGTTTTATGTTAGTCATATTATGTTCATAACTATTTCTTGTATTTTGGTATGCAATAAAGTATCATTCTATTCTATATTCTATATATCGCTCTACAAAATTCTAACATAGAGGTACATTTTTGAACAAATCCAGATAATGTCACGTCTTTTGTTATGCTAATCTATGATTGTACAATAGCTAGGTAAACATTTATTTTGTCAGACCGTTTACACTTTTTGCCTCCTCTTTCTGTGTCATAATTTAAGGTTTTATACTTTAAAGGAATTATAACCTATTTAAAAAGTTATCCTTATACTAATATTATAAATGCAAAGGTTAGTATAGATTATAGCTGATGTTCGATATTCTTTCACGATTAAACGGCAGAACCGATTCGGATGAAGTTCGGATAAATTGAGTATGTAGCTTAAGCCCTAAAATAACGTAATATTGGATACTCTTTAGGGTTAAACTGCTGCTAGTGTAGACAAAACAATATTTCGGTATTAAGACTAAAAAATGAATGTTTTTGTGTTACGTATGAGTTTATATTTTTAAATGGTAATAATAGACATTAAGTAAATATTTTGCAGTTTCACAGTTTAAAACAAGGAGCTAGGTACGTTTACACTAGTCTCAAAACAACGACCTCGAGAGAAAATTTCAAACTAAAAATAATTCGACCGTGAAGGAAAAGTGTATTAAAGATCACAATTGCTTGGCAAGTGCCGCTATCAACTACATAGGTAATTGTATAGATAATAGGAAATTAAAATTTTACACCGCGAATACGCCTTTTTGATGTAAATAAAGTAAGTATGTAGAGCAGGACTGGATGCAAGGCTCTGCCGATTCCCAGTCCTCCGTCACAAAGACGATGCGGGAGTGCCGCCGGGTTGTTTTAGTGGGTATACCCGTGCAGTCGCTCTGCACGGGGAGTCTCACATAACCCTTCCATACCCCCGATGGGGGGGTATGCGTAACGCATTTTTTCCCGGCGTAACCAAAAAAAATAGTATGTAGAGCAATGCTCCTATGACTTGCACAAATTCTTGAATCTCCAAAATTGTATCTACTCAATAAAAATAGTGTATTCTATATGAAATATCAAAGGTTGTATGACCAATGACCAACCTATATGTACCTAACAGTTTCAAGTCGCCAATTTACTACAAGGCCTGCAACATGACCTTACGACTGCGTCCTACATATTTTATAGGAATCAGCCATGACCCATAGTTTTACGTACCTTCTGAAACACAGAAGTATTGTATCTAGGCAAAAATTGAACAATACACCGATTCCCAGTCCTCCGTCACAAAGACGATGCGGGAGTGCCGCCGGGTTGTTTTAATGGGTATACCGTGCAGTCGCTCTGCACGGAGAGTCTCACATAACCCTCCCATACCCCCGTATGGGAGGGTATGCGTAATGCATTTTTTCCCGGCGATAACAAAAAAAACCCACACACTGAGATTCGAACCTAGATCCTGCGGATTACAAGCCTGACATACTACTGAGCCATAGTTTAGTTTTCATTCACACTCACGGTATATTTCCTACATACATCTGTGGATGCATCTGTGTCTGGCTACCCCACCGGGAACCAGGCGTGATTATATCGGCCATTCTCCAATTTAGCATTCTTTGCCTAATTCCCGTGCCTTTTTTGATTTTTAATTGGATTGACTCAAATACATTAAAATATGAAAGACATTAAATGTACGAATATAATAGTTCATTTGGTTTTAGTCCCGTAATAATGGTATTAAAGTTATTGAGATTTAAAAATTACATGGATATGGAAATGAGAAATGTTTAAATAATTACTGCAACGGAAATGAGAACATTGCAGCTCCAAATAATTTTTATTTATTTTTGGTACTAAATGGACCACTATTGTTGTTGACGTAGACCAGGATCTCAATAGAGTGGTGGAAATCTTGCTGGAAGATGACGCTTAATTTAGCGAGAAGAAACACACACGAAACGAGAAACAATATCCAAGTCAGTAAGACGAGACCTCCGGAGTTCCAAGTTCCAACACACGCACCATTCAGGAAACAGGTCTTCGTACATAAATTGGGAAGGAACCTGCAGACAAAGTTGACTACATCGGGTGTAAGGTGCGTCGCTTCTCCGCCTGAGTTCCTTGCAGAGGTGTAATATTTTTATAGACAGTCATATGCACCTCAGCCTAAAACCAGAATAAAATTTGTCATGTGACAATTGCATTACCTAGCTTTTGAGGGTTGTAGGTACACCTATGTATATTGCGAGAGCTCCAGCGAATATGTATTAACGCTATCTTCTTTTCAGGGAGATCTCCAAGGCGTGAAGCAAAATCGTAGTAGTGATGTTTTTCAAAAAAGGTGATAAAGTCTTTTGAAAAACTATAGACCTATTTCGCTTTTGACTTTTGAAACATGTCGATTAAGCTTTTCTCAAAGGTTATCATAAAGCGTCTCGCAAAAAGATTTGACGAGTTCCAGCCACCGGAACATGCTGGGTTTCGAGTAGGCTATGACACTCTAGACCACATACACACAATGCGAGAGATTATATAGACGGAAAAAATAACAGAGCATGTGCTTAGCGTTCGAAGACTATGAGAAGGCCATTGAGTCCATTGAAACCTGGTCTGTTCTGGAGGTTTTGATAGGTATTGAAAGGTTTGTAAATATTATATAAGATACCACCACCAAGTCCAGAACCCGCAAATAGTGGATAGGGCATCAATATTAACGGCGAGTACATTTTCACACTTGAGATTAGTGGACAACATCGTCATTATGGCAGAAACAGTTTAGGACTTGCAACAAATGCTAATTTTTATAGATTTTAATTGACTCTCTATTGAAATTGTTCAGAAATATGTGTATTGATGATGTTATACCTTAAGCAAACAGTGCAATCAGGTAGGAACAACATCGAGAGAGTCCAATCGGTGGTTTCAGCTGGGATGGCCTACATTTATTGGAAAGCTTCTTTGAGTCTGCTTGTCACCCATACCTGAAGACCAGTGTGTCTTACCTGTTCTGACATACAAAGCCAAGACTTGGACACTTACGTTAAGACTGATCCCATCAAAAACATAAATGTGAAAAAGAGAGCCAAGTTCAATATTACGATGTATGTACTCATAGTTACCTATGATTTGGTAGTTGACTTCAACGACAAAAGAAGTGAGATCTAAATGGGTGCCAAGTTCAATGGTCAGTCCTGAAAAATATTTACAACAACATAAAATATTTTATTACAACTTAAAAGATTATTTCTTCTTATCACTTAGAATTAATATTATTTTGAAGCCTAAAGACTGACTTGGCTAGTTCTCATAATATACTAGGTAGATACTCTGTTAACTTTAGCTTGATCACTATTAAACGCACTTAATGCTAATTAGTGCGCCACCGTCTTTTATCGTAAAAATTAGTCCCCTCCATCCATTGGTTGTCTGGAAGAAATCGCTCTTTAACGATAAGACCGCCACTTGTACATTGTAATTTTTAATTTTAATTATGTACTTATGTATTTTCTGTAACATTATGTGGTGTACAATAAAGTATCTATTGTCTTATCTTAATGATACTTCGTCGTATGGTACCAATGAGAACTAGCCAAGTCAAACTTTGGGCTTCAAAATAATATTAATTCTAAGTGATAAGAAGAAATAATCTTTTAAGTTGTAATAAAATATTTTATGTTGTTGTAAATATTTTTCAGGACTGACCATTGAACTTGGCACCCATTTAGATCTCACTTCTTTTGTCGTTGAAGTCAACTACCAAATCATAGGTAACTATGAGTACATACATCGTAATATTGAACTTGGCTCTCTTTTTCACATTTATGTTTTTGATGGGATATCATTGCTTTTTGTACAGTACTTTTTAAGAATAGAATAGAATAAACTTTATTTGCATCAAACATGGTAATAACAATTGTGATCATAAATTAAAACTAAGCACGCATGTTTGACCAGCTCCGCTGGCATACAAAATTTGGTAAAATTACAATAATATAAGATTCAAAATACAATGTCAAAAATTCAATTGTGATTAATAATTCTAATGTTAATAAATAAATGTATTCAATTTTATCGATTTGATTTCATATTTAAATATTCATTAATGTCATAAAAACAATTCTCAATTAGCCACTTATATAATTTTGTTTTAAATAACTCGTATGGGAGCTCTCTTATGCTCTTTGGAATTTTATTAAATATTTTAATAACTATGTTATTGCAGTTTTTTGCAGCTAGAGCAGATCTACAAAAGGGTTGTTTTAATTTTGTAGGGTCTCTCCGACATAATCTTAAATTTTTAGTATGTAATAGGTTTAAGACACCCAGTCATAATAAGATTAATACCAAATGATTATTTTATTGCACCTCCCCCTACCCCACTGCTCCATGGCACGGCCGTCGCACCGCGGCACCGCGACCCGTGAGCCTCGCCGTGCTTCGATATACCTATACCTATAATTAATTTAGTACTTATTTATATATAGCATTTATGTGCACTATTGATTTGAATATTGTACCTAATCAATTGATTTTTAAACAATACAAGTTACTGATAAATTTATCTATATTCACCCAGCTATCTTATATACCTACCGCCGACCGCCTACCTGGTTGGAAATTTAACTTTTTAGATCATCTGGAACTGGATTAGAATTTCGATCAAAAGAAACCTAAGCCGACAAGACTTGTAATGACGACGACTTGCCGGGGGCACTGCCGTGCCCCCAGATACCGACACATACCTATAATATTATGACTATACGTTACAGGTACGTAGGTATCTAAAATGTTTACACCAACTAGCATCTAAGGCGATATACATACATTATTTTTATTGTAAACAATGTTAATATTATTACCTCTATGTTACTGAGCCGCCTTGTGCTGGTGAGTCGATATATTGATAGGTATTTACATAGAATATACAATTGTTACGTAGGTACCAGGAACCTATTTTTATTAGTGACTAGCTGTGCCTAGCTGTTTTACCCGCTATACAGTTTGGTACAGTAGTGTATATTATGTTATTCCAGGGGTCTAAGCTATATTTTTTATAATACCAAATTTAAAGTCAATCGGCCCACCCGTTTAGGCGTGAAAAAGTTAAAAACATAATATCCATACGTACAGAAGGTATAAAGTTTGTATGTATTTATAATTATATTAGTAGGAAAAGTGGACTCGCGCGCACTTCGTAGTATCTAACAGAAAATAGCCGCCTACACAAAAATTATAGCAACATGCAACATGTATTGCTTTATGTGTTCCTAGGCGTCCCAAACTTTAATATCATACATTTTAAAAAAAATAATAATAATTTAAAATGATAAAAAAATACTAGTTTCTGATTTTTCCCTTTGTTACTACGACATTACCTATCGGGATGCCAAATTTCAGCTTTCTAGGTCATCTGGAACTGGGATATTACTTTTGATCTATCCCTCAGTATGTATTAACTTCACCGATTACTGGATGTTCATATCTAAATAACCGTTTGAGCTGTGTTATTGGAATTTGTAACAGAGATATAGTTCGTATATTTAAGTATATGTGCCAAATTTGACTTGTCTATGTGTAATAGTTTTTGTATAACGAGGGTGTAAAAAGTCGTCAAAACGCGCTTTGGATGGTTCGTGTAATATAACACACGGCGCGGTCGCCAGTTCCTTTGCTTGAACTTGGCTTGACTCGCTGCCGCGTGTCTAGATCCACAAGTTCAAAGTTGTTCAGTATCCCCCTCAGCTGTTGATAGAGCTCCAGGAGCTTGCTGTCAAAAAGCACGCATCTGTTGACCACGATCCTCTTAAGATGTTTATTACAGCGAGTTATGAATGAAAAGTTTTTTTTTATATTTCTTTCGCTAACTTGCACATAGTACAGAGAAGAATGAACAAGGATGCCAATAGTGACGGGCCAAGTGTGTGGAGCAGACGTTCATGGTCGGCGTTTCTTTAAAGGATCGCATTAGAAATGAGGTGATTCGGCAGAGAACCAAAGTTACCGCCATATCCGAAAGGGATTCGCAAGCTGAAGTGGCAATGGCTGGTCACATTTGCCTCAGAACAGATAACCGACGGACTAGTTGTGTTCTAGAGTGGAGACAGCGTCTTGGCAAACGTGGTGTCACCATCTTGCCAAGCCATCATGTTTGGCAATATGGGGCAAGGATGGGGTGACGATATCCGGAAGGTGACTGGAAGTTGTCTGGAGGCCATATCCAGTCATTTATAAGTGCATAAGCACTAGCCGACGAAGAAGAAGCACGCATCAAACAAGAGCTCATCTTCAAGGCCTTTAAGTCTCAGCGAATAAGATGGGCAGGACACAAAGAAAGGATGTCGAAAGAAAATTTGTGTATTGGGCAAACACGCCACTGCACTGGATGAGGTCGCCAGAGTCCGCTACAACTGGAATAATATTGTGGAAAGGCAAGGGTTGTAGCGTGAAAGGAAGAAGAAAATATTGTGAGTATATCATACTATATAAACCATGGGAAAACTCTCTACTCGGACCTTCACGGTAGCAAATAGGTTCATTTTACTAGGAAATTTTCATACAACGGTACTTATAAAAATATGGAAATTAGTATACGGTAATTAGAATATAACAGGTTTTCTTAAAAATTTTAAAAACTTTCACAATAAGCAAATACTGGCTTATTATAACGTAGAGAGACTAAAGAACTGGATCTATTTAAAACACGACCTACTTTCTAACATAAATAATTAGATGTTAAAATCAGTAAAATGGAAATTATAAAATTTCGAAACCACGGTTACGGAAATTAGATTCTAATGTGCTTTATTGGTAGTACACTAAGGTTAATGACCTGCAACAGCTGATGGGCCGCGGTACACACTCAGGGCTCGCTAGGGATGCGATGCTGATGTAAGAAATACTGTTATTTAGGGATGTACGCCCAAGAACACAAAATATCATGGAAATTATAACTTTGACACGGACAAACGTTTACTTTTTTATAATTATTTACAGACTGGTCCTATTGCGTAGATATTTTGCTAGGCAGTACACCTAACATTGAACTATTTTTAAAAAATAATTAACTATATTAGAACTGTATGCGACAAAAAATATAGGCAAATTTTCACATGAAGTTGGTGTCAGGACACGTCACGGAAATTAGAAAACAGGTGCTTTTTGAACAAAGATTAATTAATTACGCGTTAACTAATTACAGCAGAAGTCAAAGGTTTTGTGTACAGATAGATATGGGTGTTTACTACCGTATAAAAATATGTGCATGATTAAATTTGTTATTATTATGGATTTATTGAGCCAGGACACATAAAATTTACTGCTCGGAGAATGGCCGATATGTATGTACTAGCTGCGCCTAGCGGTTTTACCCACTGTACTATAGTCTATGTGTGATTCCAGGGTCTAAGCTATCTCTATACCAAATTCCAACTCAATCGGTCCACCCGTTTAGGCGTGAAAAAGTAACAAACACACATCCAGACATCTTGACATCTAGACATCCATGCTTACAAACTTTCACGTTTATAATATAAGTAAGATGTACAATGTACATCTGTACAATCACACCTATCTGGCACTGATTTGACTAACACCTGATATCGAAGAAAGTACACAACGAACGATAAAATAACTTATCTGATACAAGTTGACCCGATTTGTTATCTAACCAAAAATGCGGCGGAAGTCTAGTAAAAGTGTTATGTAGAGATTGATCACTGGATTATCTCTGTTATAACAGATCCTGTGGGACAACTTTTGGGATATAAGTAGGTTCTATAGTTATTTATGATTAGCCCATAATATATCAATATACCCTAGAGGTCGAAAATTATTCTTTAATGTTCGAATAAGGAGTCTTAAACGAAACTAATAAAATATCTAAATCTCCTGGGGGTAGACTTCCTTTGCAGGAGGTCGACTAGGTGGGTACCCTCACAGTTATTCTACCGCCTGAGCAGTGATGTGCAAACATAGCTGTGCTTCGGTAGGAGGGCACTGTAGCTAGTGAAATAACTGGGCTGAAGAGTCTTAACATCTTATGAGTCTCAAGTAAGAAGGGTTAGCGCAGTGCACCTGTGTAAAATACTGGGTAGCACTGTACTAATTATGGACAGCGTTATCTCTGACCATCAGGAGAGCGTCTTGCTCGTCTTCTTACTTCGTTGTATAAAAAAAATATACCCAAGTGGTCGAAGAATAAAGAGCCATAAATGAAACTAATAAAATATCTAAATTTAAAATCTGAAGTCAATAATAAGATTTGTATGTGATTTGATTAACTTTTTGACTGGTAGATTTTGTGGTATATTGTGTATTTTTCTAAATTTCTCTACTCCCTTTTGGGCCAATTCAAAAAAAAAAAATTGGGGTTTCAACAGAACAGGTTACCCTACTTACACTGTCAGAGTCAAATCACAATTTATAGGTTTTTTATTATTTTTCAATTCACCAAACATCACATCAACCTCCGTCCAATTTTAAATTGCTCCTCTTCACCATACAAAATGTTCGTGCCGTGAATTTGCCGTTAATTAAATTACGATGATGTCTTTGACCTTGCCATTAGATAGTGAACATGATAATTTTTCTCCTATGCCTACGGAGAACCCATCTCATAACTATAATGCATATAATTAACCTAAAACCGCAATAAACTAGCTAATAATGTTTTAGAATACTACCTGTGCCCATTGGTTTTACCTATGTTACCATCTGCTTACCAAATTTTAACCAAATTCGATCAGTTTTTATAAGCTTTTATTTACTTTCACCTGTCTATTGTCTGTATTTCTTTAATCAAATATTGCAAGTTATAATATTTAATTTGATCCTCTTCCCGGTTTCCGATTAAGCCGAAATGTTCCATGCATGTATAAATCGGATGACAATGCAATATTATTGACATGAAGCTGATCTGATGATGGAGCTGGGAGGTAGCCATAGGAACTCCGTAATTAAACGACACTAACCTATCGAGTTTGGGCTCATTTGATTCGTCATGACTCATGGCGAGTTCTTTGATGCTAGATGGTAATAATAATAAAAGCTTGTTTTTAAAAAGTATATTTTTAAATTTCATTTGTTATTCATTAAAGGTTAGCTTTTGACCACGATCTCGCGTGATATTAAGTGACAATGCAGCCGTAGATGGTAGCATATTAAACCTGGAAAGCGGAATAAATCCCTCCTCACAGTTTTTAGTGAACTGGTAGCAAACAGCTTGAAAATGTCAGTCCGTAGAGTTACTTAAGAGCGCTTAGTCCGGGACGCTCTCTCGCTCGCACTATTTGACACGTTTTGAAATATAAATTCATATAATTTATTAAATTTTTGAAAATTCCTCAAAAGGGTCGCTCGCTGCACAACATTTTTGTACACATTTTCAAAGTTTGATATTTTAAAATCTCTTAAGACTACAACTAGAAGACCCGTAATTAAGAGTCACTACCACACTACCCCACTAAATACTGGGTTTTTTTGGGTAAAAAATAAACACTCATACACACTCAAACCTTTTTATAATAATAGTAAAACTTGTAGTGGCCGACTAGTGCATATTAAAAATGAATAAATTCTGTATCACACATAATTTTTTATCGTGAATTTCTATTAGGTTGATTAACTAAAACAGAGATTGACGATCAAATTTTGAATTTTGATAGAGACGGCAAGTTGAGTTGTTCAAATAAATAAACATTATATAAATAAACATTTAAATTTAAAATCAATAACCGTAGTATAAAAGTCAATTAGCCTTAATAAAGGGACGCCGCTAAAATGCCGCTAACCTTTCATAATTTTTGAAAACAGAAATACAGATATTTAAGTATTTTTGGTAACTGTAAAACACACACATCATTGTAAAATAGGTAGCACTGTACTAATTGTGGGCAGCGTTATCCCTTACCATCAGAAGAGCGTCTTGCTCGTATTCTTACTTCTTTGTATAAAAAAACTGTTATACCTAAAAGACTTATTACACCTGGCTAAATTTAGAAGCCTAAATTTAGTCGCTACTGAATTAAGTCAAGTGTAATCACATTTAGCATCCTAAATTTAGAAGAAAGTATCGTTCATCCTAACATAGATTCTGAATTTAGTGACTAAATTCAGCCAAGTGTAATGAGGCTTTTAGCCTGAAACTATTATAATTGATTTCAAAATCAGAGCATCAGAACTTTTAGCATAAATTAAAAAACCCGCAACGCTTCCAAAATACCTATGTACCTAATTCGCCATTTTGTGTTGACGGCCATCGCACTTCGAGACGTCAAACTTATAACACCCAGTCGTTTTGCGTCGGGGGTTAAAAATACACAAGGTGAAAAACATCATTTCGGGTGTGTTTTTGTTTATAGAAAAATGGCTATGATGGTCCAGTTACTCTTGCCTTATATTTATAATACTTATATTATTCACATGTCTATGAAAAATAGTTATTTGTTATACAAGAGTGCAAAGTTGCTTTTTTACCGCGTGCTCAGTTTGTAAAAATTAAATCACGAGCGTAGCGAGTGATTTATTAATTAGAATCCTGAGCGTTAGCGAGGGAATCAAAAGAGCACAAGGTCAAAAATCTTTGCACTCGAGTGTGACACATAATTTTTCATCCCCCCTCAGCGAGGAAATAACTCAATGCTAAAAGTTTTTTTTTATTATTCTCACCATGGATGCGCACAGTGTTGCCAGTGCACTATCTTCAAAAATAACCAGTATTCAATTTTAATTTACGTAGGTACGCTTACTTAGTCCTTTTCACGAAAGAGGTCCCACGGAATTAAGCGGAACTAATTTTTTATTCTATTATTATTGGACTTCATATTTTAAATCATTTTTATTTGTTACATAAAATAAATACCTTTTTGATTAAGAAATTAAATATGAGAAATTATGAGGCGTTAAAAAGTTAAAGATATTTAAACTTTTAATATGTGCAATAGTGGCGTCCCGCAAAAAGGTCTCCTTTCGTGAAAAGCACTCTACCTATTCGTTTTAGTGATTATTTTCTCATTTTCAGTTTATTACAGTAAGAAATCGTTAATAAAAAAGTTACTAAAAAGTAATACTTAGAAAAAATCTTGCTACTAACTAGATAAAGTTATAAAAAATTGGCTTATTCTATTAACTCTGCTAAATTAACTCAACTATTATTTACTATTACAGTACTATATAATTCATTAAAAACATTATTGCCTCGAAATGTAACTTATATCTAAACAACTAACGTAAATATAGTTCAAAAGAAACGTAATATGTTACAAAAGTAACTTACTGGCAAGGCTGATGGTGCGCCCAAAGCAAATAAAAAAAAAAAAGTTTACTAATGAGGTTCTTACACCGAGTTTTTAACAAATTTAAAAATGTTGTACGCTTATTTCGGTACCATAGAGGTGGAAGTAAATAGGTTTAATTATGTTTTTGTCTAGAGGATAATATAGACTTTTCCAGTCAGATATCGATGAGTAAAAATACACTTTCCGAGATAGTGGGATGAAAAAAATATTTTTAATGAAAACATAATAAAAATGCTGTTATGTTTAAAAAATATTTCAGTTACCGTAAAATTTATAAAGAGTATAAAATATAACATCTATAACCGATACTGAATGATTTATTAAAGCTAGATTCTAGTGCTTACAAAAAATAGCTGTTATTGTAAGAGTAGTATCCACGTGATTGAAAACTGGTTTTGTATTTTGTAGTACACCTGTACGTTGAACCTAGGTACTATATTATATATAGGTATCCTTTACTACCTACTATATATTTTTTTTATACAACGAAGTAAGATGACGAGCAAGACGCTCTCCTGATGGTAAGAGATAACGCTGCCCATAATTAGTACAGTGCTACCCAGTATTTTACAAAGGTAAAATTCTAGGTGCACTGCGTCAACGCTTCTTACTTGAGAGTTGAGAGTCATAAGATGTTAAGACTCTTCAGCCCAGTAATTTCACTAGCTACAGTGCTCTCCTACCGAAGCATGACAATGTTTGCACATCACTGCTCAGGCGGTAGAATAACTGGCACTGCTGGGATACCCACTTAGTCCTCCTTTGCAGGAGGTCTCTTGCAAAGGCGGTCTACCTCGGTAAGGTACCTACTATATATTATTTGATCAAGTAATAGTATAACTAAAAAAGAAACTATAATAAACTAAACTCAAAAGAATGCCGCTACAAGTCATTTTTAAACTTCGCTCTCATAAGCTGTGTAACAGATACTGTTAGATACAAACAAACTATTATTTATAGGTATCATTTATGATTTACGTTTTTGTTCATTTACTGTTTTTATTCGTTATTGGTTAGGTAAGCCATTGACCACGATCTCGCTTAAGCTTAAGCGACGGTGCGGCCAAGTAGTAAAAGAAACCTAGAAGGCGGGGTAAATCACTCTCTGGCTTCACTGAACATCGCACCGTACCGGAACACGTGGCACTTATTGTCTCCATGTTTAGTTATAACCTGCCAATCAGATTTTGGCTGCAGCGCTCCAACTACCCATGATCTCCACATCTTTTTAGATGAATCCTAGGATAAATATATAACAGGTTCTATAGCGCCTAAAAAGCAGAATTTGTATAGTTAAGTTTGCAACCATACAACGCACAAAATAGTGAGTACATTGATTTAGACATTTTACTGCGTTTTAGGTGCTATACCGCAGAACACTTAGCTACATTTCATCGCACTAGAAACACTAATATTATAAATGCGAAAGTTTGTGAGATGTTTGTTACTACTTCACGCCCTAATTGGTGTATAATAATAATTATTATTTGTGTAGTGTAATAGCTATAAAATTATGTTTTCTCTGTTTTTTCCATACCTATATCTTTATTACCACCGTCATTCTAAAACATATATTTTTCCTTTCCTGCTTGGTTGTCTGGAAGAGATCGCTATTAGCGATAAGACCGCCAATTGTAACACTGTTCTTTTTCAAATGTATTTTATGTTGTACCTATATTGTTTGTAATTTTTTTTTGTATGCAATAAAGTAAGTGTTTATCTATCTATCTATCTTTGGTGGACCGATTGAGCTAAAATTTGGTATAGAGCTAGCTTAGACCCTGAAATAACTCATAGGCTACAGTACAGCGGGTAAAACCGCTGGGCTCAGCTAGTAAATCATAAAATATAAAATCCCTCTATTAATCTTATTTGTCACACATTGCAAACACTGAACTATACAGTAAAATACTAAAATAGTTCAAATTCGAATAGCTTCCGAGTTCAAGGGAGTCGTAATTCTCGATGAAGTTTAAACTAGTCATATATAACGCTTAGAATGCTATAAGTGCGTTAAATGACTTTAATGGTTATCACGGGTTTTATCACACCATTGGCCATCTTATTAGGACTATGATGCGTTTATATCAAATATATTATACTTAGAATAAATGCGTCTAGGTGTTATAATTTATCTATATTTTATGTTTATTTTTTATAGGTAGAATGTAGGAGGGATTTATTCCATCTTCTAGGTTAAACCTGCTGCCATCTTTGACCGCAGATCAGGCGCGAACGTGGCAAAAGTAATTAATAAAAATATTAGAGTAAGTAGAAAAAACATCCTATAAAAGTCAAAACTTTAACAATATTACGATTAAATTTTTAAGAAAGTAAAAGTAAATTTTTCGAGTCTTTCAGATAAAGTGCCTTTTTACAAATACACATACTATTCGCCCTTTAATTTCTTTTTATAATTTATCCTTTCTTAGCGTTCTTAGCTACATCAATAAGCTAGCTATGTTCTAAATTTCAACCTCATCTATTTAGTAGTGCGGAGTGCGTTGATAGATCAGTCAGATTTAGTTTTATATATTTAGATTTGTGTGACGTGTGATTTAGCGAGATAGATAAATTTTCTAAAGTTTTGCCTCACATTTTTATAGCACCTTGTATATCTCGATGACAGTTTATTTGCTCTCTCTACTAAAGAATGTAACACAAATATACGAGATTCTTAGGAAGCATTACGTCAAAATCTTTTATTATAACACTTGTACAAATTTATAACCGTCTCAAGGCCGCCACAATATTCAGATGTGGGGAGAGCATTGTTCTCCGGTCTATGGGATTTGTTTGACATGCACATTTTTTTAATTTCCTTAAAGATTATACTAGCTGCGCTCAGCGGTTTTACCCGCTAAAATGTATCCAATATGTCATCTGGGATTATAGAACGTAATTATACCAAATTTCAGCTCAATCGGCTCAGCGCAGCGGTTTGACAGTCAGCCGATCAGGCACGTATTCTTTTATTTGTTAGAAAGAAGTTAAACATAGAAGTAAGTAGGTATAATTATCAATGTTATATTAACAAAGACACCAACAAACAAAAAAAAATTACAAAGATGAATCTCATGAACCGTTTAGTGTAAAAAATCTTATATTAAATTTCATTTTTATATAAAAGCAAGTAGCTGTGCAGGTAAAGTCGCTGGAAAGTAGCCTATGTGTACTTTTAGGATATCTACACAACATTATACCAATCAGCTAAATCGATTCAGCTTTGAAGACAAGGTGGCAAATCTAACACACATTAATAATATGCACTTTGCACGCACTTTGTAATTTTACATTTACTCGCATAACATAATATCAATAAAGTTTAATAACTAAACATTATATTTTTTTTTATACAACGAAGTAAGAAGACGTGCAAGACGCTCTTCTGATGGTAAGAGATAACGCTGCCCATTATTAGTACAGTGCTACTCAGTATTTTACAAATGTACAATTCTGGGTGCACTGCGCCAACGCTTCTTACTTGAGAGTCATAAGATGTTAAGACTCCTCAGCCCAGTAATTTCACTAGCTACAGTGCCCTTCTACCGAAGCACAGTAATGTTTGCACATCACTGCTCAGGCGGTAGAATAACTGACACTGTTGGGGTACCCACCTAGTCGACCTCCTGCAAAGGAAGTCTACCCCCGGTCGGTTATATTAATTATAAGTAATTTATTACAAATTCCCGATTGAAATATGGAGGTTTTCCGTCGAAAGCGTCATTTTAGCGTCCGTTAGAATGCGCGTGCGCATCCGAAACTAGTCGCAGGCGATAACGTAGGAAAGTTACACCAATCACTGCCATAAACAAAATACTCGGATGTGGTCGAAACTCACTACGAATGTGCCAATTTAATGTATTTGCAGTCATTGGTTTCTATGAACAAGAGTTTCTATGGACAATGCGTTTTTAAGGCAGATCCTAATAACATTTTTGCAGCACAACAATTGGGTACATTAAATTTTGGACACGATCACAAATTTAACGATTCTTTCTCATGAGACTTTAAACTCAAAATAAAAAAAATCTCTTATTTATTAGTACCTACCTAAGTAGGGGGTAACCTACCCTAGTAGTAGTAAAACGCTGTTCTAAAACTACGTTTTTGTTATTTATTTCGCATATTTATTTCTTTTTGAAATCGATCGAGCTTTTTCAGCTCATTAAATAAAACGCGATGTATTTTTGCCTATATTATAAAAAATATGAATTTTTGCCCTTCATTTTTACAAATTATCATGTAAGAATCTGCCGCCCATTCAGAAAGTTTAAAACAAAGGACAGCACACAAGCAGACGACAGCCTGATGGTAAGCGGTTTCCTATTAACCCTACCAACACTAAAGATGTTGTCGATACGTCAGTTCATAACATAAAAACTACAAGGGAAGTAAGGGTAACTTTATGCTAGAGATGACAGCACCCATCGTCACCGATCATCTGCAACGCATCGGATATTCCCACGTGTGTCGTGGCTATAAAACTAATATAAATGTATCAACATTGAAGGATAGGCAATGAATATTATTCTTTAGGTAAGGGTATGGTCTTGCATTCTCGCAATTAAAGGGAGCCATATTACATATTATACAAGAAGTATAGGTTCTTTATAATAAACGAAAAAAGTGAGTTTGTTTACTTTAATTTCTGGCATTTACCAACAAAATCCTCGTGTAAAGTCAGCGCGTAGTAGGTAGGTTCCTATACCTAAATAGGAAGGTTTAGATTTATTGTATTAAATTTAGCATAATATGCTAGAGATGACAGCACCCATCGTCACCGAGTGCCTGAAGCTGCTTCTACTCCATCATCTGCAACGCATCGGATATTCCCACGCGTGTCGTGTCTATAAAATTATTGTAAATGTATCAACGCTTGCTGTTGTTCCAGCTTTAGGCTTTGGTTTTGAAAATTCTTATATTAATAGGACATTATCTATTATATTTCGACTCGAAAAGAAGAAGAATTATCTATAGACTATAGAGGTATGGGTATAAAATGTATTCTTCTTAAAGTAGTTTCTAATGAACATAATAATATAATTATGTCGTAATAGTAATAGTAATCATTATAGTAGGTAGGTAATATTTTATTAACAATATACATGTATTTTATTAATTTTGAAAAACATTAAGTAGGTACCTTAAAAATTATTAAAAAAATGTTGTAATACCAAAAAAATTAAGTTACCAGTAATAAGGTATTTAAAAAGTTAAGTAGTACATAACTATTGATTCATCGACAGAACGATCAACATTCGTTGCGACAGGTTCTTCAAGATACGTATTTTTCAAAATATTGATAAAATTTGGCAGCGAGCGAGTGACAGTCGCTAATGAATTGCGACGATCATGTCACATTGTCGCGGCGACTACGCGAAAAGTCGCGGATGTCCAATGTGAGGTCAGCTTTACCTACTTGTTCAGCCTTAATGCGTTTAGACCCTCTACATCGAAGGGCCTGTACTAAGAACCTTAATAGAGGAAATTTTCTATACACCTGTGTAAGTAGAACGGAATTGTGTCTTCTTGCAAGAATGCCGTTTGAATTTTAAGACACCCAAATAAATCGTCATAGGCTTAATTAATTGCGTCGTTTAATGAATTAAAATTGCTTGATGCTTTATTACCAAGTTTTAACTTACGATACAGTTTGGCCACTTTTAAATTGCACATCGTTCCTTTTAACATAAGGTGCTGACTGGTGGAATTTATAAACTGGAATATAATGCAGAGGTTGTTGAAATTTAACTTTCTGTGCAGACATCGCTGTGTTTATTATACTCATTACTATAAAGAGTACAGGCTGCGCCCAGCGGTTTTACCCGCTGAACTGTAGTCTATATGTTATTCCAGGGTCTAAGTTATCTCTATACCAAATTTCAGCTCAATCGATCCCCTCGTTAAGGCGTGAAAGAGTAACAAACATACATCCAAATTGTATTTCAGTGCTAATATTAAGTAAAACTGTAATTTTCTTTGGTTGCAATAAAGAGTATTCTATTCTATTCTATCGATACATTCTTACAAACTTTCACGTTTAATAATAATAATAATAATAAATATTTCAGGACGTTTCACACAGCGCCACCTAACCCCAAACTAAGCAACTTAATGCTTGTAATATGGTGGTTAGGATAACGGATATAATACTTATATACTTTTCTTTTGTAAATACATACTTATAATAGATATTGAAAAACCACCCAGACCAGAAACAAATACCTGTGTGTGTTTATAATATTAGTAAGATTTTAAAGTTTTATGTAGTCATTAAATTCATGTTTTAATATGTAAGTGCACTGCGCAGTGAACGTTATTTCGCAGTCTCGATACCTTTCCGTGATAACAATTTTGGAGTTCCCTTTACGAAAATCCGTGAACTTTGGTCAAAGAACTTTAACCCAAAATCTGAACTAATGAATTTATGTATTTATTAAGAGTTCCCATTAAAGGATAGGCAATGAATTATTATTCTTTAGGTAAGGGTTATGGTCTTGCATTCTCGCAATTAAAGGAAGCCATATTTTATTTTTGGTAATAAAACTATTTTTTTTTTTACATTTTATATAATAAGGATATAGGTTCTTTATAATAAACGAAAATAAGTGAGTTTGTTTACTTTAATTTCTGGCATTTACCAACAAAATCCTAGTGTAAAATCAGCGCGTAGTAGGTAGTTTCCTATACCTTAATAGGAAGGTTTTAAATATTGTATTAAATTTAGCATACATTTCTAATTATCCTATTTAAAAAAGTAATTTATATTTTTAAGCGGAACCCTGTTTAAAATGTTCGTGACCGCTTTTGACGTAATTTTGATTGCGTGTATTATACTTGTTTTCGAGAGCAAATGCCGGCGGCAATATTGGACAAGATATCGATATTTATAATATTGTATGTTTTACAAATTATTCATTTGGAGGTGTAAGTTTATCGATGCTTATTTTAATTTTATTTTAATTGAACAAGTTATAGGAAAGTGTCATTATTTATTTATTCCGCGACTTTGCCTTCTTGCTATATTATGAGCTACAAGAGTTAAAAGTAGACGAACTGTTATGAGTTTGACGTGTCTGTCTGTGGGTGTGTGTCTGTCCGTGGCATCGTACTAGTGGAATACAACGCACTTTGATAAATTTTAAACCCAAGATGGCCGCCACCACAAAATGGTGAATGAATACATATTGCGTTGGGGGTTTTTTAAATTTTAATTTAATTCACTTGTCCATTTGAAGAAGCACTAGGCTTAGACAAACTCGGCACGCTCGCTAGCCACAAAACGTTTCGTTATGTTACGTTCAGTTCCTTTGATTAGAGACGATACTTCACACCGGGACAGCTTCTCAATTTCTACCAAGCGCAAGTCCGTTCGTGTATGGAGTATTGTTCTCATCTTTGGGATGGATCTGCCAAGTATCAGCTCGAGGCTTTGAACTCCATAGAAAGACGAGCGAAACGACTTATTGCTGACAACTCGTTGGTGGAGCACCGCTTGCAAAGCTTGGAACACCGTAGACAGGATTCTCTATAAAACAAGTGAAATTTTAAAAATACTTTTTAAAAACAAGCTTTAATTATCATTACCATCTTGCATCATATAGTACTCGTCAAGACGAATCAAATGAGCCCAAACTCGATGGGGTTGCGTTGTTTAATGACAGAGTTCCTTTGGCCACCTTGCAGCTCCATCATCAGATCAGCTCGATGTCATAAAAATATTGCATTGTCATCCGATTTACACACGCATGCAAATTTTCAGCTCAATTGGAAACCGGGAAGTGGGTCAAATTAAACTTGCAAGATTTGATTACAGACAGACAGACTGAAAAAGGGGGGCGCCGTCTTGCTCGGCCTTCTCACTGCTGCTAATTACTAATTTAGAGGGTTTTCCTTCACCAAACAAAAATGCACATGTTCGCATGAGAGAATTTATTCAACATAACCTATTTTTACACTTTGACATTGACAACTTATGTGATACAGACTATATATATGGTTTTTTATTTTTAATTATTTTTTGCAAATTGGACATACCGCCCACCAAGGACGTACTAGCATTATGTCCTTAATAACTAACCGCCCACCGTGAAGTGAGGCGCCTAACCTTTACAATTGAATAAATGGAATAGCATAAACAACTGACGCTATTTCATCACTGGTAACACAATAAGTTTAGAAGTAGGTCTCTTAATTAAGGAACCATTGCATTTGAGAGTCACTACACGCGTGATTTGATCGTTGCCTGGAAATTTAGTGACTACTCGACCTAGCAACCATCTAGCAGGAGGTAACCCGTCCTCCTTGACCAAAACTATATCGCCAATATCAGGTTCTGGAGTGCGTTTGGTCCACTTGTACCTCTGAGACAAGTGTGTCAAATATTCCTCGGACCAACGCCGCCAAAACTGCTGCACCATTCGCTGCGTCACCTGCCAGCGTCTCAAACTACTGACATTTGCGTCCTCATAGCTACGTTCAGGCACCGCTATAAGAGGCTCACCAATTAATAAATGACCCGGAGTTAAAGGGGTCGGGTCATTAGGATCATCAGACATCATAGATAACGGCCTGGAATTCAAGCACGCCTCGATTTGTGCCAAAACTGTCGCCATTTCCTCGTAAGTAAGAGTGGAGTCTCCGATGACTCGTCTCAAATGGCCCTTTGTCGCCTTCACTCCTGCCTCCCACAGGCCTCCGAAGTTCGGTGCATGAGGCGGAATGAAGTGCCAGGAAGTTCCGTTACTCCCTATCCATTCCCTGATTTCTACCGCCACAGATGACTTCTCGACAGCGACTAGATGTCGGAGTTCCTTGGCAGCTCCAACAAAGTTGGTGCCGTTGTCACTCCACATGTCACTCACTAATCCTCTCCTAGCCACCAATCTCTTAAAACCAGCAATGAAACCTTGAGCCGATAAATCGCTGATAGCCTCCAAGTGAATCGCCTTGGACACCATACACACAAATACGCAAATATATCCCTTGTAAGAGTGGTGTCCTCGACCCTTGGACGATCTCATGTGTATTGGGCCAGCAAAATCGACTCCACAATGCTTGAAAGCTCTTGCTGGTGTGACTCTGCAGGCTGGCAACTGACCCATTAACTGTGTTTGATTTGATTTTGAGTACCTCCTGCATTTTATACAATTACGTACCCATGCCTTCACTGAAGATTTTGCAGATATAATCCAGTATTGCGTACGTAACTTGCACATCATCAATGTTGGACCACCATGCAAAGTGGTTTGGTGAGCTTCGTCAATCACCAAATTGGTGAAGTGGTGCGCATGGGGCAAAATGATCGGATGTTTGGCACTCATTTCAATGTTGGCTTTTTCTATGCGACCACTGACACGCAACATCCCGTGTTGGTCTAGGAATGGGCATAGTGATGTTAATTTGCTTCTTGATTTTACACTTCCTGTCTTCTTTATGTCATTAATTTCTTCGTCGAACTCTTTACTCTGTACCATTCTTATACAAATCCTCCTCGCTTCTTCTATTTCTTCAGCTTGTAGACATACTTCATATCTTCTTTTATTGTCCTGTGCATAATGCCGCTTCCACTTTAAAACTCTTCTACAATATGCCACTACTCTAACTAGCTTCTGCAGCTTCGAAAATTTGGTCCAAATAGGATCCTCCTCAGTACTGTCCGTGGCGACATGAACCTTAACAGACCTCTGTTCCATGTTTGTCGCGATCGAGTTGGGTCTGGTGTACTCAATGATGTCATTACCTAGCCAACTTGGACCTTGTGCCCACAATGTATTGCCTGCTAGCTCTTGAGGGGTGATTCCTCTCGACGCTATGTCCGCGGGATTGTGAGATGACCGGACATGTGACCATTGGGCATTTTCAAAGCTGGATAGAATCTTCGAAACTCGGTTTCCGACAAATGCTGTCCAGCGACTAGGATGTCCAGCTAGCCACGCCAAAACAACTGTCGAGTCCGTCCATAAGTGAACGCCAACTCTAGGTACACTCATAGCTTCGGCTACCTCTAGGATCAAATCTGACAATAATACTGCGCCCATGAGTTCTAATCTGGGAACTGATTGTTGCTTTATAGGTGCGACCTTCGTTCGCGACGTGATGAGGCTAATTTTGACCTTCCCTAGCACATCTACTACCCGAAGATAAACCACAGCTGAGTAAGCAGCTAAAGAAGCATCACAAAACCCGTGAAGCTCCATAGACACATCCTCAGCAGTGATTTGGACCCATCGTGGAATACAGAACTTGCTTACCTCAAGCAAGTCATTCCGGTAAGTCTCCCACTCTGTCAAAAGGTCTGGGGTAAGCTCATCGTCCCAACCTATTCCGGAAAGCCAAAGCTTTTGAATAAGAATCTTCGATGTGACAACACACGGTGCTGCCCACCCTAGCGGATCGAATAGGCGAGAGATGTCTGATATAACTCTTCGTTTTGTTATTGGACCTTTCACATTTGGAAGATTGACTGCGTATGTAAATTCATCTTTTTCACGATTCCAGGTAATACCCAGAATTTTCATTACCTCATCTACCTTTATTTCCTTTGTTCCTCCATTCCCTTCCTCTCCTTGATCCCCACCAAGTTCCTTTCCTTCTTCTGAAATTGCCTTTTCTAATTCCTTGCAGCTACTCACCCATTTCTGCAGCTGAAACCCTCCTCTGGTAAGTATTTCTGTCATTTCCTTGTAGATCTTTACTCCTTCCTCTACCGTCTGACATCCACTCATAAAATCATCTACGTAAGAATCTTTTTTTATTTTTTCAGCTACATCAGGACTTCGTGAGCCTTCATCATCTGCAATTTGCTGCAATGTTTTAACAGCCAGGTAAGGAGCTGATGCTGTTCCAAAGGTAACTGTTACTAATCTGTATGTTTCAATTTCAGCTTCCGGATCATCGCGCCATACCACTCGCTGAAAGTCAGCATCTTCAGGAGCTATCTTCACCTGCCTGTACATTTTGACGACATCACAGCCCAGACTGATTGGATGCATCCTCCACCGCATAAGGATGTGACGTAGAGGCAATTGCAGCGTGGGACCAACCATCAAATCATCATTCAACGACGATCCATTACCATCTTTCATAGAGGCATCAAAAACGATTCGAACCTTGGTCGTAGACTTGTCCTCTCTTATGACCGCATGATGTGGCAAGTATACGGCGGAAGTCGCGTTGGGATCATCATCGGGGACGCGTTCTACATGTCCAAGTTCCTTGTACTCGTTGAAAACCTCCGTATAACGTTTTCCTAACTCTGGATTTTTCTTAAACTTCTGTTCCAGATGTAGAAACCTTTTGAGTGCCAGCTGTTTAGAATTCCCATGTTGGCACTTTGGGTCATCGTCACGGAATGGAAGCTTGACTACATAACGACCGTTCTCATCTCGACGGGTCGTTTGAGCATAAAATTCTTCACAACGCTGTTCTTCTTCAGAAAGTATCTTCTTCTGAGGACCAGGAATCACTGATTCAATTTCCCAAAATTGTCTCAGGATTGCATTCTCATCAACCTGGTCTGAATCTGTAGTAACAGTGTGGAAGCAACTGGTGCTGCCACCTGTTGACGCTATTTTGCCTGATAAAATCCAGCCTAATGCTGTATTTTGAGCTATTGGTCCACCAGGTGGACCCTGTATCAGGCCCTCTCTTAACACCTGACAGTAGGTGTCAGCACCGAGCAGAATGTCTATCCTGTTCGGTGTGTAGAATTCAGGATCAGCCAGAGAAATAGCTTCTAACTCTGGCCAAGTGCGTGGTACAACCTCCCCTGATGGCAATAATGACGTTATGTTTCTCAGAACATAAGCGTTGACTTGGAGGCTGAATTTCGGGTCCAGGTGTGAACGGATTGTCACATCTACAGTATACTCTGAGGCTAAAGTACCTCTCTCCCCACCTATACCAGAAATGAGTGTGCGAGCGGGCGTCTTCTTGAGTCCAAGGAGTTGGACTGCTGATTGCGTTATGAATGATACCTGGGATCCTTGATCCAATAACACTCTCAACAGTTGTGTTGAGCCCTGCTTTGTCTGTGCTTTGACAAGAGCAGTGGCTAACAGAACTTGGGCCGGAGCCGACTCCTTGGCCTTGGAAAAATGTGACGCTACATTTGATGTTGATTGACCTTCTGATAGCGATGCCTGAATTGTTGACACCGCTGATTTCACATCAGAGACCGTAGAATTAGTTGTACTAACGGTTGAATCTGGAACTACCTTAGGGTGCAGCAGCGAGTGATGCTTTCGCTTACATATGCGACATGAAGTATTTTGGCGGCAAAATCTGACTGAGTGATTAGAACCGAGACAATTAAAACACAACCCAGACTTCTGCACGAAGGTCTGACGCGTGTCGTGGCTCTCGCTTGCAAATTGCTTACAATTAGCAATCTTATGGTTCTCCTTACAAAATGCACAATTATTGACTACCTTGTTCGATGAATCGGCATTAACAATGTGATGCACCTTAGACTTGTTAACATTTGAATTCGCTGAACTTCTATTAGACTTGGCAGAATTAACATTAAGAAATTCTAATGCTCGGTATCTGGCCTCTAAAAATTCTTTGAATTGAGACAGCTTGGGGAGTTCCTCTAAAGTACTTATTTGTGTTTCCCACAGTTTACGGGATTCATTGTCTAATTTTGCACTAATTATATAAATTACTAAAATATCCCACGTGCTGATATCAATACCCAGAGTTTTTAGGCCATTCAAGCTTTCCATGGTTGTGTCTAAAAGATTCTTGATAGCATTGGAATTTTCAGCAACATTACTCTGGCTCATCAGGCGTTGCAACAATGAGTTAGACAGAAACCGTTTGTTATTGTACCTACTAGTTAACAAAGACCAACATTCGGCATAGTTGGCAGACGTAACAGGAATATGTCTGACTAATTGCTCCGCCTCCCCACTTAATAAGCCCTTCAAATAATGCATGCGTTGCACATCGTCTAACACCTTGTTGTTGTGAATAAGTGACGTAAACAAATCCTTAAATGTTGGCCATTCAGCGTAACTACCTGAAAATGTAGGCACTGAAATTCGCGGTAACTTTATGCTTTCATTGCTATTTGCCATCTGTTTTTTAAAAGACTTTGATTCATTAGCCGCACTGCCACATTCAAAATTCTGCAACGACTCTTTTAATTCACATTTGTAAGATACATAAGACTCTTCGACCCTATCATAAATATCATCCGTGAAATAAGTATCTTTTTTATGCAAAGGAGACACCTGTTGTATAATTTTATCATGAGTAGCCAAAAATTCATTCCAAGTTTTTTCAAGTGACTCTAACCTTGTGCTGATATATGCCTGTGTAATTCTTTCTTTGGGTGATTTCTTTAAGTTAATTAAACCCTTTTCTATTATAGATAGCTTATTAAGCTGTAAATTATAAAGCGCTTCCATGTTTCAATCAAATACAAATTTTGTTTAATAAAATCTATCTGAATATTATGTAAGAATACATAAACTTGCTGAATAATTTTTAAGAAAAGAAATTGTTTATGTCTCCAAGAATGATTTGAAGTTTAATTACTGGTTATTTACTTTAAAATTCACAACTTTTATTATTTAATTAAATTAATGTCAAACTGAACAAGATTTTAAGGTTATATTTCAAAATGGCTACTGAATAATGCATGTGGAAATTTATGCAAATAATCTAAATTTCCCCAAATCAACACAAATTAGGTCCCTAAATTAGCATGTAC
This sequence comes from Hemithea aestivaria, assembly GCA_947507615.1. NCBI lineage: Eukaryota > Metazoa > Arthropoda > Insecta > Lepidoptera > Geometridae > Hemithea > Hemithea aestivaria. Next base: position 13,198,666 of record OX382341.1, on the reverse strand, counting down.
AATAATAATTGTTATACTTAATTATGTTTAAACTTCCAAAACTCAGATTATAATTAGGTATTGTTATAAAGTCTATAAATTTTCACTTGAAGAATAATTTGCTAGGTATGACTTCTAATGGACTGTATGTATGTTTTAAAATGACTTCAAAAGTACTCACGGTTTTACTGCACTGATTTACCTATATTTTTGGCTTTTAATCACTATAACACTTCACTATTTTTATGAAAACTGCTCAAACACAAAATGATTGCCCGCCAAATGGACAAACGCGCTCCCGGCGCCCGGCACCTTCCTGCGTTATTTGCTCCAATTGCCGAAAATCCACGCTGCCGAAACTGGTGGTAATTGGGTTTTCGGTGACCAATGTGATGATGAAAACTGATGAAACTAGATATCAGTTTTTCTCGTATAATCGAAACGACGCGACGCTTCGGTCATAGATTGGTTGTTGCTCTTTGGACAAACTCCACTGGATTTTCCAATATTCGATATTATCCGCTCGTAAGGACCATGAAAAAGGGGGGCGCCGTCTTGCTCGGCCTTCTCACTGCTGCTAATTACTAATTTAGAGGGTTTTCCTTCACCAAACAAAAATGCACATGTTCGCATGAGAGAATTTATTCAACATAACCTATTTTTACACTTTGACATTGACAACTTATGTGATACAGACTATATATATGGTTTTTTATTTTTTAATTATTTTTTGCAAATTGGACACAGACAGACAGACAGACAGACAGACAACAGACAGGTGAAAGTAATATAAAGCTTGTAAAAAATGACAGTGTTTGTGGAAACAACTAACGAAAGTCACTACTGTTATTTGGTAAATTATTTACATTATCGATTTGATATTAATCAGCTAGCTTAAAGCAGGTGCAATGCCAAACTGCGTGTTGTAACAAGTGAAATTTTAAAAATACTTTTTAAAAACAAGCTTTAATTATTATTATCGTCTTGTATCATAAAGTACTCGTCAAGACGAATCAAATGAGCCCAAACTCGATGGGGTTCCGTCGTTTTATGACGGAGTTCCTATGGCCACCTTCCAGCTCCATCATCAGATCAGCTCGATGTCATAAAAATATTGCATTGTCATCCGATTTACACACGCATGCAAATTTTCAGCTCAATTGGAAATCGGGAAGTGGGTCAAATTAAACTTGCAAGATTTGATTACAGACAGACAGACAGACAGACAGACAGACAGACAGACAACAGACAGGTGAAAGTAATATAAAGCTTGTAAAAAGACTGTCCTGTGGATCACCCAACATTTTGCATAGATTGCACTCTCGTGGCCCACTTCCATCAGTTCGACAATTTAGTCGTTAGTGCATTACCGATCGCCGCGTCACTTGAGTGCATTCATTAACATTCAACATTTAAATTAACATTTACCAGACAATACATCCAGTTCTATTTACCATTTGTTTCACTGCAATCTCACCCGCACCCCGACAGTGACCATTGATTGACGATGCAGATTTTGGTGCCCCAATATTCAACATGCATATATATAATATTATTATGTTCCAGCTTTTAAACCCATCACTCCCTTTATAATTCAAGGAAACACGTGATAAAGTTGACAACAGGTTGTGTTCGGTAACAAGTAACAAAGTGTCACGATAATCAAGTTGTTGTCGTCACCGAATAAGTGAAGAATGAATGAAAAAGTCATCGGAAATGCTTTGACTCGGGCAACGGGTTCAGAACTGGATCTCCGAAATGTTGACGCTACTGGAAAACGCTTGGGACTTGTAATTTGTAATGTTTAAGAATAGAAGGACGAATAAATAAATAAATATTTCAGGACATTTCACACAGCGCCATCTAACCCCAAGCTAAGCAACTCAATAATGGTATATTTGAATTTACAATACAATAACCAATCTACTCTATATCGACACCAAAAGTTACTAAAAAAGCCTTAAAACTAAACTTTATTAAGGTCTGATTGGCGGCCTTATCGCTTAGAGCGATTTGAGCTGTGCGTTGATAGATCAGTCAGTCAGTTAATCAGACTTTTCTTTTATATATTTAGAACACATTACAATTATTTTAAAGGATAGAGTGAGGAAGAATGGATGAGTTTTCTTATTGCTTGTATATTATGAAAATATATACCTACATAATATATTCTACCTCTTGAACCACTCTATCTATTGCTGAAAACTGCATTAAAATCCGTTGAGTAGTTTAAAAATGGAAGCGAGCAGACAGCGTAAGCGACTGCACTTATTACTTTGTAAAGAAGTAAAATTCCCCAATCATCGCATCATCAAAATTACCCCATATTGCCCAAATTTGGCCCGAACCGTTGACCTTTAAGGGGAACTTGTTACATTTTGGCAAACTCGACCGATTTCACATTACCTCCGTTTTCCGGTTTTTGTTTCTCGTAACTCACCTGACCCTGTCGTGCTACCGTCATTATCGATTTCAATGTTTTAACGAGTGTCTTCTTTTATTATGCTTTTATTTTAACAGTTACTTAATAATTCATAAATACTAAGCTTATATTTTTTTTACTGGTCAAACTGGATCAAACCCTTGTCCAGTGATCCTGCATAATGTTTAGTAAAACTACATATTGGGCTATTAACTAAAACAACAAAAACGGCACAACTCACGTCTAATATTGTCGAGAATATCTCGACCACGGTTTAGGACAATTACGATGTCCTTATCAGGAGTTCACGCCTAGTCCCTTTTTTAAAAATCGTATTAAGCTAATCCATAGCCAATCTTGATGTCAACTTTAATGTACAGTGTACATTACTTGCTTAAACCTCCTCATTGATGTGAGTAAAATATCAAACTCAGTGGTGTACATCAAAGCTAGAGGTATGAATTAGCTGATAGCTCTGCAGATGTGAAGAGATAAACCTTGCCTACTTGTATGGAATGACTGACACCGGTTCAGTTATAACATCACTGAAGTTGCAGCCGTTTAGAAGACGATAACCGCTCAACATCAGACAGACCGTTTACTTATGTGTCTGAGACCGACAAAAAAAAAGCTGGCAGTTGTTACGTCAAATATTTGTTGAAATTATCGCAAACATAGCTTCGGACAATTAGGTAAATGTACTTTATTAGTCTCAATTCGAAGTAGATAACCTCCTTTTTTAAAATTGAGGAAAATAATTACGTATTAAATATGTGGTGGGTCCATAACGTGCCAAGTCTCATAAGAGATAATTTCCTATTATTTAAATATTCACACATAAATAATAAACTAAAACTTATCTAGCCAATATTATAATAAATAAAAAAAACCATAGCCCAAACCATTGAACGGATTCGGTTGAAATTTAGAATACAGGTAGGTTTTACCACTAAGAAAGGATTTTGCCACGCGGGCAAAGCTACGAGCATAAGCTAGTCTATACATTTCCTATTATTTTGATACTCAAATGTTTCACCGCTCATCATCTGTAAGAGAGCAGTGGCAATGTACGTAATGTGCGTTGTGTCACGTCGTTCTATTCATACCGAGTCACGGCTAGCACAGTATTTATAAACCAATTGTAAATAGCGCGCTGATTGCTTCACTTATCATTATCGCACACATCTCGATTACAACCTTGCCGTTATAAGCTTTTTATTCATCATCAAACAAAAGGTAAGAGTGACTGACTGACCAACGCGCAGCCGCTGAACTGATTGGTTGAAATTTGAAACATTGGTTTTAAAACGTAGACGTCCGCTATGAAAAGCTGGAAAGCGCCGTAATTTACAATCAGTTCCTCGCGTATTATTGTTTAAAATCTAGAATGATTGCCAAAAAGACCGCCCCGGGCAGTTAAACCTTTTTGTTATTATTTTTTTAATTATGGGACCAATTTTAATTAATTTTGTAGTTAAATCTGTAATATTAAAAATAGAAAATCAAATCATCAAAAAATCATAATGAAGGGTAGTTTGAAAAATTGCTCGACCAACATCTTAAATACCGCGTTTTGCCGAAAGCGCAGTCTGTGCATGTGGGTCGAGCCGGAGGCACGTTGGCTTTGCTCCTGATTTTCTCCAAACACCCTCACCTGAAAGTATCTAGCGATTCGTGCGAAAACTGTGCATCGTTTAAACCTATCGGATTCTATGGCACCCTCACCGTGCGCGTGTGATATGTCTTTCGGAACCCCTTGCCCCTTGTGTCCGTGAAAAGTGTGTTTCTGTGAAGTATGGATGTTTGTACAATGGTTGGTCAACCTGCAGGATGCCGTGCTGGACTGCGTCTTGCTGCTCGAGGAGACCTGGATTTAAAGGTTGGCCTTACAATTCTATTCTTCCAATGTTTCTACAAGGTGTGCAACATGCCCTAACGACTTCATTCTACCTATCTTATTGTAAACTACTGAGACCCACAATTTTCGTGCCTTCAGAAACGATTTAGGTCTCTTAACGATTCGTCGCAACAAAAACATTCTTACTGGTCATAAAGCAATTTTTTTGTTGCTTGCTCGCTCATAGGTACAGTACACAGTAGTATTACTAAACGAGTATTTACGATAGTACTAGAATTAAATTATAATGTTAATTATTGTTCGTCTAGGACATTGGTTTGGTTGGTTACCGTCGCCTGTGGATACCTGCAATACCAGGGGTACCACTGGTACGTTGCACCTTTCAAGACTCTGTCCACTTGCCTTTTGAAGAGTCCCATAAAAAATACCATTGTTCATTGCGCTATGGTTCCACAGTTTGAAATGAATTTGTTTGTTCAATGTAGCCTCCAGGCGATGGTAAATAATTATGGGTATGCTTTATGATCATTAGCTATTATAGTTTTAATGAAATGGAATCGTTATGCTTTGGGCATTTAAAATGATGCAACTTTTTATAGTAATAATCTTATGTATGGTTATAAGAAACGTCTTTATTCTTGATCAACACGAATTGTTAAGCAACTTTAGCCTACATGAATCCCATAGTATCCTATAGTTTGCAATTGAATTTGATTACTATGGTAAATGTCAAGTTTCTTTACAATCAGCGAGGACGGGATATTTTAATTCGTATCCTGGAAAACGTTCAATCAATTTAGATTAAATTTAAATAGGACGTGAGTCCCCATGAAACAAAGAAAACCAAATCGGTTTAAGCTACTAGGGCTGAGACTGGCATTTTTTTTGCAACATTCTATTTATTACCTTAATATTTCCTCCTTATGATTATCACTTTTACAAATATGACACGGCTGTATCTACTTACGTAATAATTTTTATTGAGATTTTCTCAACCACGCCACGTTTCGGACAATTACGATGGCCTTCATCAGGTTCTCATCACTTTTGCTATTTAAAACAAATGACTTCTGTTAATTACTAGCACATACCGTTGAATGAGTACTTGACGCATAATCGCAAAAAAACAAAGTGCATCACTAAAATATTTGTAAAAACGTAGAGCAGAATTATTTTTAGACAGTAGTAAACAACATTTCCGCGATCCGGGCGAGCGTGAATGGTTTTTATGACATTCTCAGACGAGCTAACCTGGCGCCGGCATCATGATTTCTCATATAAAAAAACTTAGTGTAACACAGTGCTTCATCATCATCATCTCAGCCGTAGGACGTCCACTTCTGAACATAGGCCTCCCTTTTGGACTTCCATATGTACCGGTTGGAAGCGACTTGGATCCAACGTCTTCCAGCGATCTTTATAAGGTCGTCTGTCCACCTTGTGGGTGGACGTCCTACACTTAGAACTTAACAAATTTATTAGCTAGTATTATAATATTTTGTGTTAATTCCGCTTTAAATTTGTGAATTAACACTAAATATCATAATAATAGCTAATAAATTTGTTATAAAAATGTATTTCCGCAAAGTAATGCCTGATTCCATTAATTTACTTAGAACTTAATTATTCTGTTCACCACTGCACTAGGACTGTCACCCTAACATATTAGTTATATTAGGTAGTTGATGAATGTCGTTATGCCCATTATTTAAAAAAAAAAAAAAAAAAAAAAAAACCTTCAGTCCGGGATACAATAATGCCTGCACATTACTGCTTGGCAGATGATAACTCGCAAAGGTATGGTGTTTCCCCAGGCGGACTCTACAATAGTCTTACCACTACAATCACCACGAACGAACCATCTTCTCCACCACCTCCCCACCTCACCTTCACCACCTCTCGTCGAACCATCTTAGTTCGAGCAAGGGGGCCCCCGGCGTGGGGTGATGATGCGTAACGCATTTTTCCTGGGTCAAAAAAAATCAGAACCATGCTAACTCTGGGTTGACGTAGTTACACGCAGAGGCTTTTTATGCTACGAAATAAGAAGACGAGCAAGACGCTCTCCTGATGATATAACGCTGCCCATAATCAGTACAATGCCACCTAGGATTACACAATGATGTCAAATTCTAGCTCAACGCTTCTTACTCAAGAGTCGTAAGCTATTAAGACTTTTCAGCCAAGTAATTCCACTAGTTACAGTACCCTCCACAGATCAGAAGAATACTGTTCCCTCCTGCCGAAGCACAGCAATCCCTATTGCCAATAGCTTCTTGCTTCTAATTAGTGACTTCATAATTTTTTTTTAAATGTTGCAAAAATTGGCAGCAAGAATATTTTTATTCTTTCTTTACAAAAAAGTTTCTTGTGGAATTAAGATCTATAGTACAGTCAGCAAGTCAGCTATTTTTAACCGTAAATTGTTTACCATGCGCTAGACCGTCGCAGGCGCAGTGCATGAACGTCATTATTCAATTGTTATGTAAGGCGACCTAAAACCGAAACAGACCGAGTGCAGCGCCATTGCTCACTCTCCCACTAGTAGCAGGGGTTCTAGTACTAAAATCTGACTATGCTAGGTTGCTTAGAAGAAATCCTTTATTTATAAGACCGCCGCTTGTAGGAACCTAAGATTGACTGTTATTTTTTTAAGTATGTAATTATACCTAGTCAGGTCATAAGTATTGTCACACAGTAAAAACTTTTCTTTTAGAATGCTGGCCACAAAAAAGTTTATTGAATTCGAATTTCGAATTGTTCATGAAAATAAAAATGTATACTTTTTAGAATTTTACTCATTTTTAAATATGGAGTGGACGCTTAAAGAAGACCTTGTTGCAGTTATTGCGTTGCATCGTTGCGGTTACGCGCCAATTCAAATTTTTGACATACTGAAAAATTTTAATATAACCAAAAGATTCGTTTATCGCACCATCAAACGATACAATGAAGACTCTAGTGTAGATGACAGGTCAAGAAGTGGTCGCCCTCGGTCTGTTAGGACTCCAGCAGTGATAAAAGCTGTGAAGGCGCGAATTCAAAGAAATCCCAAACGTAAGCAGAAACTGTTGGCCCTTCAGATGGGGTTAAGCAGAACCACGGTGAAAAGGGTGTTATGTAATGAAGACTTAGGGCTTCGGGCATATCGAAGAAAAACAGGACATCGTTTAAATGCTCGTCTAATGGACCTGAGACTGAAGAGATGCCGCGCTTTGTTGAAGCGGTACGTGAGAAAAAAATATCGAGAAATTCTTTTTTCGGATGAAAAAATTTTTACCGTAGAAGAGAGCTACAACAAACAAAATGATAAGGTGTACGCACACAGTAGTGAAGAAGCGAGCAACCGTATTCCGCGTGTCCAACGAGGTCATTTTCCATCCTCGCTCATGGTATGGTTGGGAGTTTCTTATTGGGGCTTAACAGAGGTACATTTTTGTGAGAAAGGTGTAAAAACGAATGCAGTTGTGTATCAAAATACAGTCCTGACGAACCTTGTGGAACCTGTTTCTCATACCATGTTCAATAATAGGCACTGGGTATTCCAACAAGATTCGGCGCCAGCTCATAGAGCGAAGAGCACACAAGACTGGCTGGCGGCGCGTGAAATCGACTTCATCCGGCACGAAGACTGGCCCTCCTCCAGTCCAGATTTGAGTCCGTTAGATTACAAGATATGGCAACACTTGGAGGAAAAGGCGTGCTCAAAGCCTCATCCCAATTTGGAGTCACTCAAGACATCCTTGATTAAGGCAGCAGCCGATATTGACATGGACCTCGTTCGTGCTGCGATAGACGACTGGCCGCGCAGATTGAAGGCCTGTATTCAAAATCACGGAGGTCATTTTGAATAAACTTTATTGTCATAAGAATCTATGTTTTGTTAAGTTCATTTTGGTATATAAATGGTTACATAATAAATAAACTTGTTCCAATAATTTTATATTAAACATGTGACAGAATTTATGACCTGACTAGGTAATTAACAAAATAAGCAAATCAAGTGCGTCAGGAACTTTTTTTTATACTAAATAGGCCTACGTTTGAACACATCCCACCTGATGGAAAGTGAAAATGCGGTCGACGATGGATCACGTTAGATGCCTAGAAAGGTACCTATTTACTCGCGCTTTGGAGACCTAATTTACTTACCTATATAAGAACTACATATAATTCTAGATATTATACCAACAAAGTGAATTGTACTAGGTCATTAATGTACCACTAGATAAATGGTTTGTTTTCTAGCTCACATGTGGAGAGAGGCGAGTGGTCGGCTAGCCCTTCTAATACGTGGCTACGATCTGAATCCAACTTAAATGTCGCTGGTGTCAATGTATTAGTTGACGTTGGCTTGGTTTCTTTTGTTAGAAATTTAGTTCCTTTTTAGGCCGTAGAATGATTGTAGATAAGGTGTTACGTACACGTACATAGGAATTTAATTTTAAACTGATTGATTTCAATATCTTATTTATTTATTTATTTTATTATTCAGCACAACGCTAGGACTAACTTAATGCTAAAATAGCTTTTTTTTTATCTTATTACAGGGGCTAGCAAGGCAAGACTTCGACCCATTGAGGTCTATCGTGCTCACCCCTAGCTCAGTGTTTCCTATTATTTGAAAAAGTGGTTTAGTAATGCTCACCACATTAACCCACTAAGAAGAAGAAACCAACATTTTTATACATCGTAGTAAGAAGACGAGCAAGACGCTATCCTGATGTTAAAAGATAACGCTGCCCATAATTAGTACAGTGCTGGGTACACTGCGCCAACGCTTCTTACTTGAGAGTTATAAGATGTTAAGACTCTTCAGCGCAGTAATTTCACTAGCTACAGTGCCCTCCTACCGAAGCACAGCAATGTTCGCACATCTCGCTCAGGCGGTAGAATAACTGGCACTGTCGGGGTACCCACCAAAAGAAGTCTACATAATATATTCCTCCAAATTGATTTCAATGGATGGAGCAGTTGCGCCTAGGGAAGTTTGCTTGTTATTCAACAAGCAGTGTTATGAAGGCATTACTGTGTATGCTGTGTATTCTGTGTTTTAATAAATATCGCTTTTAGCAAAAAGACCGCCAATTGTAACACTTAGTTTTATCCCGTTTTAGTTTTTAAGATCTTTAATGCAATTGTTGTGTGTCAATAAAGTATTATAGATCTATCCATCCACACCTGTGAGGTCATACAGTTACTCCTAATTGCTAAGAGTCTAAAATACAACTATACAATAAATACATACAAAAAATATTCTAAGCTAGTCTATCTATGCATATACAAAAACCTGCACTCAATTATAGAGGCATAGAATATAAAGTTGCCCACAGAAGTGACAGGAAAAAATGCCTACTTTTCACCGGAGCAAAAACTAAATCATGATTAGCATTATTTTATTTGTAATTAGTTTTTAATTCATGTAGTATCTATTTCATGATCTGTTGGTACTAGATAAAAAATACTATTACACTATTTTTATGCCTTGATTTTATTAGTTCAAATTAACAACTGTTATTTTAATCAAGAATTCATTATAAAGTTTCACTTTTGTATACTTAGTATATAAAAACCCACCTAGAATATAAATCAATCATAAAATGTAAATTATAAAATCAATATCGTAAAATATTATGAATTTAGAAATGTGAATTTTAATTTTTATTAATCACAAATTGAAAATACACAGAAGGTAGGTATATTATGACAATAAACTGGCGGACTACAAACTTAAAATACATATTTTTATATCTTTCCGCTAAGATATAAAGCAATAGTTTAAGAAATACGAGTATAATCAAAATCATCATTTATTCAAATAGTGTGTGAACATTTTTGTATTTAAAAAAACTATGCGCTCGCAACCTGTCCATTGGTTTGCAGTGAGGTAATTCTCCCGGTCTTCTGACTTATCAATTTCGCGATGCTACGCTGAGTCATAAAAATATTTTTTATAATAATTCAAACTCTAAGATTCGTTCTTTAATGAATACCTAGGCATATTTACGACTGCTAGATATTAATACAGGTTTTATTTTTTATTGATGGCATCACCGGCCTTTAATTGACCGCAAAAAGAATTTGTAAAGTGGCACGTGTGTTCAGAAATTAAAGTTTGCGTGAAATAAAAAACAAACAACTGACTAACTTCATCATGTGTATTGTTTCTACTTCTTGAATATCAAAATATAAGATGTAGTTTTTACCGATTCTGGCCTTCAAGACTAAGATTTTCGTGACTTAATACAAATTACTAACTTTGCTCTACCGAGAGCTATTTTCAAAATGCTAAGTATGATGAAATCCTACAAATATTATAAACGCGAAAGTTTGAATGGATGTATGGTTGTTGTTGTTACACTTTCACGCCTAAACGGGTGGACCGATGAGCTGATCCTTTTTTTTGACGCTGGGAAAAATGCGTTACGCATCATCACCCCACGCCGGGGGGCGCGGGTGGTATGTGGGACTCCCCCGCCGAAGATGTGCGCGGCAGGGATACCCACTAAAAAACCCAACGGCACTTCCCGCTTCGTCTTTATGGTGGAAGCCTGGGAAACTGGCTCAACATCCAGTTCCCCCACCGACGACGGCCCGCCTTCACATCGGGGCCTTCACGCTTCCATCCAGGAGGGGCTCGGGAATGGTCTTGTGCTCAGCCATTCCCGCACAGCGATGGTGGTGAATATAACTCTACTGTACACTGTGTGGCTACTGAACAGCGGGTACAAATCCGCTGGGCGCAGGTATACCTATTTATATTTCAAAATTTGTCTAATCGTGCAAGCGAGAGAGTCTAACGTAAGAACGAAAGTCTTAAGAACGCTTAGTCCGCGGGACGCTCTCTCACTCGCACTATTTGACACATTTTGAAAAAAAAATCATATAATTTACTTTTTGGAAATTCCTCAAGAGGGTCGCTGAAAAATATCATTGCATACATTTTTAAAGATTTTGTTGAGGATTTTTCAAAAAGTTAATTCCTATGAATTTTTATTTAAAAATGTGTCAAAAAGTGCGAGCGGGAGAGCGTCCCGAGGATTAAGCGATCTAAATTCATATTTTGTATACGAGTAATACACATACCGCTGTAGTTTTCATTATCCTTTACATGACCTAAATGTCCACTTTAAAATATTTATATGATAATCAGGATACATTACCGGAGGTAGACTTCCTTTGCAGGAGGTCGCCTACGTGGGTACCCCAACAGTGCCAGTTATTCTACCGCCTGAGCAGTGATGTGCAAACATTGCTGTGCTTCGGTAGCAGGCCACTGTAGCTAGTGAAATTACTGGGCTGAGGAATCTTAACATCTTATGACTCTCAAGTAAGAAGCGTTGGCGCAGTGCACCCAGAATTGTACCTTTGTGAAATACTGGGTTGTACTGTACTAATAATGGGCAGCGTTATCTCTTACCATCAGGAGAGCGTCCTGCTCGTCTTCTTACTTCGTTGTATAAAAAAAAAACATCCAACATGCTTATTTAACCCAGTAGCGCTTGTACTAAATTGAAAACCTAACATTTTTTCACAATAGGCCTCACGATGAGCTATGAAGCCACTTAAAATATATTGTAAATAATGACGAGTCATTAATCACTTATTTGAATCACACTCGCTTGGATAGCACCGAGCACCTGTTGTAATGGCGAGATTACACTGTACATACATAATATGATTTATTTTTTTGAAAAGCGAAGCGGATAAGAAAGATATGGGGAAAAAATTGACAATTTAAACTAATTTTTTTTACCTATATTTGATAAATAACGTGTGAGATACATCGCACAAAGTTGCTTGGTCGTTAGTCGTGACGTCACTGGCACTGTGGGCGAACTTAGGCACATTTTATACTAGACAGTGACGAAGCGCATTCCCACCCAAAAACTTATAAGCGTTTTATCTCAGCCATTTCATATAAAACGAAAATACATCTCAATATATAAAAGAAAAGAGTGACTGACTGATCTATCAACGCACAGCCTAAACCGCTGGACGGATTGGTTTGAAATTTGGAACATAGATAGGTTTTATGACGTAGTCCTCAAAGAACTTTAAAGGATTTTGTCATGCGGGCAAAGCCGCGAGCATAAGCTAGTATCTAATATTTTTGTATTATTTAAATTTCGTCTACTTAGGTCAAATCTTAGAGGATTTTAGACGTTTTAAGAAATTGTAATAAAATTTTGTAATTTTTATATAATCGTTTAGCGTTACCATGTCAGCAACGCATCGTATAACCTGGCCTTAAAATTCATAAATAAATATTATTAGTTCGCGGTACACTGCGGTAGGTGAGGAGTAAAATAGCTAAAATTACCAGCGCAACGAGAAAACTATTCCAATAATCCAAGGTTGAGCTAAATGTTTGACAATGAGACGTTGTATCGTTTTATTTTATAATTGTTAGTGTTATGTCATTAACTTGTCACAGCATTTGAATTTGGGGGAAATTTATGGGCAGTGTTACCATCCTATTGCTATTTTTATGCAAGAAGATGAAATAGATTAATCGTCGCACACTGCCTTTCACTCGTCCGCATTATCATCATCAGCCTATGTTCGTCCACTGCTGGACATAGGCCTCCCCCATGGCACGCCACTCAACTCGGTCCTCCGTCTTTCTCCTCCAACCGTAACCAGTGACCCTCCGGATATCATCGCCCCATCTCGCCCATGAACGCCTTACACTACGTTTGCCAACACTCCTCAGTCGTCCTCCTGAAACATAAAATATCAGTTTTATTTGATGGAATTAGGCTTTACATTTTTTATTAATTACAGCCTTTGACCACAATCTCGCCTGATCTTAAGCGACGATGCAGCCGTAGATGGTAGCAAACTAAACCTAGAAGACGGGATTAATCCCTCCCTGGCTTCACTGAACATCATGCCGCTTACTTTGCAGAAATCCTTGATGATTATTAGTTAAATATTAACATATTGGGTTAATTCCGCTCTAATTTTTAAGTCTGGCTAACCACCAGTAAAAGCAGCAAAATTAATCATCCAATTTTGTTATATTCCAAAAGAAAATTGGATCATTAATTTTTGCACCTCCCATATAATTAAGTGTCCTAAAGAACGGCAGTAAACTGCTGGAATAGAGTATTATTTTGATATATTAATACAGTAATTCAAATTATTATAATTGTCTTGGATTTCCGCAAAGTAACGCAAAAATCCATTAATCATTGTAATAGCTGAAGTATTCCCCGAAGCTGAAGTATTGTTTTTTCTCAATAAAAGCATTTGCTACATAAAATACCGTGGTAAGACGCCCTCTACAGCTTTAACTATCTACTCTTTAGTACTCATCATCTAAATTAATCTCCTTATAATGTGTAGAACGCGGAACCATCAACAACTACTTCAGACTACTTGAAGCTGTTGATTGATAATGCAAAAAGCTTTGAAACTGAGTGCTCTAGCTCAATATTCTTAGACAAAAAGCAGATCTTGTCCAAACATCTGTTCATAGAAAATAACTTGGGGTCAAGGCCTTTAACCTTTGCACTTTAATGTACACATCTATTTTATACTAGTTTAGTACTAAATAGGCCTTCGTTTGAAGGCGTTCTACCAGCAGGGATATTCACTTATCTGTCAAGGTAATACCGAACACCGAATTGTCAAAAATGTATGAAATGACGTATGACATGTTGTTAAATCGATACGACGTAATGCGTCATTTCATACATTTTTAACAATTCGGTCTTCGGTTCGGTTCCCTGACGGATAAGTGAATATCCCTGCTGAAAGAGCAGCAGATGCGGTCGAGTATGAGTAATGTGACCATACGTCCCGCTTTGGGCGGGACAGTTGCGCTTTTATGCTATCTGTCCCGCTGTCCCCAGAAAGAGCAAAAATGTCCCGCTTTAGTATCCACTCGTTTACTTTTGATGGTCATAATTAAAAATGTTCATAACTCAAAATAATCAGAGGGCACAACATTGTTACTTAAGAAATTTAAAAAAATATCGGTGCTCGCTAGAAAATTTGTAAGAAATTGGGGGATTTATCGCACAAAGCAATATCTTACAGACAATTACCTAGGGTTTTTTTAAAGTCCATGATACGAGCTCACTACTAAAGAATGAACTAAGAGTTCAAATCTCGTGACTCGTATCTCTGTTTGCTTTTAAAATAGTAATCAGCGCTTTGCCACGGCTAATTGCCAACTGAATGATGACGTAACGGCATAGAGTAGGAAATAACTAGACGGTAGGCAGACGTGCACTTCCTTTCTCAATAAACATGCTTTATTTATGGCTATGCATTAAAATATTTTTGTCAGGCAGACTTAGTTTGCTTTCTTGCTAAGGAATACTAAATTCAAGCTTTAATTTAAATTATTGTCACCCAACAATATCAATGCAAAATCTGGAATGAGCTTCCGCCTGCGGTATTTCTGTTGAGCTTCAACATGGGACTCTTCAAAAGGCAAGTGAACATAATCTTGAAAGGTAGGCAACGTACAAGCGGTACCCCTGGTATTGCAGGTATCCATAGGCGACGGTAGCCACTCACCATCAGGTGGGCCGTCTGCTTGTTTGTCACCTACATATAAAAAAATCGAAGAAATTAGCCTCGCGTTTGTAAACGGGCTAGGCCGTATGTGAAATCTTACAATTTGACTGCAACAAGTCTATGAGTTAACGTTGCTGTCTAAGTACACAATATTAACAAGGAAGTTAAATACGATTTTGGAAACTACCGTGAGTGTTATTAACTACCGGGAAGTTAAATAATTTTGAACTTACCTATAACCGCGAGATAAAATCTTCTCTTAAGCATTTAGCCTCGGCTGGTAATAATATAATATAAATATTTCAGGACGTTTAACACATCGCCATCTAACCCCAAACTAAGCAACTTAATGCTTGTAATATGGTGGTTAGGATAACGGTTATAATACTTATATACTTTTCTTTTGTAAATACATACTTATAATAGATATTGAAAAACCACCCAGACCAGAAACAAATACCTGTGGATCACACAAACATTTGTCCCATGCAGGAATCAAGCCCGCAACTTTCTGCGTTGCAGGCGGGTATTAGCCCACCGCGCCACAGAGGTCGTCAATAATAGTTGCTTACTATTCTACTATTTATTATTTAATTAGTAATATTCATTATCCTTTATTTTTTTTTCACTTTTTAACGAACTCTGTTTTATTATAGCAAGTGAAAAAGACCTAACGATAATTTTTACTTATGATTTAAAATTCCAAAGTTTTATTGATAAAGTCGTTTTTTGCGTGAAGATATGATGAACATGTAAAAAAACAATTAAATAAGTACCTACATAAAGTAAAAAAATGTTCTCAAATGAAAAGTGTATCACTTCATCAAATAATTCTAAAACTCGGTACATTAAACTATAACTATATAAGTTTCAACGCGTAACACAACGCTAATATACCGATTAAGGTAATACGATACCGTGAGATTCAGTTTCGTCACAGTAAAGTAGGCAATAATGCGAGCGTCGCCTCTGCGTTGCTTAATCTATGGTTGAAGCGCAGTGATTATTTTAATGAACGTTGGACTAACTAGGCAAGCTATTGGAGGCAGACACCGCACCGAAAACCAAACTGAGGCAATGTCATCAAATCAAAATCATTTATTTTAGAAAAACAGTTTACATAGTGGTACATATAAAAAGAAACGATGATGCCTGCAGCAAGTACAATTACTCTTAGAATTACTGAGTGACGTAGGCTGCTGTAATTTAGGCCAATACCGCTCGAATGACATAAAATATTACCTATGTGAAACTAAAAACTAATCTGTTTAAGTTTAATTAAGGATACCAGTGTTTGTAATAGATACGTAGACATTGAACATTTTTCGTTTTCTGCTGCATAAGATCAAACTAAGTGAGCTTCCTTTTGCTCTTCTGCTTAATGAGTTAGGTACAACATGAGGTTTTTACATAGTGAATTGAGTCTTAAATTGAGTCTCTTATGTCAAACGTTCATGGACATTGTTTTTACTATAAACAACACATGCTAGATATTTGCTGAGTGTGTGATATATGACAGATAAAACCTCGAAGATTGAGTTTACACCTAAAAACATTCAGTAGCGTTAATGGTACGGCGTCATTTTTGTTTAATGGAGCGCGGTATCTGCGTTAATTACACGAGTCTGTTAACTTTATTTTTTGATGATATCAGAGCACTTTTAAGTTTAAAACTTATTAATTAATTATTCTATAATAAATTTTATAGATCAAGTGTGGTCTTAAGCCCGCTATAAACGATCGACTAGTCGCGTTGATATCGACGTGTCGACAAATCGACTATTGTCAAATTAATGGTTTGTGTATAGGTAGCTGAGTATGCTTGAATAACTCTCTAAAGTAAACTATAGGATATACATGTATGGAAGGATGTATCTTAAATACCAACTTTTAGAAAAGTCTTTTTGATTTTCCCTACCTACATTGTCAGAGTCAAATCATTGTAACCATAACAAAGTGTGTGATCTGAAATTGCATTTTATATATTGAATTTTCAGATCGTCAAGATAACTAGAAACTTTCTTGCAATATGACTTAACGACTGTCTCCTACGTATCGCACTTTTGGTGGAACAAGGGCACAATAATTGATTTTTGCGATTTTACAGGAGAGCCACAGATATTTTTTTTTTATTTTATTTATTTGTTCTTTCTATGCTAGAATATTGCTGTTTCGCAAATTTGGTTAGATGTCTCCTTGTTGAAATATGTCATGACTCTCCTAAATATCAGGGGCCCACAGCTTTACATGAGTCACACGCAAAGAAGAGTTTTCGACGTGGGAGGCCCACATACCACCCTACGCCCCCTGACGTAGCGTATACATATTTCCCAGCGCTTAAAACAATAAAGGAAGAGTAGGATATCGGTGGTAATAACTCGACGTTCGAGCCACAGGGTTGGGTGTCCGATTGCTTCAACAATCAACATGGTACCTTATGTGTGACCGAAGTCGATAGCGGAAAAAATCAGACATCTGACCCAATGGCTCTAACGTCGAGAGAGAATAGAATGGAAAACTCTTTATTGCATACACAAATACAACAATAAGCTTAGAACTAAGATTACACAGAAAGAAGTGTTACAATTGGCGGTCTTCTCGCTAGTAGCGATCTCTTCTAGACAACCAAGCAGGGAAAGGAAATATATAAAATAGATAATATGGTTATATCTTGGAGATTCCAAGTCTCTAAGCATCGACTGATGTACGTAGAGAGTCAGACATAATAAATTATTATAATTTTTTTAAATTTAATAAATTATTATAACCGACCAATTAATAGATTTTGCCGCTAATTCACTTATCTTAAGTAAACATCGAGTGTAATAAATCACTTTAATGTCAATTAAATTATATTAATGTGTTATTTATTTAAATTAAAAGATTTGTGGTTTTTAGATGCACTTACTCGTGTTACTATTAATATTAAAATATTATAAATGCTGCTACTTTTCTGGCAGCAGATTAAACCTAGAAGGCGGGATAAATATATCCCTGTCCGACTGAATACCTCTGTCCAGTTGGGGACACATAGGCTGTTGATGACTTAAACCTGTTGGTATAAAAAAAAAAACAATAACAACTCTGACAGAGTAAGTAGGGTAGTCTGTTCAGTTGGATATAAACCTCAATTCATCATCATCTTCCTGCCCTTATCCTCACTAGGTAGGGTCGGCACAACACATTTTTCTCCTCCATTTTGCTCTATCATCCGTCATATCTGCATCCACTCCCCTAGCACGCATATCCTCTTTCACACAGTTCATCCAAACCTTTTTCGGGCGCACCCTTCCCGGATTACCACCTATCTTCATATTCATGGTCTTTTTGGTCACATGATTGAGTATAAACCCCAATTATTATTATTTTAAGAAAACTTAATATTGTTAAGAATATCTCAAGTTGAGATATTCTCAACCACGGTTTTGGAAAATTAAGAGTGAGCGTCGCGAACTACAGGTGAGAACACTAGCGGTACTTTTGAAAATCGTAAAAATGCTATAATGAGCGGTCTTATCGCTGTAAGCGTCTTATCCAGGCAACCTGATTTATTGAATCCAGTAATTAAGTGGAAGAGTACACTGGGTATAAAGTCTATACCAAAACATTTTGCATGTCTTGAAGACAATATAGCTGCTCTATACATATAATATATAGGTAAGTAACTTTCCATGTATTCTTAATTCTTACCTATATTCGTAATAAAGAATTTTGAATTAAATTGAATTGAAATATATTTTATTTGTCAACTATGGCGAAAATAGTTTGCGTTACATTGTATAGTTCCACTCTATGCAAGTAGAAGGTCACAAGGTTAACAACCGGTAGCTTTTAGCGGTGATTTTAAATACGTATTAGAAACTCGATTAGGCTAACCCCACATACGGCAAAAAAGAACAGTCAGTGCTGTGGGTTTTCGCCACTTTGGAGCTACCAAAATTTCCTAAAAAAAGTTACATTTTGATTTCATACTGAAACGGTAGAGTTTTCAAGGTTTGTTTTTCAAAATTTTGACAGCAATGGCGAGGCGATATATGTGTATTTTTATGTATTTTTAACTGTCGTCCTAAAAACGCGGTCATTTACCCCCTAAACCACTTTACTAGTAATTATAACTTCAATTGCCATGAAGTCTCAATCTAGAATTGAAGGAGGTTGCGATTTTTACAACAGCTTAAATTGTATTTTATGACCACTGACGCGACCCGGTTTCTTCCATTGTAAATTGTAACCAATTGTATATTTCGTGATATTATTTATTGCCTTAAATAGACAAAGCATCGGACAGACTATAAATTATTTTGATAATAATCTAGATTTTATAATTTACGCCTAATTTTTAAACTGTATGACTGAAAGTCTAAGGCCGCCCTCACACTTGCCGACAGCGATTCTCGGTGATATCGCCGCGACATCGTAGCGTTGACGTCGCGTAGCGTTGCCCAGGGCCTTGATTCTGCACAAAAAAGAGACGACGGCGTAGCAAAACGTATAATCTATAAAACACATAACTATTTTCATAAACACCACTCAACGCGACCAAAAGATGCTAAATAAAATAATAAGTTTTAAAAAATTTGTGAGAACATAAGGCGAGGTATAACCAAAGCCCTTGAAAATTGACAAGGTCAAACTCGTGTATGTGATTCACGACCTATTATATTTTAAATGACTTTTGAAACAACTTTTAGAATGTCAAAATGAAGGATTTCCAAATTTCCAAGTCGCAAATTTAACTAGACTAGCTATTAGTGTATCAACACCTCTACAATTTGAAGCGATTGCAGATAGGCAGTTTCATAGGATTTTACGACGTCTGACTGGAATAGTGACACATATGTTTTGAATTATATACATACATATGTAATCTATTTGACAGTTAAATAGATGCCGAAATATTCCCAAGATCTCATTAATATATAACAACCTACTTGAAAGGTTTTTATTGTTTAATCTTATGGGGAATCCATTTTTAACACAATGTTAGGACACATTAAACTGTGGGATTCTCTTATCTTCTATGAAAGATTATACTCGAGATTTCTGTCTCGTTGCAAAGTTCGTTTTTATCATATTCATGTTAATTTTATTAAGAGCGTATATATCGAGTGACGCTCTCTCGCAGAAGGGGAGCAATATTTAAAAAAAAAATTCAAAAATTTTCATAATGCCATTGTTTAATATATCAAACTGAAAACACTTTTGTGTGCAATAATATTACGGAGGGCTGGTCTTAAGGAATTTTCAAAAATAATATTCTATGAATTTATATTTCAAAATTTGTCAAATAGTGCGAGCGAGAGAGCGTCACTCGATATATACACGCTCTTAATCAGGACTTATCTTATAAGGGTAGATGTAAATCTACCATATCGACATCAAGCCAATGAAGCCTGCCACACTTCTTATAGAAAACAGCCGGGGCAGTTTTACACTTGCGCGTCTAGACGAACATTAAAAAAAAATTGACACAAATACAGCCTCCAGATTACAAGCGATACAACTTTGAGGTGACTGCCGTTACCACTTCTTTACTTCAATTCGAAATATTAAATACACTTACAATGATTACGCCACAATTGAATAGCCTGTGTCCAATGCCACCCAACAATAATATATACAAATGATTCAACCTAGTTAACAGACACCTCGTAAATTATTTTACTTGCAAATTAATTCTATGACTTTTTGCTATTTACAATTTTCTGTTTGACGTAGCGCGCCCCCACCCGATAATTTATATAAGAGTTATATGTCAGTCAGTTTTTAATTATTATTGTATTCGCAAATAAAAATATATGTATCGCGCTTTTAATATTTTGTAATTATATTACAGACAATTTTTTTTTATCATGTCAATTCCTATAACAGCCTTGTAACCGCAGCTTCTCCCTGAAGAAGATCCTCGTACAGGATCGAAATAGTCGGCACGAAGCCGAAGTAAAAACAACCGAGTTTATGTCGTTTATTTACATAGATGAATACCTATAACACTTAAAACTTGCGCGATTTGATTGGCTCATGTAAGTGAGCCGAAACGTCGTGTTTGGTTTTATAATGTTTTTGTTAAAATAACATAAAAAAAATTACGCGATAAGTCCCGTTTAGTAACATTCTTGGCAATCTCTATCAAACTATTGTTAAATTTTATTTGGTATACTCTACCCGTTCGAAAAGCACCTCTATAAAAAGATCTAGCAAGAAACTCAGTGTCGTTTTTTTTTTGTTAAATATGTGCATCCAGAGACGTTATTATTGACCGGTCGCTCAGCAATAACACCAGCACTTATTGAGCACGGGAGCAGACTGAAAACCAGCAGTCAAGATAGCCGCAGGGTTATCATGGCGTCACGCTGAGTCTGCCCCCTTTGGCTGTTTTTTTTTATTTCCTATGTCTAGTATATAATATTATCACTTTTGTTATTCATGTATGTATTAAGTATGCCAGTAAAACTCATTCATTCATTTTCATTATATTTTAAGTATTTAGTTCAGCAGTTTCCCTAGTAGAACAGTGAATGGTAAGTGTTACCAATGATCTAACATAATGTTACATCTGTCAATCTAGTGTTTCTCAATGAACCGTGTCGTTCGGTACATTAGGGACGCGTCTACGCGAGAATAGTTCACTGTAGGGATGGGACACTATCGATGGAAAATAGTTATCGATATAAAACTATCGATTACTCACCATTGATTGTTTTAGATCATTAGCTATAACATGATGTAACATCTGTCAATCTAGTGTTTCTCAATGAACCGTGTCGTTTGGTACATTAGGGACGCGTCTACGCGAGAATAGTTCACTGTAGGGATGGGACACTATCGATGAAAAATAGTTATCGATATGGATCTATCGATTATTGTTTATCGTTTACCGAGGGTAGACTTCCTTTGCAGGAGGTCGTCTAGGTGGGTACCCCAACAGTGCCAGTTATTCTGCCGCCTGAGCAGTGATGTGCAAACATTACTGTGCTCCGGTAGGAGGGCACTGTAGCTAGTGAAATTACTGGGCTAAAGAGTTTTAACATCTTATGACTCTTGAGTAAGAAGCGTTGGTGCAGTGCTCCTAGAATTTCACATAATTGTGAAATCCTAGGTAACACTGTACTGATTATGGGCAGCCGTTATCTCTTAACATCAGGAGAGCGTCTTGCTCGTATTCTACTTCATCACATAAAAAAAAAACAAAAAAGTCATTGATTCATTTTTCTCATTGCCTGTGACGTAATATTATGTCAATCTCGTGTTTCCCAATTAACCGCGCTGTCCACAACACGAGGTTTTATGTGTATTGCGACAATAACTTGATTTTCTAATACAGTATTACCAAGAATTAATAATAACAGCTGTCAATGAATCTAACGGGCAGATCTATGCCTGAATTTTAGCAGATTTTAGATTTTTTAAGAAGAAAATGCATAAAATAATAATAAATTCATCAAATGATATACATTTGATTGTTATCCAGTTATTAGATAGCACGTGATTCCATTTGCATAAAAAATTAAATATCTTCCATGTAAAATAAGACATAAAAAGTGTATAAATTAACTGAGAACATTTAAATATAACATAAAATAAATTCTTCAAAAAAGTGGTAAATATTCATTGATAAAAGGAAAATCCCGAGATATTCGTATTAAGTTGAAATTAAATTTTATGACTTTTTAAAAGGTTACATAATAAACATAAATCTATTTTACGGTGAATAATAATATCTGTTTAGAATTTTATGCAAGTAAATTAAGAGCTTCGTCTTTGCACGACATTGATGAATTTTGAAATATACTCGTAACCTCCAAAAATACTTTGAAAAATTATAACCGCCGTCATTCTATAATACATATATACTTTTCCTTCCTTAGCTTAATTGTCTTGAATTATATACGATAATACCATCAATTATTATAAAGCATGTGTAATTTTTTTTTTATAATTAAGTATGGTGTTCAGTCAACAGTTATTTTTAAAAACAAATATCGATAACTTTTAAAATTCTTTAATGCTTTCCCCGCTCTAGCATGCGCCCGCGCAAATATCGCATCTAAATCGGTCCCGAGCAGACCACTGAGCAGAGTTATGCATTGTCACTACCGCTTCTGGTTTTTGGACTAACGATCGCAAGTTATTTTAGTACCTACACACCCGTCATTTAGTATTGTTTTATACATAACTAGCTTTTAAACTCGCGGCCTTACCCGCGTGGCAAAATCCTTTCGTATCTATCATCCAAATTTCAACCCAATCCGTCCAACGGTTTAAGCTGTGCGTTGATAGATCAGTCAGTCAATCAGTCACTCATTGCTTTTCTATATTTAGAAGATAATGAATGCTATAACAGTGATTATTCATGTAGATCTGTTTAAGGACTGTGTTACTTTTTAAGGATATACTATAGGGAATAAGGATACATTTCCTTAAAAAGATATTTAATATGATATTTTTATGCATACAAGTTCAGTTCGTTAATGATAAGTATACGATTTTGTATTGTAAGTGAAATCTTCTAGCTTATCGTTTAGAGCGATCTCTTCCAGACAACCAACTTTCCACGGAGTTTGTTGAAGAATGTTACAATTTTTTCTTCATCTCAATAGAGCTGTTTTTTTAGATGTTACTTTTATCATCACCATCGTTAGCCTATTGCCTAGCTTTCACCCTCTTTTACTGTGTGTATAACACTTATATTCGACCATATTCTAGGAAGTCTTTCCTAAGATCTTCTCAATATTATGGACCTAATGGCTGCTAGAAAATGTGTACCGCGATTTCTTCTCAAGGCTTACGGATAATATTTATCCTGTATTTAATACGTCAGCCTCATTTCATCCTAATGCACGAATTGTGAATTCAAAACAAACACAAAAAACAATAGTCTTTTTCAATAGGATTTATTCCCTTCGCGCGGTATATAATGTGCTGAGAGGGGCGTCAGCTTTAGGCGTGAAGTAGGAATAAAAATATCAGCACGCACATTTCTGTATAATTCACACTTATTTATATAATACTGCGATTCAGTGGGAAGACGCAAAATGAAAACAATATAAAATTCATTATTACAAAATATGCTAAAATATCTGGCATCCAAACCAGCTGTTATGCTACGTCTTATAGTAAATCATTGTGATCACATGACTCCTGATCTGTTTTAGAGGATAGGTCATCGTACTACAACGTAGGTGGTACTACAGTTTTCACTGAACATCATCATCGCCTTAAATGACGGCCTATTAGGCTGGTTACACACGGATAATGGTTTATGACCTCTTTTATGCAATCAGTGAGGGTAGTAACCAGTGACCGCTCACCAACGTAATTTCGTACGAAATACGTAATTTTATTTAGGAGTACGTTTGCAAATTCTAAAAAACTGCCATGTATCTTATGTCAATCAGAACTATACGATTTTGGAAACTACCGTGAGTGTTATCCATATTATAAATACGACACGGCTGGGCGCGGGCCAGTCAGCGTCGGTTACTGCAGGCGTGAACTCCTGATGAAGGACATCGTAATTGTCCGAAACCGTGGTTGAGACATATCTCAACAAAAAAGTCAACGTGAGTACAGCCGTGTCGTATTTATAATATCAATCAGAACTTTATTAAATGAATGTTATGACTTTTCAAATTTGATATGCTACGTCTTATAGTAAATCATTGTAATCACAACTGGTCGTTTGGCGGATAGGTCATCGTACTACCACGTAGGTGGTACTACAGTTTTCACTGGACATCATCATCGCTAATAATGACGTCCTATTAGGCTAATTTCACACGGATAATGTCTTTTACGCCTAGTCCAGTTTTCCATTTGATGGAAAGTGCGGATGCGGTAGACGATGAATCATGTAAGGTGCCATGAAAATAACCTATTCACTCGTGTAACGTGTAGCCGAAGATACCCATTTTGTGATTGTTTGGATTTGTTTACAAACTCAAACTGAGTTTTGACTTCTTAAAGTCATTTCATGAAGTGACACCATCCTGCTCGGTTTCTCGGTGACGTTGCTGAGACTCGAACTATTCCAAACAAATGTTTAAAAATAATGTACCTAACATTTATTTTACATTTATTTAGTTTCTTAAATTTTTATTTGCGTCAATAATTTTAACACTACCTAAGTATTACTTTACATTTAAAACGTTAATAAGTAACTAATCTATGTACATTTGTTTACCAAAGACTTACCTCAGATAAATTAACTTTAAAAAGGCTAAATGCAAATTTTAATAATTCAAAAATACAGGATGATTTCATGTGACCTTTACAAGAAATGCTACAATACAATAAGTGGTTCGAAAAAAGTTGTTATTGTATTTAAAAGTAGTTTAATCTGTAAAAAGTTAATTTAAATAAACAATAAAACATATAAAGGAACGAATAAAATGTTAAATAAAACTTTAGAATTAGATAATCAAATAAAAATAGCAAATATTATTTGTTTCATAATTAATAACAATTTTATTGAAATTGATGCAAAAGCGAGAATTAAATGATGAAGTACTATTGAAATTTTAGTAAAAAACAAATATTACTAGGTACTAATTTTTTAGGACAAGTTAATTTTTAATTGTAAACAAAAGTCGTGTGTAATGTGCCTAAATTCAGAACGTATTTAGTATGTACGCCCTTACGCAGTAGGGCTAATGAGTCGATTAGCTACTTAAGACATATGCCGACATATTTATTTTAAGCCTACATACTTTTACGTTTACCCTGGTAAAACCCACCACATACGGGATTCCTTTTAAAAAAATATCTACAGCTTTGCCGAGAGACTTTTAAAAAAAGCAAAATCTACGGATATATATTTCAAAATTTGTCATATATACCGTCTTAGCGAGAGATTCGCACGTCAAGATGGAACGCTTAAAAGCACATGTAAATTAAATTAAAAAAACCTCCAACGCAACGCTTTCAAAAACTGTAATCCGCCATTTTGTATGGTCTCAAGCGAAATTTTATTGAAACTTCTTCTTGTCAAGTAGATTGGCTATTATATCATAACTTATATATCAAAACCTTACAACTGCTTTGACCAACGCGTCACCACTGTTATTGCGTTAAAAAAATGCTCCAATAATTAAAAAATCAAGTAAAAGGTCAAAGACAGTGGAGTCAGATTTCTTTAGCCTTTTTACAACGGTACCTTTATTAATTTAGTTTGCTGGAAGTCACGTTCCGGATTAAGTACAAACTTCGGAAAGTCTTAAAATACTGTTAGCTTAACGTGCTCTAACGGATGATTTACTATAAGATGCTAGAATTAATTTGATCGGACGGTTTTACGATAGATTCACGTTTATTCAGTAATCCCTTCCTACTTATATTAGTTGATACGAAATCTTAGAGACGTTTTTGAGCGAGCTATGGAGCGGGCTATGCTCGGCGTCTCTCTATAGGTTCGCATCAGAAATGAGGTGATTCGGCAGAGACCAGAGTTACCGACATATGCGAAAGGATTAGCAAGCTGAAGTGGCAATGGGCTGGTCACATTTGTCGCAGAACCGATAACCGATGGGGTAGAAGATGAGTTCTAGAGTCGGTATGGTGTGAGGCTTATAAGGATTTCCTTTTTTTAAAGATACGAAACCCTAATACACAGAAACAAAACATACGATAGGCTTATTTCATTCCACATTAAAAATATCGAACTTTTTTGCATAAAATAAACAATTCAGCGAAACAGCGGCTACTTTATAAATTTCTAGCTGCACCCAGCGGTTTTACCCGCTGTGCTTTTGAGTTATTCCCAATAATAAATTTGAGCTCAATTGGTCCACCCGTTTAGGCGTGAAAGAGTAACAAACATCTAGACATCCATTGATCCACGACGCCGGCGCTACGTGTCACCTAGTTTTTAAGTTTATTTAATTTTATGTATGTTAGTCTATATAATATGATATGGGCCTCTGGTACACTGCGTCTGTGGCAGTGTACTATTGCCTGAAATAAAATGAATTATTATTATTAATACTTTCACGATTATAATATTAGTAATACGCATGACGTATTATAATTTCCCTGCTAAGATAACACAGGTCGCCGACCCGTGACGTCACACACACAAATACGAAGACCTAGGCAATTAGGCACGACTATTTGGAGATGTCATTTTTAGCGAGAGTTTGGCACGGATGGTGCGACAGTTTTAGAATGGCCGCGCGTTCCCTTTGATGTATTGACTGAGGTTTGTTTTGTTTGGAGGAAGTAGGTGGTGAGGATGGTGTCGCGTTTAATAGGTCGGTAAAGAGGTCTGCAGGGATATTCACTTATCCGCCAGGGAACGGAACCGAAGACCTTTAGGTAATTAATTGTACTTGTTTATTCAACGTGAAAGGTGCACTATAATTATTTAATTAAACCACTGATTAAACGGAAAAGTTTATTCACAAAAAGTTTAGATTATTCACTCGCACTGAACTACCACATTATTATTAAGAGTCTTAATTAAACAGTCCTAATTACAAATGTATAGACGTGTGTATACCGGCACTGATGGATGACGACTCATGCAATCGAACATCGGTACCCCACACATTATGTTCCGCTACATCAACAGAACCCGATGTGTGTGCACCTATATGTGTCGCTACAGACCGAATTGTCAAAATTGTATGTAAAGACCGAGACTTATGACGCAATATTAAATTTATACAAAGTAATAAGCAATAATACGTCACTTCATACATTTTTGGCAATTCGGTTCGGTTCTTTTTTCCCTAATGGATAAGTGAATAGCCCTGCTGAACATTTCTTTCTTTTCTGATTTTCGCTATACCAGGGGTAGATTTTCTTAGCACAAGGTCGACTAACCTAGTCGACCCCAACAGTGCCCAACATATGTACCCCAACAGTGCCAGTTATTCTACCACCTAAGAAATGAATTGCAAATATTAGGTTCTTCGGTAGGAGGGCTCTGTAACTAGTGAAAATACTGGGCTAAAGAGTTGTGCAGTCGTTAGGTCATGTTGCAGGTCCTGTAGTAATCTCGGCGACCTGAAACTGCAATATATACGTTAGCCACACAACCTATAAATTGTTATTTGACTCTGACAGTGTAAGTAGGGTAACCTGTTCTGTTGGAGTATAATCCCAATTATTATTATTTTTACCCAATTATTATTATTTTATTATTATATCTACCTGTCTCTGTAAGATAGAATAGCATTATTGATAATCCTTATTTACTAAACTAAACAGTTATGAAAATAGTACAAGTAAATTGTACGCACATAAACTAAGCGTTATCTGCACTATCTGTGGGCTGCGGTCCCATTTGGCTAGTCAGCCGCTGATTGGAGTCAGTTGCAAATTCGTGACTGACTGACTTGTTTTTATTTAACTTGGTCTTTTGTATTTAACTAGCTTCATTGAAACCACTAAATGATTAAAATTAACTTGGTATTTGTATCGTCGTGAAATTATATAATATAGTAATCAAGGAACAAGATTTAAAAAACGAGTTGGTCACGAAAAGTCAGTCATGAATTTGCCACTGACTGGAATGATTTTTTACCTGCGCATTTGAACGATTTCGTTGGCAATGACTGACACTGCATCGGCAATAGTTTGCTTGTGTTTCTCTCTCTAACTGAAAAAATGCTTTGCAGAGATTAATCGACCGAGCGAAGCGAGGTCTTAGAGTCGAGAGCCGCGAAAAGCCTGCGTTTCGACCAGTTTAGCGGTTGACCTCTGGCGCTTAGGTTTGATCGACATTTACTCAAAAACGGTTAATCCAAATAAAATAAAACTTTACACACGAGTTAGATAGGTTAATAGAATAATTTTAGTGAAAAAAATAGCGAAATAGACCTTAGGGTTGCAGAGATATAGGTGACTTAAAGTCTTTACGATAGGTCTGCCGATAATTTCAAAACTGGTGCTCTGATAATTTTTTTTCTATTATACACACATTTTTTATAACCTACATAAATATATTATCAAAAGTGTATGTTTGTATGTATGTTTGTTACGCGATAACTTGAAAACCGATGGTCCAATCTTTATGAAACTTTGCAAATGCGTAGTTTAAGTCAATAAAATTTTTAAGTTCGAACATCAGCCAAATCGGTCGAAGGGTTCTAGAGTTATAGAAAATGCTTAATTACAACGATACCAAAGTTCCAATCTTAATGGAACTTTGCGATCAGGTAGTATAAGCTAAAAGAATTCTCATGTTCGAAAATGAGCCAAATCGATCCAAGGGTTGTAGAGTTATAAAGATGACTAAATTATAATGTTTTGCACAATTTGTTAGGTACATTAAGTTTGAGAAAGATCCTACAGGCAAGAAAGAGCAGGCAAGTAGATCAAGCTAAAGAATTAATAGCGATAAAGTCCAATAATTCGAGAATTTCAAGCAATATATCTTATTTTCAATAACATTATTTTTTAGTACATTGCGTAATACTTAATACCAATAATTGCGTCAATTATAGTCCGGCCGCCTAAAGTTTGCTATTGAGATAGGTGTCACATACATGTAGGTCAGTACACGTTTTGTGCTGTTTTTTTTAATCTTTTAATAAACCTCATTTCGCTCGATCGATAAAATATAATGTTATTTAATTTAAGTAAAATAAAAATAAAGTAAAATAGTTATTTAAAATAAAAACCTTATTAATAGCGTTATTTTATGCCCATCGCTAATGGCAAGCAACCAAAGTTGGATTTAGTAGTATAGGCATACGGCATAATTATAATATAATATTATTATGACGACATAACTACGTCACATTACCTAAATTTTTGTATAAATTATCCCGAACACAATGTACCGGACTATAACTCGCTGTCAAGTAAAATAATATTTTACAGTGCCCGTAGCATGCCAAACGTGATCCCGCTGAAATGTCAAGCGTAGAACTGTCATGCCATACATTGAAGTTTTGTGAATGTATGGGATGACAGTTCTACTCTTGAAGTTTGGTCGGGATTCTGTGTGGCATGCTACGGCCACTGGGAAAACACGAATGTGGAGACCATAAACAATAATTAGCCATTAATAAGCAGGTAACAATGTCTGTGGAAGTGGTGATAGAATAAAAAAACTCGCTGAATCGTTTTGTTATAAAATATAATTCAAATACATAATTTATATGAATACATACATATATCATCGACCGAGCAAAGCGAACTCTTAGAGTTGAGAGCCTCTGCTTTTTCGCTGGCAGTAAGGTTATTTGAGTAGTCTGTCTGCATAACTTTTTAAAACTTAGAGTAATTGTTTGTGCCGGCACATTCAACAATAAAGGTGCACGAGCACACCATAATGCATCGCGGGCCGCTGGTGGCTCTCTCCAAAAAAGTCAGCAAAATTTTGAGATCACTACGTACGCGCCCATCCAAATACGTACGCACATAATATTGCTTAACTTCGATGTTTACGTACTTTAAATAGAGCCATTTTTAAATGAATTAATTCAAATGTATAGCTTTCAGAAGTTTTCCCGAATTTAAAATATACGTACTTATAGTCTGCCAAATTTCATAAATATATGGTAACGGCAAGTTCCCTATGAATGTTGATTTATTCAGAGGGTCAAAAAAATGTAGGTACGATTTTGAAGGATAAACGGGTGTATTTTTTTCTACGTTAACTTAAAAGTTTAATTTTACGGGTACCAAGCGGCCATAGACCTGTGTATTATGGTAAAAATATACGATTCTACAGGATGTAGAGTATAAATGGGTCTTGACAGACATACGGATGACCAAGTGATCCTATTAGGGTTTCGTTTTATCCTTCAGAGGAACGAAACTCTAAAAAGGATTATATTCTAAAAATCTCGGTACGTAGGTTTATTGAGTTTTAATTTCTCTGAATTTTTTTATTTTGAGTTTGAATATTAATGTTAAAGTTCTTGTATTAGGATATATTTATTCGAGGCCTAAAGTCTAAGGTTTACCACGGAAATTGGGCTGCGAGGTCCCAGTTCGAGGCGAACTACTAGTAAATATACAATACAGTCGTGATTTACGGGTACATTGATTGCAACATAAGTATAACCAAACTTGCTGTGTCCAGGGATTTGACCCGCAGGTTTTTTTTCTATATTTTCTTAAATTCCGATTTTTTTTTATATCATCATTGACTGGGGAAAGCTTGACAGAAATCTAGAAAGAAGTGAATTAAGTGGATTTTTCATGTTGTTCACTAAACGCAGCTTTCGACTATGTTTCCAAATGGGTTTACATCCTAACTAAGAAACATTCATCGATAGACTGCTTCCTTTAACAGTGATAAACAAACGCGCTGAGCCGTTAATGTACTGCAAACACAGACACTTTCACTGCTAACTTATTGCTACAAGCAATGCTAGGAATTCTATTACAATTTATTTTCTAATTAACTTGGCTCCGATGACGTGAAAAATGTTAAGAGAACTATGACGCTGGGTCGAATTGACCGTTTCTTATCATCATCATCATCATCAGCCTATGTTCGTCCACTGCTGGACATAGGCCTCCCCCATGGCACGCCACTCAACTCGGTCCTCCGTCTTTCTTTTCCACCCACCCCCAGCGACTAGCGACCCTCCGGATATCATAGCCCCATCTCGCCCAGGGACGTCCTACACTACGTTTACCGAGACGCGGTCTCCAGTTCTCCCGACTTGACCCGTTTTTACTTTAAGTCAATTATTTTTCGCTCTGTCAACGGCTTAATAAAAGTCCAGATGAGATCGAATCTTGTGCCTTGGAGATTCTAGAGTACCGCTTGGGATTTTGGCGACCTGAATTATAAAGGATGACTCCGATGGCGTAATTAGGGTGGTGGTACCTATCCGTTCTTAACACACTTTACACTAATATTATAAAGGCGAAAGTGTGTGTATGTTTGCTACTTCTTCACGCCTAAACGGATGGATCGATTGAGCTGAAATTTGGTATAGAGATAACTTAGACCCTGGAATAACACATAGCCTACAGTACAGCGGGTAAAACCACTGGGCTCAGGTTGTTTGTAATAGAATAATAGATACTAGGTTAGGTATATTTTGTAAATATTCCTTCAATTTAAAATAATGAAGATACATCATATATTTAATAATTATGATATAGCTATTTTAGCTATACCACGACAACAAAACTTACTACTAAAATAAGTGTCACATAAAATAAATAAGAATTCAAAAAATGCAAATTCCACAGATGCAGTGACTACTAGACTAAAATTTTGCATAAAATTTGAATAAAATTTCGTATAAATTATCGTTAATTCTTGAAAATATATCGCGACCTTGACTTTGTGTAGGCAGTGATACTTTAAGAGGATATTATTTATTCTTACCATAAAATGTAAAAAATAGTAGAGTTTGTTTCATTAAAACGAAATTGAGGCATCTACAGTAAGCCCACATGGTTGTATCCATAATACATACACGCTAGTACAAAAATATATGCCCTCACATAAACACATAAAAAAAAATTAAATTAAAAACTACAGTTACCTCCTATCGAAGTACAGCAATGTTTGCACATCACTGCTCAGGCGGTAAAATAACTGGCACTGTTGGGGTACCCACCTAGTCGACCTCCTGCAAAGGGAAGTGTAGCCCCGGTAAAACTACTAATTACTTAAAACTTTTTAGGTTTCTGCTGTCTTTTATAGTATGATAATATTATGAAGGAAGCTGTAGGTCATGTTGCAGGCCAAGCAGAAATCTTAACGACCTGAATCTTAAAAATATCGTTGTTCTGTTGCTGTTAGATATTATTATCTAATTTTATAAGATAACTCTTTATTTTATCACCACAATTCATTTTGTGAGAAAAAAATCTCAGTCCAAAAGTTTTTTCGTCAGCTTTTGTCACTAATTATGACGTAAAATGCAAATTGCATCAGAATTAATTCATATTAATGCGTATTATTTACGCTAGAACTGATCTAATTTGCTTTTAAGTATCCATCTTAATTGGCTAATTAATAGTAAAAAAATGCATAAATAACAAGTATTATTATCTGGTTGCGCCTCATCTCATTTCATTAGAAATTACTCAGTGTTTGAAGAACACAACACACAATGATATTTCAGCACAATCGATTCAGCAATTTTGTTGTAAAGGTTTTTTGTTGTAGGTACTTACGTTATGTAAGACCATATCCTAATATAGTCGTATGGATATCGTTGTTTATCAAATGGGTATTTTAGTTTACTTTCAATAATAAAAGTTACATAAATAGAAAATAAAATAAAAGGAATTATTGTTACTCCAAAAATAAAAGGATTTACGAGTAAGTGTCAAATTTGGCGAATAAATAGCTCACTCCGGAAAACTTTTCATCGAAAAGAGCCACTGATTACAGCTATAATAAGCTTTTTCGTAACGGGCATTATTCAAACTCAAAATGAATTTATTCAAATAGGCACACAATTCTACCAATGTACACAGAATAAAATATTATATTTTAACTCTATCGCTCATATACAAAATAAACTAAATCTGCCGTGTGAACCAGACTTATATTATTCTAAATAGGTATTTACTACCTTAAGAATGTGCTACCGCTAATTTTTCTCCATTAACATTACCATAAAATGACAATAATATGCCATATCTACAACATCTATTAACTCTAATGAGTTTAAATCTATGCAATATTTCTAATATAAACAATCGTATATAAAGATTAGAATAATAAAAAGAGATTGTTCTTATAAACCTGTCTGTTTATCTCTAAAATCACAGGAATTCCCGTCCCAGTAGAAAGGTTATTGTAATCTTATGTATCAAATTCTATCTTTTATCAAAAGTACGGGTAATTGACATAAAAACCATTTGAAATTGTTCCCTGTAGAGGTACTTACACCTTTTTATCTATTTTATTTCACGGTGCATTCTCTGTGCATTGCCTACTCTATGAATTTAGTAGGGTATTCGTACATTAGCTCGTCTTGAAAATTATGACAAAATTTCTACGGTCATTTTTCAAATGATTTTATTAAATGTCTTTTTACTCGAATTTTAGGAATTTAGCAATTTTATTTTAATTTCAGGATGTACATAAATAAGCTATACCTATGTAGATTATCTACTGAATTTCATACTCATAAGATTAGTAAATTTAGAAAAAAACGTAAAATAAACCACTACATAGTCTTTTTAACAACTCTAAGTATTTGCGTTCTTCTATATTTAGTTTTTTATTAAAGTAAAGTAAAAGTAAAAAATAATTTATTGACATTCTACAATTAAAAATCTATTTAACAAGAAATAAGGAGGTAAAAAGTCTAAACGCTACCGTATAATTAGGTAGATTTATTTCTAGTGTTTCAAGATACAATTATTAGACCAAATATTCGAGGTCTTTGAACGCGACCACTTACAAAATGATCTATAAAATGTCATTGAAGGTGAAAGCGTTCAAAATATTTTCAAGATCCGGTTCGAAAAGATTAGATCCAAACCGTGATGTGGAAAATTAACGTTTGTTTTGGACCAGTGACTCTTTTACGGTCAATGGTTGAACCATTTAACAGTTTAACTAATTAATGCTTAGTGAATAAGTATTTCTAATTAACAAAATAGAAGCATCGCTAAGTGGTATTAAAATACATTGTATAGAAACAAAGCATACGCGTCACTGTTACTTTTGTAAAAATATATATCATCTGGGTCTAAAGGAAGTCTAATCTAAAGAGTTTCATTGAGTTAATGAGTCTTTTTAGAAATGGGGAAAAACTGATTAGGTAAAAAAATTGATCAGGTGCTTCTGCACCGTAGAGTTGTTCTGAATAGATATTATTGAGTTTTATTTAAATTTGTTTTATTAGTCGATATACTGTCGGTTCCGGTATTCGATGGTATGCAAAACTAGTCGATTTTTGAGTTGACTTCCTTTACATAACATAGATAGGTAATTGAAATGCTGACAAAGTAAAAAAAAAACGATAATCTGTCCAGTCGTTAGCTATAGTACAAAATGCTAGTAGTTACTCAGACTCTTTTAAGTCCTCCGTTTTTATTTATTATTCTTTAATTATGTCTTAATTATATTATTTCATTAACGATCTGTTTCCATTAACATCTTAAATTGCTTATACAACGCATTTACCGAATTCTGTTTATGCAATTTTTATTTTAAGACGTGATATAAAAGGATACTTATCATTACAATAAAATTAATGTATTCAGAGACACTTTGACCGAATTTTAATCTTTCGATAAAAAGCATTTTAATGAGGAGACTTTGTTGGCTTTTGCCCGCGGTTTTACACTTGATAAACAATTTTATATTATAAATTCATTTATAATATTGTATTCTTATTTTTTCTGTATTGTTGTCTGGAAGAAATCGCTATTAACAATTATACCGGCAATTGTTACACTTTTTATATAATAAATAAATCATGTATGATTATGTCATACTAGCTGCTCCCAGAGGTTTTACCCGCTGTACTGTGTAGCTTATGTGCTATTCCAGGTAGACCCTATCTTTTTTACCAAATTTCAGCTCAATCGGTCTACCCGTTTAGGGCGTTAACGAGTAACAAACATACATCCTGACATCCATACATTCTCACAAACTTTCGCATTCATAATATTAGTAAGATTATTTTTATGATAAACATTTTAAGTTGAATTACAAAATGTTTCAATGTGACTATTTTATTTTAAGCTCTATTGAGTAGACACTAGAAGTAGTAGTTACTAACGTTTATAATTAAAATCGGCTTTTTGTAAAAACACGAGTCCCTAAAACCTTGAGACAGACATAATTAAAACCCATAAAATTAGCTATAAAACAGTCGGCAGATTCTTGACCTACAAACCAACATTGCCCCTTTTTTTTTCTTTTTTCATCAAAGTTATTTGTGAATACTAATTCAAAATGAACATTTAAATCATTGATTATATTATAGGCAACGGCAAAGTTTAGCCGTTTCTCTAATGGATAGATGTAATAATGACTCAAAACTTGATATTATCTCGTTATTTCAATAAATATGAAGAAGCTCTTATATATTTAGATATATCGCTAATTTCACCGATTCATATGATGATACACGAAACTTTGACTTCTTTATTAGGGTTAATTATACATTTCTAATATGTTTTTAAAGTTATTCTTTTTTTGTTTCAACTGATTTATCAATCTATCTCTAAGATTTTATCTTTAATAATAAAACCTTTTAAGCATTTGCTAGATATTATCTCACATTATTTATTATTATTTCAATTCCCAGACGAAGAATATTGTATTAAAATTTTAGATTCAGATGTTTCACGAAATGTGATACTAATCAAAACTAAAGCAAATGTCCTCGACAGCGACGCGACAAACCGCATCGGTAACCATTTTGTAAACCAGATTCTATTATTAACCGTAACCATTATTTGTTACAGATCGAGTGAACAATCCACAAACACCGGATAGTCTGCGGCGCCGAAACTGACACCGAACCGACGCGACATGATGCAATAGTTTACAGTACAATGTGTTAGAAAGTTAGAATCGGGCGGTCCCACGTTGGGCGCCAGTTTTTGTGAATTTGGCGACGCGGTGTTTTGTTAGGAAGTGGTTATTGTGTGGTTTGCGGAGGGGATGCGGAGCGGTGTTGTGCAGTGACGGCGCCCGGGCGACTGCCATGGGCGCGGCGCGCCATGCGTCCGCGCACGCGCCCGCTGGGGTTGCTCTTGGCTGCGTTGGCGCTGGCCACGTGCGCCGCCGCCCCCGCGCCGGAGCCGCGCGCGCAACGATCCGCCAACCTCAGCCACATCACAGGCACCTCGCGGACTATACAGATGTTCCTCAAGAACCGCTATCTTCAGCTATTGCCAGATGGCACCGTCAACGGCACTTACGAAGGCAGCAGCGTTTACAGTAAGTATTTTTTATATCTGTATTTGTATGTTATGATTGTATCTTTTAGTATGTACACAACAAAATACATATTGCATATAATTACATGACCAGAAGACCGATTAATATATTATGTAGAGAACGAAAAAGCAATGTCTAACTATCATAATATATTGATATTTGTATAACTATACTATGTATTTGCATAGTGCGTAACAACTTTCTCAGGGCGGATAATAAACCAAGCAGGGCGTGGTCCGACCACACCGAGCACAGCAATAAATAACATTATTTCAACTGATTGTCAATGACCGTTTAATACTGCCTGTTACGGCTTTGTTTACTATAAAACACATAACTTCTCATGGCAGGCCTGTATTTGGCACGACATTACCATCGGCATTCGCCGCAAGAATGTCGCCGGAGACTTCATAGATCTGGAACGGAATTTATGAATAATGTGCA
Source organism: Hemithea aestivaria (assembly GCA_947507615.1). Classification (NCBI taxonomy): domain Eukaryota; kingdom Metazoa; phylum Arthropoda; class Insecta; order Lepidoptera; family Geometridae; genus Hemithea; species Hemithea aestivaria. The sequence continues at coordinate 13,161,592 of OX382341.1, read as the reverse complement.
GATTAATCGCTCTAGCGGAAATGTAGGCTTTCCTTAGAAAACAAGCACCGGTTCAGTTGCAAAAATAGATGTTCGCTGATAGTACGTGGGTCGTAGAGTCGTAGGTCTTGACTATCTTGTCATCGAGCGAGAATAACTCGTTTAGTGGGATTGATGAAGATGTAGTAATTTCGTATCTACATAATGTACCGGCCGTTAACATAATATATGAGACACTGAAGAATATACATTAGGTATTTGAGTAACACACTTGTACTTGACAAATTTACGATATATTTAATACTCAGTATCTTTCACTCTAAACACGGAAATGTCATCTTCAGTTAGAGCTGATATATTTAGATTTAATTATATTTTGTGGCAATGGAAGAGGTAATCTTGGGGTCTAGGACGGCTTACAGAACGTCAAGAATACAACTGTCATCCCATACATTCTACTTTTGAGAACAGTAATCAGTATTTTTTAGTGTTGACAATACTGCGGGATCTCACTTATTCGCCATGATACAAGGGTTAGTGAAAATGGACATTAAGTGACAAATCTTACCGAACTGAAGGCATTGACGATAACCGTGAAGCAGTAAAGGTTTATGTCAAAAGTTCCTATTGAAACTTTACAATTTACTAAATGAGTCGTATGTCCCATACCCCCGTATGGGTGGGTACGCGTAATGCGTTTTTACTCGGCCAGAACCAGAACACTGAACGGAAGTAATACATTGCATACCTATTATAATATAAAGAGATATTATACTTATGTTCGCTTACCTCATTGACGTTAAATATCAAACATTATTTTTATGAATGAAGTCCTTGCGAGTCGATGATCTTATAACGACTTTACGGTGTATAAACTTTTAATTGGTAAATCCATAAAAATCAAAATGATCCGTGAGGATATTTAATTTTAAAACTGTTTATTAACCCGGCTTCAGTGTGTATTTGTTATAAATGTCAATATTCTTCTCAAACATACTTTACCACATATTTTGAAAGAATATTCTCAATTTATGTTATGTTATGTGGCTTTGCAACTGTCATTCATGAACTGAAAAAAGCCTATTCTTCTCAAAACTTCCTTTACAATTGATACTACACAATTTCCATCGGTTCTTAGCTATACCTATCCGTCTTTTCTGCTGCAGCATCCTGTATGTCATCATTTTGGTAGTTCTATTCTCAGGATCAGGCTTTAATTGACCTTCTTATTTTATCGATTTGGAAGATATATTAAATGACCCGACTAGGATTCAAACGTGTTATACCTATTGCTTAACCTGCCTAAACTACGAGATTAAAATCCGTAAAATGTTCAAACGAACAGACTGCGTAAGTGACATTTTATACTATGTATATTATGTACTATGTATGTATATACATATGTATACGTAGGTATATCAATATATTATAATATATGCATTTATTGATCTTTAAATTTAAGTACATAGCTAAGTGAACAATGTCTATGAATAAGTTTCTCTACCAAATTCCACTCTTACTCTTTACAATTATAGTTCCGCACAAAGGTTGGTTGCCTGGAAGAAATCGCTCACAGCGATAGGGCCGCCCATTGTGGACCAAATTTTTGTTTAGTTTTAAATACTAGTTTTTAAGTTCAATTGTATTTTTTGGTTATTCTTATCTTATCTTATGTAAAGATATTCTTTTGAATACAAGAAAGGCCAGTAGACTAATATTGGCCGACGATAATGATGATGAGAATACCCACTACACACATAATTCAAGTTTTACAACAGTGCGGAGTGTTGCAATTCCACAAAATGCAATTGAACGACCTCGTTTCAGCAAGAAATAAAACGTACTTACATTGTAATTGCAAATAAACCTTCAATTTACGGTTGTATACCAATCTCAATCTCAAAAACAGTAAAAAACATACAGAATCTGTACATGAAAAGAATGCGTGAATGATTGGCCGACTGGTTGATCTATCTAAATACCTATATAAAAGGGACTGATTGACTGATCTATCAACGTACAGCTTAAACTGCTTGCCGGATTGGGTTGAAATTGAGAACACAGATAGGTTTTATGATGTAGACCTCCGCTAAGAAAGGATTGCGCCATGCGGGCAAAGCCACGAGCATAAGCTAGTTATAATATAAAGGCACAGCTCAAAATGCTGAACTGATTGAGTTGAAATTTGACACACAGATACTGTGCACAGTATGAGGACACTGCGCACTAACATTTGTGCGTAGTGGAGCGCGGGCTTTTAAGGCATAAAATGAACGCGTGACTATTTGATGAATCTGAAGCAGATATTAACACCCCCAGGTTTTTAATGGGTATCCCCGCCGCGCCCATTTTCTGCGGGGGAGTCCCACATACCGCCCTGCGCCCCCCAGCACAGGGCGACGATGCGTAATGCATTTTTCCTGGGATAAAAAAAAGGTGTAGCTGCGAGCCTAAGATAATGTAATATACTGGAAGAAACCGTTTCACCATGCGGTCATTATGCTCTGGCATAATGTTCTGGGATTTATCCCGCCTTCTAGGTATAGTCTGCTCCCATCTACGGCCGCATCGTCGCCTAACATCACGCGAGAACGTGTTCAAAGGCTTATATAGAATAAAATAAAATGTATAAGACTTGCATATAGGTTTTTTGCTTAATAACACGGCGGTGCCGTTTAGGATTATATTTATTATGTTAATCAGACGCGAACTAGACATTATTACAAAATCATCTGGATCTCGCTTCTCAGTGACATAAATTACCATAGCAGTTTTTGCTAGACAAAAATAATTATCATCTTTAAATCTTCAGTGTAGAATATAATTAAAATAAAAAGGGAAGATAAGATACAAGTGTCTCGCAATTGGATCGCTCCAATTAGGTTCATGAATACAATTTTACTTGCCGACACTTTTCGTTCGGGCCCATGATTGGCTATAACAACGTAAGCACGTTCCATATCTTCCTTTTTTCTTTAATCTTAGTATTTAACTAAGCGGTTACATTGTATTCCCGTTCCCGTAGGAATTTCGCAAAATCCTTTTTATTGCTTGTCTAGGTAGTAAAAGGAACCTATATTCCAAGTTTCATCATTCCAGGCTCAGACGTTTTGTCTCTACAATGATGAGTTAGATTACCTCTTTAATTATTGTAGGTATGGATAATTAATAAGTTTAGACGTTACCATTGACATAATAACTATACACGAGTTAAAAGCTCTATTGAGAATAATTATATATGAGAACAGTACAATGATCTAAATGGAGTTGTAATAGGAAACGCCGCGAGCCTCTTGGAGGTGGTCTTCGATTGTGATCGTAAAAGTCTAATAACGACTTTATGAACTGTAAAGTGAGATTTTGTATTGATATCGAGCATGGAATATCGAATGAAATCGAGATTAGAAGTCCCTAAAGATGTGACATTTAGTTTGTTGTTTTTGTTGAATGGCTTGTCATTGGGGACCTATGGCCAGCAGTGATCGTGGGATGATGATGATGACAATGACATTTAGCTGAGTGACAACTACTTAGCAACGATCATTTATTTAAACAAGCAAAATAAAATTAACCGACAATTTTTAAATGAGAGTTGTCTAAGCCAAGCTAATCAAAAATGGTCAAAATTACATATAAAATAAAAAAAAAAGAAATTTGCATACATATTTGTAATGCTTTTCAATAAATCCTATGATATAATCATGCAGATGCAATGATATTTTTTTATTCAGGAATTTCATTTAAAAAATCTCCAATTAAAATGAGAGTCACTGCCCACTACCTTTAATCTCAGTGAATACCTAGCTCCATAGCTAAGGTTTATAACCATTATATCCTATCTTTATATCGAGTATAGGCTTCAATAAAACAGTTATGAGAGCTACTGCACACTGCACACGTGTTATACATTGTAGCGTTTGAATGATTTGTGGGACTATTCACCTGGACTAGGAACTTGGGAGTATTGGACGGAAAGTTTTAATAAATGCAGACACTGCACTATATGAGAAGTACAAGATTTTTTTTTTTTATAGAGAATAGGGCTGCGTTTGACCACAGTCTCACCTGTTGGTAAGTGATGACGCGGTCGAAGATGGTACTCACAGACCTAGTAAATACCTTTTAACCCTCGATTTAAAGACTCCTAAGTTATAATTTACAGGAAACACTGATGCTGGCAGAGAGTTCAAAACCTTCGCCGTCCGGATAATGAAGGTTGAACTAAATCGCTTCGTACGGACAAATGGAATATCAACCATGTAGCGATGACGCAGCGCTTGTTCCTCTAGATGTAAAGATTTCTCATTTCACTCATTTTTTCTCTGTGACAAGATGGGAAGATTTCTCATCACCTTGATTGGGCACACACCTATACTTGTGATTTGACTCTAACAGTGTAAGTAGGGTAACCTACTCTGTTGAAGTATATACCCCAATTATTATTATTATTTATTTTGGCACTTGAATCTAAATATATAAAAGAAAAGAGTGACTGACTTACTAATCTATCAACGCACAGCCTAAACCACGGGACGGATTGGGTTGAAATTTGGAACACAGATAGGTTTTATGACGTAGACCTCCGCTAAGAAGGATTTTGCCGCGTGGGTAAAGCCGCGAGAGTAAGCTTATTATAATAGTGTTCTTATCTATATGTTCTTACTTACACCCAGCAGAACTAAAGGCTGAAAGTTAGTTGGATGTATAAAAAAATAGATACATCACTCCATTAACACTCGTGACGTCCAAAATTCATGCCTCTATCCATTTTCATCTCATCGTTCTCCATGTATTTCGTCCATGTCAATAAGTTGGATTAGTACAACTGATTTTCTTCCTTCATTCTAACACACGGCATATTATCCTCGTTCACTTAGAGCATGCATATCCCCATTCAGACAATTCATCCATTTTTTTATGGCGTCCTCATTTCTTTAGAGCGCGATATCTGCTTTTACTCCAATATTTTGCGTATTGTGCGTTTGTACTTGTACGTTTCTCATACGGTTTTACGATCCTTCAAATATATCTCTAAGAATTGGTTATGTAATTTCTTTGCAAAGAATTGCTATGATGTCTGGTCATTCATAAACAGCTTACTTTGTTGCCACCATTTAATATACCCCTGGTAATACGGATGTTAATACCATGTTTGTACCATAATAATGTAATTGGGGTTTTTACTTCAATAGAACAGGTTACCCTACTTAGACTTTTAGAGACAAATCACAATACAAACAAACTTTATTAGTTTTTTAAGGTTTCGTACCTCTAAAGGAAAAAATGAAACCCTTATAGGATCACTCGTGCGTCCGTCTGTCTGTCTATTATTTAACTATAGAGAAACATAAGTAATTAATAAACTCGTCCTACATGCCTACGGTCCATATGGGACGAGTTGCAGAAAATCAAAATTACATTTTGATTCTACAACTCGCCCTACTTATTTGTCAAAATGAAAAATGTACAAAGTGGAAGTACCTTATAAAACTACTCTTTAATCTTTATAAAAAAATGTACCAAAAACCACCACTATGTACCATTAATATTAGTATTTTAAATTAGTTTAAAGTCTATTTTGTTATTTTTTGTCCCAATAAAGAGTATTGTATTGTACCTACCTACTTATTGGATTTTTGGTTTTTAAAGATCCGTTAATAAAAAGTTATCAATAAAATATATAAAATATTATTAAAAAGTGTATTGAACCATATAAACAAATATACCTAATAAACAAAACTAGAACAAATATTGTTTGTTAACATCAATTGATCTGTTTCGTCGTGTCAATTCGTCGCGTGCGCATCATCGAATTAATCGTATGATTTATGTCAATTTGGGACAAACTTGTGGTCACTTGTGATATTGTAATACTAGATGTAGAGCCTTACAATAAGATTAAAAAACTGATTAAAAAAAAATGATTATTTTGGGCTAAACTTCACAAACCGTTGTTCCCCTAAAAATGCAGAATACACAATTATTGCATTTTTTTCTTACTGTGTTTTAAACGCTGCAGCGCTGGATCACCGCAGTAATAGATCCTGTTTTAAATAAGCTGGATAACGGCTTTACTCTTCGTTTATTTTGGACATTTATGATAGCGAAATATCCAAAGTTTTTTTAATCAATGGTCAGCCACGCTATTTGTACCTGTCAATACAATTTGTGTCCATATTTCATTTGTAATACAATACTTTATTAAACTGCGCGTTAGTGGTTTAATCAGTGAATAATTTAACGGTATGATTTTGAATTACAGTTAATTTGAATATGATAATGTGTTTCTTTTCAATTAATTCACATAATGTTTTTTTACATTTATAACTCATGTTGTAATAATTTCAACTTCTATACAAAATAATATTGAAAGAAAAATTATTTTATTTTTATTTTAATTCAAACAAAAAAGACACACTCGGAGGATTAAAAAAATAATAGGTGCAGGGACCTACCGTAGGGACATACCTTTTAAATACTCGTAGTTTAATTTTATTATTAGATTTACCTACCTTTTGACTAACTAAAATAACATAAAAACTGAATAATACCAGTACAGAATATAGAGTAATTAGGTACACAATAATAATAATTATTATTATTTTATTATTCATCACAACGCTAGACTAACTTAATGCAAAAACAAAACCAAATGATAATATGTAACTTCTCCAGATTATTATAATAATATTTTTCCTAAAGCATTTTTCAGTAGGTATCTAAAACTGATCCAAAAAGAACCAAATTATAAATTAATACTTTTTTAAAAGAACTAAAAGTGTTCAAAAGTGAATACCTGAAGCCAAAATAATTGCAAATTGCGAGTATAACACGATCATAATCGCGCATGTTCGAGGAAAAGGAGCCATCAGAATATTTGCTTCACAAAAACTGACCTCAACACACTAAAACGAGTGCGTCGCTAAAAGCTGATTACTGAGTAAAAAGTTTAAGAAAATTGTGTGTTTTTGTTGTTTTTCTGTTTTAGCATAATAAAACAATCTTCAGCTGAATCTGAATTACAATCTCACCTTATTTCAATAAGAATTTACTAGTTTTATTAAAAAAAAAACACAAAGTCATATAACGAAGAAATTAATTAAATAAGAATTTGGTGTAGAACACTCTTCTCTTAAACGGTTTACGTCGTATTTTTATGATTTTGTTGGATATATTCGCTAGGTAAAGAAATTTTAAATCACAGGCAAAGCTGCGCGAATGAGCTAGTTCATCTAATTCTAATCTAATTATAGGTATTATAGTAGATTGCTCAATAGATTGTCATAATTAAGACCAGTCATAATAATATTGTTCCTGATAATAATTATAGTTATATTGATTCTATGAAATGGTAACAAAAAATATTTCGCTTAATAACTGCTATTTAGTTCAATATCAAGAACACCGCTATAGTAATTAAAGTCAAATTTGACGCGTAAATACTACCATTTTAATAGTGGAGATAAACCATTTAAAATGTGTGTTTCTTAGTCCAGCAAAAAGTTCCTAAAGTCTAAGGGAACGACTGGCAGTTTAAAATGGGCGAACTTACCGACTTTCCTGGTAATTTGTAGCTATGTTTAAAGCAATTTAAATATTTTTTAAAGTGCCTTAGGTACGTATTTGTTGAACATTTATTTTTAATCATACTATTTATGGGGTTATATAACACATATCTCAAATTGTAGAAAATAATATACATACATACTAACTTCGCTCGGGCTTTTGCTCCAGCTGATAAATATAGTCTTAGCTGATAATGAAAGAATTTAAAAATGAAGTCATAACTATGAAAGTTAAGTGTCATTGTATCTTACCCGTTTTGAATTCAATTTACAAAATAAAATAATAAGTCTATTAATTTATAATGTCTATAAGATTTATATAATATGCCAATTTTTATTTATGATTTATAAAGCTACCGCGAGTGTTCTTTGAAACTAAATCAACAAAACATATTCTCTTGTTGAGAATATTTCAAATATTAGATAGACATGAGTTGTGCATTTTGATGAATTAATTTGGTTTGTTTCACCGTGTCTATTATGGTCTTCAATACATAGTTAACTTATATCTATTTTCCTTTAGCGGTGTTCTAGATTTTGATGTTAACTTAAACTCTTAGACCACAATATTTCCATCAACCATTAAGTTTCACTTGCAAAAAACGAACATTTATTGACTTCCTCAGAATTTCCCCTACTGTACTCGTATTTAAATCACTAGTTACCGTTTCACCAACATCATTTTACATCTGTAAAACATCATGTACAAAGAAAATTTACTCTTACTGCTTCATGTTTAAAGGTGCTTAGTTATGATTATTGGTTTTATGATTCGAATAATCAATTTTGCATGGAGCAGACCTTGTCTTGTATGCAGTGGTCTGATTATATCAATTATTGCTTTATTGACGGCGATTTGGCAGCGATTGTACTTTAGATTGGGTATTGTAAGATCTTTATTCTTAGATACAAGTGATGGCATGAAAGTTACCCCACAGTTTGGAAAGGCGCAGTTAAATTGCTAGGCTGAAGAGTGTTAACATCTTATGACTCCTGAGTAAGTAGCTTTGGTACAGTATATCTAGAATCGTACATCATCATTGTGAAATACTGAGTGGCACTGTACTGTTTTTATATCGAAGACGTTAAGTACTTCATTTTATTAAAAAATGAGTTATGGCATTAAAAATATCAATCTAATTCAATGCTACGCTTTTCACTTACCATTCATGTTATAACCTAACTGAGCTCAATGGTTTTATCTGCTACAAAAAGTAGCACATAGGTATAATGTGTTAAAGGATCTTATAGAGGTGCTTTGCGAACGAGCAGTAGAGTTTTAAAATATAAACAAAATCTAAATTAATTAATTTCATATGTCACGGCAAAATTTGCATGCGACTACATCTAAATTAAACCGGCCCTTCTTAGGTGTAGCCTGTCACTATTGGTTGATCTTAGATGTAAACAAAAATAGTTTGTAAGAAAAGATTCGACGTACCTAAGTTATTGGCGTTTCTTTAATATGGTTGGGGGTGCATAACTATTTTAAGTGTTGGGAATAATAGTTCCCACGGAAAAGACATTATAACTTTAGTAAAAGTGTACTAATCTTTTATGCCGGTACTTGTACAAATAGATTTGAGATAATCGTCCGAAACCGCAGTGATTGAGGCCTATTAATAGATTTCCTACAGTGATTATATGCGTAGATATGTGATTGCTTGTGCTGATAAGGGCTGAGTGCTATCTTGTAATTGATGATAATTATTGTATGAGGTACTTTATGGATTATTGGACTATAATGATTATTGTTTTGATAAATTCTATTTATAAATTCATTGAAAAATTCACAGAAATTTCTCTATCTATGGATTTCTCCATAGACTATTATTTCATTTGATTTCTCAAATGAAAAAATAAAAAGTTCTAAAAGTTACTTCTTCAGCCATTATTCTCGATTTTTTTCGGATTTGTAGGATTTTATAGTAAGTTTATTACGAATTTGTAAACAATGATAAAATTCTGTTTCTATGTAGCTATGGTAGGTCTGGGAAATTGGCAGTTGTGTGTATTTAATATGATTTTTTTTACTTTATAATTTCGAGTATGCTTATTGTACGCGGTAAGCTAAATCGATAAAAGAATTACAATTTTAGGGCGATCAAAAAATAATTGTAACCTTAATACATAATAGCACGCCTTTTTCCTAAAAAAATATAAATATTAAATTCGATAGAATTAATTTTTTATTAGAAGATTTAATTTTATCTCCTTATTATTACATTCTTAAAAGCTTGAAAGTGCAAAATTCTAGTTATTATAATTTTGATTATGAACTGTATTTTATGACATGCCATTGTAACAACAAATTGTTATAGTTATGGTAAATAAATGAATCTGAATCTGAAATTTTGAAATTTGCATAATTATTCAATTGTGAGTCCTTTTTCGGTAGGTTGAAGTACCCAAATGTTATTTGGTGCAGAAAAACTTTAATCAGATAAAATATTATTTTTTGTTTCAGGTTTTAATTAAAAGCGCTAATAATTATGAGAATAAATAAAGTTGATGATTATCAGATTTTCCTTTTTTTGTAATTTTTGATAATGCGATTGTCTGAAAGAAATATAATGAAATAATCCGTTTTCATAAGAGTTTATTCTCACAATTAGAAGTGCAATTTGAATAAGTGCAGCAAGGATTTCACATTATTGTAAGGGATTATAATGACGAAAGTTTGTATGTTTTAACGCTTTCACGTCTTAGGCCACCCCCACATTGCCTTAAGTAGGTTATTCTTATCGAATCGAATGTAGCCCACATTAATTATAACTTAAATTTTGTAGATGTAAGATCTATACGTAAATATAGCAAGCTAAAGTAAACTAAGTAACTAGTAAGTAACTTAGTAAGACTCACAAAATTAGCGCGGAATTAACACTAAATATTAAATAATAGCTAATAATTGTTTAGATGGATTTCCGCAAAGTAACGCCTAGTTCCATTAATTGCAAGCTAAGGTGTTAACACCAGGCGCCCTCTGCAATAGAGACCCACCATTATATTTCAAATTGGCGATTTTCAAAATTAAATATAAGTATGTCAAAATAACATCTCCAGTGATTGCACCTAAATTAACCGAGATTAACCGAGATATTTAATGAAATCATGACGACAGAGGAAATCCCTGAAGACTGGACAAAATCAATAATCATACTACTGCACAAGAAAGGAGACAAAAAAGATATTGCGAATTATAGACCCATTAGCTTGATGTCCAACGTCTACAAAGTATTCTCAAAAATTTTACTGTCCAGAATCACTATCACTCTAGAAGAAAATCAACCAAAAGAACAAGCCGGCTTCCGTAAAAATTATTCAACCATAGATCACATTCATGTACTTAGACAGATACTTCAAAAATTTAAAGAATACAAACAGGTCTATTACCTCGGGTTTGTAGATTTTAATAAAGCATTCGACACATTAGAACACGAATTTATTTGGGCAGCACTAAAATCACAAGGGGTACATGCAAAGTATATTCGTATTCTCAAAAATATATACTCTAACAGTACAGCACTAGTAAAGTTAGATACCGCAGGTGAGGAATTCCCAATAAAAAGAGGAGTACGCCAAGGTGACCCAATTTCTCCAAAATTATTTTCAGCCGTTCTGGAAATGATATTCAGGAAACTCGAATGGACGAGTAATGGCCTTAACATAAACGGCGAAAAGCTAAATCATTTACGCTTCGCGGATGATTTGATTATATTCTCGGATAACCCAAACACCTTGGAACAAATGCTCCAACAGTTGTCTGATGAAAGTTTAAAAGCAGGACTATCAATGAATTTAACAAAAACTAAAGTAATGACAAACTCTGAAGATAAAAAAGAAATAAAAATAAATAATGAGCAAATAGAATATGTAACTGAATATATATATCTAGGTCAACTTATATCTACAGAAAACTGCATGCAAAAAGAAATAGAAAGAAGGATAACAAATTCATGGAATAGATTTTGGTCAGTCAGCGAGGTAATGAAGAATAAGGACATGCCAATGAAAGAAAAAAGAAAAATATATAATATGTGTATTCTACCATGTATAACATACGGTTGTCAAACTTGGGCACTAACAGAGCAACTAGCAAGTAAAATAAAAACCTGCCAGAATGCAATAGAGAGAAGTACACTAGGAATAAAGATAAAGGACCGAGTAAAATTAATAGACATAAAAAGCAAAACAAAGTTTAAAAATGCGTACGTAACTTATAAACAATTAAAATGGCGATGGACTGGACATATGATGAGGGAAAAGAATGAAAAATGGACCAGAATAGTAACGGAATGGTACCCAAGAGAAGGTAAAAGAAATAGAGGTAGACAGACCAAGAGATGGGAAGACGAAATTGTGAAAGCTGCCGGCCCATTGTGGACACGAACAGCGAAAGACAGAGTGAGGTGGAAATCTCTAGAGGAGGCCTTTGTCGGGAGACAAGCTGTGCAAGCGGATTAGTTTTAGAAACTTAAACTCTAGTATTTAAGAATTTCTTTGTAACACAGCAATAAAGGCTATTTTATTTTATTTTATTTTATTTTATTTATTTTATGTTGTGTTAACACTTTAGCTTGCTATTTTTCCGTGAAAAAAATTTAGGCATCATCCCTATTATCCCCTGAAGAATTTTTTCTCCATTTTGCTCGATCTTGAAAATCCTCTTCATCAGTAATTCTTGTCGTATCACAAAAACGGTACATTATGTAGTATAATTAGCACATGGTATATAACCATAAAACAGATGTTATGCAACACTTTAATGTGTCACGTGTGAATCCTAAATAAAGGAAACATAAAGGCGTGTTAACTACACGTTAAACACTAACTGCTAATTTAGCTGATTTGTCTGGGAATGTAGACTTGAATCTATTCTTTTTAATTACCTACCTAATACTTAAGGTGATTCTCGAATAAAAATCAATTTTTCTGGATTTTTAGATCCTACTACTGTTTAAATATTATGAAAGCTAGAATTCTTATACTCCTACATCTAATATTTCTAAAATATTGTTTTGTTTATATTCGAACATACTATCTCGCGCATTGGCTACCAATTAATGGTCCTTTTTTGACCCAAGAAAAATTTATTACGCATCGTCACTTTGTGCCGGGGGATTCGTAGCGGTATGTGGGACTGCCGAAAGAAAGCCAACTGAAATACTTGGGGTTGCGTTACTCCAAAAAAATGGAGGTGGCCCGATAAGTTTTTCAGTGGGGACGTGCATTTAGTCAACAATAAATAAAAAACTAACTTTATTAGACACATCTTTATTCCACCACATCTCAAAAATTGCTTTGAAATAGATAAATCCAGACTGTTCGAAGCAGAGCAAAAGAAATCGAAATTCTTAGGTGTCTCACTTTCAACATGTTCGTACGAACGTATTGTTCTTCCCACATAAGATTGTAGATTAGGCAATATTATAGCAATCGAATGCCACATCTGTACTGGTGACGGATTTATTGAATCTTTGAGAAATAAATCGTAGATGGCGCCACGATATCGACACTATTGTAGGGTGGAATAGAATTTTTGAGGTCTTGGTCTTACTTTTGTTGCTCACGAAGGTATTTTTGCATTTCTATGTGAAAGTATTCTTTGAAGTTCTATGTTCCTTTCTAATCCGTCTTCAAAAAGGAAGAAAGATTTAATAAAATAAAATTCGACAATTTTTTTATGCTTGTTCATCGATTATTATATTATTATATCGATGATGCTTGGGCTTGAACCGATTCGGGAAATATTTTTTGGCTTCAAACTTCAGTCCTGCGCGACCTACCTTTAAACTAGGGTAAAATTTTATGGATCTTATATAAGACTGATAATATTTTAATTCTTTTCTAGGTATTAACCCTAATTCAGAGGTAAAACTGTTATTATTATCTAAATACTTAAGAATTATAAAAATTATGTTGACTTATGATTACATTTTTTCTTACGTAAGCCCTCAGGCTAAGCCACCGGCATTATTAGTAAATACTTCTATGTGCTAGGTGCGCCGGCGCATCTACAAGGAGGTCGATTTGATTGGTTCGCTTAATATAGCCATTTACACCTGATACGTTAACTACTTCCACATCAGTTCAATCAACTTGATAGGTTTTATTGGAAATTGACGGAATCGTGGGAAAATTTTAATTGTTTTATATTTTAAACTAGCTAATGCTCGCGGCTTTAATCGCGTAAAGAAATCATTTCTATTCGTTTTTACTATTTTTGAAATTATAGTGCTTACTTACTTAGTGGATTGGCGCGAGAACCCAAAGTGGATTTGGCCTCCGATAACAAGTTTCGCCAACTCGCTCTGTCCCGCCTTTCTTCCATGTGGAGACTGCTCAGACTCTGCTGCTGATAGTGTTTAATAAGAAGTTATCTAATCTCATCAAAGGTCAAATAAAAATATAACAAACTCAGTTTCCAAACTTCAAACTTTTGGTAAGTCACACACACAAAAAAAAGAAAAGGCAATCAGACAAAAACAATCACCATAAGTATCGCCTTACACAAAATCTCGAACACGAAAATCCGTTGACACCAAAAATAAGGAAATCGGATCGCGCGTGACATTCTACAGCGGCTGTACCATTAAAGAACAAACGAGGTGTCAGTATACTTGTAAAAAGCAAAAACACATGTAAAAACACAGATTCGGATGCTGCGGAACTTTTGAACTTTAAAATGTTAGTGGATTTTTGAATGAAATTGATCGGATGGTAATAAAATCGAAATATTTTACGAGCTCGGACCATTTGTGGAGATAAGCGTAAAACCAGATTTCTCAAATGGCATGTGTAAAAATAATGGTGTGGGAATAAGCCTTTTAATCCTTTTTTACGTATTTTAGACACTATAAAGTATTTTCCTGTGTGAAGTGTATCTTCATGAGGATTAGATGTTTCAAAGTAAATATTACTTTCACTGCAAGAACGTTGTCCCGTCTTCTAGGTTTCTTTCCGTGGCTGCATCGTTTTATATTAGGCGAGAACGTGGTCAAATACTTTTTGCTAAATAAAGAGAAAAATAGATAATTAATTTACATATGCAATTAAACATTAATTTAAAAACAACTATAAATAAAAAAAAAACGTCGTTGAAGTCGTGTCCTGCAGGAAAGGCCCTAAAAGCTGGCTACATTACCTCTCTGAATGGCCAAACTTATAAGTTGGCTGAGCTAAGAGCCAACTTTTTGGTCATTGGTTGCTTCTGTTAAATTGTCTGCGTCAGCGTTTATTCTATCTAAAAAAAAATAAAAATTAGCATTTACATACATTCAATCATAAATAACATGTAAATTTTTATTTTGCTTTAGAAGTTCTCAAAATGCTCAAAATATAAAAAACGACCAACACAAAATTGATTAGGTACCATTTGAAATTCACGAAAATGTGAATGTGTATGCAGCGATATCAGATTGCACTCGGGAAACATTTCCCAAGCCCATGGGAAACCGAACCAGTCTTAACGGTTCAAAGTTAACTTATGACGTAACCCGGTATCTATAGTTAACTTGAATGATAAGTTTTAGGTTCAGGGCATGAGGAAGTTGACAAAAGTTGCTTTGGATAGGTGATGCATTTTTGCTGCTCTTAGTGGGTGAATATTAAAAAATTCCATAACCAAATTACCTCATTTTTACCTAAAGTACCTATATTAAAAGGGGGATTTATATAAAGAGCAAAAGTGATTTTTAACACTAAGTATTCATTTAACCCAAATTATAGTGACTCATTTCGACTCACTAAATACTTAGTAACTTCTCTGTAAATAACATTTCCCATGAAATTATTTGGGCCAATTCCTACTTTGCCTATGCCTTTAGGGCCTATCCTCAATAACCTTAAAACCTCAAATATCACTTCCATGCCATGCTCTGCCATTTACGTATCACATTATTTTAAAAAGTTTTTTTTTTATTTACCTTCCCTTGAATATTTTCGTCTTCTTCCCTTGAAACGCAATATCATTTCTCCCAGGACGATTTATAAGCATTTATACTGTTATTCAATTACCCGGTCTGTCTGTCTGTTACCGTATTTTATATACGGCAGTCCCATTTCTAAGCCATTCGCGTTAATATAAGTGCAAAGTGCAAGCGCAAACTCACGATTGTAGCACTAAATAAGAAAATGCAGAAGGCGGACTTCAACATTCTACATACTATATCCTACTAATATTATAAACATGAAAGTTTGCAAGAATGTATGGATGTACGGATGTCTGGATGTATTTTTGTTACTCTTTCACGCCTAAGCCCGACCTCAGTGGCGCGGTGGGCTAATACCCGCCTGCAACGCAGAAGGTTGCGGGTTCGATTCCCGCATGGGACAAATGTTTGTGTGATCCACAGGTATTTGTTTCTGGTCTGGGTGGTTTTTCAATTTCTATTATAAGTATGTATTTACAAAAGAAAAGTATATAAGTATTATATCCGTTATCCGAACCACCATATTACAAGCATTAAGTTGCTTAGTTTGGGGTTAGGTGGCGCTGTGTGAAACGTCCTGAAATATTTATTTATTTATTTAAGCGTGTGGACTGAATGAGCTGAAATACAGCACAGCAAGTAAAACCGCTGGGTGCAGCTAGTAATGTTATAAAACACGATTGGAATCAGCAGATCAGTTGGTTGGTATGTGATACGACTTTTTTCCAAATTATTTCTAATCGTTATTTTTATTTTATAGGTCAATTTTACCCCCTTTTCAATCATAGTCTCTTTTTGACCTACCTAAAAAAAAATAGGTACCTACATGGGTTTTGATTGGTAGCTAGGTACATATTACGATGACTTTAGCTTAAAATCAAGTAAAATTTGAAAACCTTTGTCACAACTTCTGCTCAAAATTATGTGAAAAATGGTTTTTAATGGAAAAAAAACATCTATATCAGCATCCGTTTGCTATAGTGGAGTCACTAAGCGACAAAAATGGGTCAAACCTGTTTTTTTCATGCAGAAGCATGAAACTTGGCACATTGATTTCTAATGTAAAAATAGGCTGATTTCGATCGGTAGCCCTCGGTAGCACCCCCTCTGGCAGCGAGGAGGGGGGTTGGAAGGGGCGCTCCACCCGGCTTCATTTTAAAAATTCTGGGAGACCACACATAGCTAATAGGTCAAGTTTGGTATCAATTTCGGATAAATCGAGGACGTAGATTTCATTTCTGGAATAAAAAAATGACATTAGTGATGATTTGTTTAACAAAAAAATTTAAACTTAGAATTACGTAACTTCGTTTTTATTGTTCAAATTACTGTAAATTCAAAAATACTAGTTTTTTTAATAAACAAAAAATATGTTAATAAAGTCTAGTTTATGTAAATTAAAAAATATATAATTTTATATTACTTTTCTTAATAACAAACCGCATAAAAAAATCTTTTGCTGTCCCGGGCCGCAATTTTCTTTTAACCGCCATGAAAAGGGTTGTTAGTAAAAAACTTACTATTTCATGCTGAAGTTTAAAACTTGCCACAATTACAATTCCTTACGTTAAAATAAGCCGTTTAGAATCAGTAGCCGTCGGTAACCAGCCTTCTGACAGCGGGGAGGGGGGTGAAAGGGGCACACCACCCAGCTTCACTTAAAAAAATCTGGAAGACCACGTATAGCTAATACGTCATGTTTGGTATCGATTTCGAATAAATCAAGAACGTAGATTTCATTTCTGATAATAAAAAACGCATTTTATGGGTTTTTAACCAAATTATAACACAAAATTAGTTCTTAGTTTTTTTTATTTAGAGGCACTTTAATTCTAAATTATAGTAATATTTTGTGATAAACATAAATATTTTTTAAAAGTTTATTTCAAGTAGATTAAATAAAATAGAACTTTTATATTATTTTTATAAACATTTACTCGTTCAATTTTTTTTAAGACACTAGAGTCGCTATTTTCTTCTCACCGCTGCGCTGCGTTGTAAACCCCAATCAACTGTAAAATACGACTATGTACATTCATTTAACATGTTATTGATATAAGAACTTGATATTGTCAAACATAAAATTCAGAAAAATCCTATGGCACATCATAATTTACTCTCCCTGAGACTAACTTTTAAAAAATAGGCCCGAAAGTCGTATCTCTTTAATAATAAACGGCTAACCAAAGTTATGCATCTATTTTTCAATTAAATGTAATGTGGCAAAATTATAAATACTACTGGCACCTACCTACAGCTTATTTATATCGTTATTTTGTTTTCCAAGACGGATGCTCCATATATAATATAATAATAATATAGTTCAAAACATTTTATGACGAATTATGATAAGCCTTGCATTTATTTATTTAATCAGTCCCATGCACAATTTTCTGACAACTGAAAGGTTTTCAGACAAATGAATGGTCTGCTTCTTGCTTCCTAAACCAAAAGAGAGGATGGGTTAGACTTAACCAAGAAATTATGCCTAGCCTCTCTCAAACAAAGTTCCTTGTAAAATGCGTGTAACAAATGCTGGTGTACAGACATATCATGGAAGTAGAAGTATATTTTCCAAATAGTGTTTTTTTTGTGATAAGGTGTTTCCTACATAGTTATTGATTGTCGAGTAGTAATTACTGCTTGATCTGCAGTTTCATTGACCGCAAAACATCATATCAAAACCGTATAGGTAGAGTTAAGTTTGTGTGCGGTACTTTTATGCTAGTCGAAGGATACGAGTCTTGCTATTTTCCAGCCTCCTGCTTGGTTTTAGAAGCAATAAGCAAACAAAGGGATACCTTATTCATCTAACACCGTTTTGGTGGCCAGTATATTATGCACGAAACTGATTTAATTTATAAATAAAGGGCGGATTGCTGAGATTGATGCAAAACTGCATGAAGATGGT
Source organism: Hemithea aestivaria (assembly GCA_947507615.1). Taxonomy (NCBI): domain Eukaryota; kingdom Metazoa; phylum Arthropoda; class Insecta; order Lepidoptera; family Geometridae; genus Hemithea; species Hemithea aestivaria. The sequence goes on along the minus strand of OX382341.1, from coordinate 13,143,206 downwards.
CTTAAAATGTAATGAGCTATAATAACAATATTATCTTTGGAAGAATCAGTCTTGGAATATAAAAAAGCTTTAAGCCTGGAGTATTTATAATTTTGCTAGATTACATTTTGTTGAAACAGTTTGATTCATAACAATGTTTACCAGTTTCCGTTCCGCGATTTGATCGCGTTTTATTGCACCTATTTTTTAAAAGTTTGTCTCAGGGAGAGTAAATTATGATGTTTCATAGGATTTTTCTGAATTTTAGGTTTGACAATATCAAGTTCTTATATCAATAACATGTTAAATGAATGTACATAGTCGTATTTTACAGTTGATTGGGGTTTACAACGCAGCGCAGCGGTGAGAAGAAGCGACTCTAGTGTCTTAAAAAAAATTGTACGAGTAAATGTTTATAAAAATAATATAAAAGTTCTATTTTATTTAATCTACTTGAAATAAACTTTTAAAAAATATTTATGTTTATCACAAAATATTACTATAATTTAGAATTAAAGTGCCTCTAAATAAAAAAAAACTAAGAACTAATTTTGTGTTATAATTTGGTTAAAAACCCATAAAATGCGTTTTTTATTATCAGAAATGAAATCTACGTTCTTGATTTATTCGAAATCGATACCAAACATGACGTATTAGCTATACGTGGTCTTCCAGATTTTTTTAAGTGACGCTGGGTGGTGCGCCCCCTTTCACCCCCCCCTCCCCGCTGTCAGAAGGCTTGTTACCGACGGCTACTGATTCTAAACGGCTTATTTTAACGTAAGGAATTGTAATTGTGGCAAGTTTTAAACTTCAGCATGAAATAGTAAGTTTTTTACTAACAACCCTTTTCATGGCGGTAAAAGAAAATTGCGGCCCGGGACAGCAAAAGATTTTTTTATGCGGTTTGTTATTAAGAAAAGTAATATAAAGTTACATATTTTTTAATCTACATAAACTAGACTTTATTAACATATTTTTTGTTTATTAAAAAAACTAGTATTTTTGAATTTACAGTAATTTGAACAATAAAAACGAAGTTACGTAATTCTAATTTTTAATTTTTTTGTTAAACAAATCATCACAAATGTCATTTTTTTATACTAGAAATGAAATCTACGTCCTCGATTTATCCGAAATTGATACCAAACTTGATGTATTAGCTATGCGTGGTCTTCCAGAATTTTTAAAACAAAGCCGGGTGGAGCGCACCCTCCACCCCCCCTCCCCGCTACCAGAGGGCCCCTTCCATTAGGCTACCGATCGAAATCAGCTTATTTTGTCATAAGGAATCAATGTGCCAAGTTTCATGCTTCTGCAAGAAAAAAACAGGTTTTGCACTAAAGTCCCCCACTACTATGGCTATGATTCCAGTGTAAGCTAAAATTTTATCAATACCTTTAATATCGTTCATAAGATATATTCTACGGATAGGTCGTTCTACCTTCTGTGTTATTTATTACAGCTTCGTGTCAAGAGTGAATCGTATCTAAACCCAGGGACACGGCTTGACCTTAACACAACCTATTTTGAACCTTAACGAGTTAGATTAATCAAAGCTTTTGTGCGATAATCGCGTGTATTTTCTCGTCTAGGAAGTCTTTTCATGTTTTGTTAGGAGCGACACTTCTGTGTTCTTTATCTAAGAATATGTGGACTGTAGGGGGTCCTAAAGGACCTCACTGTGGAGTTAGGGGACTGCCGGCTTTGCTTGACCCACACAACTGAGGGATGGTTAAGACCATGGATCAGTTTACTTCTGGCAAAGGTCTGAGGCGTGACAAGATCAGCTCGAGACTATGTAGTCTCGAGTATGGAGTCTCGACCCTGTTTTGGTGCCGCGGACGAGTGCTTTGGCTTACCCGTTGCCCTGGTATTAATGGCGTCCCGCAATACCACCCCCAAGTTTTTTTAGTCTCATATATCGTCTTCACGACGTGTTAGGCATTTTTTTTGGGTTAAAAAGGGAGGGAAGGTGAATGCGCAGTGTAGTGGCGCGGTAAATTTTGTAATTAAAATAACTGGGTGGCACTGTGCTAAATTAGCAATCATAACGTTCACAATCGAACACAAGATTTTATCACTCATTAACATAAGAAAATGTTGATCTATCAATCCTAATCTTCAACTTCTTAATCGCTTCGTTCTTGGCAGAACGGACGTGGTCGTCATGATGTTTCAACGGTATGGGTAGATGTTGCTCGCCTTACTATGTATCGCCATTCCCTATTGCTTGTCAGTCTGCAGCACTCATGCAGGGGACCACCCACTGCGGCTTTTATTTGGTAATTACTGGGCTGAAGAGTCTTAACATCTTATGACTCTCAAGTAAGAAGCGTTGGCGCAGTGTACCCAGAATTTTCACTTTGTAAAATCCTGGGTAGCACTATACTAATTAGGAGCAGCGTTATCTCTTACCATCAGGAGAGCGTCTTGCTCGTCTTCTTACTTCGTTATATAAATAAAAAAAATCCTAAGATAGGATATAAGATAGGTAGAAGTTTCCAAATATACATCCGGACTTCAGTACAAGTGTCTTCCAAGACACAAAGATGTTAGTATTAGCACAAAAGTTGGCCTCAGCAAGGTTACCCAAATCTCTCTCATATTTCACCACAGAGTAACAGTAGCTATTCATGTACAATTTGCTCAACTTATTAGGACTCGTGTTCACCGCGCATGGTTTATTTCGTACTAATGCTAAATATGTTGCTATATTTACTTACTGTACCTACTCGCAGATAGGTACGTGTAAACGTTGTTCTATTATTATTATATTTACTCGTACCTACAAAAATCGCGGTGATCCGATTTACCTACTTAAAAATCGCCTGTTCGTAATTCTAAGTGTAATTCTAGAGTCTAACTAAATTTAAATTTCTGCTTAATCGGTTCAGTCATTTTGGCGTGAAGAGGTAACAAACACGCATCCATACTTTCGTATTTATGATATTAATAGGAAGTAGAATTGTACCAAACTGTGAGTAATAAAAATTTAAAAATCTAATTCTACATTGAAGATATTTCAAAATCAATTTTTGGGCGGCACTCTACGAACGATACTGAAATAGAAAAGGTAATTAAACTAATTTCTACCTGTCTGTAAATTGACCGCGCATCACACGAAAACAGACTTGTATGAAACTTAGCATTCCCATAGGTCACGATCCGAGGAAGCATCATATTATATCCCGAAATTCGAAATCGTTGTGAGTGACGTAAGGTATAAAGCAAGCTGCGCCACGGGTTTTACTTGTATACGTGATAAAAAGCCTCTATAGAATATATAAAGAATATGTATAGAATATGTATTTTACAGTGTATGTCCAACGTTCAAAATCCAGTAATAAGCTAAAACTGGGTGCTCTAAAATAATGTAAAACCACATTCAATCGATGTTCAATATTATCGCAAGTGATAAAAACAATAATGTACCGATCGTTCAACTCCACACAATGTAATCCATGCTGATAACCCGCTAAATACAATAAAAATGTATTTTAGTAGGTATTTAGCTATAGCGTCCGTGGCCCAGTGGTCATCTTACGTCCGAGATTCCGATGAATGATTCTTGATATTAAAATGAGACGAACTCGACAATCTGATGCTAAGCGATAATGCCTTAAGCCAGCGTCAGGCAGAGCTGGGACGCGCGAGTACTTTTTTTGGAACGAAGTTCCTTATCGCGCGTTGTGAAAGGGGGCTAAGCGGAAAAAATTCTTACGAAAAGTTGTCACGACACTTTTTGCTATAGTAAGCTATTGTAAGCTGTGCGGCGTGCGAATGTTTCTCTGTCTGTCTCTCTCTCTCTCTCTTATAGAAAGCAAGCCAGATATTTTCATTAATCGAAAGGAACTTCGTTCCATCCGGGTGTCTCTTGACACCTCTCAAGTTTTTTTGTTTACGCCGAATAAAAACAAAACGCATTACGCGTACCCTCCCATACGGCGGTATGGGATGTCTATGTGGGACTCCCCGTGCAGGACAACTGCACGGTAGGTATACCCCCTAAAACATCTCGGCGACATTCCCGGATCGTCTTTGTGACGGAGGACTGGAAATCGGTAGAGCCCTAGCATCCAAAGCAAAGTATCGCCCCGCAGGAACACTCTCAAGTTTTTTATTTGGCCTCATAATCAGAGGGGGAGTACACCGATGGTGAAAATGCGTATAACACATTTTTCTTTGCTTAAGAAAACGAACCCAGACGGTTCTCGCATTGAGAAAATCTCTCAACCAAACTGACCCTAGAACTCCTCTCATTTCAGAAATCAGAAAGTTTTTTGATAAACCATGTAGGTACATAGACGCGATAAATAATTATATATAATGTATGTAACTAATCCTTTTGCTAGCATACAATATTCTTGAAACTCAGGAACTAAGAAAAAATTAAACTTTCTATTGATATGTACATTTTCTCGATGATTGAATTATTTATATTATTATTAGTATGTATATCTGTAAGAGTTATATTTGTAAACAAACGTGATATATTTCAATGATTGCGACAAGTTGAAACGATTTATTGCTGACCTACGACAGCAGTAATCTTAATGAGATTTTTTGCCAAAGAAATATATGGAAGTTTTTAATTTAACTAGTAGAATATTGGTTTATTACACTTCTAATTATTGTGGACAAGGAACAACTTGAAGAGAAGTAAGATAACTCTAAATTGAAACAAAATCTAAATTGTCGGGGTGCGGGTGAGATTGCAGTGAAACAAATATTAAATAGAACTGGATATATTGTCTGGTAAATTTTAATGAATGCACCCGAGTGACGCGGCGATCGCTAATGCACTAACGACTACATTGTCGAACTGATGGAAGTGGGTCACGCGAGTGCAATCTATGCAAAATGTTCGGTGATGCACCGGACATAAATATTTATCCGGATCTCCTGGTATCTTTCTATCAGGGAGGACCAATAGCCGTCGGGGTGGCGTAATGAATGCTTCGGCGTGCCATCTCTCCACTAATATTAAAATTGACCTGAAATTAGGTTTAAAATTATTATTGGATAACTTCCCGTTGAGTCTAGAAGAGTTTCTTTTCTTATCTTAAAAACTGAGACAGTTATAAGAAACTCTTTATTGATCCACATATAAAGTAATTTTTACAAACAAAAAATTAAAACACATACCACCTTTAGGTGTATCAATTGGCGGTCTTATCACTCAAAGCGATCTCTTCCAGACATCCGTGCAGGGAGAGGAAATATACAACACTGGAAGGACGGTGCTTTCACAAAACCTAAAAAGAAATATATCTAAGTAAAATAATTTACACAAATACGTAAAAATATCATTTGTTTTATATACTAAAAAAACTTTTAAACTAAGCCCAGTGCATATTTTCTTCGCGTCGATTCTCATTTCGAACAGCCACACGTCTAATTACAAAGAAATTGCCGATTCGACTTGAAGTTCGGTTCACATGCATTTATTTAGTAAACTAGATGTTAACCTACAGTTACGGTGATTTGTATAACTGTTAATGTTAGATGTAGTAATCAATTTTGAAGGTAATTTAGTTAAACATTCGTCTCTTACCTTAGATTTATATATAATTCTAAAAAAATATGTAGGTACCTACCTATTATATTTTTTAGAATGTTGATTTTTTTGATGTAAAAGTAGTGTTTGTTTTGATGTAGAAATACTTATGCAATAAATAAATATCAAAAGGAAAGAAACGGTACGCCCTATTTGCGGCCTGACTGTTCAGACTAGAGCCTGCTGGGTCGGAAAGTGTCTGTTGCCGCGCCGACTCGCGCCGATGTGAGATTGTGTGTATGAAACTAATTGGAGCGGTCCAATTGCGAGGCACCTGTAAAGCATCTTCCCTTTTTATTTTAATCTAAGTCTCTTACGTACAGTTACATACTTGCGTTGGTTTTGGTTGTAGGCTTGTTTTAAACCATTAAAAAAAAAATAGGGGATAGGTCAAACAATATAATTAACACACCAACATCATATTAACACACACAACAATTTATCGTATTTCAGTAGGCATGTAAAACTGTGGGGTCCTGTAACGGCTGTTTCCAATATGATATGTAGGAGGCAGTCTTCAGGTCATGTAATAATCTCGGTGACCTGAAACTGCACCATATAGGTTGGCCACACAGTCTATAATTGTAATTTGACTATAACTGTGTAAGTAGGGTGACCTGTTCTGTTGGAGTATAAACCCCAATTATTATTATGATAGAGATGTTGACAAGGTAAAAAAAATGTTTGTAATTGTGTTGGATCGAACAATCAAAGAAATATATATTTTTTTTATTTATAATCTGTATATTTTCCTATCCCCTATGATAAGTAGTTAAGTCCACTTCTAAAATATGACGCAGTTAAATAATATTGCGGATATTTAGACACGTTTATAGTTAGAGTCGTTGTCCGCTTTTATCTATTATTAAGAGAGGTTTATTATATCATTAAAATACTTTTTTACTCTATGCGCCTACTATTGCAAAAAAGACAGATACCGTCATTATCGATAGAATAACTACTTTATGGATTACAAAGCAATCAAGAGATAGGAAAATAAGTTTTTCGTTACATAAATTTCATAGAAATATTGTTATTAAGGATATAATGACGCTGCTTAGGCAGCCCCCACAATAGGCAACAGCGACTCGCCGCGACACCTGTGCATTGTCGATGCGACTCACTTTTAGCTCTCCTGCGACCGGCGTGTATGTGAATATTGTGACTTTGTAATCGTAGTTCTTTGACGATCTTAGTCACCCGCTCGTGAGTCACTGTCACCCTATGTGGGGTGGGCCTTGGGCCCAGTATAATTTTTTTCCCGTTCGTTTTGCCAATGACATCTGTTTCTTACTGCTCTCATTAAACCATTTCCTGCCAAAACCATGATCTCGTCTATTTCATAAACTCTTTACATCTTTTTTGATTATTTAGTTTAGGAAAAGGATTTTCGACTTTATTCTATATCTAACTAACCCTTTTTCTACAAATATATTGAATGCTAAAGTATGGATGTACTTAATAGTTGCGCTAAAAGTAGCCAATGTGTTATTCTAAGATCTTAGCTAACATGCAAAATTGCGATTAATCGATTTTCGGTTCAGCTGTGAGTGTTAAACATATTAGTATTTCACCTTGTAATATTGTTTCATGTTATATTTTTTTCTCGTTTATTTTTTTTTCTATGTGCCTGTGTCTCTGTGCTTAATTAAATGTTTTTCTTTCTCTTCTTTCTGTAAAGGCATGAAAGAGTGAAATCAATTCGTGTAATGGTGAGTGGTGTCTGCGTATAATACAATAGTCTGTGTTTACGTTTGTTTTATTTATGTGTGTTGGTTAAACACGTTATTAACATGACGTTAAAGTCTATTCTGGATGATAATATTCACAAATCTTTATTATCTATGGGCCGTCGATTCACGCCACTGCACTGCATCTTATATTACAAAAGACTTAGAGGAGGTTCTCTATTTTCTATGTTTGTCACCTCTAAACCGTTGTTGAAATGATTTGGATACATTTTATACCAATACGACAAGGCTTTACTCACGTATTAATTTTGTTAAGATTATCTCAAAAATATATTTCATATTTAAACCTAGAAGGCGGGATAAATTCCTCCACTTCTTCACTGGATATCAAGTCGGAACACGATCATGATGATCGCTCGGTGACACGGTTTTGTCCAGTGGCCACGGTCGAAGCCTACCACCAGTATAAGAGAGAGAGTGGAAAAACCGCACATAACTCATGATTAATTATTATTGGTGCGGGGCCGGGATTCACACTAGGTGATCTAGAATAGGTGTGATGACAAGGCTAACATTTTTTAAATGTTATTAGTCCGTAATTTAAATAATAAAAAAATATTCGATACGTATTTTTTTGTTTGTCAATATCATTAAATTTGACTGAGATATAAGGAATCTAAAATTATGGGGGGAGAAACGCTACGTCACACCTCAGTACAAATCGTACCTAGGCGTGACGTCATTACCTCCTTCTCCGCAACTTTAAGGCGCTGTAACTTACTCGTTTTTCATTAAATTTACAAGAATAAAAATACGTGTCCAATATTTTTTTTAAATCTACATTATGGACAAAAAAAAATTTTTTAGTCATCATCCCTATTACATCAGCACATAAGCCCTTGGCTAACAGCGCTTTAAAATGAATGGTCACAAAATATCAGGAAATAATCATCAAAAGATTTCAGCAAGTCAACACTCAGATTAATTAACTACATGACAACTCTTAGCTTCCTAAATCTAGCACTAAAAACTAATTTACGTCTTATGTTTTAGTAATTTAGGTTGAAATTAGTGTTGTAACGTTTAATTACATAGTAGCGTGGCAGACGACATTATATCTTTAGACATGTAAGGCGCTCTACACACTGCTATAGTAATAAGAACATCTAGTGTTTTAGAATAGAATAGAGATGACTCTTTATTGCATACCATAAATACAATGAAAATAAGCTGAAAAAGATAACAAAACATTGTTACAATTGGCAATCTTATCGCTAATAGTGATCTCTTCCAGACAAACATGGAAAGGAAAGTCATAAAATAGAGCGACGGGGCGTTGTTTTTCTCCTACATTTGATAGTATTTGAAGAGGTGGTGTAGTTTTGTATTGCTAATGTACAACCTAATTCTGGATCACTGGGATCGAATTCCAACACCGAAACATTGAGTTATGTGCTGTTTTTGAAGTGAAAACTTCTTTAGCGGCGCTGAGCACTTTTTTTTGTATGGGTAAAAACTTTCAAACTCGCGTCAGGGTCACGTGATGCTGATCGAAAAAGCGTAAGATCGAGGGGAAGGGAGAGGAACTAGTATCTCCCACTCTTTCTACCGTGCCTGAGTGTGCTGCTCTGTTTAGGCGGCACAGGGGGCTTAGACAAGCGCGCGCCCGATATTTTTTTTTATATTTATATTTTTATATTTTTTTTTTTTTTTATTAGACACTTAAATAGGTTCGAATCAAAACTGTTTGTTTCTTACTTCAGTTATCATAAACCAATTGTATCAGTTGTAAAAATTTGCGATGATGATTCTGATAATAACGATGGTGTAAAAGTCGTCGAAATTATGGATGGAAGTTGATTTTTCTGAGAGATAAAATTTAATGTTATATATAAATAACGATATAATATTATAAATAACAACATATAAATTGTCATATTTGTGTACGATAGCGCAATAAATAAACATTGTATTCTACCTCATAAATGATAGTATTTTTATACTTATAATTAAACACAACGTTAATATTGAAGTTTTCACTTCTGCCGGCACTCCCGGAGTACTACCTTTTTTCACTCAATATATACTGGTGGCTTCAGCCGTGGCTTGTTACTACCTACTGAACAAAAGCGGTCATTACGACTGGATCATGCGGCATGATATTCAGTGAACCCAGTGTGACAATTATCCTGCCTTATAGATTTAATTTGCTACTTTTTTCAGCAGTATATTTGTGGCATTACTTCAAAGCACGCACTTTCAGGCGCATCGAATAGCTACACTTTGTTTTCACTGTCTTGTGACGTCCTCTCAAGTGTGTAAAACGCATTAGTCTATCTAGACTTTTAGGTATTCTAGCCTAGATGTCTCAGGGTCGTCGCACCACTCGACGCTGTCTCATATACAATTCAAATAGTTTCAGGCTGAAAAACACGTGGAATATGTCATTGAAATTGTTATTGTGATGTCGTATTACTACTTTAGAATCTTTTACGATGGTTTTCTTTTGTTCTGACAAAATAGAAAAACGTAAAGAGTGAGATGTTTACTCGGACGGGTTTTTTTATACAACGAAGTAAGAACACGCTCTCCTGATGGTAAGAGATAACGCTGCCCATAATTAGTACAGTGCTACCCAGTGCACTGCGCCAACGTTTCTTACTTGAGATTCATAAGATGTTAAGACTCTTCAGCCCAGAAATTTCACTAGCTACAGTGCCTTCCTACCGAAGCACAGTAATGATGGCACATCACTGCTCAGGCGGTAAAATAACTGGCACTGTTGGGGTACCCACCTAGTCGACCTCCTGCAAAAGAAGTAGGTTTCCTCAATTAGGACAATGTCACACTGGGACGCGCGGGATAGCGGTTGCGATCCGCGACAGAATTTCTTGTAACGCTCGAATTTGTACCCTGATACATATACAGCACAGCGGGTACTATAGCTATCACCAGTATAGCAAATGGAAAACCACACATATCATATCTTTTAACGAGGTCTAGCAAAACCAACAACATGTCTACCCATTGGGATCTATTGTGTTTACCCCTTCCTTTCTTTTTCCTACTCTTGGAAGAAGTGGGTTATTGAAGCGGTGATCCCACTTAGAGGAACAAACATATACCTACTCCTCCGGTTCCTCAAAATCTGTTAAGTGGCAATACCGTGGCTTGATAGAACAGTCAGTTACTCTTTCCTTTTATATTTTTCGAAAACTGTGATCTCAAGGCTATAAACTACATAGACATTACATCAAGTACTTAGTCTCATACAGTTGCACATAAGTTAGCTACTTGCACAAATCTTCCGTTTGTCGGTAGCCGGTAGCTACTAAGTTAAACGAAGTGACTTCGTGTGCCTCGTAGGCATGTGTCTTGGCTTTACCGTGTGGGTGGTAAAGCTAGGACACATGAAAATATTTGTTACTGAAATTTTATATGTTCCATTCAACTGCTAGGAGTAGACTAGTTTTGGAGTGGAGACCACGTTTAGGTTAGAATAGAATAAAAACACTTTATTGTGACACCACAGTTATATACAAAAACTTAGAACTAAAACAATTTATAATATAAAAAGTTTAACAATTGGCGGTCTTATCGCTAAAAGTGATCTCTTCCAGACAACCAAACAGGGAAGGAAAATAAATACGGACGGCGGTGGTTGCAAGATATAGATTTGATGTAGTCCCTGCGACTAGATGGAGTAACGACCTGAGGAAGATGGCTGGAAACTGGATAAGAAGAGCTGAACGGGCTCAGTGGCACGTATTGGGAGAAGCTTATGTCCAGCAGTGGACAAGTAAAACAGTGGACTGTGGACACCATTCAATTTTTCTAAAGGCGCGCGACCTCTGTGCACGCACGATATGATGATCTTTGAAATATAACTTTTCAGAATTAAGTTTCTGAAAATTTATATACGTCAAACTTTGAATAGGTGTACCTTTTTTTTGTTGTTTCTACTGACCACTATACCAAATGGTAATTTGGCGTAAAAGAAGCTTCTTTCTTTCCATAAAGCGGGTCAGTCTGCTAGTATCGCTCTCTAACATAGAAATTAACATCCTGCCACTTCTAGCAAAAGTTAAAGTAACCTAAGCTCATAGCTCGTCCAACAGTTATCAAATCAGAATTCCTATTATAACACGATAGGACTACTATACTGGTGCAGACAGACATTCCAATTGCCCTCAACAAGCCTCCTTTTACGTCATAACAAGGTTCTTGATACAATCTGTTCGGAAATAGAGTCGACTTGAAACAGGGGATGTAAAGGAAAATATAGAGATGTAGAATAGTACAGAATGACTCTATATTGCATACCAAAATACAATGAATAGTTATGAACATAATAATATAACAAACTTTAAACTAGAGGTAAACAATCGGCGGTCTTATCGCATAAAGCAATCTCTTACAGACATCCTGGTTGGAAGGGAATTTGAGGAAAAGTTATGAGGAGAAGTATTTTTAATTATTTAGTATTCTTCGATCAGGAGATGCTGTGATAAAATTATGTTAATGCATAAGTATTTTCAAATTTAAATTTGGTACCTGCTTTTTGATATTTTTGAAAAAAAGTAATATGTAGAATGTAGGTATTCGCATTCATTTGTTTGCTTGAATTTGTTGAACTTATAATTCAAACTTAAGTTTAAAATATACTCATATTTAAATTCATAGATTCAAAGAGGCCAGCTGTTTTGCATGACGAAAGGTGTTTGTGATTTAAACTATTGCTGCTTTAAAAGATTTGAGTAAAATTGAAACGTGTGGAACTTTTATGGACCTTAAAGAGGTCAATGAGAGAGCTATGTATGTAGGAACATCAGTTTAAGCCGCTAAAGCTTAAGTTGCCTCTATTTTTGTCATTATTTTGTGATCTTCTGGCTCGTTACCTATTGATTGGTCATCACGGCACTGCAGAGTGACAAATAATCAAAGACAATAGACAATACCTATTTTGCCTATTCATCTTACGTACAGATTGTTTTAGTCTATGATTTTTTAGTGACAATACGAACAAATCAAGTGCAAGAAACAGTACTAATCAGAATTTTGAAACTCAAAATTCAATGTAATTTCTTTCATCTTTTCTGGCATATCTTTAGCTAGTTCAAATTTCAAAGTCGATGATAATCTCGAACAAACAGTACAATCTTCGAGACTAGAAGCGACACCAGCAAGATACCTTCCGACTTTGTGCACCAGCCTTATCGTGTGCAAGTCTATTAGATCTCTTTGTCGGTGTGTCCGCATCTTTATACAGACCACAGTTTATTATATCGCAGTAGGAAGAGTATTGCCAATATTATTTTTCAAAGAAAGCTACTGCGACGCGTCCCGGATTTGATATTACTCAGGAATAAGGTAGCATTGTAATGGTGATAGAATTATTGAAATCCGTCCAGCAGTTTTTGAGTTTATTAGTAACAAATAGTTATTTGTTATACAAGAGTACAAAGTTGCTTTTTAACCGCATTCAATTGGCGTAAATTTTGGTGATAGAGGGCGATCGTGAGTTGTTTCGTAAGGACTCATTTTTGATGAATAAGTGCCCGCCCATAGATCTGACTATGGCTCTGACGATGCCTTTACATATTTTAGACTTATACTGGATAGAATCATCTATGTATCCCTCTACAACCGCATTGGATTTCCAGCCTCCATGGCGCTACAGTGACAGGAGATCAGCTCCGGAATCGGCCAAAAGTGTGGCTGAAGTTCGTCGGAGACAATGACCCATATACAACAGGGGTTCTGGAAGTTCAAGATAAGTTGCTATTTGTCGTGGGATACTTCCAATTTTATTAGCACCCATAGGCTGTCTTATACACTTTCCGTTGCGATATTGTAGAAAAAATCGACTGAAAAGAGTTTTAGGCGGACGTTTGGCTTGATATTTCTCAACAATTTTTGCGTATTCCTTGCGAATGACGAAGTTGCGGTCTCTTTACTAACATGCATAATTATAATTAATGCCTATGAAAATCAATAATTGACTTACTTTCGCCGCCAAATATACGGAATCAGGTGCTTCGTTAAGAAACTTTTCAATTTCAGCCATTATGCCACTGCCTTATGCCTATACTTTTTCAATTAGGTACCTAAATTCTAAAATACTAAAGTATCATAGGTAGTCTAGAATCGTGCCTTCCAGCGAGATTTAGCTACTTTTCAAAATCTAAGAATAAAACCAAACCGTACTTCGCAGAGATCGCATGGTCACATCATAATCATCATCATCACTGCTAGACATAGTCATAGGCCTCCCCCATGGCACGCCACTCAACGGTCCTGTCTATTTGTTTTTTTTTTATACAACGAAGTAAGAAGACGAGCAAGACACTCACCTGATGGTAAGAGATAATGATGTCCATAATTAATACAGTGCTACCCAGTATATTACAAAGGTAAAATACGTGGCGCACTGCGTCAACCTTTCTTACTTGAGAGTCATAAGATTTTAAGACTCTTCAGCCCAGTAATTGAAATTGTTGTGCTTCGGTAGGAGTGAACTCCTACTGAATTAATGTTTAGTACGTATGTAAAATTCAAGTCACTATTTCTACTGCCTTATTTTATACTGTGTTATATTAGAGCTATGTTTAGTCGATTTGCATGCTTCAGACAATGAAGGATGTGCTCAAATGATGATTTATGCTTTCCAGTTTTTTAAACCAGTTTGTATTGTAAAGATGTTCTTCAGTTTTTATTCTGTGACATTTTTTATACTACTTTAATCCATGATTGAGTAGAAAAAGGGTTTACAGTTTGTTAGTTGTAAGTTGTATACCTATATAAGATCGATTGTACTTATTAAATTTACTCGTAGATATTATATTTGACGTTTTTCGAGTACGGCCATCGACTCGAAAATAAAATAAAACATGTTATGCCTGTCGTAAACAAATTTTTTTTTTAATTATGTATACTTCCTATTCTTACAGATACTTATATGTCACATAATATTATTATGTAATATAGTATATGTCAAACAGGCAGACGGTCCATTTGATGATGTGTGGCCACCTATTGATACCAGTAATACCAGAGGTACCACCGGTAGGCTTCTAGTAGTACTTAAGTACCTACATAACATAGTATATTAAAATTTCAGTTATGACTTTAAAGTCATAACTGAAATTTTAATCTTTGGCAAATACTAATGTGCCAGTCCTGCGTAAGCGGAGTAAAAAAATATATCAAAGAAACGCGAAAAGTAAATATTAAAAGTTTAAACATAACACATTAACATAAGTCACACCTCTCTACAGTCGTAATCTGCATAAAACAAACATCCTTAGTAAATACGGGCCTTCCTTCAGGTGGCTTAATGCAGGTGTCGGGAATTGTGAGTGATTTGTCAGACCTCTGCTGCGTTTCTGGTAGCCTGGTACTTCGTCTTACAAATCACAATGATATTATAATTTATTGAAAGTTCTTGCGTACGACGAGCCTTCCTTCAGGTGGCTTAATGCAGGTGTCTGGAAAGATTGTGATTTGTCCTGCGTTTCTGGTAGCCTGGTACTTTGTCTTACAAATCACAATGTGCTTCGTTTCTACTCTTGAAGTATGTAGGTACTGAAAATGATTTGTAATTTTCCATTTTATGTAAACACACATATTTAGGTAGCAGTCTATTGGTATAACGTTTCAACACGTATAATTGTTGCACAGAAATATATTATGTAGATCAAATTATATATGTATGTTATGAAGATGTAATATAAGAAAGTTTGGATGTGTGCGAGTATGTTTTGAGTTCATCACGTCAAAAATTCGAATCCAAAATTTGGTTTGTAAAATAGTAGAGGCCTCAAAAGGAATAAATAAATAATACCTACGTATTAGAGGATACCTACGTATTAAGCAAAAAACAAAGGGAACACAGATAAAAATGTTCTTCAAACTGATCTCAAGAACCAGACGTACTAACAATATCTTTACAAAAACTAATTAAAACAAATAAATAACCAAACTCAAGTAGCATAACACAGGTAACGAGGCAACGTAACACGACACTCTGTATGGAAATGAGGGGTGACAATTGCATTGCATTCCGATGCACTGCACTGTATACAATGATTGTTGTACCTGTCGATTGAGCATTGTTCCGGTGAAAGTGGTCCTAGGGATTCGATGAATTATTGAGTTTTGTATTACAACTGGTTAAGACAATTACACCGCTGGATTACACTTACATAATAATAATGTAGGTAATTATTATAAAGGCAAAGTTTGTGTGTGTTTGTTGATTCATCTTTTTTATTCTAAGTCATTGTAGTAATAGGCCTCAACATTGCCATTCAGTCCGGACTACAGTAATGGATGCACACTACTGCTTGCTGAAAGAATAACTGGTAGAGGCGTGGTATTTCCTCAGGCAGTTTTTGCAATAGAGGATACCTACTAATATAACTCGGTGGCACCCCCGTATCATCTAAGTGATGGAGGACTTGGAGTTGATAGAGCTTTAACATGGGTATTTCTCACTCGTTCACTCTCCGTCGTTCACACAGTTAACCAAACGGGAAAAAAAAACCAGGGTCCATCAGGGACCATCTTAAGGGTATTTTTTTATACAAAAAAAAGTAAAAAGACGAAGAAGATGCTCTCCTGAAGGTAAGAGATAACGCTGCCCATAATTAGTACAGTGCTACTTAGGATTTTTACAATGATGTAAACTTCTAGGTGCACTGTGCCAACGCTTCGTACTAAAGAGTAATAAGATGTCAGGCCTTTTCGATGCTAGGAGTTTCAGCCCAGTATTTTCACGAGATACAGTACCCTCCTACCGACACAGTTATGTTTGTACATCACTGCTCATGCGGTACAATAACTGAGACTGTTGGGTACCGATCCGTGCATGGGATATACTGAAAACCAGCGCTGCGCAGGATCCCCTCACGCAGCATTAAGCTGAGCCTATCCCAATTGACAGCAAAATTACGTGTACAATAGTGTATAGTACCTAAGTAGGTGAAAATTGGGGGTTCTGCCTCAAATCTGTAATGATGATCTATTCACTCCGACAGGTTGAATAGATGATCTGTTCACTTTGGTAGTGAACAGATCATCTGGTCACGTCATCTATCAACATTCAACTGCTATTCAACCAGATTGTCCAAACTGGTCCTTCAAACCGTGTGTAGCAGATCATCTATTCAACCAGATAGTCGGTGTGAACAGATCATCTATTCAACCAGTCGAAGTGAATAGATCATCTGCTATTCAACCAGATTGTCCAAACTGGTCCTTCAAACCGCGTGTAGCAGATCATCTATTCAACCAGATAGTCGGTGTGAACAGATCATCTATTCAACCAGTCGAAGTGAATAGATCATCTGCTATTCAACCAGATTGTCCAAACTGGTCCTTCAAACCGTGTGTAGCAGATCATCTATTCAACCAGATTGCCAAAGCTGTTAGATTATCTAGTCTCAAAACTAGGCTGTTCAGGCCATCGGATCATGAAGAACAGAAGACCTAGGTACACCGTATGTCGTGCGCAAGTCCAAGATATTTAATAATAATATAAATCTATCGTTACCTAATTTTATGCGGGCGAACCGAAGGAATTTTGCCGCCGTTGCACATATTTCGCTCGACGCTCGAGTGTAATGATGTATATGTAGGTATTTCAGATCAATCATTTTTGACACAACATAGATAAACTAAAGTCGCTTCATATTGTTTGTATGGCTAGATCCTTTAAACTAAGCAACGGATTTAATGCTGTTTCTAGTAGATAAAGTAAATTAAGAGAAAAGTATTAAAATGTACTTATAATAGATGCATAATAATATAGTAGAGAATACACAATAATTTAATTTACGCTACGAAGTGCGCGCGGGTAATAGTTACAAATAAATATTAGAATGATTGATCTGAAATATCTACATTTACACGTCTTCTCGAGTGTAATGATGTACATGTAAATATTTCAGATCAATCATTCTAATATTTATTTGTAACTATTACACGCGCGCACTTCGTAGCGTAAATTAAATTATTGTGTATTCTCAACTATATTATTATGCATCTATTATAAGTACATTTTAAGACTTTTCTCTTAATTTACTTTATCTACTAGAAACAGCATTAAATCCGCTGCTTAGTTTTAAGGATCTAAGCATACATAGAGGCATACAAACAATGTGGAGCGACTTTAGTTTATCTAGTATGTAGTGACAAAAATGATTGATCTGAAATATCTACATATACACAAATAATAATTCTTTAGTTCCTTTCTCAAGTAAGTTAAAAATACGATTTTAAAAATATTTCCCTTTTATAACATAACTGAACAGATACTACCTACTCGTAACTTGCAGTTTATTCTAGATCTTATAAATCAACAAATGAAACAAAAACATAATATTACCTCAGAAATTTATTTCAATAATTTAATACATTGTTTTCTATTTTAGCGACAAGTTCTTTTACACATTTATAAATATTATCATCATCCATATAACTATTCTTAATAACATGTTGCACACACACATCAGCTTTACACTGACACACGCCTGCAAGTTTTTTTGTGTCAAGATCACTCTTCATAAGATCATACAATTCTATTTTTATTAATTTCATACCACCAGTGATAGGTCTTTTAATACATGAATAGATTGTTATGTTATCATCGGCAATTGTTCTTTTGCGGCTCGTAGATCCACGATTTTTATCCATTGGAATAAAGTTGAATAGTGATTCTTCGCTGTCCTGTAAATAAAAAGTAAATTAAAATAACTAGCTGCGGCCAACGTTTGTATCGCAGGTACATAATATACCTTAAATTAATTTATTTAATATTATAAATTATACTTACAGCCATTGTATAAGCGTCTTATTTTCTTGATTGTTTCAAAAATATTAATATTTCGGTAGTACATGTACCCAGAATTTAAAGACAATTTTTTGTTGCTATAAAGTTCAAAATTGAACAATATTTCATTTTAGCTGACACAACGATAAAATCATGGAAAGTTTCTTCCTATGACTGCGCCTAGGTACAAGTAGATACTTGCCAAATTAGGTCTTCCAACGCATTCCATAACAAACCTATGTTTGGATTTTTAATAGAGTCAGCTATTATGCACAAAAACATCGCTCTATCCGTATTTACACACACTCTCAAATTTAGTGCAATAAATATGACTGGAACCAGGATCGAAGTTATCAGTTCCGGCAAGCAAGGCGCTAAGGGTACACCAGGAAATAAACCCTCCACACTTCAAGCAACATGTAAGTACCTATACTCATTTTATAATTAATTGTTCTATCATTCAATGTTTTGTATTATACTAAGAAGCAAGAAAAAGAGCAAGACGCTCTCCTGATGTTAAGAGACAACGTTGCCCATAATCAGTGCAGTGCTACCCAGGCTCTAGGTCTAGGTTGCCCATAATCAGTGCTAGTGATAAGCTAGGATGTAATAATGATCTATTCAATCAGATTACCGAAATGAACAGATCAACTATTCAACCAGTCGGAGTGAATAGATCATCTGGTCTCGGTGGTCTGGTATTCGGTTCAGGTCATCGGATCATGAAGAAAATACACCGGTTATATTATAAGAGATAACGCTGGTCATAATCAGTACAGTGCTACCCAGGCTCTAGGTGCACTGCACCAGTGCTTCTTACTTAATAGTCATACGATGTTAGACGCTTTGCCTAGTAAATTCACTAGTCAGTAATTAGGCGTATCAAGCTATCTTTGTTTTAATTATTGTATATTTTACAGGTCCAGATCAATGCCATTACTCGGAGATGAGGAGTTTCCACCATCAGACGATGAGGTGAAGGCGGTCGAAAAAAAAAGAATATCTCACTACAGTAGAAGAGCTGATAGTGAGACAAAGAAGAAAGAAAAAAAACGGTAAGTTGTAGGCATCAAACTATAACTGTTTTGCTCATATTGTATATTAGCTTTCATAGAGCTATTATATAATATGGATTTTTTACATACATTATTTTAGTAACATCTATTAATTGTTGCACAGGGTACATTCACCGGTTTCTGAGGACGAGGAGCCGAAGCCGATAGTTGACAGGGAGCGAGAAAAGAAGCAACCAAAAAGGTTAGTTAACTATGTAATTAATTAATACTTATAGACTTACTCTTTTAGCCTCGATTGGTTTAAAGCCGTGTTAGATAGATAGATAACGCTTTATTGATACAACATAAATAACTTAGAACTAAATACAATTTGTAATGTTAACAGTGTAATAGTGTTAGTATAACCGAGAGGGTGTATGTATATATAATATTAGTGTAATAATTTATACAGATATACGTGTTGTAGTTTACAGGCCTCCATAGTATTTACTAATAATTTAATTTTTTATTCATAGATCACATACATCTGTTTCCGGAGATGAGAAAGTGTCGTCCAGACGGCCTTCGACCTCGCATCCACCGAATAAGAAAACGCGTCCGGTGATCAAAGCTATCACAGCGAATAAAATTACTGCGGTTGACCTTTTCGGGGAGGAAAGCGAAGATGATGTAGAACCTTCACCAAAAGGTACACCACCACCACCACTGCAATCTGTGTTCGTTAACAGGATTGCAACAGGATTATCAAAACAAAATTTACCTAACAAAAAAGGTACCCACTACGTGGAGTTAAAAGTCTATAGATGTAATGAAATAGAAAATGTTATTCCAATAAATAGATGGCGTCACTCCGTGTCCACACTAAAATTAAGGACGGACACAGACACTGTTTTCTGGCAGCATCTTACTAACTTAATAAGTGCTGCTAGGAAGGAGTTCCGAGGAACTCCTAACACATTCACATCCAACTTCAGTTTACAACAATAATATTATTTAATAGTACTAAACAACTTACTAGTTTGGTTATAAGTCTATAAACTTTTATCTTCACGTATTGGGTACATGTTATAAATGATAATATGCAAGCTAAATGTATAAGTACATAATGTAAATGTATAATAATAATGTGATTGTTTGTAATACATAATAGTTATATCATTAAAATATTATATATCCAGAAACGTTCTTTTTTTACAGTTATCAACATCAATCCTTCTCCAGTGCCAGTTAATGATGAGATTATGAAATGTGATGATTGTGATATACAAGTAAAAAGAAATCGATATCAATGTCATATGAAAACTGAAATACATAAATTGAATTCACTGATAAAAA
The DNA here is from genome assembly GCA_947507615.1 of Hemithea aestivaria. NCBI lineage: Eukaryota > Metazoa > Arthropoda > Insecta > Lepidoptera > Geometridae > Hemithea > Hemithea aestivaria. Next base: position 13,122,794 of record OX382341.1, on the reverse strand, counting down.
CAGATTTTGAGAATATTGATATTTTGAGTACTGCATTTAAAAATCGAGTTATAAGTTATCGCATAAAATCTGACAAAAAGTTGTATTCGATACCAGAATTGTTTTTATATGATTGTGAAACAGATATTTATAGACTTATAGAAATGAATTTACAAAAACACAAATGTCTTAAGATACAGTTTGAATTATTTGCATATTATTTATTACCAAAATCTGAGGAAAGGCAATTGAAATCTTTTAATACGAAATATGAAATAATACATGATGTTGATGAATTGAAAGAAATATTTAGAATGAACACTGTTGATACGATGAAACGAAAACTTAGTGAATTTGAACACTCTGAGTCCGGTTGGACATTTTTATCAGTCAGTCATGTAGAAATCAATGTAAATAAATATTGTCCTATGCAAGGTGGTACATATATAAAACTACCTCCTCGCGTGTACAATACTAAGAGCTGTGTTAATGTTAAAAATAATGATGAATTTTGTTTTCTTTGGAGCATATTAGCTGGGCTTTATCCCTGTGATAAAAACTCAGATAGATGTAGTTCTTATCCAAATTTTTTAAATATATTGAATGTAAATGGAATGATATTTCCCCCATCATTTAAAGATATTAAAATTTTTGAAAAGAATAATTCAAATATAAGTATTAATGTATTTGGTCTAGACAAAATAAATAAATTTGTAACTGGGCCTCTTTATATGACTGCTAATAAAAGAATTAATCATTTCAATTTATTATATATAGAAAGCAATGGAAAAGGTCACTATTGTTTAATAAAAAATTTACTGAAATTAGTACGAAGCCAAGTAACGAAGCATAGAGGAGATGTTTATTTGTGTGAGGCATGCTTACAGACTTTTTGCAGCGACAATAAATACAAAACACATAATTGTTCCAAAGTATTGCAAGTATTACCAAAACCCGACACTTATTTATCGTTTAAGCATTTCGAAAGAAAGCAAAAGGTTCATTTTGTAATATATGCTGACTTTGAAAGTTTGTTACAGAAGTATTCAGATAAATCACAAAACACAAACACTACCAAGCTTAAAATCCATGTTCCATCATGTTTTGCTTATTATATTTGTTGTTCATTTGATAGCTCCTTTAACAAATTTGTTTCGTATCGAGGTTTAGATGCAACGGAAATATTTATCAAAACATTAATGGAAGATGTGAAATGTATTAATGATTTGATTAAAACCAATAAACCAATGATAAAATTAACTGAGGAACAGCAAAATGAATACGATAGCAGTGTGTATTGTCATATTTGTAAACATTTATTATTTGGTGACAAAATTCGTGACCATGACCATGTTACCGGAGAGTACAGAGGGGCAGCGCATTCATATTGCAATCTCATGTTTAAAGTATGTCCATATATACCAGTTGTGTTTCATAATTTATCTGGTTATGATTTACATTTATTTATAATGGAGCTAACTAAATACGATGGTTCGATTAATGTTATACCAAAGACTAAAGAAAAATACATAAAAGTAACGAAGGCATTTAATCAGAACGGAAACAAGTCTTCTATTCAAGTGAAATTTATAGATTCTTTCCTATTTTTAAACGCAAGCTTAGATAATTTGAGTAAAAGTTTAAATGATAATGATTTTATTCATACTTCAAAAACTTTCAACACTACTTATCAATTTGAGGTAATGAGAAAAAAAGGGATTTATCCTTATGACTACATGGATAGTTTTGTTAAATATGATGAAGAGTGTTTACCTCCTAAACGGTTATTTTACAACAGTTTATCAAAGCAAAATATAACTGATAGTGAATACACACATGCACAAAATGTTTGGAAAGAGTTTAACATTAGGAACATGGGTGAATACACCGATCTATATATAAAATGTGATGTTTTATTATTAACTGATATATTTGAAAACTTTAGAAACATGAGTTTGCATTACTATAACTTAGATCCAGCTTATTATGTTACAGCTCCAGGCTTGAGCTGGGATGCGATGCTTCTTTATACTGATGTCCGATTAGAATTAATTACTGATCTTGAAATATATGAAATGATAGAAAAGGGTGTTCGAGGTGGCTTGGCACAATGTTCGCTGAGACATGCTCAAGCTAATAATAAATACTTACCAAATTTTGATAATTCAAAGCCATCAAGTTTTTTAATATATTTAGATTGCAATAATTTGTATGGTTTTGCTATGATGAAAAAAATGCCAATATCTGATTTTAGATTTTTATCACCTGAACAGATTAGTAATTTAAATATTGAAACCATTTCAGATGATAGTGAATACGGATACATTTTGGAAGTTGATTTGGAATACCCTTATTACTTACACGATGCTCATTGTGACTTACCCTTTGCTGCAGAGAAACTTATTCCACCAGGCAGTAAATCACCAAAACTAGTGGCAAATTTATTTAACAAAAAGTGTTATGTAATTCATTATATTCATTTAAAGGAATGCTTAAAACAAGGTCTCTTATTAAAAAAAATATATCGTGTAATATCCTTCAGACAAGAAAGTTTTTTAAAGACATATATAGATCTGAATACAAGTTTACGTCAGATTTCAAAATCTGACTTTGAGAAAGACTTTTTCAAATTATTGAATAATTCTATCTTTGGTAAAACCATAGAGAACAAACGAAAACAGGTGAATGTGAAACTAGTATCTGATTGGGAAGATAATAACAATGTAACAAATAAACTTGTAGGTGCTCGGAAACTAATTGCTAAACCAAATTTAAAATCAGTATCAATATTTTCCGAAAATTTCTTAGCAGTACAGTTAAGTCTAGAAAAAATTACTTTAGATAAACCAATCTATGTGGGATTTACTGTATTAGAGTACGCAAAGACACATTTATATCAATTCCATTATAATTATGTTAAAAGTAAATACGGTGAGAATGCAAAACTTTGTTACACTGATACTGACAGTCTCTTATATTTAATTTATGCAGATGATGTATATAAGGATATTAAACAAGACATTCAAGTGTTCGATACCAGTAATTTCGATAACAATAATTCATATGGAATCCCAAGAGTTAATAACAAAATACCTGGCTTGTTTAAAGATGAAATGGGTGGTACACTAATTACGGAATTTGTAGGATTAAGAGCTAAACTTTACTGTATCAAAAGTACTAACAAAGAAATGAAAAAGGCTAAAGGTATATCTAAGTCTGTAACAAAATCTTTAAACCTTAAACAATATTCAGATTGTTTATTAAATAATATTGATTTAAAATGCAAAATGAACACTATTAAGTCTTTGAAACATACTTTGTATTCACAAGAAGAAAACAAGTTAGTATTAAACCGAAATGATGATAAACGTCAAATACTTCCGAATCAAGTAGAAACTGTAGCATGGGGTCACTATGCATACCTTTAGCTATAATTAAATTCTTATTATGTATTTTAGTAAGAATTTTGTAAGAATATGTACATATTGTTTGAAGTGTAAGGGTTTATTTCCTGTGTATCTACAAACATTGTAATATAAGTAATAAAAAATACAAGCTTATTAATTATTACGGTCTTTCATTATTTCACCTTTATACATTCATGACGGTTGAATTTTCGAATCGAATTCACTCTAGTCTGGAGTGGGTACAATATATCTATATAAAATGATGCTCAAGAACTAATATTCATCATTCAACTAGCAATGAAGCTTAAAAAACAATCGCTCAGTTTGGACGTCAGTCCAATTGAAATTGAAACAAAATCTCATTTAAAAAAAATAAATCATAGTCCATTATTTCCTAATAGTATCCGATGTTTGATTTGTGGTCCATCTAACTGTGGTAAAACGAATGTAATGGTCACTTTATTATTACATAAAAACGGTCTTAAATTTCGACATTTATATTTATATACCAAAACACCATTTCAAAGTAAATATTGCTTTCTGAAAGAAGTGTTTTTAAATGTTCCTGAAATCAAATATAGTGTATTAAGTGATAATAGTAAAGTTATACACCCAAATGATGCCTTACCAAACACTGTTATAATTTTTGATGATGTGGTTTGTGAAAATCAGGTTAATATCCGTAATTATTTTACAATGGGGAGGCACAATCAAATAGACAGCTTTTATTTGTCACAGACATATTCAAAGGTACCAAAACAATTAATTCGCGATAATGCAAATTTATTATTGCTTTTCAAACAAGATGAAATCAACCTGAAGCATATATACAATGAGCACGTGAATTCCGATATGTCATGGAAAACATTTAAAGATATATGTTACAATGTTAGGCAAGAAAGATATGGCATTTTAACTATAAATAAAGATTGTGAATTAAATAAAGGTAGATACAGAAAAAATCTGGACACCTTTATATATTTAAACTAAAATGTAATATTGTCATTTCTAATAGAAAAGTGAAAGCGACAGGACAAAATATGAGTCTTAATATCAAGGAACAGATAATTGCTTCAGCAAATATCATAAAAAGCAAACTTAGACAGTTAAAAGATATGGAAGATCAAAACAACCAGGAACTTAATAAAATATTCAAACCTGTTACTGAGCCTTTAACTCAAATGTTGGAATCGAATCAAAATAAAGTGAGGTGTGACTTTAATGTAAACGCCATAAGAGTGCCACTTACATTAGATGAGGCCTTATTAACATCCACACCATCGACAGCTACAAATAAGCAATCATCAGATGAAGATTCAGAAATAGATCAAGACAATGATTGTTCTGACACAGAATATTATTTTGATACGGATAATCAAGACGTATCTATAACAAAAAAATATTTAAGTAGTCTTTATGACATTAATATTCCTTTTGGAGTCCGAAAAGTCAATGATCAATTAATGATAGGCAACTCTGTAGTTAAAATAATTTCCTCAGTAGACGGCGACCGAGAACCATGTCGAATTAAGATTGATAGTGATGAATATCAATTAACTGCAGGATTGAAAGAAGTCTTATTACATAAAAAACCGAATCTAGAATTAGTAACGGAGAGTGATAAAAGTGTATATAAAAACATTTTGTTAAAAACAAATGCTCATAAACGTGATTTTGACGATAATGGACAGTTAAAAGGAGACAAAGGCGAAAAATATCGACTGATTATTAAGCCTATGTTCATTATGCAAGCTCTTGATAACAAAAAACTTGGTGGCAACTTAAACGTCTTAAAAAGACATAGAAAAAATACTGATTTCATCTACTGGGATGATCCTAATGAACTTGTCGAAAGATTGAAACTTCTGATCGCTTCAAAACAAGCAGGAAACACTAATCAAGATAATGAAATTATATCCATAATTGAAGAACTAAAAGAAGCAGGAATTATAAAATCATAAATAACGTGATCATAGTAAACATTTATTCAGTCGCTATATGTATATGAGCAATTATAGAAGTTAAAATGAGTAAAGAAGATGTGGTGAACGAAATACATAAAAACGCAAGGATTAATTATTCTCGTAGATGTGTCGTACTCAGAGATATAGATGATCTTTGACAAGCTGATCTGATTGATGTACAAAAAATATCGAATATTAATTCTAAATATAATTTTATACTTATTGTAATTGACTGCTTTTCAAAGTATGTTTGGGTCAGACCGCTAAAAAATAAAAAGAAAGATTGTGTAACAAAAGCATTTCAATCCATATTGTCTAATGGTAGAGTCCCTATAAATTTACAAACAGATTGGGGTAAAGAATTCTACAATGAGAGTTTTAAAAAGATGATACAGGTGCATTCAATAAATCATTACTCGACCTATTCCACTAAAAAGGCTTCAATAGTTGAACGAGTTATACGTACTATAAAAAGTAAACTTTATAAAATCTTTAGTTTGAAAGGTAATTTTAAATGGATAGATGGAACTTTAGATATAGTTGTAAATGATTACAATCACACCAAACATAGAACTATAAGAATGTGTCCTGCTAATGTAAGTAAAGATACAAAGCACATTGTGATGCAATCGTACAATGTTTTGAATAAACCAAAAATTAAAAGAAAAAATATTTTTGCAGTCGGAGACGTAGTACGAATAAGTAAGCATAAAGCAAATTTTGACAAAGGTTACACTCCAAACTGGTCAACTGAATTATTTAAAATAGTCTATGTTCAGAATACTAATCCACCAACATATATATTACAAGATTCAAGGAAAAATAAAATACTTGGATCGTTTTATGCTCAAGAGCTTCAAAAAACAAAAAATCCAGACATATATTTAGTTGAAAAAGTTCTTAAGAAAAAAGGAAATAAGGTTTTTGTTAAATGGTTAGGATTACCGTCTCAGGAAAACAGTTGGATAAGCAACACTAATATATTATAGGCTAAGATATTTTTTTGTCATTAATCGCCCATGCATGGAAGGGAAAGGTCTTGTCAATAGTATTTTAAATCATTTACCGTTTGAATTACATCTCCCGGGCTATAATTACTGTGGGCCAGGAACAAGACTGCAGGAGAGACTTATTAGAGGAGATAAAGGTGTTAATCAACTTGATGAGTATTGTAAACAACACGATATTACATATACGAACACAGAGAACTTGAAATCCAGACACGAAGCAGATCAAATTTTAATGAAAATGGCTAACAAAAGAGCATTATCCCGCAACGCAAGTGCAGGAGAAAAACTAGCGGCAAAAATAGTTAAAAATGCAATGCTAGCGAAAGTTTCAAATGGATCAGGACTTAAGAAAACTTTTAAGAAAGTCGTTGCTGCTGCAAAAAGAAATATTTTTAAAGCAAAACCAAAATGTAAAAAGTTGGCTATCGATTTAGCTATTGCTGCTATTAAAGATATTGTATCCGATTCTGATGTGAAAATTCCACGTGTGATACCACTACCAAAAACAGGAGGATTCTTACCATTAATACCAATAATCACGGGGCTATCTGCTGCTGGTGCTCTAGTTAATAAAACATCAGCTATAGCACAAATGGTTAAAACATTTCAGGCGGCACAAAAAACATGGAATGAGATGAGAAGTCTTAATCAGAATTTTAAGCCAGTATGCCTAGGCAAAGGATTAGAGCTCAAACCGTACAAAGGTGGTTTAGGTATTTACGCTTCGACAAAAAACTAAATAAGCGGCTACCTAATCGTCCTCTTACCAATATTGATATAATGAAATATTCAAAAAACTATATCCCATATTTTCGAGGAGTGTTCATGAGAGATCAATTACCTATACGTCCTCGCAAAATAGAATGTGGTATTATTAATTTGGATAACTCTAAAAATCAAGGTACACATTGGGTAGCATATGTTAAGAAAAATGATTACATTGAATACTTTGACAGTTATGGTGATCTAAAACCACCAACAGAGTTTATCAAATATGTGGGGGACTGTATTCAGTATAACTATAATAATTATCAAGGCAGCCATCCATATAACTGCGGTCATTTATGTCTTAAATTTCTTGAAAGTTGTATGCTTTAGATGTTTTAAATAAATTGTAAGATCGAAACGTAATAGATCAGTTTACGTTTATACTTTGAATAAATAACCAGATTTTATTTGTCTGACAAATAATTTACTTGCTAAATATGATCGATTTCAATATTAAAAAAAGTAAGAAAAGTGGTAGTAAGCCGGAAAAAGTTCATAGTTCAAATCGTAACTTCAATCAACACACACGTGTTGTACCAGCACTCAGTGAGATTAATAAAGAGTTTTTAAGAAATTTAGGATTTCAGCTATGAGTATCTTGCAAATTAACGAAGCACCGCATTTTGACAACTCTATTGAAGGTTATGAAGTACATTCCTATTCTCCGTACACTAATAGCTTCAAGGAAAATGATGAAATACGAATACCGATTAATCAACAAGACATATATTTACTACCTTCAGCCAGTTCTATTTACATAGAAGGATGTATACTTATATCTTCTAAGGATCCTACTGGAAAAGTAGTTGTAAAAAAGGAGTGTCAATTTAACAATAATCCTATACCATTTCTTTTTAACGATATTAGATATGAGATAAATGGAGTTGAAATTGATCGTATTAGACATGTTGGTATTACTTCTACAATGAAATCTTACGTTTCGATGAATGAAGGAGAGAGCAAGCGAGCTGCTTTATGGGGCTGGAATTTAAATGGAACAACATCTAAGAATGGAATTATTAATGTAATATTACCACTAAGCAAGCTATTCGGGTTTGCTGAAGATTACAACAAAATCATATTAAACTGCAAGCATGAATTAATTTTAACACGATGTAAATCTAATCTAGCAGCTCTCATACTTGATAAGAATGATCAAGTGTCAGTAAAAATTAACAGAATTCAGTGGCGCGTACCTCATATTAAAGTGTCTGATCGTGAAAGATTACTGCTCTTAAAACAATTGGAGAAAGATAAACCTATACAAATAGCATTTCGGAATTGGGATACATATGAATACCCACTATTACCTAAAACAAATAAGCATTCATGGTCGATTAAGACTGCCTCTCAACTCGAGAAACCTAGATATGTTATATTTGGTCTTCAAACAGCTAAGAAAAATTTGAAGGATGAAAATGACTCCCTATTTGATCATTGTAATTTAACTAACGTTACATTATTTTTGAATTCACAAACATATCCATATGATTCACTTAAACTCAATTTTGATGACGATAAATATCATATATTATACGAAATGTACATCAGATTCCGTCAGTCTTACTACAATACTCCAGTCGACCCGTTGCTTAATATTACAGACTTTAAAGAAAAAGCACCTTTGTGTGTAATTGATTGCTCAAGACAAAATGAAACATTAAAATCTGGTCCGGTTGATGTCAGACTAGAAATAGAAAGTGATAAAGATTTTCCTGACCAAACGAGTGCCTATTGTATCATTATCAACGACCGTATTATAGAATATAAACCTCTCAGCAGTACTGTTCGCAAGATATCATGAACTTAATACTCGATGTGCAGGGTTTTAAAACCGAATCAAATGAGTTTATACCCAAAGAAATAGCTATTTTGAATAATAAAGGACTACAAAGTTTTTTAATACGACCACCTTGTCCGTTTTACGATTTAACTACAAAAGAAAGGAGACAAGTTGACTGGATTGAGAGAAATAGAAATATATATTGGAAGACGGGATTTGTAAATTTTTCAAATTATAAATATTTAATTTCGCCCCTGTTGTTTAATAAACGTATTTATGTAAAGGGTGAAGAAAAAACAAAATGGGTTAGAGAAATGTTTTTTAATTATAATGTTATAAACTTAGAAAACTTAGAGTGTCCTAATTTCTTTACTTTATATAATTTATACGACGAATGTAATGATATATATTCCTGTATTTATCATACGAATATTTGTGCTTTGAAAAATGTAACATGTTTAAATAAATGGTGTACCGATAATAAAATTGTATTTGATCTTTAAACTATGTGTTTTATTTATATCTATCCCTATTAGTACCTACTTAGTTTAATAAATTAATCTAAACAATCGATCAAACGGTTGTTGATAGAGAGAAAGAGATATTTGCAGGCATTAAACAGTTTGATTAAACCCAGCTAATATGTTACTGTTCATGATTTGATGACCTGAACCGAATAGTTATAAACTAGATGATCTATTCACTTCGACTGGTTGAATAGATGATCTGTTCACACCGACTATCTGGTTGAATAGATGATCTGCTACACACGGTTTGAAGGACCAGTTTGGACAATCTGGTTGAATAGCAGATGATCTATTCACTTCGACTGGTTGAATAGATGATCTGTTCACACCGACTATCTGGTTGAATAGATGATCTGCTACACACGGTTTGAAGGACCAGTTTGGACAATCTGGTTGAATAGCAGATGATCTATTCACTTCGACTGGTTGAATAGATGATCTGTTCACTTCGGGATCCGATAACGTGAACCGAATAGATGACGTGACCAGATGATCTGTTCACTACCAAAGTGAACAGATCATCTATTCAACCTGTCGGAGTGAATAGATCATCATTACAGATTTGAGGCAGAACCCCCAATTTTCACCTACTTACCTACATTGGTTTAGAGACCTGTGCATGCTTGTCTTGATGTAACTTCATATATTATGTATTTTTAATTGATGAATGTCAAAAAATAACTTTTGACTTTTTTACTTTACTCACCTAGTCGGCCTCCTGCAAAGAAAATCTACTCCCAAATGAAAATGTTCTCTCTACTGCTCATTCTTGAATCCTACTGAGTACATGAGTATTTTTGTGACACAATATAACAGTGTCGATGACAAAGCAACTACTTAGTATAATAAATACAGTGGCATATTTTGTTTATCGATGTCGCGATAACGATCACAATAAAGATAGACGGATTGTAGATTACCATTCCGGATGAATATCAATGATTATGAATTATTTATTTGTATAAATCTTGGATTGTGTAACTGGTACGCGTTTTGTTTTTCTCGAAGACAAAATAATAATATAATTGAGGTCCAATAGAACAGGTTACCTTACTAACACTATAAGTTAAATTACAATGACTGTGTTACGGTGATAACCTATGTGTGTTGCAGTTTCAGGTCGCCATGATTCTTACACGGCTTGCAACACGACTTTACTCCAATTTCTTACATTTCTTAGAACATACATTATATGTATATAATCACGCCTGGTTCCCGCTGGAGTAGGTACTATTAATTTCCTATTTTATTAATAGTAGTACTATTAATTTCCCTCCACTTATCCTGGCACACCTCCTTCGTTTCCTCAACTTTCAACACATTCTTTATCTCGCTGGTTCTTGGTACTCTCGACCTGGTCTATCCTTAGAACGTCATAATTAATTTGGTCGAGAAAAGTACGCTTAGGCGGCTAGAGCCAAATCTGTCTCTCTATCTTTCTTGCCAATTCTTATCATAATCTTATTCTTTTCTTTATTCTTGCCCCTACTTTACGTACTTCTAAAATACAATAATTATAATAATAAATGGCTTTTTATCAATAGGTACAAAGGTGAGGCCTCGATTCTTACACTGACGCAGAACTGGTTAGAAATGACCAATCACAGTACTAGGATGAAGATGTCAAAAATTTTTAAACAATATGATTGGTCACCTATACTTCTTTGCTCCACGTTATATAAATTGCATCCTTAGATTAACTGTAATATTTTGTTTAAACCGACGATAAAAAATGAGGATTCTCAATATATTCTCATATATTTTTAAGTTTCCCCTATAAGGTTTACAATAAAGCCCTTCTATCTTCAAACTATCTATCCTCCCGATCTTAACTCGTAAAGGAACCAATTAATTACCAAATATTTAGTGGATCAATAAATAGAACACGAGTAATAACTTTTTTACATTTATTATGCCTTATTAGGATGGTCAGGATTTATTATGGAGGTTAAAATTCCATTCTTTTATAACTTCTCTTTCTTTTATAATGTAGTATATTGTTCTGATTATTTGGGGACTAAACTACATTGAATGAATGGATGAATAATGATAACGCTTTATCGAGTCACCACAAGATATGCATAACTGCGACAATAATATTTTTTCACTAAAAAAAGAATAAATATAATAGAAGTGTAGAAATTGGCAGTCTTATCGCTTCTATGGATTTTATCATCAAAAGCCTCAATTATAATGGTCGACATGTTTCGGAAGGCACGTAACTGTCCTTGCTGACCGGTTAGTGAGTTTAGGCTTTAGCCGTGACGTAACCCACATCCCTAGTAAGATAGTAATTAATTGCTTTCCTATAACTTTCGTTCCGGTATATAATTATATCCCTAGGGATATAACTAATATCATGGCTTAAATAAAGATCTGATGCGCTCGATTTTTTTGCCAATCTGACGAGCCACTATTAGCGAACTCTCCTATAAATCAAGAGTAATTTTTTTTTTGATAGGGGTACATTTCAGGGTGCAAGCTTTCTTTCCATAATAATATGGTTTTTATGACGCGTTCTAGTATTAAGTCATTTTTATTATTAAGTCATTTAGTGATTCTAATTTCTTGACCAATTACTAAAAGTCAAATATTAATTTTAAGTGACTCAGCATTAAAATTCAATTTTACGTTATTGTACAGTAATAAACGCTAACAAGTTGCATTTACATGTAAATACGTGTCAAGGAGAGTGCGTGTGTAAAACATAATAATAATTAACTGTAGGTACTTACATGATTATGGTTTAAGCTTGATTAACGACATTTTAATTACTATCTCTACTGGTTTCTAGCTATATCAATATACAGGTTATTTTACAATATGACACAATTGTATATGTAGCTTTTTAGCATAAACGAAAAATGTGTTCTCTTGTGTTGTCTATGCTTTTAGCTGTTATGCACACAATAAACCTAAAAAAGATTAGGTAAAGCGTTCCGAAGCGCGTTTGAAGTCGGTGTTTTTATGTAGGTACCTACTTATGTTCAGTGTTCACCGATTAATTGAAGACGCCTACCCTGTACAATTTTTTAAACAGAAAAGAGGAAAGCTTACTACAAAATGGAGTCATTAAATAGTATCGATATCGGTCGAGAGATTTTTACATTATGATTTAAAAGTTAAAATGTGCGTCTTACTCTTGCTGTTAGTCGGCTGGAAGTCGGTTCAATACATATTTTAAAAATGCATATTTTTAAAGTTTACTATTATAATTATATCGTTCCTAACTCTGATTAATAATGCTTAAATAAGAATAAAGAACAAGAAACTCATAGGGTTTTTAAATATTGCCTTACACGGTTTGACTTGACGATAGACATGTAGGCTTTTAGGAAAACCCCATGTATAAAAACCTAACTTCTACATATTTACACACCCTTTATTTATAGTTTTTATACAAAATATGCCGTTTATGAGACATTTACCATTATTTTATGTAAAATTATGCGTAACTCAAATATGTTTACTAGTCAGAGTCTGAAGTGCGAATAAATCTAATAAAAATATATGTCAATCGATAAAAGTCGTATCGAAGTATCGAAATGAGATCATTTGTATTCTTAAGGTTTTATTGGTTTTTTACACTTTTGTTGACAAAATACTTGAAGGGAGGAAAAATACAGTACCTTTTTTTTTAAAACAACGAAAAAGAAAACGATCAAGACGCTCTCCTGATGGTAAGAGAGAAAACGCTGCCCATAGATGTTAAGACTCTTCAGCCCAGTGATTTCACTAGCTACAGTGCCAGTGCCCTCCTACCGAAGCACAGCAATGTTTTCACATCACTGCTCATGCGGTAGAATAACTGGCACTGTTGGTTGTGGTCGACCTAGTCGACTTAAGTTATGTACACACCATATCGGCAGACCATATTAACAATACCTGACATCTCTTTTAGGAACTATCTAAAAAACAGTCATATTTCAAAAAATGCCTACCTATAGTTTTTTTTACTAAATAAGCCTACGTTTGACCACATGCCACCTAATTTGCAGAATAGCATACGATTTGAAGTTTGACTAGGCACAATAATTTTTGCCTTAAATTTTAAGGAATACTCATAATATGCCTCGTGTCTTACTTTTCAACTCCAGATTTAGGGTTGAAAGTTAGGGCAAAATTGTGCCTAGTCAAACTTCAAATCGTATACTATTCTATTCTCTACTACTCTATTCTATTATACTATCTTCTATTATTCTATTTACTATTCTATTCTATTTGTAAAATAAGGTGGGATGTGGTCATATTCAAGTAAATATATCATCATAAAAAATAGATGCCACCAAAAACATAACTTGTAAAAAATACCAAGTCTCGCAACTGCAGTTCTTCTACCGTAAAAAGTTGTGAGATCCATGTACTACCAAGTCGGTGAAATCTTTTGTGTTTTAAATTAATAGATCGACTTGGCCATCGCATGAAAACACAACAATGTATCTCTCAAGTAATATACCGACATAATAGTGCGATTGCCAAGTCAATCTATTAATTTAAAACACAAAAGATTTCACCGACTTGGTAGTACATGGATCTCACAACTTTTTACGGTAGAAGAACTGCAGTTGCGAGACTTGGTATTTTTTACAAGTTATGTTTTTGGTGGCATCTCACTACTTTTTGTTTTTTTTTTTATTCGTTATAGGTTAGCCTTTGTCCACGATATCGCCTGATCTTAAGTGACGACGCCCGTAGATGGGAGCAGACTAAACCTAGAAGGCGGAATAATCCCTCTCTGGCTCTGGCATTATTACGGCATATATATTATGGCATTATTATTGGGATTATATGCAATTTTTACCGTCGACTGCAAATGTAATTTTGTAATCCTATACATTAATACGGGATTACAAAGTTATTTATGCAGTTTATGTATCGCAAAAACTAGACCGAAATTGCATGTTTTTTTAGTTTTCCTATGGTTTATACAATAAACTCTAAGTATCTACCAAGTTTGAACCTTCTATGTTTGCTAGAAGTGCCTTAGACTTTTGATGATCGGTCAGTGAGTGAGTGAGTGAGTGACAAAATTACAAAACTTTGACTAGTTATAATTTTTAAACGACTAGTTCAAATTGAATGAAATTTGGAATAAATCGTGTTTATGCAATGCATACTCGGTTGTTAAAAATTGAAGCTTCTAGTTTTTTCCACAACGAAGTTATAGGGGGTCGAAAATGGTCTGAACTGCTTCCAGAAAAGGATGGTACGGCCGTGCCGCTTTTTTTGCTCGACTTGGCGGGGGCACTGCCGTGCCCCCAGATTTTTAAATAAATTGTAAGTTACAACTATGCAATTTATTTTTACACCAAACGATTCGTAAGCATTTAGATTCATCTTTGTAAATAAACGGCATAAACTCACTTGTACCACACCTCACCTCACCTCACCTTGTACCTCACTTGTATGCTATTTATAACTAACATTCTACAAACTTATAAATTGTTAGGTACCTACTCATAAGTATGTAAAACTTCCAAATGTATTTTCTTTTTCTTAAGTTTTTTAGATATAAGTTCACTATTTTACACTTGATAGATTAAGATATAATAACCATAATAAAAACTAAAAAAAGGAAGATGTTCAGATTGAGATGCACAAGAAACATCTCCATCAAACATGAAGCTATATTAATAGCATGCCTAGGTGGTCTAGCCGGAAGGATCCATCATCTAATTATAAAGGCATTATCATCGTGAATAATTACTACGCTTCAACCAAACGATGCCCGATTAAAATTAACTACACGTATGAGAATCGCTTATTAAAATGATATGTTATTTTCGTATTGGGCGTTTTTGATTGTCGCTTGGTTTTGGCTTGTGGTAAAAAAAGTATTGCTACGACACGGATTGCCACCCTACTATTATAATTCTATATTATGCACGCGAAAGTTTGTATGAATTTGGTCATTTTTAACCCCCGACGCAAAAACGACGGGGTGGCTGTCTGTGGCATCGTAGCTCCCGAACGGATGAACGGATTTTGATTTAGTTTTTTTTTAAAGTTAAAGTAGAGTTATTCGAGAGTGTTCTTAGCCATTTTTGGTGGAAATTGGTCAAAGATGGTCGCCGCTACAAAATGGCGGATTACTTTTTTTCCACGGCCCCCTCAATATGGGTATCAAATGAAAGGACTTAACAAGTAGAATACAACGCACTGACGCATGATAAATTTGAATTCAAGATGGCCACCACCACAAAATGGCGTATATCATGTTTTGATAGCGTCGGGGTTTTTTTTTTAATTTTTAATTCCATTAACTTGTTTAATATTTTGAATTAATATGCTTCCATGCTAATTCCAGATTTTGCGTGTTTTAGAGCATTCTTAACCACGTCCGCAATATGCCCGCACATAGCCTAACACGTATGCCGAGAGTTATAAACAGTTTAAACTTGATAAAAAAAGCCATAAACTGATGTTGTGTTTTGGGTTAGTACACCATTACTGATAGAGAGGTCATGGGTTATCAGCGGTCGCCATAAACACAACTAATAGTGGTTTTAACTAGTAAAACTTTCGTTTTTAGTTCGTAAATTGATTTTCAATTTATGAGGTTTTTAGCCTACTAGAGGCCATGATTTGCTCCTGACTAATGTCTTCGCTGAAGGCAGGTTACTTTCAACCGGTATAGCTAAGGAACTCCAAAGGGAAGGCCTATGTTTAGCAGTGGATGTCCTGACCTATAGCTGAGATGATGATGATAATGATGCAGCTCATGAGTCTGAAGCCAACGTTCCACTTTGCGCTAAAAACGTTTGAACTAAATGTCCCATACTAAGAATGATTTTGGGATAATAATTGTTTTGTTGTTAAATGGGGACAAAAAATATTATGCTATTAAAGGGGTAACTTTAGTTTAGTTTTAGGTAACTTTGTTAAAATAATACAGACCATGCGTTATTTTAAGTTTAAGCTAACGTTAATTTTGACACGACTAGATTGTAGTGAAAATAAAAAGTTGCGTTTAAAAGTATTTTTTCCAATCGTCAACACTGTGGACGACAGGGTATTATCGACCGGAAAGTACCCAATACACTTGAAGCACGGGAATACGAAAATTACGAGCAAGTTGTGTAGATAAAGACAAAGTACCTAAGTGCAACCTTAAACACTTGCCATAAAATGAAATCTGCATCATAATATAGCGGCCACGTTGGTGGCCTTTGAGAATTTAACCACCAAAGGAAACGACCCGGGCACCAATTTCTATAAGAAAAAGTCTGCCAGTTTTTACGTGGGGAGAGGCAACACACCAATTATAATGATACCATACTAATGATTTTTGATAACGTCACTTCACACAATTAAATAACTACTTATTGTCAAACACAGGCATAAAATATACTCACACAAATAGGTAGGTAGGTACATACACACACACAAGAACTAGATATAACATGTATATTATTTCGACTAGTACTATAAATAAAAGTAAAAATAATTTATTTCAGACTACCTATTTTGTGTCAATAGATGTATTAGTAGTTATAATTAAATCTTAGCTTAGGGTTAGTATCACCATTAAAATTAAATTAAGAAAAATAAGCCAGAAATTTGGCACATTTCAGCCTATGATAGAGCAGTATGCAACTGCATCCAATGGGCAAAAACTATACGCGGCGGTCTATTTTTTGACAGCGAGGATCGACAGAAACGTATCCAGGTGGAAGACTAATCGAAGTCGGACGCAGACGGGCGTCAGACGGTCGGTGTCGAGTTGCCGTGACTTACATCCGATATGCTTCTTATACATTTATTGCTTATTTACTGTACGCTGTGGAATTTACTCTATAAAACCAGTACAATACACAACTCTGTATTGAAACACCGTGAAAATAAAAACTTGAAAATTTACATAGCACATCTTTGCAAATAAACGGCATTAAGTCGCTTGTGTTTACTTCGGCTTCGCGCAGTGCTAAGCGGGGCGCGGACGCCGGCGCGTAACCACAGCTACTCCCTGAAGAAGATCCTCGTACAGGATTCAGGATCGAAACGGTCGACATGGTGCAGAAGTAAATACAAGTGAGTTCACAGTCAAATTTTAATTTAACCATAACTTATTCTTTAACAATACTTTTTGTGACTCAAACAACATTCTAATAATATTGAAGAAAGCTGCCTGTATCCAATAGCAGGAGCTTTCTTTTATCTATAAGAGCTTCACACCGAAAAAAAAAAAATACAAGTGAGTTAATGCCGTTTATTTGCAAAGATGAATTTGAATACTCACGAATCGTTTAGTGTAAAAATTTACATAGTAGGTATACAAAGATGGATAAGCTTTATTGAAACACAACAAATATTCAGAAAAATTTTAAAAATTACTAAAAACAATCTCTTCCAGACAAAACAAGCACAAACTACTTGCTCTAGTCTATTTAGTACATACGTAATATATAAGACTAGCTGTTTTCCTGAATTTCCTAGGTTTTGTCTGAATTACTAGCTGAAAAGTAGTGTACTTATTTCAATGTCTAAGGAAATTTTGGCTAAATCGGTTCAGGCACCGGTTGATGTAGTGTGCTACTAAATCAGCTCACTTATTTTAGATGAAACTCAGTAAACAAGTAGGCGGTCTTCCCTGATATGAAATTACACGGTGTTTGTATTCATACCGCATTGTAATCTTCTTTATCTACTTGAATATTTGTTTATTTTACAAATCTGATTCTTACACCAACAAATGGGTCCAATACGCGGAAAAATTACCCATAAACTCTATCAATTTATCTAAATTCCCTGCCTACGGACAAAAAGAAGTTTAGGCATTGCACAGCATGACTATAATGTAATACTAAAGCATAATAAAATACTGAAATAACGCTATTTCTATTCAAGCGGGCATTGTACAGGCGCCGTCATTGAGTATTCATTACCACATACTCTTGGACACTAATTTGGATAATGCCGCCCACCTAGCGAATATAATAATATAAAAAAATCATATTATTGGTATGTCGTGAATATTTTTGACATGGGCGATATTTTGTCGATTTATCGCTCGTTTGTTCTAATAATTTTGAGTGATATAAGGTTGTCTGTTTCTTCTTTCTGGCATACTAACGAGATTTTGTTCTTGTTACTATCCAATGTATTTTATATTAATGTTTAATACTTAACTTATAAACTAATATTATAAACGTGAAAATTTGTAAGAATGTATGGACGTATGTTTGTCACTCTTTCACGCCTAAACGGGCGGACTGATTAAGCTAAAATTTGGTATAGAAATAGCTTAGACCCTGAAATAACATAAAGTACGGGTAAAACCGCTGGGCGCAGCTAGTAACAATATAAAATAATACAATACAAGACAATGTGTGAAAGAAAGAAAAAATCATTTTTTCATTATCTTAAACGTATATTATTAAAAATAAATTAGCCATAAGACTGCCAACTGTAACACTTTATTCTCTCTAAAGTGTATTTTTTTTAAGTTTAATGTTTTTTAGTTTTAAGTTTCTCTGTATATTTGTGGTGTTACAATAAAGAGTTTTCTATCTATCTATCTATCTATAGTGTTCAATAAAGAGATTCAATTCCATTCTAAATAGTTCAAGACTATTTTATTCTCACATAATACTTACCCACATTCTGTGTAATAGAGAATTCAATTAAATACAAGAAGTAGTAGTGATATCGGTTTACGAGTGTGTTATAATAAAATCTTCGAGTAAAATGATCCGGACCAATATGTTTTTATTACGAACAAGTACAAGAAGCTTTGGTTTAAAATCAATCGTTTTTACATTTATAGGTTTATCGTGGTTTTCAATTCATTGCCTCTTAAACTTGGAGCTCTAGACCCTGTTGAATTCAAGCCATTTTAGTAATAACCGTTAAAATAACAAGTACAGAAAGTGGGCAATGTTCGAGGTGCATACATAGACGCGTATAAGTTTCAAAAGAAATTGAATAATGTTATACATGGAATTAAATGTAGCCAATTCGTACAATGCGTAACAACGTCATAGACTCGATTTTTATGAATTATATTTGTATATTCTCATTTTTGAGAGTTAAAGCGGAGCATCAACTCTATCAGCTCGCGTTGACTCTTATCTGTTCATATCCCTCCTTTATATACAATTTTGCTCATTTATTACATTGCGTCAACACAGAAAAAGTACGACAGTAATACGGGTATTACAACATCATCCATTTTTCTATGTTTAATTTTGCAATTCATCTATCTTTTTCTAACCAACAGTTTTTATAACAAAAGTCATCAAGGGTCGTTCTTCTGTATTTTTTTATTTCGATACAAAACTTCAAAGTGAAGGATGCATAATTCAAACAAACAGTATGTCCGTAAATTTGTACCGTAATATAATGATTTGTGAATGAATGATTCATTGAATGAACGAATTGATGAATGAGTGATCGAACGTATTGTGCATTGTAATGCGGCAGACGTGAAGTGAGAAGTGGTTAGAATGCGGAATGCTTGCGCAATCCGTACGTAATTTGAATTTAGTAGATAATGTAGAGAAAACTGATGCAGATTTTCTGTGTAAGAATATTTTGGACTAGCAGTTTTACCATAAGTGTTTTTCTATCTACCTATTTAAGTTTTCTATATCTATGAGCTCTAGGCTTTCTACATACTGTTATATACATTTCTGCAACACATACACATATCAAGATATAGTTTGGATTAAGGCTCTTACACAAACCTACGCTGCGATGCGATTCGAAGTTCTTAGAATTGTCATATTGGTATCTCGTAAATATTGGCGATGCTCTTATGTTAGAACTAGCTTATAGCTCGCGGCTTTGCCCGCATGGTATATTCTTTTCTTAGCGGAGGTCTACGGCGTAAACTCTGTCTATTTTCCAAATTATAACCCAATCGGTCCAGCGGTTTAGGCTGTACGTTGATAGATCAGTCAGTCAATCAGTCACTCAGTCACTCTTTCCTTTTAAATATTTATGTAACAAAAGATTAAAAAAAATTTAGTGTCTACTATTTTAAGTCTTTGATATTTTGCTGGTCGTGCTAACATTTAATTAAATAAAGCTGGACTATTATTACTGTTTTTAAATTTAAAAAACTATTTATTCTTCCATTCTATAAAGTGCCTACGTGTAGTGAAGATGCTTGCGAAAGGACGGCATCATCCATCATCTGCACCTGAGAAATGTTTCTGTCACCTTACTGTCACTATGCGGGTTACTGCCGTCCTCTAACATTGATTCAACATCTTAAAATAATAGGGTTGCTGCTTCACAAAACTGCAGTACAAAATAAAAGTCTGGAAGAGGTTGTTATAAGCGATAACACCGCAAATTGTATTTTATTTTAAGTTCTTGTATACTGCGAAACATAGTGAGTCACACTGAGTGTTAAAAAAAATTAAAAGCATTGTCTTTGATTTACATTGCAAGTTATTACGTATATTATAACGTAAAAGGCTCATTCTCATTTTAGCTCAAATTTGATGGTCACACGGTTATATTTCCTAAACGGTTAAAGAAAAAGACATGAATTTTGGATAGGTGGATAAAACATATATTAAGCTACAAAATAAATAAAGATTGTCATAATAGACGCAAAACATAATAATAAAATTTAACATGAAAGGTCAAAAACGGGGCCATTTTTCGTATTCTCATGGTGTCACACTTTTCGTTGCAGTGAAACATTTGGGCACTACTTTAACAAATTTCGGTGTATATGTATATAACATATACCAAAATTTTCGCAAACAAACACACTTTACGGTATACAGTCTAAAAAAGCCTTTAATTATAATTTTGAATTTAAAATGACATAATGCGACGGTCACACGATTTTAGGTGCTTTAAATTTGCGTAGTTAAACGGCTGCTGTTAAACACAACATCAACAATCCAAAACAGAGTTCGATTCATTTCAATGATGGCCATGTTCTGCAATCGTAGAAGTAGGATCTAGGACTTATCGAGCTGTAGGAAAAAATATAATTCCTAAGTTTCAATTTATTCATGGGTGTACCGATCACTTGCATGGACAAAATTTTTATGCATTGGTTTTTAGTTATTTAAATAAAAGCTAGGTTTTTCAAACGCCAAAATGTGCGAGATAAAGATGTAGTATTTAATTTTATACATTATACCTAAACTTTCCAGAATTTCACGAAAAATGGATATTTTCGTCACCAGCGTGGCATCACCTTCATAGCGTTTTTTACCATGAAGGTGATTTTGTAGGCCACGAAAGTGATTTTTTTGTATTGTTTTGTTTAGAAAGGGCCTTTTTACCAACTAAAAAGTACTTTATCTGTTATGTTAGGGTTTTAATACATGCATACCAAATTTCTGACTAATAAAAAAGTAAAGTGAAAGGTAAAGTAATATCTCAAATTACGCATATTTTCTTCTGTAGTGAGGTTTGTTGTTACGTAGAATGTCGTTTTCTTGTACATTTTTGATAGATTTAGTCTTTTAAAAGGGTTTTACTTGAAAAATTTGTGAAAAAAATAATGACGAATCACTTTCGTGGCGTCGAAAATTTCAAAACTGTTTTTCTTCGAAATGAAACGTACGATTTAAATCATTTATATAAAAGTTTACTCGTGTTATCCAGCTCTATACAATATTATTCATAAAAATTACAAATAAGCAATAAATAAGAATTGCCATGAAGGTGACGATGAGAATCGATTCCATGCGAATGAGCCAAAAGTTCAAAAAGATGTTGTTTTTTTATTCATTGTCTGTTAATTTTAATCATTTAGCTGTTTCAAAAAGATACATTTATTTAAAAAAATAAAGATTAGTTTTAAAAAATATATGTTGAAGAAAATAGATTAGTTCAAATAGATACATTAGTACAAAAGGAATAGTTCAAAACACAATTTCCTCGAACAAACTAGTGAAATGAGTACAGATACCGCTGTCATCACTCCAATAACACCAATAAATCTCCTCAACCAGAATCCTTATCACAACAATCGTGGGTTGATTGTTTGTACGCCACCATTACTGATGTGCTATGGCAGTTACAGCTTCGTTATGTGATTTACATTTCTGATGATAGTTGTTGGTGATTTCTCTCTCTTTAGTCGGTCACTCTTGAAAGAGTGGTTGTGGATGATGATGCTGCATTTTCATTATTGGCTAAAACAGCCCTCACGATGCGCCCCCACTTTTCACGGTCCCCAGCGTCTCGGAAACTCTGCACTACTGATTTTGTGTCGTAGCTTTGATGAGGTCTGTCCAACGCGTAGGTGTTCGACCGCGTGACGTGTTGGTGATTTACATGTCAATAAATACCAAAAGTAGATTTTAATGATTGGTCAATAGATTACTATACTGACTAGGGTGAACTAATTGAAAAATAAAAAGTTTCTTCCTTGTTGACTACGCAAGTCTAAAAAGCATTTACAGAAAACAACATTAATACATAACTTACTAGTGGACCCAAGCGCACTTCGTCGCACTTAATAGAAAATATCAGTGTTTTTCTAATCTATTGTGCATGTATTATATATTATGTAAACCTTCCTCTTAAATTACTCTATCTATTAATGAAAACCCCATCAAAATCCGTTGCGTAGTTTTCAAGATATTAGCATACATCGGGGCAGACAGTTGCGGCACGGTTTAGATCTTAACCGTGGTTGCGGGAAGCAACTTTATTTTATACATACTATGTAGTGGTAGTGATACCCTGTGATATTGTGTCCAAAAATGACTTCTTCAATGTTACGTCGTTGTTGCTGCAAATCAGCGAAACAGTCAGTTCAAGCACAAACGGTGCGTAGACTTGCTGTCAAGTCAACTGTCATCCCATACACTCACAAAAGTACAATGTAAGGGATGACAAGTCTACTCTTGAAGTTTCGTCGGGATCCTGTGTGTCATGCCACGGCCACAGCTACGCCGTGATCGTATTCATACATGCATAAAAAAATAAAAATGTCTTCGGTCCGCGGTAACCATTAAGCTCTCAGTTATGACACGTGACAACCCTAGATGCGCGGGAGTCGAGGATTATCTCAACAAACAGATAAAGTGATGGATGCGCTCTGCCTTATATAGGCCAAGTTATGACTGCCGCTCACTCCTTTGGAAAGCCAAGTGTTAAAACATTTTATTTATTAGACATTTTATTTATGTTTGAAGTTTTATTGTTCTAGGATTTGGCTATACATATACATTAAGATAATGATCTCTATATTTGGTGATTTGTGAATTTATGTACAGAATAATAATATACCAATAATAATAATATATTATAATAAAGGTAGGCTTTTCTGTATAAGGTGGACATGGAACATGATATCAGATGGTGTTAAATCATACATACTATAGGTATATGTTATAAAATA
Organism: Hemithea aestivaria; assembly: GCA_947507615.1. Taxonomy (NCBI): domain Eukaryota; kingdom Metazoa; phylum Arthropoda; class Insecta; order Lepidoptera; family Geometridae; genus Hemithea; species Hemithea aestivaria. The sequence continues at coordinate 13,099,033 of OX382341.1, read as the reverse complement.
AAATTGCTTCTGTCTGTCCCTATGTACACTTATATCTTTAAAACTACGCAACGGATTTTGATGTGGTTTTCATAAATAGATAGAATAATTCAAGATGAAGGTTTATATGTATAATACATGCGAAATATAGTAGACAACACTGATCATTTTTTATTAAGTGCGACGCAGTGCGCGCGGATTCACTAGTAATGAAAAGTCATAGGTATTTTTTGTTGGACGACAATTACAAAAAATCGAAAGAAAACAAACGGTAGATAATAATATTATTAATACCTTAAATTTTGGTTTGTTGCCCGTGGTCCCACTGCTTGGTCCTTGGGTAGCTTGAAAAAAAAAGAAAGGCTTTATCAAGTCAGAGTGCAATTTGCTACCGCCTGCGGTGAAACAAAACTGCATAGATATACTTATCGCGGTATTTTCTTCACTTTTCTTCGGGCCTTGAAGTAGGTACGAGTAGGTACAACTATTCAATTCAATTCATTTATTTCAGTTATTCACCATAGTACAAAATATTAAATAGTATAGGTATATACCGCGGATGAGTGCTCCGACGTAACCGCTGCCCCGGCACTATGGCGTCCCGCAGGAACACCCTCATGTTTTTAGTGGGTATCCCCGCCGTGCCCATATTCGCCGGGGGAGTCCCACATACCGCCCCGCGCCCCCCGGCGTGGGGTGATGATGCGTAACGCATTTTTCTTGGGTAAAAATAAAAGGTACAAGTTCTTAGGTGCCTAGTAGATACACCTACTCTATCACCTTACTAAAATAGGTAATCTAACCAAACATAAAGTCAATGATCTAGATACGATATGCGCATGCAAAGTGTCGAATTGGTCCACTGATAAACGTTATCACTCAGTATGCTATCTGGTCTATGCCGACAGCCTGAGAAACTTGGGTGGTCTTGGGTTTAGGCTAATTTTAACTTTATCTAGATTTAGATAAGGATGATTTTGGCTTGACAGTTTTATTTAGGAGAAAAGGTAATTTGCCAAAATTATTGTGATATCTTAGAATTCGAAGCGGTAGTGGCCATGGGGTTATGTGATGTAGAGTCTGCATCACCGAGTTCAGTGAATTCAAGGAGGAATTTAACCCGCCTTCTAGGTTTACTCTGCTCCCATCAATGGCCGTATCATAGCTTAAGAGTAGGCTTAATCGAGGTCAAAGGCTAACCTACCTCTATAACTCTATAATGTATAAGGAAAAAACATTAATGTTATTTTGAATTCTAAATAGGTAATTAAAATAGCGACTGACTGAGTGACTGATTAATCAACACAGCTTAAACGCGCATATATATCACAGATAGTCGTATCTAGCAGACTTTTGCCAAGAAAGGATTTTTTGAGAGCATATTTTAGTCATATTTTACATACCTACATATAATATTAAACCACCGTTTTTGAAGTCGCTTAATAACAAAAGCAATATAACGATGATATAATATCATTTCTCGCATTCGAATGTCGAATATTCATAAATGGAACATTAAACAAAGATTCAAATTTAGAACGCGTTAACTTTTTATGGCGAACTCAGCCTGACGTTTAACTGCCAGTGTTAGAATTTTCTAATCATTAACTGACAATGGGTTAAAATGGTTTTCAAAGAACCGCAGGAGCAGATTTCATATTCATAGATAATTTACTGTCAGTTGGCTAATGAATGTATTGTGCGAAACGGTTTCTAAATAGAAAAAAAAATTTGCCTCTGTGTGGCTCAACCTAATTTGAATAAATAAATTAGTAGATGAAGTTTTATTGAAATAAAAAGGATGCAGCTATAGTAAGCCCATTGTATAGTAAACATACACACGTAAGCAAACGAACTACACACGTCTCTCTAAACAAACTTTAAAAACATCGTAAGAAAAAGCGCATCACTAACATTCTCACGGATTACAGATACTTTTGTGTTCTGTGAACATTACAACATATTGAATCTGTCAAATGAAGTTCCTCATCACGAACTCGGATCAGATTCGGACCGGACGTAATGTGGAAGCGATATATTGGTGTAGAGTGCGTGCGTGAATGTACAAGCGAAAGTGCTTGCTATGTAGTATTAGTTTTTTTAGGAAACTTAGTATCGGAGTATTTTATGAATTGCCAAAAATATAAGTTTTTTACAATTTTCACATACTAGAGTGCATTTCATCAAATAGTTCCTATGACGTCATGTTGGCACCCCTGTTTATCAAAAGTTTTAACTGGTTACAACGTCTCTTCAGGTTATTCGAGGTTTTATTGAAATATCTTGAGAAAATCATGTTTTTACCATACATGATTTTCCCAAGATATTGACGTCATAGAAACTATTTGATGAAATGCACTATAAGTAAAGCTTATAAAACTTGCGACAATTCTGCGTTTTTTATTACTCAGTGTCAGTGTCAGTGTTGTCAGATTGCCACACAAATCTCCCCTCTCCCACTTTCTAAGGGTAATTGCGTCAGTATCGACCTTTCTACTCGCATTTGTTGCGATGTAAACATTAATTAATTGCCTCCGCGCAGCATGTAAGGAACCGTGTCGGGACAGTTACATGAAAACCTCTTTGGTTATTCGCTTGGCTAATTGGTCATTGTAATAAATGATTATTTTATTACTTATGAATGTACAAGGAGGGATTTATACCGCCTGTTAGGTAAAGAATATGAAATTATTGTTAATATGACACTGACACCAACCTTTCCTCCTTTCCTTTTTCTCTTCCTCCTGGGCCCAGGGTGCTGGTGTGTCTCCACGTCTTGGTTGGCTTGATGTAGTTTTCGTCACTATTTTATATAACTTTCGCGGTGGGCACGCACATATATTAGTTTTATTTTAATTTAATTTCGAGCGCAAGACGCACGGCGTCCATTTGCGAGGTTGACTTTGACAGGAAGGTAGATTTTTATTTTTTTGAGAGGGCGCTGTCAGGGTGGCGCCGTAGGTTGTGATATTTGCCAATGCCATAATAAAAAATGTAGTAAGCATTAAACGCGGAGTTGTTTGTGCTAGTTTACTGAACACCGCCTTATAGGTTTACTCTCATACAATATACGCCGCATCGTAGCTTAATATCACGCGAGATCGTGGTCAAAGGTTTATAAAAAAGCCGTGCTCTACTGTTTTATTCATTGTAAAATACCATATATATACTATCTGACTCTTAAGTTTTTGAATAAGGTAAAATTAGGAGAAATAAATATTATAAACTAGCTGTGAACGGTTTTACCCGCTTTAACCGTCTTTGGTTTCGGTTAATGACGCCATCTCACTTTTAGACCAAAATCAAAAATTATCTAACTAAAATATATATTATATTAATTTTAAGTTTTGACAGTGTGTATTTATAAAAATTAAAAATGTTATTATTTGTAAAGTTGACAATCTAGTGTATACTAGAAATTAAGATTTGATTTTGAATATACATATGTACATATGTATAAGACTAAAATATAACTATCTATAAATTATGATAAATATTACTATATCTGAAAATTAATTTAAATTAGATAAAATCTGCTGCCCTTAACTGGTAAATGCGATTTTATGTATCAGAAAAATACATATATTTTTTTCGTATTGTATATATACGAGAAAAAAAGTTGATAGTATACGATATGTTGCCACCAACAATAAAATGGTCAATATAATCAACTAGCCCCGGTTTTACCCGGTGTACTGCTGGTTCGCCTGTGTTATTCCAGGGTCTAAGATAAATAGATAGATAGATAACTCTTTATTGCAACAAAGAAAAAAATTAACACTAAATAAGTACATTTCAGTTAAGCAATGTTACCATTGGCGGTCTTATCGCTAATAGCGATCTCTTCCAGACAACCAAGCAGGAAAGTAAAAATACAAGTTTTTTAGTAGATAAGCAAGTACTTAATATTAAATATACTAAAAAATAAATCTACAATACATAATTAATAATAAATACACATAAACATACATATTTAGATATTATAGTGAAAGGAAGTGAGCTTTGATTCTATGTTATCTCTATGACAAATTTCAGTTTAATCGGTCCGCCCGTTTAGGCGTGAAGTAGTAACAAACATACACACTCACAAACTTTCGTATTAATAATATCTATTAGTGTGATAATCATACCATTGTTTCTACTTTTTTAATAAATAACTATTCAATTATCATATACTAACTTATGCTCGCGGCTTTGCCCGCATGGCAAAATCTTTTCTAAGCGGAGGTCTACGTCATAAAACCTATGTTACAAATTTCAACCCAATCCGATCAGTGGTTTGGGCTGTGCGTTGATAGATCAGTCAGTCAATCAGTCACTCTTTCCTTTTATATATTTAGATAAATAAAATGAAATGTCTCTAATTACATGAAATGATAGAAGTGACCGCGGAATGGGAAGTGGCCATAAATCTGATCTGATAGCTGATTCTGCGCACGTATCGCGCGGACGTGGATCACTGTAGCCGGTGATTCTATTACTGATATTGTTTCAAGATGAAAGCGGTAGCGGGAGCATAATTTATCCCACTTCTGATTTTGGTGCACCTTACCGAACGAATTTTAAACACTCAAAAACACATACATACATAATATAATCACGCCTGGTTCCCGTTGGGGTAGGCAGAGACTATTTCCCTCGATTTGGTACGATCCTGACACACCTCTTTCGCTTCCTCGACTTTCATCACATTCTTCATGCACGCTCGCCGGTTTTTGGTACTCTTGACCTAGCCTTTCCTTAGAACGACATTTATTTGGACAAGGAAAGTACGCCTAGGGTATCAATTGCGGCTTGACCATTCATATTTGCCTCATCACCTTTTGTCAATCGACTTTGATCCATTCTCTCTACATGTCCGAACCATCTAAACACAAACGCTTAATATGTACTTATGTCTCCTTATTAAATTAATTAAATAAATTATGATTAAAAATATGTACTTATGTTTCCTTATATATATATCTTTACAAGTTTATGCTCGCTGCTTTGCCCGCGTGGCAAAATCCTTTCTTAGCGGAGGTCTACGTTATAAAACCTATGTGTATTTCAAATTTCAACCGAATCCGTTCAGTAGTTTGGGCTGTGCGTTGATAGATCAGTCAGTCAATCAGTCATTCTTTCCTTTTATATATTTAGATAATCACCGTCGCTCTATTTTATGTATTTCCTTTCCCTGCTTGGTTGTCTGTAGAAGATCGCTATCAGCGATAAAACCGCCATTGTCACACTTCTTTCTGTGTAATCTTAGTTCTAAGCTTATTTTATTGTATTTGTCTGTGCAATAAAGAGTTTTTTATTCTATTATTAAGACAAAAGTTTACAAGCAACCGAATGAGTTTGAAATCTTGTATTTTTCGACTATGATTTAGTAATTTATTCATTGCATATTAACCTATTTTTAGGGTTCTGTACCTCAAAAGGAAAAAACGGAACCCTTATAGGATCACTTTGTTGTTCGTCCGTCCGTCCGTCCGTCCGTCTGTCTGTCTGTCTGTCTGTCAAGACCCTTTTTCTCAGGAACGCGTGGAGGTAACAAGCTGAAATTTATAGGAAATACTAAGGTCCATTGCTTCTTAGAGCTGTGAAAATTTCAAACTTCTAGGCCAACGCAATCAAAAGATATAGTCGAATATGTCGCAAATTTCAGCAAATTTTCGACATTACCAAATAAATCAAAACCTACGGGGCACTTTCCGTGAACTCAGAATCATGAAATTTGGCACGAAGCAACTCCTTAGATCACAGATAAAGGAAAAATTGCGAAAACTATACATTTTTATTTGCATCATATGAAAAAAATATTTTGAATAATTTTATACCTACTACCCCTTTTCTCATGAACGCGTTAACGTATTAAATTGAAATTCATACCAAATACTCAAATCTATAATACCTTTAAACTGTAATAAAATCAAATCAAACCTCTATGTCAACGCATTCAAAAGAAACAGCTATTTTAGTGGCAATTTTAAACTCGCAACTACTCTCAAAAAATCAAAACCTACAGGGTACTTCCCGTGAAGTTAGAATCTTGAAATTTGGCACAAAGCAACTCCTTAGAGCACAGATAAAGGAAAAATTGCGAAAACTGTAAATTTTTTGTTACATCATATATAAAAAATTATTTTTAATAATTTCATACTTACTACCTTATTTCTCATGAACGCGTGCAGGTATTAAACTGAAATTCATATCAAATACTAAGGTCTATAATACCTTTAAATTGTAATAAAATCAAACCTCTGTCTCAACGCATTCAAAAGAAACAGCAATTTTAGCCGCATTTTTATACTCGTGACTACTCTCAAGGGAATTAAAACCTACAGGATACTTGCCGTTAACTCAGAATCTTGAAATTTAATACGCAGCAACGTCTTAAATCAAAGGCACAGGAAATATTGCGAAAACTGTAAATTTTTTGTTACATCATATAAAAAAATATTTTTAATAATTTTATATTTACTACCCCTTTCCTCAAGAACGCGCACAGGTATTAAATTGAATTTCTTATCAAATACTCAGCTTTATAATAACTTTAAGCTGTAAAAAAATCAAACATCTATGTCAACGCAATCAAAAGAAACAGCAATTTTAGCCGCATATTTTCAAACTCGCAAGTACTCACAAGGGATTCAAAACCTACAGTATATAATATTATACCCACTTTTCCTTAGGGTTCCGTAGAAACCCGTAGGTTTGTACGGAACCCTCGGTGCTCGAGTCTTACTCGTACTTGACCGGTTTTTGTTGTTTTTTTTTTTTCAGGTAAGTTTCCCGCCCAAATACATTTTTTCCAAGTAGCGCCTTTGATGTTGGTGAGAATATTATACTATTATGGAAATAGTTAATTTTAGAATTATGTCATAATAAAAGTGCATTTTGATTTTGATTTTCTGTACATTGACGTGTTATTAACCACAGATAAGTTTTCTTTACTGTTTTATTAGCAGTGGTGTTGTAAAAAAAAATAATCATAAAATGACTAAAAACAACAAAAACGGCACAACTCACGTCTAATATTGTTCCCAACCACGGTTTCGGACAATTACGATGTCCTTCATTAAATGTACAATCGCTTCTCGCCCATGACTTACCCGCGCAATCTCGCTTCAACTCTCAAGTCTCAAGTACTGCGCGTGGGCACCTTTTACAGACAGTTGACATTCTGACGACCATTACAATGGGCTCCTGTGTAAATGTACGTAACAGCGAGTGTGAACGGCCCATGTTGGGTTTAAATCATTATGTCTTTTAGCACCGGTTCAGTATTTTGTGTGTGGCGTTCCATTAACGAAACGTTACTAGTTCATAAGGTGACAACACTTATAACATAGATGATTTTTTTTATTATATTCTTTCAACTTTTGATTATAAGAATACTTAAACTTTTCTTAAAACTCCAAACTGAATACGATAATTTTGCCAGAAACGGGAATGCCTGTCGATTTTGAAAAACTATTACACAATTACAAAATTTTATATTGACCTTTGAAGTATTCCTGACAAATCTGTGATATATATATATTTTTTTTTTTTTTAATAAACTATATCATACTGCCGCTCTGGCTTATGCGGCACCATTATATCCCCACATTAAAATAATCTCCATAATATTACTTATTATTTTCAACTTAACTATGTACATGCTTAAATTAATTATTACTAATGTACCTGATATCTATTATATTGTAACGTAAGATTATTTTTTTTCCGACTTCTATCTTTTAATTGTTCTTATTATTATTATTTTTTTCCTCTTTTCTTTTTATCATTTTTTTTCCCCTTATAATGTTTCCCTTATAATTCCCTTATAATGTTTTTATCTGTGATATATTAGCTCACTTTCAAACTAAAATAACGTTCAAAACAAGTAAAATTTAAAAATAAACTTTTAAAGCCAAGCTTTTATTAATATTACCATCTAGCACCAAAGTACTCGTCAAGACGAATCAAATGAGGAGAAAGTCTATGGGGTTCCGTCGTTTAATTACAAAGTTCCTATGCTCCACCTTCCAGCTCCATCATCAGATCAGCTCCATGTCATTATAATATTGCATTGTCATTAGATTTATACGTGCAAATTTCAGCTCAATCGGAAATCGGGAAGTGGATCAAATTAAACTTCCAAGATTTGATTACAGACAGACAGACAACAGACAGGTAAAAGTAAATAAAAGCTTGTAATGAAGCGTCAAGTCTATAAAGTGTATGTCCTTAGCAAACTATGTAAGTCAGTAAGAAGTCTTGTGCCAAGCTTCACCCCTAATCAGTAACACTTCAGCTAAATTGGTTTGTCTTACACACTTCACACCTTTTTTGACCTTTTTTGACGCGTGAGAACTTTACTTTTTAAGGACTTTTTGGTGTTCATTGAGAAAAAGATAACAATGGAGAATTTTTTATTCACTATGCGTTAAGTTTTTTATTTCGGCTGATGTTAAGCGATGATGAAATTGAAAATCTGTTTCGAAATAAAGATGAGATTTTTTTTCGGGTTTTATATATATTTTTCATTTTCTACATATTAAATTATATGAGTTTAATGGTTAAGAGTTATGCAGTTAATGCGTTTTTTAATGTTTTTTTTTTATTCACAATAGAAGTATACTGACCACGATCTCGAGTGATGTTAAGCGACTACGCGGCCGTAGATGGTATCAGTTAATCCTAGAAGGCGGGATAAATAGTTATTCAACCGCCTGAACAGTGATGTGCAAACATTGCTGTGCTTCGGAAGGAGGGCACTGTAGTTAGTGAAATTACTGGGCTGAAGAGTCTCAACATCTTATGACACTCAAGTAAGAAAAGTTGGCGCAGTGCACTCAGAATTTTACCTTTATAAAAAGAATTTTACACCCAGGAGGGTAGCACTGTACTAATTATGGGCAGCGTTATCTCTTACTTCGTTGTATAAAAAAAACTAGAGAATATCTCCTGAAGATACATCAGAGTAACCTATACCTAAGTTTGCTACATATATTCTTCGGGACCAATTGAAACAAATCGCTAGAGACAGTGGTCCCCTGTAATTGATGATATCCTTCGATTTAGAACTGAACGCCGGAGGATGTCACTGCTCAGCCTATATTTGCAAGGGTATTATAACAACCTATAAAATATAGATAGGTATACAGAGTGGGCTCTTCTTCTTCTTTCTAGAAAAATAAGTAAATAGGCGAGCAAGAAGCTCTCCCGCTGGTAAGAAATAACGCTGCCCATAATCAGCACAGAGCTCCCCAGAATTTCATTATGATGGTTAATTCTGAGCGCACAGCTCCAACGCTTCTTACTGAAGACTCAAGAGAGGTATATGACATACCTAATGTTAAGACTCTTCAGCCCAGTATTATTAAGATTTCTAAGAATCAAGCTTGATCAAGCTTGCAATAAAGAGTTATTGTATATTATTGGGGTTTATACTCCAACAGAACAATTTACCCTACTTACACTGTCAGAGTCAAAGCACTATCACAATTATAGTTTGTGTGGCCAACCTATATGTTGCAATTTTAAGGTTGCCGAGATTACTGACCTGCATCATGACCTTACGACTAACTCTTACATTATATTTTATAAGAAACAGCCGGGACCCATTTGTATATAGTTCGCAGCACTCCCGTAACCCCGACGGGAGAGTACGCGTAAATGCTTTTTTTTATCTAAGTTACCAAAAAATCCTCTGTAATGAAAATATACATCACAGATCCAAGAATCAAGCTAAACAATCAAATCCGATGTTTATCCGAACACCCGTCAAGCCATGGTTTACGCTCGCCCCGCCCGCTTCCTTATTGTCCTACATTCTACACGAATAGTCACTATTTGACAGCTCATTGTTGCACTAATTGAGAAAGGATTTGTTGCTAATTGAGAAAGGATTTGTTACAAATCAGAGATTGTGAAATAGATCAATTGATGCGAAGACCACTCGTTTTGCTTCAACTTTTTAATGAGAACGTCGCTTTTGAATCATATTGCAGTGATCCATGTTTCCCGAGCTACATGCAGGTATATGACTATATGCAGGGTTATTGGTAATTTCAGTATTTATTCAGTTTTATAGGTATCTATCGGTTTTATAGGTATTACTTTTTTAGGGCTTAGATTAATCTGGACTACTCGTAACAACTTATGTTCGAACTTTTTGAACAGTGCAGTGGTGGCAAAGTTCACAGTTGTTATTCACAGTTTGATTTACATAACCTATTACTTTTTAGTAATTGTTCTATGTCCATGAACACTTCTTATTTTCGCCGGTTTATAGTCATTCCTACCAGCGTAAATAAGCAATAAAATGTCTTTAAAAAACTATAATATTATGGCCTATTCCAAGTAGATACTATACTAATTTACGGCGGTAATTCACTTCCAAAACTGTGGTACTATAATAATATTTCAGTAATCTTAAACTAAATTTACTTACTCCAGTTCCCAGCAGTAAAAAGGCACCTTGACATCGAATCCACCATAAAAATGTCCCAAGATCTTAATATCATTAAGGCCCGTACACACTTGTTATCAGACATCATAAAATAATAAATTACTAAGGGCAGTAACCCAATAGGCTTGAGTTTTGACGCCCCGTGTGCAGCCTTTGACGACGAAAATCAACATTAAGGTGGGTAGTGTAAAGGGTCTATAAATGTCGGGCTATGAAATTCACGGAAGTAGATAATCTGACTCAAGTTTAATTTAGATAAATATTAATTTAGAAATTTGAAGTGCATTTCTTAAAATTTTAGATGCTTTTTGTATTTTTATAATCTAATAAAAGATTAGATTTGCTGTTGACCAATAGGTACCTTTTATAAAAAATCTGAAATTGTGGTTTTTAGTACAAAAATTATTGCGTTGTAAATATAATGACGTATTAAAATTACATGAATGTGTGACCAATCAGAACCAAATTTAATGATTTTTGATGATAACCAATTAGATTATTATTTTGATGTGACAAATTATTACCTAAATCTTATTATGTTGTCAACAGAGTAAATTAGAAAACATATAGAGATACTAAAATGTTACATAATATGTGTTATTCTGTGATATTTTAAGCTTGAGGATGTAACAAAAACATTCACTCTTACACGCACGAGTTTATATTATGAGATGTTGTTCGAAACAGGAATATAGTTTTTGTTTTATAAATTTATGTATGAAATAAATTAAACAAATGAGTCATTAGTCTGTAACCTAGTTAAAGTGATTAAATACTAACTATTGCCTAAGATGTAGGGCATGTAAACATTTCAGTTAACGCTAAGTTCTTGGAAAAATAATATTTACTTTTAAATATATCAGCGTATTTAAATACAGTTAAAAATTAAATTTATTAAATGTAAATTTTAGGAGATATGGTTTAGCAATATTTATTATTAACCTAATTCTGGGGGAAAAAATATTATAATTCCATATCTAAAATATTCAAAAATATATGTTTTTTTTTTATTTAATACAACACTGATTTATTTTATTTATTAAGACATTAAAATAATTAGTATCTTTGAGATGCTTAATTTGTTTAATACAACACAAGAACAAGACAAAATCAACACCTAATATTACCAGAGTAAAATGTACTACATTGACATTTAAGGACACTATGTACAGTAGACAAAATAAATAATAAATAATTGGGGTTTATACTCCAACAGAACAAGTTTTCCTACTTACACTGCCAGAGTCAAATCACAATTTAGAGGTTGTGTGGCGAACCTATATGTTCCAGTTTCAGGTCGCCGAGATTACTACAGGGCCTGCAACATGACCTAACGACTGCCTCCTACATATCTTATAGGAAACAGCCGGGACCCACAGTTTCACGTGCCTTGCGAAACACGGTAGCGTCCAGGCGAAAATCTTTGCCACACTGAGATTTGAACCCAAGAACTCCGGCTTACAAGCCGGACGTACGACCACTGGGCCACAAAATGTACTTTTATTGTCCTAATAGACAATACAAGTACATTTTGCCAAAATTTATGATTTATTGTTTATGTATTTCCAAATATCATACAAGTAGGTATATATTTAATTCAACCATATAGCATCGACAAAATAATAGGTACTAAACTGTCCCCTTTTGACATAACTGTCATTTTCAGCTTATAACATTACCCGCTAATCTCATGGCCCACAGCGCAATAAAAGGCGTAACACAATCGCGCCACGGTTCTATGAAGCGTTGTATCTCTACATTAATGTTATGTCAACGATGCTGTCCGTCTGTACAAACATGCACCACTGACATACTGACTTATATTTCACTATTATACGCTTTTTGTGGTAATGTTTATTTTTTCTGGATAATAAGTAAAAAAGTAAAAGTGAAAAAGCGTATTTCAATATTACTTTCAAAAACTTTTAATTTTAATTCACCAAACTAAATAAGTGTATTATAAAATCTATCTCGTATATGCTCGGTCGAAAGCAAGTAGCAAAATTCTTTATTAGCGAACATCTACGAAATAAAACCTATCTGTATTCCAAATTCAGAGACAATCCGTTCAGCGGTTTGAGCTGTCCGTTAATAGATCAGTCAGTCAACCAAATTGCGGCACATCGCTCTCTTTGTTCTCTAAGCGACATAAAAAATAAGAAAGTATTACAAAAAATGTTCTAGGATACCAACAATAATCTAGTGCACCCAGATTTTTATCTAGATTGATCGCAACTAAAAATACTCCGTACTAACTTAACAAATGACGAAATTACCTTTAAAATTATTTCGCTTGCTTTACCAGATCCTTGCATATCCAGTGGGTTTCAATTTACTGACCGTATTTTATTTTAACTGTAATATAAGTTGGCGCCTTCATTCAAGAGGAATTCAAAAGGACCTTAAAATGTAGCTGATAGGTGGGAGCAAATGAGAACAGAATTGTGAAATTTTGTTTGGTGAGACTAGTGAAAATTGCGCGTTCGCTTGTGACGATTTTAATTTTAGCAAAATAGCTACAATCACATTATTTTTACTGGAGGTAGACTTCCTTTGCATGAGGTCGACTAGATGGGTACACCATCAGTGTTAGTTATTCAACTGCCTGAGCCGTAATGTGCAAACATTACAATGCTTCGGTAGGAGGGCACCGTAGCTAGTGAAATTACTGAACTGAAGCGTCTTAACGTCTTACGATTTGAGTAAAAAGTTACGCTTAGAAATTTACATCATAGTAAAATCCTGGTTGGCACTGTACTGATTATGGGCAGCGTTATCTCTTTACATCAAGAGAGCGTCTTGCTCGGCTTTTTACTTCTTTGCATATAAAAAAAGTAATAGATAATAAACAAAATTTGTCACAGTTCAGTATTTAGCAAGAGAATTATAATAAGAGTATTATACAAATCACACTAATATTACTCGTATAATTGCGAAAGTTGGTGAGTGTTGTTTCGCCTGAACGGGAGGACCGATTGAGCTGAAGTTTGGTATAGAGAGCTTAGACCCTGGAATAACATACAGGCTACTGCAAAGCGGTTAAAACTGCTGGGCGCTAGTTTAGAATAAAAATTAGATCGTGATTAAAAGCGTCTTCTTGTATTCTGTATAGACAATTTCCAAAGTAGGTTTAGATTTGCGCCAAACGTCCATTGTTATCTTCCGGCAGAGGCAGTCGTATCGTTTAGCTGCACACTCTACCATTACTGTCAACATTGTACAAAAGAGTCCAGTATTTCGTAGCGGGCCCTGTGTGGTCCGGAACGGCACAAACTAATGTCAAATTGTGTTTAACTTAACTGCACTGCGGTGGGACGGAATTTAGGTGGATTTAAAATTTGATTTTAATTTTTAATCATAGACACAAATGTTCTGGCACCTGTCCCTATGTAGATCTTTAAAACTACGCAACAGATTTTGATGCGGTTTTCTTTAATAGATAGAGTAATTCAAAAGGAAGGTAATATGTAGCGTCCGTGGCCCAGTGGTCATACGACCGGTTCTAATCTCAGTGTGGCAAAGATTTTCGCCTGGACGCTACCGTGTTTCGGAAGGCACGTAAAACTGTGGGTCCCGGCTGTTTCCTATAAGATATGTAGGAGGCAGTCGTTAGGTCATGTTGCAGGCCCTGTAGTAATCTCGGCGACCTGAAACTGCAACATATAGGTTAGCCACACAACCTATAAATTGTGATTTGACTCTGACAGTGTAAGTAGGGTAACCTGTTCTGTTGAAGTATAAACCCCAATTATGAACAATACATGCATGTTATAGTAGAGAAACACTGTCAATTTTTGGTTAGGCGCTACGATGTGCGCGCGGGTCCACTTGTGAATAATTACGAAAAAAAACGTAACATCTTTAACGTCTCAATCGAAACAAAGATAATAAATAAAACCGTGCGATATGAGATTAAGACGTGGGCGTTAATGAACGATGATAAATGACTCCCGCCTCAAACGTATCGGATGCGAGATCTCAATCGATATCTCTGATGCAATCTTTTCTTAAGTCGTGATGTTGTAAGCTACTTTGCGATATACAGGGTGTTAAATGAAGATTAAAATATTCAAGGAAAGGAATACAATCGTGAAAGGCCGGCAACTGGCAACCTATTGGCAAATGTGCCCATCAGTGTCCTTAGAAATACTTATAATGTACAAGCTAAACTAAGACCTTATGTAAGTAATTCTAAGGAGGTAAATAAAGTATTGGGTATTAAAAATGTTAATATACCCCTGTATGATCGGGGGTTATGCTCCGGGTTTCTCTACTCGATCGAATCCGAAATACGGAGATCCATAGACGAATAAAGTCACTGACTCAGCCGCTATTAGCAAGCTGAAGTGGCAATGGGTAGGCCACATAGCACGCAGAGTGGATGGCCGATGGGGTCAAAAAGTGCTCGAGTGGAGACAAGGGACTAGCAAACGCAGCGTAGAACGACCACTTACAAGGACCAAAGACCTTATAAAGGTTGCTGAAGACGCTGAATGCAGGTCGCTTCCAACCGGTATATATGGAAGTCCAAAGGGGAGGCCTATGTTCATCAGTGGACAACCGATGACTGAAATGTTGATGATGAATACCCCTCTTACTTTAAGGAAACTCTGCATGTTATAAATTTTAGGAATCTTTTTGTTACATACGAAGTTATACGTCCGCTGCGAGAGTCAGAAGGGAAGTAAAGATGGCCAGTGGTATAGAAGTCTCGTTCCAAATAGAGATATATTAGAGATTCATCATAAGAAATAAAAAAATCGGAAGAATTGAGTTCCTCTTTTGTTTAATAGAGCTATACGTACTTACACACACACATAGCTCATGTGTGTGTAAGTACGAACACTATTGAACTTTAAACGATTTTAAAATTCACATTAAGAATAATTACACTCCCGTTACACTAACCTATGTAATTAGTGAATTGTAATTAGAACCGTTGTAATGCCCCTTAATTACAAAATGTAGGAGTAATATGTTAGAAATTACAAGTGGACCGACGTTTTGCAATGAAGAAAAGATTATTTTTACGGTAATAGGTTTAATCTTATTGAAGCTATATTTGTATGTGGGAGATTTCCGCTGACCGCACTGGTGGGATTAATGCTTGATTAATTTTGTAGTGGTGGTCTATTGCAGAGACCGCATGGAGAAGTACCACACCTTTGTCGACCGTTCATCCGCCAAGCATTAATGTACAGGCAATGTCATCAACGAAATTACTGGCATGACGATGGCGCTGTGTCTTATATGGGCAATGGGCATGCAATGATGCTTACATCTGATTTTTTAGACTAGTCTACTCATAGTCATAGTTATAGCATGAAAAAATGATAACGAGAATTTAGTCAAAACTTTCCACCAGGCAGTGATTTATCCCGCCTTCTAGGTTTATTATACTACCATCTACGGTCGTATCTTTGCTTAACATCATGCGAGATCGTTGTGAAAAGCTAACCTATAATGAATAAAAAAAAAATCTAACACAGCAAACATCTAAAATAGAGTCCCCAAATCGACCACTTGCCGCGAATAGCAGGTAAGTCTCAAATGTCAATATTTGTGAATTAACACGCAGCGACTTCAAACAGATAGGGATGTCACCTATCGATTAAAATGAAAATTTTATAGTGTATTCCTATTTTGAAGTTATCGTTTCCAATGATTTATAATAGTGATGAAAATTTACCTAAATGTTTTATGCCTTTTTTATTTTACAAAATCCTACTTAGGGCCTAAATTAATATGTTAGAAGAATTTTAGTAGGTGTACGGAGAAATCTTTTCATCCTTTATTTATAGATGACGACAGATCGTACAGAACTGAGAATACTTTAAAAATAAAAAAAATCTCAAAAAAATGTAACTTCACTTAAACTGTTATGGTCTATGTTATGATTGGCAATAAATGTTTTTTCTTTCATTCTTTCCTTCTTTCAAAAATTATCGAAAGCTTAAAACAGAAAAATATTTGCAAAAAGTATATTCTACGAATTTATATTTCAAAATGCGGCAAAGCGTCCGTCAAGAGATTCGTCCAAAGGTCTTAAAAGACAACAGTAAACAAAAAAAACTATAAACATAATCGATAGCTAGTTAAAGCACATCCCTAGTGCAAAGTTCATCGTCCCCATTGCATAAGCAAACCGCGTCAAAACTCGATCAAGGTGACACATCATATCGCAGCCACATGCAACCGCAATAAACAAACTAGTTTATACCCTACCACTCACGAAATAGGACTCAAAATAATAATATAAACTAAAGAATCTCAATATTTACCAACTTTTAATTATTTCCGCCCAAATCCTTCCCCAAATTAGTTTTTATCAAAGATTTTGGTTATAAATGGCGGATACCGCGTACATAAAACAAAAGTGAAACCCAAGGATAACAAATACCATAAATATCATCATCATCTCAGCCGTAGGACGTCCATTGCTGAACATAGGACCTCCCCTTTGAACTTCCATATGTACCGGTTGGAAGCGACCTGCATCCAGCGTCTTCCGGCGACCTTTGTAAGGTCATATCCGTATATACCGTAATATAATTTCTTACCAACGGGTAATAACGATTATAATCATAGAGGAAAGCTCTATAAGAAGAAACGGATAAGAAACTCTAGCAGAGCTTAGTATGAAAGTAATGTTGTGGAGCCTATTCGAATAAACTCATTCTTAGAGTAAATTTCACATTATTCCGATTTTAGGGAAAAATTGGGGCTGACTGTGACAAATCAGTTTCAGTTCATCATAAGATAAGAGCTGCAAATTGACCAAACGTCCTTCATATTATATAGGCAACATGAGGACCCACAGTTTAACTTGCCTTTCCTAACACGGTAGCGTCCGGTCCGGGTGAAAATTTTGCCATATACACTATGAACTACGACACTAAGAACGCTACAAAAACTTTAAGCTATTTAACTGCGGTGTCTCTTTTCTATATGCAATATCCTTTAGTTTTTGTAAGATATTTTCGTTTTATTACCTACGGCTTACCTGCGTTAGACGACTTTATCGATATGACACATTTATAAAGATTTTAAATAATTGAAATGTCATACTGTTATAAAATTAAATTTTTAATTTATGGCGCTTTTGCCTTTAGAGGCAGATCAGCGTGTTAGAAAACATCGTTATTCCTAAATTAAATTGTTATTGAAAATCGATAAATATTTGGAAATCCCTAATTGGTAGTTCGGACACTCTTAATTTGCACATCGTTTGCATATACGTTGAAACATTTTCTGTATCTGACAGGTGTAATTTAAAAATGGGCCAAGTCTACCTATATTTTTAAAGTGGAAGACAACCATCACTACATAGGCACGTATGACAAGTTAAGTACATATTTTTAAGAAGTAAAATTATTCTCGCAATATCGAATGTTTTTTGAAGGCTCTGATAGGTATATAAAATTTGTTGAGCTACTGGCCAATAAGGATCTAAGGTCTCGTTTATAGGTATACAAGATCTTTGGTACTCAAAGATCTATCTATTAATATCATATTTAATTTACTTGATTTCATAAAAACTAGTAGGTATCCATAATAAATGAAGCCACGTAAAGTTAATTTAACAAAAGGATACATAACTCATAGTTCATTAATATAACATAACCCCTGTTAAGGATTATACAAATATATTAGGATAATACGAGGGATCCTTTTATTAATTACTGCGATTTATTGTATAAACGGAGGACCGCGTTGAGTGGAGTGCCATGGGGGAGGCCTATATCCAGCAGTGGACGAACATATCTAGACTGATGATGATGTTTTTTTTTATGTCATTAAGTAGAAGACGATCAAGACGCTCTCCTGATGTTAAGAGATAACGCTGCCCATAATCAGTACAGTGCTACTTAGGATTTCACAATGATGTGAAATTCTAGGAGCACTTCACCAACGCTTCTTACTCAAGAGTCATAGTTAACTCTTTAGCCCAGTAATTCCACTAGCTACAGTGCCCTCCTACCGAAGCACAGCAATGTTTGCACGTCACTGCTCAGGGGATAGAATAACTGGCACTGTTGGGGCACCCACCTAGACGACCTCCTGCAAAGTTAGTCTACCCCCGGTGATGATTGTATATAATGTTGTAAAGGCAAGCTCCACGACTCACGATCCAAGAGTTGCAAGATGGTAAAACCTCCTTGCTCACGACTCACGACACGCTGTATCACAGTATCTCAAATTGTCAAATAAGGTGTTTTTTATTTTTTTTATTATTCACTTATAAAATCCTGCTGCTATTGCTTTTGCAGCACCCTTATAACAAAGTCAGTAACTTAATTACAAACAACAATTTCTAATTATTACTAATAACTAAACAAAACAAGGTCAAAAGCGAACATTTGCGGGAATGGCGAATTTTGATTTTTTTTTGTAGTCGAAAAATACTCGAGAAAATTACTTAAAAAGCAATTATTCTACTACAGATTCTGTCTCAGATCGTTTTTTATTGTTTATAGCTTTTTTATATCACCCATTAAATATTAGGTGATTAATAAATTTAATATCTCGTGATTAATTTTCAAATTAACCTAATGACATTTAAAACAGAGCTGAGTTTTATGATGTCATCAAAATGTAATAAAAATTAAATTAATATCTTATTAATTATTGCATTTTATTTATATTGCATTTGTTAATAGTGGGTAGATATAAATTTTACAAGCTTTTATTATTAGTTAATTTATGTCATCATCACCAGCCCACGTTCGTCCACTGCTGGACATAGGCCTCCCCCATGGCACGCCACTCAACTCGGTCCTCCGTCTTTATCCTCCAACCGTTCCCAGCGACCGGATATCATCGCCCCATCTCGCCCAAGGACGCCCTGCACTACGTTTACCGAGACGCGGTCTCCACTCTAGAACACGTCTACCCCATCGGTTATCGGTCCTGCGACAAATGTGACCAGCCCATTGCCACTTCAGCTTGCTAATCCTTTCAGCTATGTCGGTGACTTTGAAGAAGACTTCTTGATTTATTTCTTTTACTTTGAAGATCCATCGCAACCCAATAAATAAGTCAGTCAACATCTCCATTTATGTCGTAATAATCACCTGTAACATACATTAATCAGTTTTATTTTAACACTTGATATATTACATGTGTAGACGCACATTTGATGTCAATTATAAGGATGCGGTTGTTTAGGGACAATAAATTTATGTTGATAGTTGTCAACGGTTGATAAAATTACATTTAAATATGTTGTTAATGTGTATTCGTTGATGTCTTTGAAGTTAAATGTATGATTATTTTGGGAAGGCTTAAATTAGAGATGTAAAATTATATCGTCCTAAATGAAATGTATTTTTACTCTCCGTTTAAAAAACTTTAAAATATGAGTTAAATAGTTGATCATGCTAAATAGGCCTACGTTTGACCACATCCCACTTGATGGAAAGTGCAGATGCGGTCGACTACAAATCACGTAAGATTACATCAAAATTAAAAAGTAACTATTAGCATTACTTTTAAATATTAACACTTTATTTATCACACACCCATCTGCTATTGAATAACATTCAACACTTTGTAGAAAAATGTGCCGCTTAGGGTCGATACACACTAAGGTGAATCGGCATATTCGGCTTAGCTGTATTTGTCAGAAGTTTATCGGCTAGATGTAGCCCTGGGGCAGGGGGAGGGCATCGGCGGATTTTTTGTATATCAACACTGGTTGTATTTGCTACCCCACTCGTAGCGCCACGTGACGCGTCGTTTAGTAGCGGCCAGTTTAAGGAACTACGCGGGCCTCACGGAATATTCTCTTGAACAAAAAAATCACGACTTCATATTTTTTTTATAAAACTGTTTACCGTATTATTATATAATAAAGTATACATATAAAATATCTAAATTTATTAAATCGATTTTAATATCCCCAGAAATGTAAAATAATCCTCAAAATTATGATTATTTTTTGTTCTAGCGAGGGATCAAGTTATACTGGTCAGACAAATTGCCTCTCTTTCTAATAAAGCATTTTCTCCAAATAGCTATCCTTGTCTATTGACTCGTATTTAGCCAGTGTTGTGAATATTTTGACGATTGAATCGATGCATGATTATAATCGATTAGAGGACAAATGCATTATACCACATTTTCGACCAGGTCTAATTGCATGCTATCTTTAGGTACAACTAGCGCATAATATGTTCTGTAGGCCCATGTTGACGACTCATAGTTCAGTACGACTACTACGGAAATTCATTTATTCCTATCCAGTTTTACCCATTGAAAAGTACCTACTGTTACCTATTGTCAAGAGCCTAGAGAGACTTATAGAGCCTAAGCTACCTATTATACCAAATTTGATTGGTTCAGCTGTAAATATGTTAAAAATAGCTAATGTGTAATGTGTATGTTCATTAGAAATATTCCAAAATAACATTGCAAGAAATGAGTTTTAAGGGGTTTGCCCACTATACCGTACCATATGTTTGTTTGCATTTCTTTTTTCTCTCGTATTTTGCCCGTGTTCAAAACAGAATCTAATCACGAGAATGCAGTACCAATTTCATTTTTGCATGCCTATCAATATAATATGTTGCTTACATGTTCAAGCATCTTTACGTGTTAACCTTTTTCGTTGAACTGGCAACAGATGAACTTAGATGAGTTTTCTTTATTAATAATGAAAATAAGTTTATATTATAATTATCTTTTTATCGGTCATCATTCGTGGCTATAAACCCGTACACTCACTGCATTCTGGTCCCCACACGCAGTTGTTTGGCAACATCGCATGCCATGGATAGAGCTGTCAGTATCAGCAACATATTCTCAGCGATATTTATTGTTAACGCTCCGTGCAAGGCTCGCAACGATGTTCTCTTACTTTTTAATACATACAATACTGCCGTGGTATATATATATATAATATATAATGCGGTTATCTACCAAAACCTAATTTTAAGCTATGAGCAATAAATAAATGAAAATAAGGTTCATAATGGCATGGGCCAGATGTTTATCTTTGTAAATAAACGGCATAAACTCACTTGTATTTATTTCGGCTTTGTGCCGACCGGTTCGATCCTGTACGAGGATCTTCTTTGAGGAGTAGCTGCAGTCGGCACGAAGCCGAAGTAAATACAAGTGAGTTTATGCCGTTTATTTACAAAGGTGAATACTCACGAATCGTTTAGTGTAAAAAGGGCCTGATGTTATTTTTCGGTTTGGCATGTTCCTAAGACAATTATTATTATTGTATGATACGGTATAATGGACAGTCGCCTTGAAGTCCATGTCATTTATAAGTTGACAACTAGAGCAGATGATTTTTATAGTGGGTTATTCTCATAAAATTTTATAGTGGCAGTATCGTCACAATTTATTTTTTAACCCCCCACGGAAAAATACGGGGTGTTATAAGTATGACGTGTCTGTCTGTCTCAGTATTACGGATTTTATTTTTTTATTTTTTGAGTTTGTTTTTTTTTAGGTAGAAATAGTCTAGAGTGTTCTTAGCCGCCATGAAATAGTGCTTACATTTTTTTCCACAACTCCCTCAACATGGGAATTAAACGAAAAAGTTTGATTAGTAGAAAACTACAAACTGTAATAAACAGATTTTAATAAACTAACATCTGAAAAACTAAAAGATGGTTGCAACCACAAAATTACATATTTTGAATGCGTTGGGGGTTTTTTTTTTAATTTTTAATTTAATTCACTTGTGTTGTAAAAATTGGGTAATTCCCGTGTTCCCCACTATTCGTCCCACTAGTGGGGCAGGTGGAACTGTCAAATATTTTTTGCTTCTCACGCGCCCCACTGATTGCGTTTTAGTGTGGCGGGTGATAATATTAAAAAAAAGTACACTTCACGCGCCCCATCAGGGCGCTGTAACTCATGCAAAAATATAATTTATTGGGCACGACTAAATGATGAATGGTGTTATTAATGCAAATATTTTGCGAAGAACTAGGAGATCAGAAATTATAAGGAACTATGTACTATTTAGTAGACAAACAACACATAAGAAAATCATCCCATCTGATAATATATTATTAAAATCTCGTATTGCGGTGATTTTAGTCGCACTTTCCTGATTAATTCGAACTTTTATGTACCTTTGTGTAATTTATATGAATGGGATAACATGTGTTTTTTTCATTAATAGACGCAGGTACAGGCAAAGCAGTACAAGTCAACGAATACTCGTATGTAAGACTTCATTTCAATTATGATCTCCTGGTACCTTTTTCTTGTTATCTACCTTGCAAATATGTGAAAGTGATGGAAGAAATAAAGGGTCTTGAGGAAATCTTCATTTCAAATGACAGCTATCAAAATTAAAATATCAATATCTCGGAAAGTTCTCGTAGTCTTAGGCTGATGGTGTCTCGGAAGAACCCGCCCCACCAAAACGCGATCAATGGGGTGCGTGAGACACAAAAATTATTTGACAGTTTCACCTGCCCCACCAGTGGGGCGGATAGTGGGGCACGCGAGAACTACCCTAAAAATTTGATTTCAACGAAATTTTAACATAAATAAAAAGTACACGGATATTTTAGGATGTATCAAAAAAATATGACACGTGAAGTTGCGTAAAGTTACCGTCATTTTTCCTGACAAAAGATCATCTCGTATTTTGGTATATAAAACCTATGGCGAATGCGAGTCAGACTTGCGCACAAAAAGCTACGTATCATTCATTATCTATACAACAGGGAGACACTTTTATAATATTATGTCTATTATTTATAATATTTACAATATTATCATATAACCTCTTGTTTAGTCGCATCACGCGGCGCTGCGAGTAGGTTAGTGAAAACCTACAGTATTGATATACAACTATAAAATTTGCTTAAATATAAAAATGCTCCGATGCCATTCCCCTGTTTTTTTTCAATCGAGATACCTACAAATTTAATATTTTCTTTTTTATGAGCGGATGAGAATATACCATCCACATCATGAAAACGTCATTTTTTGTTAAAGATTATAAGTTTGTTATAGATAAAATAAGTTCCGAACAAGAAATGAAAACTCTTTTTAAAAGTTATTCACCAAAAACTAAAATATAAAAACCTGACCTCTTTTTAACCCCGAAGCAAAAACGACGGGGTGTTATAAGTTTGACGTGTCTGTCTGTCTGTCTGTGGCATCGTTGCTCATGTACTTTGTCTTACTTCTGGGTCCCGTACAGATGAACGGATTTTGATCTTGTTTTTTTGTTTGAAAGTAGAGTCGAAAGGTAGTCGAGAGTTTTCTTAGCCGTGTTTGGTGGAAATCGATCTAAAATGGCCGCCGCTACAATTTGGCGGATTATTTTTTTTCTTCACAACCTCGTCAAATGTAAGGGTATGAAATGAAAGGACTTGACTAGTAAAATATATGCATTACATTTAATACATTTAAAATCCAAGATGGCCGCCGCTGAAAATAGCTGATTAATTATTTTCTCCATAATCCCGTCAATGTGGGCATCAAATGAAAGTTGAAAGGGCTTGACTAGTAGTAGTATGTAGTATATATTATTATGATAAATTTAAAATCAAAGATGGCCACCTTCCACAAAATAGGTAATTTTGAAAACGTTGCGTAGGGGGCAATTTTTTAAAAATTTAATTCACAAGCTTTTTTTACATTCGCCTGTCCTGTTGTCTATAATCAAATCTTGCAAGTCAAATTTTATCTACTTCCCATGTGTATA
This sequence comes from Hemithea aestivaria, assembly GCA_947507615.1. NCBI lineage: Eukaryota > Metazoa > Arthropoda > Insecta > Lepidoptera > Geometridae > Hemithea > Hemithea aestivaria. Next base: position 13,074,923 of record OX382341.1, on the reverse strand, counting down.
AATCGGATGTCTTTAAGAATCTAAATTTATATATGGAAAGAGTGACTGACTTATTGACTGACTGATCTATCAACGCACAGCCTAAACCGATGTACGGATTTGGTTTAAATTTGGAATATTAATAGGGTTAATGACGTAGACCTCCACTAAGAAAGGATTTTGCCATGCGGGCAAAGCCGCGAGCACAAGCTAGTATTTTATATTTGACTTGTTTAGAACTAAAACGCTATAAGATAAAATCGGAACTAACAATGTCTTTGGAAAGCAAAAGTCTTCCTTTATGATTTCCGACATTAACACCATTTAAAACAAAAGATCAGATTTGCAACCGTGCGTATGTTCTGCCTCTTAGTCAAAAATATTATATTATCGCTTTGTAATCGATTACTTGGCATAATCGAGTTTTAAATTGAAACTTTTTCGTTGCCCATCACTAAAACCAGCGTAGCCAATAGGAAAAGTGGGCGGAGTCGTCAAATTGTGAAAAAAATTATTTCAAGGAAAACTTTGTCTATTGCCCCTCTATTGGATATGTCCTCGATGCCCTGGGGTTAGACAAACGCCAGTAACATGTGGCTAACGCAAAAAAAAAATACTGCCATGTCAGTCGTTATCGTCTATAGTCTGTTCATTTTTACACAGTCATTGTCATTCCTATGTAATTTTTTTTTTGCGTTATCTAGCGATTGACGCTTGTCTATGACTGCTGATGTTGAAGAACCGTCGTCTATTTATAGACGTGTAAAAACCAGTGGTGTCTCACCACATTCAATTCAAATTTAGTCATTGCAGTCGTTTTGTCAGTCAAGTAGTATTAAACTATTGTCCTAACTTAAATGGGATGTTAATTCCAGGACCGATTCATGCCGATTAGCTCTAGTGTGTTACTCCCCTTACGTTCAAAATTTTCAAGGGAATCGTACCGCCTCGTATCTTGTCATCACCAAATAAATACAACGTCTACGGACGGAGTGTGAGTTTGTTTTTATTACGGAAATATCGATTGAGGAGGTAACTGAACTGTGATTTTACGTAATCTTACGCATTTAGCTGAAGGTCAGTTCTTAGATTATGCTGGAAATATGTCGACCAACAATTTATATCTCAGGGCAAGAGGCGCAGTTCAGTGCCGCGCAGATTTTTGTGTCTTTGTCATATAAAAATATACAATACAAAACTAAATAATTTTATTTGACACAATACACTGAATCCATAGGCTCCCGAACTAGTAAAAACTGTGTTGCAGGAACCAGTGGCTACTACCATTAACGAATTTAGGTCTATAATGTCATTTAACATTATGAAATTAAACTTAAATTTAGAATCCTATAACAAAGGTTATTTTCGAGAGATATCTACTCAAAATAACAAATACATCAAATCATTATGCACTCAAGCTTAATATAAGTATCCATCCAGGACGATAAATGATGCTTCCTGATAAGATACAGCAAATCACTTCCTTGTAGATCTGAAGGTTTCTGGAAGCTACGGGTTTAGAGAGTGTACTATAAGTCAAGTGGCGTCACAATAGATCTGCAATGGTCGAAGCGGCCAAAACCCCCCGAACTAGATCAAATAAATAATAATCTAGCAAGTATCTTTAGGCAGAATTTTATTTCTCTTCTTCTTAATCGGTTCGTTCTTGGCAGAACGGTCGTGGTCGTCATGATGTGTCGTCTACGGTATGGGCAGCTGTTGCTCGCCTCACTATATATCGCCATTTCTCCCTATTACTTGTCAGCCGGGAACACTCATGCAGGGGGCCACCCACTGCGGTTTTTATTTGGTCGGTCCACCTCATAGGCGACCTACCCCTTGGTCATGTGCCCTCCACCTTTCCCTGCACCACTAGCCTTTCAATGGAGTCCTTCTCTCGCCAAAAAACAATTTATTTGAAATTTATTTATTTAGTTACAAATTAGAACGGCAATAAATTACCATTTACACTTATAAATGAAATAGCAAATCTAATACATGCAGAATATACTCGTATATCAAACACGACAACAAAGTTTTGTGTTTCCTGATTCACAGTAGTCGACAGGTTTGGATACAATAAACCAATCCAAATCATATTACCAAAGTAAAATATTACATATTAAGTGAGAATGACTTATAAAATCGATTTACCTACGTCAGAAAACAAATAAAAAATATTTATTGCATTTTTTGCTATTCTAACGTAAATTGTGTGATTCATGAATATCCAAACTGACTACATTTTGGCAAAAACTTTGGCGCCATAATAAATATTTTATACCTAGTTTCACTATCTTAACCACAAATACGTTTATAGATAAGATCGGCCATCAGACGGTCGGATTTTTATACCATAACCGCTGCGGCGTTGCCAGTTATAGAGACAATAGAATTAAAAATCGAAGTGTTAATAATGTCGCTGTCCGCTGTACTCTCTTTATCTTTCTTCTTAGTATGCATTACCTAAAAAACCGTAAAAAAGTGTGTCAGAAATATGAGCGAATGGACTATACTCAGTTGAGCCCTCAGTTGTATAGATACAGAAACGATGACGTGTCAAGCCCAGAAACCGGTGTAGAGACGGACTTGACCTCTACCTCGAGTACTGGTCCTTATCCGCTACTCTGAGAAATAATAGAATGGAGGAATGGGGTGGCCTTAGCCCTGTGGGACGATATAAGCTAAATAATTGTAATAATGTATCAATTCTGTGAACGACCCATTCGGGTTCACAAAATTGATGCGGTAAATTGTTAACGCAAATCGACAAAACGCGACGGGCAAATACCTCTGCAGCGCGCACAAAGCACATTTTCACCACGACAAGCCTCTGGCACATTAGTAAACTTGTCCTGGCCGTTATTTTTCTTTATTTATGTCGTGGTTTAATATCATTCACCCTAATCACTACAACTGACCGACAAGGCATCTCAAACTATGTCTGATCTATCAATAAATTTTCCACTCCTTTTTATGACCACTTATCACTTTCCTTCACACAACACTAAAACAGTGCTGGGAAAAAGCCGATAAAATGTAGACTGAGCCTGTATTCTATATCCACTATCCTTTATTTCGGCTGTCGTAAAATTTTAATAACTTCTAAAGCGGGCCATTCATGTTGCGGCTTGGCACTTCACAGGACTGTTTGCTATAAAAATAAGCGTTGAAAATAAAACGGTTATTTTGATGCTCAAGATTTAACTGTGAGAGCTTTGACTGGGCTGATGTGTCTTCAATAACAAAACAATAAAGGAAATGTTTCCCCAAAACAACATTCTAAATCCACCACCAGTTAAAACGTCAATTAAGTCACTTATGTCCTTACTACAAAAAAAAAGGGTTGATTGCCACTGTTCTTAAACTGAGGTTGTGTAACCGGGTTATGATAAAAAGCATCTTTTTACGCAACTGGCTTCATTATTTTGGTAGTGTTTTGAATCAAATTGACTTCTCATAAATTATATAAAAAAGGAAACCAGTTCCAGTCCAGTCCAGTTGTAAGGATACCAGTTGGGATTACGTCTTACGTTAAACGTCAAATTAAGTTGCACCATCCATACCCAGCCTTAGTCAATCGTTCGTCCCACAGGCGAATCCCGGCAAAATTTTAGATGGGTGGTACTAAAAAATTTATGTACGAGCCTTTGATTACCCCTCGGAACTCTGATAAACACGCTATAAACGTTATCAGACCCTTTCTGTCGGCGCCTTTTGTATGATGATATTGTTTTAATAGCGAATTAAACGCATTTTATGGACGTTAATGGCATGCATTATCGTGTGGCGAATGTGAATTTTGGTGGTCCTCACCGCGGAATAGATAGGAAGGAGAACCGACATGATAAGCTTCTGTAGCTGCGAATGCTTTTCATCAAATTTGCCATTTGCGATGACAACGGACCAAAATTGACAATAATAATTCATAGTCTGCACGCTCCACTTCGCCAGCTTTTGAAGTCACTCGCTTGTAGATTATATCGTTCATTCGGACTCTACCTACTTACGACGTCGGTTTTGTTACAAAAAATGATGTGATGGCCAATCTAATTGGAGTAAGTAATTTGTGGCCATCGTTTTATTATTGAAAAATTATATTATTATAATTATTATTTATTTTAATGTTGTGTCACAGAAAATTGGTATTAATTTAATGTGGAATTAATACGTATTTTATATGTAAAAATTTGGGAGTCAATGGTTTGGGGGCTTGCCGACAGCCAAGACGTCTGAGTTTCTGTGGTGCCTATAGCATGGTGGTTCGAGCCCATGCCATGGTGCGTCAGACAAACGTAAGATTCCACTTGAATACCACCAGCCTAATTTATCATCGAGTCGTCATTTTATATAGGTATACATGTATATTGTACCCAAAAGCGCTTACAGCAAGGGCAGTCAATTAAATCATCTGTTTCCTTCACCACTGGCCTTTTTCATCTATAAAAGATGATTTAAGCAGCGTCCATATTAAGAGTTCGACACTTACGAGCATGGCTCGTAAGGCCGATACGGGAATGGCAACGTCGACCGCAAATTGTACAGACGAATTGTGTCCCTGGTGAAGCTGGAGGAATAGCCGCGCGTTGGTGGTTTCCTTAACAAGGTCCAAAATAGCGACATCCATGTAGCCCTCATTGAGATTATTTATAAAAATTCTAGTTGCCCCAGTGGTTATAACCGCTGTACTGTAACCTGGTGTTATTCTAGGGTCTAAGCTATCTCTATACCAAATTTCAGCTCAATCGGTCCACCCGTTAGGGTGTGAAAGAGTAACAGAAATACATCCAAACATCCATACCTACATTCTTACAAACTTGCACGTTAATATTAGTAAGAAGTAAGATATAGTAGAATTTTATTTTGTCTAATTGTAAGCGATTTGGCTACCGTAAGCTGTAAATTTACTTTCGTGATTAATAAATAAATAAATCATAGCTAAAAACCATAAACCCAAACAGCTCACCAAAACTGATATAAAATTAATTGCGCCACATAAAAGTTATCGCACTACGGCCAAACAAAATTAAAATCAAAATATTTAATTACCAAACGGGCGTCTTTACAAAACGCCGGCAAAAAAAAACAAAATTGGGCCTCGCGTGTCACTTACTGAAATAAAATGCGGTCTTATCGACAAGGTTTAGGCTATAAACCACTCTTGTTCGGCGAACATATTTCAAAATATATATTCAAATTGAGAAGATTAGGGAGGACACGACTTTGTTATGTTATCAAATTAAATTTGTTAAAAATTAAAACCTTAGAGCAAATCCGTAGATATAACTTAACCTAATGCCACAATGCACGAAAACGGCTTGAGTGTATTATACCTGCTTGCCTTTAGAGATATATTAGAGAATAATATAAAAAATATCACATTTTTAATATTTTATTGATTATAATGGATATATAACTTGATCTAAGGTTACGAGAATAAGTAGTTTAAGAGAAGAAACACTACAACGAGTGTTAGATATTGGTATTGCAGACGTCTTTATAAGCGACGGTAGTACCTATATGTAATTCTTCCTATTTATTTATTAGATTACATATATGAAAAGTATTCCTCGCTTATATTACATGTTATAGACATGAAGAATAAATGTAAGTTTATTTATTCTTCATGTCAAAATTACTGAAACAATTGAGCTGAAATTTGCTATATATGTCGCTTAGTCATTGGAATAAACACTTAACCACTAAGTGCAGCTTAAATTTTGTTTTACTAAAATTAAAAAAAAAATATATTTATAATTTTTTTTTTTTGAAAATATTGTAGGCCCTAAACCTTTGCTTTGCAGAAGTAATTAATATATATCCAAATCTGAGTTTGGATTAATAAAGTTATGTCCACACTAAGACAACCTTAACCCATAAAAAGTGTGTTATCCAGAAACTTCTGTGCAAAGGTACCGCAGGACAAATCCTTACATGGCCTTAACAAGGCAAGGACAAAGTTTGAGGGAAGCGACTTGTTATAATAATATCATATTCTTAAATATATAAAAGGAAAGAGTGACTGACTGATCTATCAACTCACAGCCAAAACCACTGAATGGATTGGTTTGAAATTTGGAACACAGATAGGTTTTATTACGTGGACCTCCGCTAAGAAAGGATTTCGTTATGCGGGCAAACCGCGAGCATGAGCTAGTTTAAGAATATTTGGCGTAGAACATTTTGTATACGAATTTATTCAAAGAAGTTTGTATTTTTTTATAGGTACACATAAACTTGCAAGAACGTCTCGATACCATATTCAACACTAAAAATCAAGATGAGATCATAAAATTACAATTTCATAATAATATTCCACAAACAGTCGAAAATTTTCAATGACAACAAATTTCCGTCAAAAAAATGGTAATAAAATTCGATTAAAATAAATAGGCCAAGCTCTAGTCAAGCTAAGCGCAATGTAGGCTTCCGTAGTAGGCTGGCAAATCGAATATTAACAGCCTTAATTTTCATCAAGGTTATCTTTAAAACTAATATGGATATCTTAACCTGCTATAGTTTTCCTGGGAAGTTCATGGTTGAAACCATATTCTTTGGACGGACGAAACTATAGGGCTTCCTTGTTCACTACGAAAGCCTAATAAAAAGGGACGCGCAATCTTTGCTAGAGCTAATCTTGGGCCTGCTGGGTCAGAAAGAGTCGGTTGCCGCACCGAACTCGGGCTAAAGTAAAATTGTGTGCATGAACCTAATTGGAGCGGTCAATTTGCGAGACGCTTGTACTGTATCTTCCCTCTTTATTTTAATCTAAGGTTATAAAAGGTTATAGGCCATCAAAACCGATCACATTATACATGTAGTCCGATTTCTAAACGTAAGAAATAATGATAGCTTTAGATATAATTGGTACGAAAGTCGTATCGAATAATAGTAAAATAACTATTAACATACTATTTATAATTAACTTGGGAGATTATTGCAGTTAAGCAGTTAAATGACTAGGCGTGATTTGTAATTAGATTTCGCATTCTTTTGCCTTTTTAGAGGCTACGTACACGGCGATTTTTGTATCGATCCTGCCGCAGCACAGTAATGTTTGCACATCACTGCTCAGGCGGTAGAATAACTGACACAGTTGGGGTAGGTAGTAGGTACCCACTTAGACGACCTTTTGTAAGGCGCTACGAAGTGCGCCCGGGTCCACTAATCTAAACCTATAAAAGGAATGAGTTTTTTTTTTTTTTTTTTTTTTTTTTTGTGGATGATATGCCTAATTTAGAAATAGACATTGCATCAGATTACAATCTAGTCTAAATTATGACTAATAAGTAATTTAATTTTATCTTAAGCTGCTAGGTTGAGTTAAACTAAGAACGTGTCCAATAACACTTGTTCTTACTGTCTCTATAAAGGTGAAGACACTTTGTTCATGTGTTCTTATTATGCAGCACTAACACTACTTTTCACTATTCACTACACTTAAATCAACTCGAAAGGTTTTTTCCTTTTTAGTCTCCTCACTAGACCCGTGGTGTCGAGGAGCTGGATGGCCTCGACGTTCACGTGATGATGGAGCCGGCGCTGGTGGGCTTCCGCGAACTTTTTGATGACGTTCGTCACGAGGTCCACTTTCAAATCGCGGTGGAGATCCTCGTTTCTAATGAACCAAGGGGCGTTTACTAAGTCCCTGAGCACTTTATTTTGGAAACGTTGTATAATTTCTATATTATTGTTTTTAGCGCATCCCCACAACTGAATGCCATACGTCCAAATAGGTGTTAGGACTTGTTTGTACAAAAGCAATTTGTTGTGAATTGACAACTTAGAATATTTTCCGAGAAGCCAGTTCATTGACCTATATCGTAGCTCTAGTTCTGTACGTTTCTTCTTGACGTGAGCTCTCCAGCGGAGCTTAGCGTCGAGAGTCATGCCCAAGTATTTGGCTGTGTTCGCATAAGGTATGGCCGTGTTGTTGATGAAAACCGGATGATAAATAGTATTTTTGTTAGTAAAATCGACATGAATAGATTTTGATTCATTCAATTTAATTTTCCATTTGCACGTCCAGTCATGGATAGCATTTACGGCTGTTTGAACCTTTTGTACTGCTTCCTTATGCGTGGTCCCTGTCGCCATAATTGCGGTGTCGTCAGCAAAGGTTGCTATGGTATTTTGTTCTAGCTCTGGGATATCACAAGTGTACAATAGGTATAGAATTGGTCCAAGTACACTGCCTTGAGGTACCCCAGCTTTTATAGGCCTGAGTGGTGAATAGGCATCTTCTTGTCGTACCCTGAACATTCGTTGTGTAAGGTATGATTTTAATAATTCAGCAAACTTTAGCGGAAGCATGTTACTTAGTTTGCACATTAAGCCCTCGTGCCATACTTTGTCGAAAGCCTGAGCAACGTCCAAGAAAACGGTTGAGCAGACCTTCTTTTCTTCTAATGCCTTTTCTATGACGTTCGTAATTCGATGTACTTGATCGATAGTAGAATGACGTTCCCTGAATCCGAATTGATAATCAGGTATCAGGTTACATTTTTGGATGATAGGTTTCAATCGTTTTAGCAAGAGCTTTTCAAATAATTTTGATATAATTGGCAGCAGTGAAATAGGCCTGTAAGATGATGTCTCGTTAAGTGGTTTTCCCGGTTTGGGTATCATGATGATTTCCGCAACCTTCCACATATCTGGAACGTGTTGTAGCCGAAATGTCGCATTGATAAGTGTTGTTAGTTTGACAATAGCTTTGCGAGGAAAATTATGCAATATGTCGCCGGTAATGAGGTCAAAACCAGGAGATTTTTTTCGTTTTAATTGTTTTATCTCTTTTTGCACTTCGTTTGGTGTAACTAATTTTATCTCTGTGTCAGAGTCTGCTGGTTCATTTACTAACGGCGTGTCTCTCGTGTTTTGATTAGGTTGAAAGATCTGTTCTAGATGTTGGCTAAATCTTACAGCCTTTTGGTCGTTATTTATAGCCCAACCTCCGTTTTCTTCCTTTAATGGCGCACTCGCTATTATTGGTTTATCTATATTTTTGACCATCTTCCATAGTGAGTAATCAGTTGTGCGATCGTTAGTTAGCTTTCCCAGCTGATTATTCATATTTTGCTCGTCAAACTTAACAATAGTTCTCTTAATTTTTTTTGTAAGCTTATTTAGTTTGGTTTTGTCCTGTGGTGCTCTGGTCATATGCCATATTTGTCGTTGTTTACGTTTTTTGGCTATGAGGTTAATAATTTCTAGTGGGTAGTACTTATCTCTGTGTGTGAACGTAGTTATTGGTGTGTTCTTCCAGGCACATTGTTGTATGTTTGTGACGAGTTTTTGTACGTCTTCGTCTAGCTGCTGCGGATTCTTTAGTGGAACTTTTAAGTCTATCACTGATTCCAGATCTAACTTAAAGTTTTCCCAGTCTGTATTCATATTTACTAATGTTGGACTTGGTTGCTTCTTTAGAATGGTTTCGCTCAGGGTCAAGATTATTGGGGAGTGATCGGAACTCATATTACAACTGTCCCTGATGTTTAAAAAACTAGTTGATATATTTTTGTATATAAAAAAATCAATTAAGTCAGGAATCTTGTTCTGATCTGTAGGCCAATAGGTAGGATTTCCTGTGGATATCACATTACTCTTCAAATCTCTTATGGCACTCAATAGCTCTTTTCCTTTAGTCGTTGTTAGTCTAGAGCCCCAGAAAGTGTTTTTAGCATTAAAATCACCTCCTAGTATAAACCGATTTCCAAGTTCTTGTAATAAGTCCTTGTAATGTTGGCGTTTTAGTGCATATTTTGGTGGGCAGTAAATGGCTGATATTGTAACTGGATACTTTTTTGTCTTTATACAGATAGCGATAGCTTGAGTATGTTGTTCTTCAAGTTTAAATGTTTCATAGTGGTAAAGATTTTCCTTGATTATAATGGAGCTACCACCTCTTGCCTTATTATCTGGATGCAACGCATGGTAGGATTTGTATCCATTAAATTTGATGAAAGACTCTCTGGTGAAATGTGTTTCAGATATGAGACACACATCAATCTTTTCTGTGACCAGAACCGCTTGTAACTCTTGTTGGTGTTTGAGCAGTCCGTTTGCATTCCATGCCATTATTTTGATTGATTTATTCATGGTTTTGTGATTTCTTCTGAGCCTTTCTAGTGCCTGATTCAAGTTTTTTGAGCCTTTCATCGAATGAAGTCATAAGCAGAAGTATTTGACTTAGTTTATTGTCAATATCAGATTTTGCCGGCTGAACTTGCTTCGGTTGAGCCCCTGTTGTCATTTGTGCATATGAAACCTCGTGTATGACTGGCTTGTGAGCTTTGTTGACATTAGTTCTATTTACATTAGAAGTTTGGTTAACAATAGGTGTCTTCTTGGTCTGCTGTTTGTTTCTCGTGTTTTGCAGTTCTTTGGCGACAATGCATCCTCTATAGTTTGCTGGATGGGCCTCGCCACAGTGCACACATTTTGGTTTTGCATCAGATGATTTCTTGCAATCTTTGGTAAAATGTTTCCCGGTACATTTTACGCACCGAGGTTCTTTTGAGCAGTACTTCTGTGTGTGCCCATACGATTGACACCTTTTGCATTGTGGTATGAGTTTGGTAGTTTTGAGCGGCTGTATTTCTATTTTGCAGCCCAAAATAGACTTAATTCCATATATTTTTTTAATATCTTCTTCTTTATTAAATGAAAGAATAAACATGTTCAGCGGTTGTTTATCCTTCCAACTGAGTTTATTGACGGCCTCCAGAATATTAAAGCCTTTTAGAGTAAGATCTTCGACTATTCTGGCCGGTGCACACGAGAAATGCAGATTTTTGGCCATAACTCTGATCGGCCTTTCCTGCTTATTTTCATAAGAGTGCCAAAAACAGTTATTTTGAAATAATATCTTGGTAATAGCTCTGTACGATTCTTCGCTATTGGCATTGATCTTGACATTATCGCCACTCAACATTTTTATTAAAAATGTGTCTCTGTTGACGCTCGCCGATAGTAGGTCATAAAACTGCTGATAGTTTTTTACCCGTTCGACTATTATAGGCGGCGGTAAAGGCATTTTTTTTACTTTAGGCTTCTCTTGTTCTTGATCTTCACAAAGATCTACTTGATGTTGTGGGGATGGCGATTTATTCAATTTACGTTTCTTTCTACTCTTCACACGCACCCACTCGGTTTCTCGTGCGAGTTCCTCCTCATCAGTTTCATACATTGATTGAGGAACTTCAACTTTGCGGGGAGATGTGCTCGGAGCAGCGCTCCGTTCACGCATCTCTTGCATCTCACGCTGTAGTTGATCTAATTTGCTGGTGAGATCATTTACTAATCCCTCCAGCTTTTTTCGTTTGTCTTTTTCGAGCTCATATTGCTCAAATATGAGCCGCTCAGTTTCGGTTTTTAATATCACACCTTGTTGTTTATCCATACTTGTGGTTAAAGTATAGCTTCACCTCAATTATAGATGTTCATGTTGTAGCACACACTGTATCTGGGTCATTTCGGTGACCCTGAAACGTTGCACGCGCGGTGCGACAGTTCGAACCGGAAGAGGTTGCGGAGTCAGCGCTATCACTCGAGCACGTATTAGAGTAATTACGCGTGACGCGACCTTTCTCTTCGGTAAACGAATAATCACTGAAAAAAGGAATGAGTGACTGAAAAATTGTTATACTCTAAATTTAACGTAACGATTTTTTTATAATATTATGAAATAGCGCCGCATTATCAGCCTATAGTGTGCTTTGGTTCATATAAAATGTACTTAGGAATATTTATTATTGTAGTTTGCAACAGCCTTAACTGTATAAAGTAGCTACTTTGATGTTAATACGGCCATACATCAGAAGCTAACGTCTCTTTCAACCAATTGTCGTACTACCCACATATCAAAAATATTTGTTATTCCTGGGTGGTCATACTCTATGCTTTTATGGGTCCCGTAACAATATCGTCCACCCTAAATAGTTTTAATGTAGTAATAAATATAAATATTTTCATTTATTGTGATTTAATGGGGTAGATTTGGAGATATGGAGAGGATAGTGGGGATAAGAATGGACAGTTTGGTTACGTGAATAATTAGATAATTTATTAGAAAAAATAAACTTGCAAATTTACAAAAAAAACCGGTCAAGTACGAGTAGGACTCGAGCACCGAGGGTTCCGTACAAACCCGTAGGTTTACGGAACCCTAAGGAAAAGTGTGTATAATATTACTCGTATATAGGTAATGTAGGTTTGATTCCCCTGCGAGTACTTGCGAGTTTGAAAATATGCGGCTAAAATTGCTATTTCTTTTGATTGTGTTGACATAGAGGTTTGATTTTTTTACAGCTTAAAGTTATTATAAAGTTGAGTATTGGATATGAATTTCAATTTAATACCTGTACGCGTTCTTGAAGAATGGGGTAGTGAATATAAAATTATTAAAAATATTTTTTTATATGATGTAACTAAAAATTTACAGTTTTCGTAATTTTTCCTGTGCCTATAATCAAAGACGCTGTTGAGTACCAAATTTCAAGATTCTCAGTTAACGGAAAGTACCCTGTAGGTTTTGATTCATTGAGATTAGTCGCGAGTTTAAAAATGCGGCTAAAATTGCTGTTTCTTTTGAATGTGTTGACGTAGAGGTTTAATTTTAAAACAGTTTAAAGATATTATAGACTTTAGTATTTGATATGAATTTCAGTTTAATACCTGCACGCGTTCATGAGAAATGGGGTGGTAAGTATGAAATTATTAAAAATATTTTTTTATATGATGTAACAAAAAATTTACAATTTTCGCAATTTTTCCTTTATCTGTGCTCTAGGGAATTGCTTTTTACCAAATTTCAAGATTCTACGTTCACGGCAAGTACCCTGTAGGTTTTGGTTTTTTGAGAGTAGTTGCGAGTTTAAAATTGCGGCTAAAATTGCTGTTTCTTTTGAATGCGTTAACGTAGAGGTTTGATTTTATTACAGTTTAAAGGTATTATAGACTTGAGTATTTGATATGAATTTCAATTTAATACGTTTACGCGTTCATGAGAAAAGGGGTAGTAGATATAAAATTTTTCAAAATATTTTTTTCATATGATGCAAATAAAAATTTATAGTTTTCGCAATTTTTCCTTTATCTGTACTCTAAGGTGTTGCTTCGTGCCAAATTTCAAGATTCTGAGTTTACGAGAAGTACCCCTTAGGTTTTGATTTATTTGGGAATGTCGAAAATTTGCTGAAATTTGCGACATATTCGTCTATATCTTTTGATTGCGTTGGCCTAGAAGTTTGAATTTTTCACAGCTCTAAGAGGCAATGAACCTTAGTATTTCTTATAAATTTCAGCTTGTTACCTCTACGCGTTCCTGAGAAAAAGGGTCTTGACAGACAGACGGACGGACGGACGGACGGACGGACGGACGGACGGACGGACGGACAACAAAGTGATCCTATAAGGGTTCCGTTTTTTCCTTTTGAGGTACGGAACCCTAAAAAAACACAGCATGTAATACTTAGATTTATATACTAATTAAATAAAAATAAATTAATTAAGTAGGTACAAAAAAAAAATTCACACAGCGCCACCTTAACCCTAAACTAAGCAACTAAATGCTTGTAATATGGTGGTTAGGGTAACGGATATAATACTTATATACTTTTCTTTTGTAAATACATACTTATAATAGATATTGAACCACCCAGACCAGAAACAAATACCTGTGGATCACACAAACATTTGTCCCGTGCGGGAATCGAACCTGCAACCTTCTGCGTTGCAGGCGGGTATTAGCCCACCGCGCCACAGAGGTCGACAAAAAAAAAGTCAATTAAAAAGTATTTACATTACCTAACTATAATATTAAACAATCATAAAATTTTAAATCCTACTTATAAATAAAATACGTCGTTGAGATCATGACCTGCAGGAAGGTAATGTAAATTCCTAATTTGTAATAGTTTTAAAGTTTTTCTAGATTTCTGTGATTCCTTATCCGATTCTTAATTTTGATATCTCGGATAAAAGCTTTTCCTTTTCTATTCATTTAATGTGATATATTAGATTTAATTTGATTAATTAACTAAAAAACCGTTGGCACATAAATAGCTTGGACGCTGGAATAACACATAGACTAGCAGGTAAAACCACAAGGCTTAGCTAAAGTAATAGTTTTGTTTGATATAATACTACTTAAGATGTAGGTAATTGTTTCCTATTCTGCTTTGGCCGTATAAATTTGCCCTGAATTCTAGACTACGCCCACTCCATATTTTAACCCCTATTTGTTCATAATAATTCATTTGTATCAGAAAACCTCACGATTTATATAATGCCTTATGTCCGCGACTTCAAATACAAAATATTGTAGAACTAGCTTATGCTTCCTGTTTTGCCGTGAAACCGTTTCTTAGCGGAGGTCTACGTCATAAAGCCTATCTGAGTTCCAAATTTCAATCCAATCCGATCAGTGGTTTGTGCTGTGCGTTGATAGATCAGTCAGTCAATCAGTTTCATTTATATAATTTAGATGAAAATGGAGATACTTACATTATATTCGTTTTTAGAGTTTTAGAGAATCTTCTGAGAGTAGAGTCATGTGTTGAATACGAGTTCTGTATGTTCTGTTCCATTCCACCTGTCTGTAAGATATTGCCTATTGCGATAAGACCGCCAGTTATTTATCTAGCCCAGTGAATTTTATTGAAATTATTTGGTATGCTGCATACCAAATAATTACAATAAAATGTGTAACCGTATGGCGTTTTATTCGAATCAGTTACCTAAGTTAAGTTCCAATATTCAATGAAGGTTTAAACTAAGAATGAATCGTAACAGTCCGACTTTTGCATTGCAACTATCTACGTGCGCATTCAATAACTTTCTAAAGGCGTGTCCACACTGGTCGAACGTTGCCATTAGTTACAAATTAAAATCAGTTTAAGGTAGTTTATAGCGGCGCGGCGCACCGTTAGGGCGGGCGCACACAAATAACGATTAATCGATATTGGAATACGCAGAATAGATAGGGTAGTGGAATGGAGAATAAATTATTAAAAACTCCTTAGAGTTTCTTGCTCTCTTGTCTCTTCCTATAAAGGTTCTTTCCAAAAGAGGGTAGGGTATTGTAACCTCTAGTGGTAGTTCTGTAGTTGACTTGAAATAAAAATACTTAGAAATAAAAATGAGTCTATATGATTAAGGAAATGGTAATGATGGCTTGGTACTTTGATGATTTGCATAAAAGACAACATGCGTCCGACGAGAATGAATAAATAAATGACAGATTGGAAATGAAAAAGGAAAATATGCTGGGATGCTGAGATGACCGTTCTTAAGGTGAAATAAGGCAGACTAATCATCTGGTTCTGTTGAATAGGATTCAACTTTTTGATTCCATAGACAATAAATATAATCATGACACCCTTACACCGTTAAAAATAGTTATTTAAAAATCACAAAATATAAAAAAAATACCTTAACCGTTCCTTCTATGTGATCGCCGTTATAGTCGCACGTTAATACAAATACAATACAATTTTCTGTCGTCTGCACTAAAGACTCTGAAATTCTTCCAGGGCCAAATGGTGGCCGATCTAATTTTATAAAATAATCTGTGTAGGAATCGATACGCAGGGTGCTCCTTTTACGGCACTCTCATACTTGGAATCGTACGCATTCTTAATTCGATTCATAAAATGCTAAATAGAATTCTTTAATGAACTGCTCTTAAAATTCGAATTAGAAATCGATTTGTTGTATTGATTTTTGTGACTGTTTTTTTATAATTTTAAATTAGTATTCGGTTTCATTCCGTATTTAATTTGTAAAGCTTATGACTAAAAATGTAATACTCTCCTGTCCAAATTCAAAATTTGGAATTTTCGTTAAATTATACTTGTTTTAATAGTAATTTTTGTGAACAATGCCGCAAGACAAAAAAAAACTAAAATGATAGAAAAGGAAAGCGATTTTTTGTTACTGTATGTATCCGTTTTTGGTTGAAATTATTGTATGAATTGTCGGCGCAAAACCTAACTAGCGCCTCAGAATTTAGATTTTTGACAAATCAAAAAAAAATTTTTTTTTTTTTTTGATGGCAAATGCCTTTATTGAGAAAAACAAACTAACAATACTACAGCTACTACAGCAGTAAAGAACACTTTTATTAACCACAGATCGGCCACAAGCCGATCTAATTAAATAATCAAAATTGATTACGCATTTTTGTAATATCAATTCATCTACGTAATTCTAGATCTATGATCCACCCCCATTTTATTGAGCCAGTTTATTTATGTCGAGTTCAAAGGTGCGAGGGGGTTTGTTTATAACAATATATGTATGTATGACTAGCTTGTGCTCGCGGCTTTGCTCGCGTGGCTAAATCCTTTCTTAGCGGATGTCTACATCATAAAACCTATCTATGTTCCGAATTTCAACTGAATCCGTACAGCGGTTTGAGCTATGCGCTGATAGATCGGTCAGTCACTTTTTCCTTTTATGTATTTAAACTAGTGGTACTTTTTAAATTAAAATGTTTTCATCAATCCGAATGTAATGAGTCTAAACTCGCCGGTTTTACTAATATAATAGCCATTGAAGAGTTTCAGTAGACACCTCCTGGCTCCATCATCAGATCAGCTCAGTGGTGCCAGATTATTAAACTGTCATCAGATTTCTAGACATTTGCAAAGTTTCATTATGATACGACAACCAGAAGTTGGCCAAATTTTATTAAAGATTAAGATTTTTTACCGACTTTGTATGGAAAACTAATTTAAATTAGACGCTTAAGCGTCTTCAAAATATACACGTCAAAATACGACTTGTCAAATTATTTTGAGGTGTACAAATATTATTTTGAAAAACATTTTAATTTTAAAAGTACCACTAGTCATAAAGTATATTGTTATAAACAAACTCCCCTAGCACCTTTGAACTCGACATAAATAAACAATATTATAACCAGACGGTGAGAAAACAAACAGATAGCGCGGCACGCAATGTTTATTGTTCGTTTTACAGGCGGTGTCCATAACTCACGAGCTATCTGATTATGAAAGATTTTGTTGAAGCGCAAACTGAACTTAGAAATTAATTGAATTAACTGTTAGCTGTATGAGTCAAATTTATTCTGCGCAAGTAACAGAACTAAAGTTTACGAAAAAGTATAGTATCAGAGTAAATAATGTATTTTTTTTTTCAATTTACATTTTTATTTCGTTATCTCTTACCATCAGGAGAACGTCTTGCTCGACTTCTTACTTCGTTATATAAAAATATAAAACAATATATCTAAGGGTTAGCATTATAATATTATGCTTTAGCAAAACTAACCTAACCAACACATCGACTTGCAAAAGTGCTACATCGTAGCTTATACCAATAAATGTATTTTGAGTATGATTAACATTAAACAGCACGAGTTTAAATATTAATAAAGTCAAAGTGTTATTATATTCATTTTATTAAATTTACTTATTTAAATATCACTAAAATTATGTATAGCTACTATTAACCATAAATCATGATAGAAACGCCTTAAAATCAATTACTCCTGTTGGTAGTTACTTATAAGGAGTTGCCCGTTCGTATTCGTACCCATGAAAGGATTTAGAATTAGTTCGACAAGATTTCAATATTGCTTGAGAAAGCGATAAGTTTGAGGCTATTAACACAATTCCTTTAGGAAAAAAAAATACTTAAACCGAACTATGTGTACGAGATTTTTTTTAAAAATCTTATGATTTGGCATCTGTGTCTGTCTGATTTGGAGTCTGTGTTAATGATATATTATAGTGTCGACAAAAAAATTAAATTGGCCATCATTAGGCTATTTTTAAAAATTGGTAAATTTTTGTTGTTGTTTAATAAATGACGGAATCAATAGATTTAATTTTTTTGACCTAGTCACCATCCCTATTGCTATACCTAGTATTCATTAAATCCGTCTTAAGGGTTATTAATTTAAAGTTATTGTGTATCTAACTTTAAGGCCCCGCTATAAGTCCAGCGAGGCGTCAGATGGATTTACATGATCGTATGTAATATCTGTATTAATTTAAAACTGATTTTGAAATAAAAAATCTGAAAGTTAAGGATTAACTCTAACGACTATGTTACTCAAAATCACGATTGCTGAAATTTTTCTCGATAGAAAAAAATTGCGAAGTTGCCTCCAAATCACCTATATTATACACGATAAACAGCTGGTATTACAAGCAATTCATACATTTAATTAAAGCTTGAAATATTTTTGTTAAATTTATCTAAATATATGAAAAGAAAGAGTGACTGACTGATCTATCAACGCACAGCTCAAACCGCTGAACGGATTCGCTTTAAATTTGGAATAGGTATAGATACATTGGTTTTATGATGTAGACCTCAGCTAAGAAAGGATTTTTTCATGCGGGCAAAGCCGCGAGCATAAGCTAGTTAAAGATAATGCAGCGATTATGTTATATATTTTTTTAATAAGTCTTTGTTAATCCTAAAAAAACCTCTAGATTTCGCGCATTTCGACAATCCTATTTTGGCCGCTAAACCTTCGGGATTATCGATGGCCTTTAGCGGGCTCTTTAAAGACAGATATGGCGAGTTTTGGTATGCGCCACATAGTGAAAGTCAATAATTAAAAAAAACTTACCTTAACTGTAATTTAGAAACGTTTTGTTTTTCTGAGGTCCGTTAATTTTCGAAATGATGACGTCATCGCCAAAAGCTAACAAGCTAATTTATTTAATAACTATAATTTGTACCTAATCACGAAGAGGCAAATGACTTAATAGCGCACCATAAAATTATATAGCTCAGGAAAACAAACACGCAGGGAGGTTGAAACCCACTAACTTATACATTACCTGCTTATATTTAGTTAATTCATTTCATATTAGATAGTTTTGAAATAGATTTTTGATACGACTCTCCATTCATAGCACAAATTACTAGGTACTAAAAAATTTAAAATTAAAAAAATAATACTGCATACTTTCGTGGCTAGAAATATAAAGTCCTCCAAAATTAGTTCAAAATAATTAAAATAAACAAAAGGATTTCCATTCAAAATACATTTGTTTATAATTAACATAATATTCAATGTAAATTATTTCAAAAGCACATATTAAACGTTAAAGTTAGTATTTCGAAATAAAAAGTTGCCACACCTCTCACCGAAAACACCACCTTTACTCAAAAAAAAGAGGCACTTAATCATTGTAAAAAAAAATCTAGTCAGTTTAGAGTCCAGAGTGAAGACAGCGAAAGTCCGCAATACGCAAAACCGTTAATTTAGTGTGGGATAATAACTTCATCAGTAATGACATGGTAACCGACCACCGGCGCGTGCGCAACGCGTTCGACTTTATAATGTTGCCAGTTTATAGTAAAATACCCTTTCATTAAGGATAAAAATTAACTTAACTTGTGGGTAGCCTAACCACAATTATAGATTGCCTAACCCACAATTATAGATTGGTCTCCTGCCAGGAGACCAATGGGCACCCAAATAGGTGCCGAATCTACAATTTTATTCTGGGAAACGAATTTTGGGGGACGTGTAGGTTCCGGCTCTACGTGAGCCAACGCCTGCCCCCCGGTGGTGAATAGCGGATGATTGGCGTGAGGGCGCCTTCATCCGCATTGCACAATTCACCACCACTGTCGATGGGAACGGCCGAGCACTCGGGACCGTTCCCGGGCCCCTCCTTGTTGAGAGGGGCGTGAAGGGCCCGTCTTTATAAAGACGGGCGGTCGTCGACGGGGGACTGGATGCCAAGGCTCTGCCGATTCCCAGTTCCCCGTCACTTAGACGATGCGGGAGTGCCGCCGGGTCGTTTTAGTGGGTAAACCGTGCAGCTGTCCTGCACGGGAGTCCCACATAACCCTCCCATTCCCTCGATGGGAGGGTATGCGTAATGCATTTTTTCCCGGCGTTAACAAAAAAAAAACGTGTGGGTTCTCTCCCAGTATTTGGCGTATAAAAAATACTATGGTTTCTTTTTTTCAGAACATCAGTTGGTGACGATCGTTTTTTCAGAACATCAGTTTTGTTAGCCAGAAGCGTTAGTCGCTTAAATAGAGGGGATAGTAAGACCAATCGGATTGCAGCCATGCGGTCGTTTCCCTTCCACTTTACCATTGATCTCAAATTTCTTGAGATTCAAAGCAAAATTTAAGAAAAACATCAATAATTTTACTTTAATAAAATCATTTATTCTGCATTATAGAGAGTTTCTTGATAGAATTGCCAATGTAGCAGTAATAGGAGTTATCGATGTTGTATAATTTTGCTGACAAAAGCATATTATCGAGAGCTTTCACAAGCTTTTAAAATTGTTGTTTGAAGGAGTTGTCAACCTCATTATACCGTCGACCTAGATATCTTATTAAAAGAATAAAATAAAGATACAGGTTAATAGGAAAATCCACTAAAATCATTTATTTTTCTACTTTAGCAGGAGTTCAAGGGCAGCATTTTAATTTAACCGTTTTCAATATCAAAAATCAGGGGTAATCAACATAAAATTCTGGCAACCCACTACCTACAGCAGACTATGTTTAACAATAATTTGGCGGGTAATTTGCAAACCGCCGCTCTTCAAATTTCGAAGGTTAGCTTTTTATCGTGTTTTCAAATGTCACTGAACTCATTCGGCCAGGACTGAACAAACTGAATAATTTAGGTTTTAATCTAGACCCAGACTCATGAATAAAGGCCTGAGTAGATAAACACAGCTGAAAACGCTTAGTGTCGCCACATTTTAGTAAAAAGTGGGGAATAGTTCAAGACTTTTTGGAAGATAGTTCTGAAGTAATCTCTTTTTCAATTATTTATATTTCATTGAATAGAGGTGCCTAACAAGCTTTAAATTTTGTCCAAACAGTACAATGAAATTAACAAAAATCGGCTATCAGTCAGTTTGCGTAAATATTTATTACCTTTTCTCACACTTTAAGATCCTACGCTGCTATGCCTGAGTATGCTGATATAAGCATAGTACCAAAGTACAAAGAATAAGTGAAAATATAATGTTCCTTATTATTCGATTCTTTTTTTGTGACTTGTGAAATAGCTTCAGCACCGCAATTTTGCTAATAACTCTGAAAATTTGTTTTATGTAGTTTAGTCGAATGAAAATCGAAAGATCGTAGGAAAGATAAATAGATTTATAACACTTCAAACTTCCGCGACTTAAACGCGTGACGCGTTAATTTTATTCGATAAGTTTGTCCATAATTTTCCCAACTTCACAGTCACCCTACTAGTGTCCAGCAAAGCTCAGGTACTTTTGCTTTTCGCGTTGTCAAAACAATTTTAAGCTCTCATAAAACGTTATTTCACGAACATAACAGTTATGTGAATATTATCTCTTGGGTCCGGGGTGTGTTTGTTGGACCTTGGACCATTTGCAAAAATTGTAAATGTAATAGGAATAAAATGAAATACTAAAATCTTGAACAGATGTATTTCGTCCTATAAATGATTATGAATAAATATGTACATTCGGGGCTTACTACCCGTATTCACAGAGAGAAAGAAAGATTTTACAATTCTTCGAAATCTTTTTTTTGTAATGAAACTGAAAATAAATAAATAAAATGGTGGACATATTTTGTAAAAAAAAATCCCACAGAAAAAAAAACTACCCCGTATAAAACCATTTTACTAAATACTCCTAAAAATCCCCCAATTATTATATTATTATTTTCCTAAATTACTCTATATTCGTGTAAAACATTATCTGCTATCTAAGTTTATCTATTATGACATTGTAATTACAATAGCATATCAAGAAATTAATTAGCTTTCTCTAATTTCTATCATCTACATTTGTTTGTAATTTATATTGACAAAGGCCGTTAGTTATCATGTTTATTATTAATTATCTAAATTAATTATCCGAGCATTTCTAATTAATAATCATTATTATTATTAGACCTTAAAACTTACGAAATAAGGTGGATATTCACTTAGCACTTAGAAATGTACCTTACTATTGAATTGGACAGAAATCATATTAGACAGAATAAGTGTAGCATTATTAATTATTACATCCAGTGCCTTTATTCTCTTCTACGTAGCCTCTGTGTGTTTCTAGTGACTAGTGATGACATTACATAGTACTAAATTTCAGTTAAGAAGTGCAAAATATTTATTACCTATAAGTTTTTTTTTTATGTGGAAAGAAGACGAGCAAGACGCTCTCCTGATGTTAAGAGATACCGCTGCCCATAATCAGTAAAGTGCTACCCATAATTTCACAATAATGTGCAATTCTAAGTGCACTGCACCAACGCTTCTTGCTCAAGAGTCATAAGATGTTAAGACTCTTTAGCTCAGTAATTTCACCTCCTACCGAAGCACAGTAATGTTTGCACATTACTGCTCAGGCGGTAGAATAACTGGCACTGTTGGGGTACCCACCTAGACGACCTCCTGCAAGGGAAGTCTACCCCCGGTGAAGTTATTAATAGTTGTAAATGATATTATCTGCACTCCTCCCATTTTCTTTTAAATTCTCTCCAGTGACACTGGTATTATTATTTTTTTTTTAAATTAATTTTAGGTTAGCCTTTGACCACGATCTCGCGTGATGTTAAGCGACGAAGCGCCCGTAGATGGTAGTAGACTATACCCAGAAGGCGGGATAAATCCAGATTTGCATCCGCTCCACATTACCCCTTGAAAAACAGACTACACTTACACCACGGCTTATACCTACTTTAGCATTAATCAGTAGCATAGCGTTGTGCTGAACAAAACAAAAAAAATATTACATGAATTACAACGTTAGATCGATGCGGGTTTATCCCGCCTTCTAGGTTTCGTCTTCGTGGTTAAATGGTAACCATAATTAATTAAAAAGCAGATTACGACATATTTATATGACTCTAATTACGTATTAAGTTTCTAGATGTTCATCTATCTTAGAACAAAAACAATTTGTTGTCAAACATTATTAGAGCAATATTGCGTATCGCGTGTTCCGTGATCTGTGTGAAAGTGTGAGGCGACTCACTGCGATCTAGTGTCAGGTTACATGGGGTTAGATGTTGGTATACAGGCAAGCGATCATACTGAATTAAATACGGTTATACAGAGTTATACTATAGAGGTTGCGTTGAGCGGTGAGCGATAAGACCGCCAATTGTAAATTTCACTTTGTTATGTGCTACCAATAAAGTGTTACTTATCTTATATTTAAAGGACTGTTTAAATCTAGGCGGCTGCCACTCTGTAGTAACAAGTTTTGCTTGCTTGTATCAGAGATATTTAAATTCGCTGTCAGGTGTAATTTTCATATAGCTACTCATGTGACGTTACCCTCGATACTCGACAAAGATACGTTTACATCACTCCACTTAGATCCACTTAGATATTTAAGTTTCTAGCTGAACATCTTAAAACAAACAATTCGTTGTCAAACATTATTAGAGCAATATATTGCGTGTCTCGTGTTCCGTGATCTGTGTGAAAGTGTGAGGCGACTGTCGATGCGACTCACTGCTCTAGTGTCAGGTTACATGGGGATAGACGTTGGTATACAGGCAAGCGATTATACTTAACAAAAGAGATCGTTTTGAACGATAAGACTGCCAATTTTAATATTTACTTTTCTTTGTAGTTTATATAAACAGTTATCTATTCATCTTATAATATTTAAAGGTGATTCAAATCTGGGCGATATTCGCTACCGCTCTGTAGTTACAAATTTTGCATGCTAATACTTGTAGGAGATAGATTTGAATTCGCTGTCAGGTGTAATTGTAAAATACCTACCTACATATGTAACCTTTCCATTGATAAATACTACTTAAATATTAAGTTTCATCTTTGAACAAATAATTCATTGTCTGAATTAAAGACCTTTGAATTAAAGAGATCGTTTAAAGCGATAAAACCGCCAATTGATACACCATTAGCTTTAATTTTCGTGGTTGTAAAATTTACTTTTCTATGTGGTATCAATAACGAGTTAAATAAATATATTTAATGGTTTCTTTAGTTATAGTTAAATGTATATTTACTTTGGGCAGGAAATAAACTATGTATATATTCTCTAATTCTATATCGATTTGTTGTGCCGACGAAATGTTATAATCATTATTATCTATTGACCTAAAAACCTACCCGACTGGGTTATCAATGAAATAAATCTTCAAATCTCAGTTCATTCATCAAATTATTATTGTATTCACACATAATAATATTTCTTATCAATGTTTAAATGAGTTACTTTAGTTTAATCTATAAATTCTTCGAAAGTAGATATATTATGGTGTTTTAAAGTTCAAAATTCAACACACGGCACTACATCTGTCACCCTAAGATTTGAAAAATTGGTAATTTTGGTCTCTAGTTCGGAAAACCTGCATATTACTTACACCTGTCGCTCTATTTTTTTCTTCCTTTCCCTGCTTGGTTGTCTGGAAGAGACCGTTGTTAGCGATAGCCAATTGTAACACTTTTTCTCTAATGTGTATTTTTTACATTTTTTTGTGTACATTAAAGATAAAGTTTCAGTAAAGAATGAATGTACTTATTGTGTTCAATAAAGAGCTTTCTATTCTATTCTACTGCTTGGCAAATGAATAACTAGCAATGATGTGGTACTGCCCCAGGACTCTGCAATAGAGGCCTACCACTACAACCAAATTTTCCATTATTAAAATAAAAGGGATGATACGGTATAGAGGCGTCTCGCAAATAAGACGCAAAAATAAGGACATGCACACAATTTTACTTCGGTAGTCTTCTAGTCTATGCGGCAACAGACTTTGGACCGAGCAGGCCCAAGTTTGGCTATAGCAACGACAGCGAATACTATATCTTACCTCTTTAGTTAGGTTAATCTATAAAAATACCAACTTTGACTAATCTTTGACTAAATTGAAACTTGACTGAAGTAAAAATCGCGCCTCTCCCAACGAAATGTCAGTTTCTAATCGCCGTAACCCGATCCCTTTGATGAGGCATGGACGCACGCGATGCGAACATTATTGGTTATTTCGCTATTCTACTTAGGGACAGGTTTAGGAGGGCGCATAGAAGATGAAGATACACTCTGACTTGTAAATTAATAAGTTATAGATAATTATAGATGTATAGTTTATAGATTTGTTAAAGCAAGAAAATATTTCTTATGAATTCAGATTAACGCAACGCATTCGAGTCTGCTTTCTTACTTTATCCTTCTTTTAGGTACTTCCTTTACACGATTTTCGGTTAACTTTCTATAAAACTAACTCTACATGCTTCTATAGTTTTTTTTATAGTTACCAGAGTTTTGTAGAGTAGGTATTTAAATTGCAATAGACTTCAGGAGTTTAACGAAACATTTCAAAATTGCACTTGTCAGCTAAGAAAATGACTCGATTTAGATGTTTAGTAAAGTCAGGGAGGAATTTCACTTGTCTACTTCACCGACGATGCGTCACCGCGTAAGCAATATAACGCAATATAACTGATCTTGCAGACTGCAGACGTCTATAGACAAAAATAATAACCACTCGCTGCTGAACTTGTGACACTTACTTGACATGCAAACGGACACGGGACGGACGTACAGATGGACAGCGAAGTCTTAGTCCGGGTCCCGTTTTTACCGTTTGGTTACGGGACTCTAAAAAGGAGAATAAATCCAGATTTTGGTGATATGTGTCTTTTAAAAACATTATTATACCTACTTGGTGTAGTTATAACAACTCTATACACAAGAAACTATTGCAATTTCAACTGCTCACATATCCCGACACAACAATCTTGCAAATTCCATTCAAAAGCTACAAAACTAACTGCACCTGTCACATGACATATGCACGTCACTCTCCTCAGCGGGAACCCTTGATCTCGTTGACTTGAACTAAGGGCATGACCTCTAGCAAGAAGGTTTATACAATAGAGTTTGCAATGTCAACACTAAACAGCAAGGCTATTCACTTATCCGTCAGGGAACCGAACCGAAGACCGAATTGTCAAAAATGTATGAACTGATGTGAAATGACGTATCGACTTATTACGACGACGACGTATCGACTTATATTTATTTTTTCATATATTATGAAAAACAGAGAGCTATGGCGAGAGGGAAGGGAGGCCTTTGCCCAGCAGTGGGACACTACAGGCTCCTAATAATAATAATATTGAAAATTCGGTCTTCGGTTCGGTTCCCTGACAAATAAGTGAAGGGCTATTCACTTATGCTTACGCACCTCATACTGAAGAGTGAGAGCCCGTTGTTCGCCCGAAATTCTTCTCCTTTCCCCATTCGACCCCTAAAATTTTTGAGGTGCCCACTCGTACCCTGTTCTATTCTTTTTCAAACATAAAAAGTGAAAAGTATTTTTTTTTTCTAATAATTTAATAGTCCCACTGCTGGGCAAAGACTAGAAAGAAAAATTAAAAAATATTTTCTTTCCACACATTGTGGTTGTGGTACAGTCACGCAATAAATTATAATACGTAGGTTGATGATAGTATTTTGTTTTTGTATGAGGTAAATAAGATGGCAGACAACTGACGGCATTTTTCTTGCTTCAGTTTGGTGTTCACGCTGCAAAATCCATTTGAGTGTAAAATTCTTGGCTCTAGCTCGCAAGTTATTTTACGTACTTCACGTGAAATTTCTCAAAGGAATTATTTAATTAAGATTAGTTAATTTGTGAGAGTTTCTCTTAGGGCTCGAGGTTTTATGTCTTAGAATTTGGGACGCACATATTTTAGGAGGCTCCTTTAGGAGTAAATTTGAAATTTTAGTACCCTAATTCAGGATACCGAGGGTTAAACGTTGACACTTGACACCGAGTAAATTACATTTTTTCAGGAAATGAGAATGAAATGAAAAATTATGTTCAGTAGTTATTGTGTAAAAATGCAACAAATGTACGTACATAGTACCTACTGCAGTATAAAATGTTCCGGCCATGTTCATAAAAATGACTTCGTAATCCCCCACCGAGCAGATTTGTGTCTCGTTTTTTATAAAATTTATGAAGTGAAAAATATTTGTCCATTAAAAAATATACATTAAAAAAATGTAAACATATAAATAGTCCGGTGTGCTCTAATGAAAAAGAAAAAGCCTTTAAAGTACATACTCTATTATTCTTACATAATCTTAACTATCTTAATTACTCGTTAAGAAAAGAAAAGGAATCTCGTGATGTAATCTCAAGTAATTCATCACCAAACAAAAGAATATTCCGTAAGGATAACAAGACTTAACTCTTAACAAAACGAATAGCTTGTAATGTTATGTTAACAGATAACGCACTGATAACAGGTCGTTGAACCCGTATCGGATATCGTTCGTTATCACTGAATAAAAGAGTGCAAGATAGTAACTATGATATTTTTGTCAAGGCCTTTTGATGCAGTTTGTGAAGTCGTTTACTGATTATGAATTTCTTTTTTTGTATTGCGGCAAATGCCTTTTTTGAGAAAAACAAACTACCAATACTACAGCTACTACTGCTGTTACGTTTACTGCTGTAAAGAACACTTTTATTAACCACAGATCGGTCACAAGCCAATCTACAGAAAATCCAAGTGCTCCAAACCACTGTCAGATGGCAGAGTGCCCAGAATGCTGGCAGCATTACCACGTTGAATGGCAATACTTATACTTTGGGCCAAATATACCCCAACATTTCGGTCACACGTCGCCTCGACCAAGCACTCAGATAAATTTTGGAAAATACGGTGAGCTCCCAGCATATACTAGAGATATTATGATATGTGGCTCCCGGACTCCAAGGACCCAAAGTCTCTACCCCAAACGGCTCAAAAATGTAACCGCTATCGAGGTTAGCATGTTTAGGTTATAATGAGATTCAGGATGACGTGCAAAACAGATGCGTAGGACTTCCATAGTCGTAATGCTGTCGTATCTCTAATATCATTGAACATAATATATCAAATAATATGTATGTTATTTTAATAAACTACAGACCACCATAACGGCAAATTTGTCAAGAAATCTTTAAAATCAAAGTATTAGGTATATTACACAATTGCTATAATATTTCACCTAGTTTCCAGATTCTAGGTGAAAAATGCAGCGACCACACCTGTTTGATATATTTCTCAATAGATAGCTGTTTGGCTATTAAAAGAACATCTATTTCTTAACAACTGTATGTAATTTTGTCGTGACTGAATGACTGTATAGTAAAATTGTTTCATAAAGCTTGAATCTTTGGAAATGTTCCTCCTTTCACTTATATGAGTGCAATAAAGAGGATGTTTAGAAATTGTACTAGTTTAATTTTTACATACACAATATAGTAGGTACCAATGCTCGTATACTCACGCCTTTCCTTAAAAGTAATAGGTGACAAACAAGCAGACGGTCCACCTGATGGTGAGTGGCTACCGTCGCCTATAGATACCTGCAATAGGGATGTTGACACATGTTACGAATTCATATTAACTTATGTTTTTCACATAAAAGACCGTATTTAAAAACCTAAAATCGCATTTTAAGGATCTATTTACAAGCAAAAATTGAATAAAATCAATTTTAATTTCAATATTTTTTACCTATTACTACGCGAATGCGAACGCCAATCAGAGCGCGTGACGTCACACCAGTGGCTGGACCTTACGCTTCCTATGAAATGTTCCTAATTTCGACACATTTTAATTATTCATAACTTAAAAACCACTGAACCGATTTTGATGCAACTTATACTATGCCCTTAGTTGGTCCATACTTAAACCAAAAATAAAGTCAATAACTTAAATGTCTCTCTGAAAATATAAGATTCATTTTGGTTATTGACTTTATTTTTAGTTTAAGTATGGACCAACTAAGGGCATAGTATAAGTTGCATCAAAATCGGTTCAGTGGTTTTTAAGTTATGAATAATTTAAATGAGTCGAAATCAGGAACATTTCATAG
This sequence comes from Hemithea aestivaria, assembly GCA_947507615.1. Lineage (NCBI taxonomy): Eukaryota > Metazoa > Arthropoda > Insecta > Lepidoptera > Geometridae > Hemithea > Hemithea aestivaria. The sequence goes on along the minus strand of OX382341.1, from coordinate 13,046,082 downwards.
GAAGCGTAAGGTCCAGCCAGTGGTGTGACGTCACGCGCTGTCAGATGACAGTTCGGAACGTTTTAGGCAGTATTTAAAAAATCATTTTTATTTACGTATTTTATATTGAAATTTCATATATTTTTGTATAAAAATATGATATTCGTATATGAAATGGGTCTATCTATCATATAAAAGCAATTCCAAAAATTAGTCAACATCCCTATACCAGGGGTACCGCTGGTACGTTGCCTACCTTTCAAGACTCTAATTCACTTGCCTTTTGAAGAGCCCCATGTTGAAGCTCAACGGAAATACCGCAGGCGGAAACTAGTACCACATTTGCCATGATCCCGTTCAAATCAAATCAAATCAAAAGTTGAAAAAAGTAGGCATATAATTATATTTTTACTACCCCTATTTTTCTCCACTTTCTGTACTGTCCGTACTAAAGGGAAATGTAACTAGAAAATTTACTGGGCCTGATGAGATTCGACAACTATTATCTCAAGGCAGATGCAATGCAGTGCCTAGCAGAATGTTGTATTTCAAAAACTGGGTAGCATTATGTCATGCTTACCATCGGGCACCTGTTCTGCTCATCTTATCATTCATTGTCTTAAAATAAAAACAGAACAATGTGGAATTCCCAAAAAAAAAGAACGAGAAAATATCAATTCTTTAAACAATAGACATAATACACATAATATCTTATTAAATAAAAAAATAAAAGAACAAAAATGCGAGAAAACGAACCGCCAGGATTAACTAGTGTTGAATAAATAGTGCAATATATTATAGCATAATCATACAATTAGTTATTTATGTGACAGACTCGATGTCTGCCGCCGAGGTTCTTGACCGTGGCCAGTGTAAAAACTCTGGCAAATCACCAAATGTGATACGGAATAATTCCGGTGGGCTTCAGCGTGACGTCACAATGTTACGTAACCAAGGAGTTTGTCCTCGACCGAGTTGAAAGTTACAGCTAAATGCAACAGTTCATGCGCTTCGTGAATTTGTTGACGGGTAAAGTTGTATGTTTCTCTAGTACAAAGTTAGATTTTTACGGAAGAAGATGAATAAAGCTATATTTGATACGATTCTCAACATGATAGACTTTCGTTGCAGGAGGTTTTGCGTTGCTTCTACCGCCTAACCATTGATATGCAAAAACATTACTGTGCTTCGGTAGGAGGGCACTATAGGTATAGCTATAGCTAGTGAAATTAGAGTGGGCTGAAGAGTCATACACATCCTATGACTCTTGAGTAAGAAGTTAAGAAGCAATGTTTCAGTGCATCTAGAATTTTACATCATTGTGAAATCCAGGGCGGCAGCGTGCTGATAATGGGCAACTTTATCTCTTACCAACAGGAGTGCGTTTGCCCTGCTTCTTATCTTATAATCGACGCGACGCGCAAATTTCCAATACATTTTGGTCTAAGAATTGGTCCAAAAATATTGACTAATTGGTCAAAAGAGCATAACGCCAATAGCGCATTTCCTAAACTAAGAAAATCATCAAAACTTCATTTGGTCAAGTACTATAGTCACCTGATGTAAATCGACCCCAAGCGAAAGTGTTTAAACAAATGCCTATCGTGCTGCCAGCAAATATTTACGATACCTAACCACTTAAGAGATTATCACTACAATGCAGAAGTTTAATGGATACTCAACAAGATTTAGGTGACATCCGTTGATAAATGGGGAATAAAATGCGTTTGATACAGTCTGAGCGGTCAGAGAGTGAAAGGGCAGGTTGTATCGCCGCTAGATTATGTTAAAGTCAATGAAATGATGGTCACAACAAACCAAACAGATGTTGGCATCTTAAATCTTAACCCTTATTTGTAAATTCTAATTTAAAGCATTTGTTACAATAATTAAATATCATCAGGAGAGCGTCTTGCTCGTCTTCTACTTAATCATATAAAAAAAAAAAAATTAAATATCATTTCAGGAACAGAATCAAATACGAGTAGTAAATAAATTAAATACAAAAATACGTTTGGTGGAGGAATCAGATGACCGGAATGCTGTCTTGTATTTTGCACAAAAAATAAGTATAATAGGTATGTATTCAGCGGGGCAATGCCGCCCCAGCATTCTGGCTACCTATCCCTCCACCATAGGTTTATTAGATTTAAATTTAGATTAAAGTATTTATAAGTTTTAGATTATAGGTTTAGTTCGTATTGTTTTTTATTCTTTGTCTGTTAATTTTAATCATTTAGTTGTTACAATAAATATTTGGCAAATACAAAAGTCGAGCGCAATGAAGAAATGGGCACGACGCGACGGCCGTGGTTTATTTATTGAAAATCACTTTAATTTGAGCCTGTAAAAAATTTAAGACTTTATAAACTTAGTTACTACTTAATATTTATATAAACATAAGAATAGCATGTGATTGCGATTGATATATAAGTAACTATCAAACTATAGATTATGTATAATCACGAATGACGCTAAGTTAATGCATATTAAATTGTAACTTCACCCTTGACTCCAAGACACCCATAATGTTGCTAATGGGAAACAGACATTATACTACAAGATCTCAGAGTAGATTTACTTCAGTTATTTATGAAGGAGTAAGGATCCGTACGCACTTTGCGATCGACGGTAGTGCAGGCCGCAGATGAATGGACGCAATACGCAGCACAAAAATCTGGATTTTAGGTAATTAAAATTGGGTCAACTTTTTTAATTCATCTCTTCTCTTAGTGCCTCTCCATTGCTGGAGGTCGGCATTCATCTTCTAAAAACTATAATAATAATATGGATGTTCATTTTTTACTTACATTTTTTTAACCGAAGAACCTATAACCGATGCGATGTGGTATTATGTACATATCCGCGTCTCTACAAACGTACTTTAGGAGAGATCGAGCGACGATATCCGGAATTCGGAAGGTAGCTAAGAGCGGTTGGAAGAGGAAGTCAGAGGACCAAGTTGAGTGGCGTGCTATGGCGGAGGCCTATGTCCAGTATAACCTGTTCTGTCGGAGCAATAACTTCGATTATTTTTATCATAAAGCAATAGTGCAAAAATGAGTAAAATCTGACTTCACTGAGATCCTACTCTACATAACTAAAACGTCAATAAAAGATGAATAATGTCCGCTTAACATACGTCATCGTTTAGAATGTATCATACAAAACCGAAGCAGCCAGTTTTTGCCAGATGTTACATTGTTTACTATTAAAATATTTTCATTTTCACATTTGGTTGTTCACCTTTTTTCACAAGGCCGTTGGAAAGGGACAGGTGGATTAAATCAGTATGAAAGAGTGAGACGACTGTATGTTTCGAGTTGTAATTTTCAGTGTACAGGTGTATGACCGGTTGCGTTAGACGGAGATTCTATGCCAATAGTTTATTTATAGTAATTGGTAGACTTAGAATTAGGCGCAAATTGTGCAGTGTCTGTACAACACAAGGTACAATCTTACTTCTAGATGTTCCCATCGGTTTTTCCCCTCTGACAAGTAGCCTACGTGTTATTCCAGCCCATTTAACGTGTGCAGGGAAGTCAGAGTACTTATCTTACTAATACTATAAACGTGAAAGTTTGTAAGAATGTATGGATGTCTAGATGTCTGGATGTATGTTCTCTCTTTCACGCCTAAACGGGTGGACCGATTGAACTGAAATTTGGTATAGAGATAGCTTAGACCCTGGAATAACACAGGCTATATACATAGTACAGCGGGTAAAACCGCTGGGCGCAACACGTGTAGTTAATAAACGCATTTTCTCTCGCTAAAAGGGTCTAAGCTCTAAATATCAGCTCAATCGGTACAGATGTTCAGTGTGAAAAGTTAACAAACAAACTCACTCACATCTACACAGTTTTTTATGACAATGCCTGTTGACTAATATTATGATTGCCTAAATTAGACTAGGCTTCCTTTTAAAAATAATATTAAATAATAATAAAATAATAATAATTTTATTGTTAAAAGATTACAGAGATCCACTTAAAATTTAATTAAAATACAATTTTGTTATGTAGTGCATGGAATATTATTAAACACTTCTTTCTAATATTTCTTTCTTTATTTATTTCTTTTGGTTCTACCTTGCCGCTTCATTCATGCTTAATATTATTTATTATTATAAGTATGTATTTACAAAAGCAAAGTATATAAGTATTATATCCGTTACCCTAACTACCATAACACAAGCATTAAGTTGCTTAGCTTGGGGTTAGGTGGCGCTGTGTGAAATGTCTTGAAATATTTATTTATTTATTAACTAATTTTCTTATTTTTTGTTTCAGGTAAGTTCGTATGCCGATTTTAATTCTTCAAGTACCTATTATTGTAAGTTAATGCGTTCACAAGCGGTCACCCACTTATAATCAGTTTAAAAATAAATGAACGGAATGTATCTAAGTGTGTTAGAAACTCTGCCAATTCCTAGATCTGTGGAGTATTTTAGCCTCTGTCTGTGCTCTAAACATTATTTATTCTTTTTTTGGGATAGTTTTTTGGGTTAGTGAATGAGATTTTCTTGTACTTCTTACTTCTGCTTGTAGCGGTAGACTTCTATTGCAGAGGCCGTCCGGAGAAGTATCAGATCTTTATCTATATTCATCTATTCATCCCCCAAGCAGAAATGTCCAGGCATTATTCTCCCCCTTATGACGAACTATGTGGCGCGGTGGGCTAATACCCCCTTGCAACGCAGAAGGTTGCGGGTTCGATTCCCGCGTGGGACAAATGTTTGTGTGATTCACAGATATTTGTTTCTGGTCTGGGTGGTTCAATATGTGTTATAAGTAGGTATGTATTTACAAAAGAAAATAATAATACTTATTATATCCGTTATCCTTACCACCATAACACAAGCATTAAGTTGCTTAGTTAGGTGGCGCTGTGTGAAATGGCCTGAAATATTTATTTACATATTTATTGTGATCCGGACTGAAGGATATACCAGCTAAAACTAATTATTCAGGCGTAGAGCAGTATCTTACAGATTTTTGTATGCAACACTGGGTACTGGGTGGCAATGTGTCTATGCGCAATCATGATTCTTACTACCAAAAACCTGATTTTACATCTTGTCACTATACTCATTGTCATAAAAAAGTAAACAAATTTATTTAGGCAACTCAAAGTTTACGGAATAAAAGTATGATAGGATTAGAAAACTCCTAACTGCACCTATATCACCAGAAAAACAAGACATCTAAAATACTATAGTAACTACAATACTGTAGTACTACTATTTTTTTATTCGGTTTACAAATTGGGTGTAGCCGAGAACACGATTTACAATAATTATATTATTTCCATATATAATAAAGTAAAGGCTCATCCTAAGTACAGTACACACAGTTTATATTATAGACATTATATTTTGTAATTTTTGTGTACAATTATGTCATTTATTTTTGCAATGTCTATTTAGCTAAAATACTAAGCAGTTCTCTTAAGAGTCACTGAACGTTACCAAACTGCATCTCTGCAAATGATCCCTAAGTTTGATCAACTTTGTCTTCCCACTGTCGACAATTTTGTCGCTATGCCTGCAACGCGACATCTCCGCCTTATCGCTGTTCAATATCAATTATGGCACTCCGCCAGTGCACAAACAGTCTGACATTGCAATAAAGAGACAAAAAAATTGAAACTACTTTGGCCGGATTTGGAGTAATTTTAACTGAGCATCCCGTCCCATTCCCATTTAAGATGGTTGGACCAAATCTGTGCACTTACCATTCATCATCGTATGATGATAAAAATGAAGCCAAACCTAGTACTATAGTGAAATGGTAGCTGAAACTCAACATTATTCAAATTTGGCCCTCTATCGCTTAAACAGTCGAACACAAAAAATGATTCAAATAAAATTTGTATCAAATTGTTTCCTCAACAATATTCATTGTAAAGAATTGCGGATATCTTTGATAAATTTTAAAGAGATCCACACTTAGTGGCGCTCCAACTACCCGTACCGTGCCTCTACTTTTTTAATAAGAACTGGTCGCAAGTCGCATTAGGAATATTCCCGTCATCCGTTATTCCAGAGTACGGCTTGGGAATCTTCAAGGTACGTGTGAATAGAAACCTAACATGATGATAATGAACACATCTTCCATGCACTTTCCACCAGCCCCTTTAGCATAGTAAGACATTGACATAAGAGTAGCAACTCCCGTCCCACTGTCAAGAGTAATTGACGTTTCTAAGAGTACAATGACATTGGGAGTAGCTGCAAATTGTATGCAATGACAGTGCGAGTAGCAAGAGTAGCGTCTTGATATAATTTGTCAGTTTAGTCTTGATAGTGGGACGGGAGAGTTGCTAGTCTTATGTCAATGTCTTAATATGCTAAAGGGGAAGGTGAGATTTGGGGTGTGGTCAAACTACCTTCATTTGCTTATTTGGTTAAAAAAGAGCTTTGTGTGATCGGTTAAAAAGGGCAGTTTACGCAGTGTTCCTTCAACAAGCAATAAAGAACAAGGTACCTATAGAACAGTAAAATGATAATGTCACAGAAGGTGAGCTCGGGTCAGTTCGCCGCGACATTTACACACGCATTGTTATATTCGTCGATCAATCATCGTCGAGTAATTGCGTCCTGCATGAGTAATAATAAAATAAACTGCACTTGTGATCCCTAGAAATACTTACAATAATATTATATTGTTTTGGTTTACTATGATTTTTGTTAGTTTATCTTTTACGAAAAAAAAAACGAGTACTTAATTCATCAAGTTGTCCCACAAGCTTATGACCCACTTAGAGCGAGTTGCAGAAAATCAAATTAATTTATATTTTCATTCTGCAACTTCTTACATAAAATACATAAAACACAAAATCATACACAAAACATAAAATCGTTGAAATTCCAAATACAGAGTTCAACCCAATTTGAATTGTATCGATCTATTGAAATCTATTATATACCTTAGTCTGAAAAAACGCTCTTCAGCGTTAAGAGTGCCCTGTTGTGTGTAGTAGATAATAATAAATAAATTATTATAAAAACACATGATAATTTAACTTAAAACAAACGTAGAAGCAAATCGCTTGATGGCATTTAAATCTTCAATGAAATCCAACAAAATCGAAACTGTTTCCTCAACTGATCGTATCAACATCTACAATACGGTGTAGATACGCCAAGTATTTGCGAACAGCGTACCTTATTAGAGGTGGCGATAATTTGCTCTCGCTCGCGACTCGCGACCGCATCGCAATTGTGTCACCTAATTGTCCACTCTGTTCTGACTGTGGACATAGAAATCAGCGGAGACATCATTGGCTTAAAAAAAGATCAAAAAATATAATATTATTAAAGAGCTTGATGTACAGTCCCTGCGAATACCTTAGTTACATAATTTTATTTGTTAAAAAAAAATGTAACCATCTGAGATTTCAAAGTTAACCATTCCTGTAACATAGAAAAAAATAGAAAACTCTTTTATTGAAACACTACAAATATACAGAAAACTTAAAACTAAAACACAAATTCACGACATAAGTGTAACAATGACATAAAACATTAAATCATATATCTTACTCATATAATATAATTTATTCTTGTCACTATGAATTTCTTTAATTTCTTTAAGGGTATTTTTTCAAGGGTATCACTTTCTGTTTCGTCCCAATAATCTTTATATCTCTCCTTCTCTTTCTTTTTATCTTGTTGAAATAAAATATACTCCATACATTTCCCTGTTCAATAATTTACCACATTCTCAGTGTTAGATTCGACCACAAGTTTGCGGCGCTAAGTAACATCTAACTATACATTATCTACTATACTGCCGTGCCGACGCCAGACGGATCTAGCCTTTGACTATTAAACCACCAAAGGAGACGACCCGGGTACTAATTTCTATGCTAAAAAGTCTGCCAGTTTTTGCAGGGCGAGATGCAAAACCCTCCATTAGTGATACCACACTAATGATTGACTATGTTTACACTGAACGATTCGTATTTAGATTCATTTTAACAAAATCACGACACAAACTCACTTGTATCTACTCCGGCTTCGTGCCAGCAGTTTCGATCCTGTACAAGGATCTTCTTCAAGGTGTAGCTGAGGTTACGCTCCGGTGTCCGTGGTACTGAGTGCACAAATACACGTGAGGTTGTTAGTTATTTTTTCAGAATTAACCACACTAATGAATTTTAGATAACTACACACGCATCCGTGTAAATTGTCAAACTCTGGTATAAAATATACTCACACAAATACATATACAAACAGGGAAAGAAAGAAAGAAATCATTTAATCAGGCAAAGATATACAACTGTTAAAGTTAAAGCTGCACAAAGTTGACCAATGACTAGTATACTATGTTGTTACGACTAGTTCTATGCCCGGTGGTCTATTTTTTTGGCAGCGGGGGTCGTCTGAGACGTGTCTAGTTGGATGTCTAATCGAAGCGTGCTTAAACATAAACTAAGAAACGTCTGCGACTTGGTTCACAACGTTCTGGTACTATTTTGAATCGTGTTTATCATAATAATGTTAAATCGTAAATTTGCAAAGTAGGTAAGCAATAATGACAGTGTAATAAATATGTAAAGTGGGTTTATCATACAACTCTATATGGGCAACATTATATTATTTTAAATGACATGATATACCATATGGATATCATTTATCCTTATTGGCCTCTTTGTGAGAAAAATATATTTTTTAATTCGAATGCATTTTAAAATAGGCAAAAAAAGTTAAAAATATGAAAAATCACCACCAGTCCGGTGCGCTGATCAGACGATATTCATAAGTATCTCGGAAGGAAGTGGATGAGACTCACACTTGACCGGAAGGTATGACAAGATCATTAGGAAGCTTATTGGTGGATATGGGCTCAGTAGACAGATAGAAACTATCGAAGTAGGTCCTGGATTCGGTTGTAATTTTGTTACCTCAGTATTTCAACCGATTCGACGACTTGTTATATGTTCTTTGTTAAAAAAAAAATATCATTTTAAATTTTCTAGACTAGACTCAATAACCCCGATAATAATTTAAAAACTGTAGATTTCATCCAATTTAAAAACACACCTGTCTTTTAAACAAATGTCTACGTTTAGTGACACGAAGTATAATATCAAAGTGGACGAACATTAAAGTGTTCAGGATGTTTTTCTCCACTAACTACTCTACTTTCGCTAGTCCATTAACGTTACCATGTTAAGCTTTCCCTAAATCAATTTTGCTCGGGTTTTCTTCATTAATTGGTCCATTAACACAAATTAAATTGATTTCAACAACGTCTTGCCTTTATGGTAGCATAACAGTTTTGTTATGACTGATAAATATAGGGCGAATAAAGCCTAGATTAATTATGGGTTCTAGTAACTATAAAATCCCTAATGAGGCGGTATATTTAAAGCAAAATTGCTTTGCACTTCGTACGTGGTTTAGTACATAATTATGTACTATTAAATGAATCTCTAGCAGAGTTTTGATGTTCACCATACATTTAACCATCTGGACCTTGTGCAAGTTTGCAGATAATAAATTATATTTAAATGTTTTATTCCTTTCAGGCAAAATAGATAATAACAGTGGCGATATTATATTTAATTTGCTATATTTCGGCGTTGTAATAATATTGAACAATTATTATATTACAAATATTATAATAGTCGTTCTTGTTAAAATCACGTTAAAACACCGTTATGTGTGTCGTCTTAGTATTTTCTACACAAAACCCGTTATCGCTTTCAAATCATGGCCAAAATATCTGGAAAATGTTGACCGTAGCAAGTTCCTTTTCCACATTAGCATTAGCTCAGTACATAAAGCAGTCAGTTAGTCAGTACATAACTTGATATTACGCATAGCGCCGGCAAAAATTATAGTCCCATATACAGGCACACATAAATACCCAACTTTACCATATAAAGTGTTAAATATAGTGTAAGCAGTAATTTTCACACCTCACAGCAATTTGTCCCGATTTGTACGCAAATTGGCTTGTTCGAGCAAAATGCGAATATTAAACAGTTTCGCCTATTACAGTCTACTTATTTACCCATTCCTTGACAGTTTTAACTTGAAAAATTATCCTAGTAGCAAGAAATCAAGAATGTTACGATTTATACTTATATGTAAGATTTATTGGGAAATTTCATACCTGACATGGCTTGAGCTTTTGCATCTTAATAAGATATCATTTCTTGTATCTAGTAATTAGAATTCTTTATTTAAATGCTCGTCAGTACATTTATAAATTAACAATGTTTTTTTGTGAACATTATAGCGAATACCAGACATTTAATTTTCATTATAAGTTACTTATCAATTTTGAAAATATCAAGACTCTCCCAAGGTAGTATACTAAATCCCATGCTGTTCTTAAAGTATTCGTATTTTCCAAAGCAGCGTTCACACAATATGCGTCTACTTAACTACTACGGAAATCATATTGGAACGCGCGTAAATCTTTCAAAAGGCGTTTTGCATATAAAATTGACTATAGAACGAAAATACACAGAAAACATCCTGGACAATACATTCTATTAGGCGATTTGACATGGGACTCGTGTGGTCATACATTATGTTAACTTACGTGCAAAATAATGCATTCTCCTTTATATTTTGTTTATGTGTTTGAGTTGTAGGGTCCTATTGATAGTTCACCATTGGACATTGGCTACGGAAGGGATTTTATTCGACTGAAGTCAGTCATAAGGAAGTCCAATATTTTGTAAAATCTTTTCAAGCAGCTTTTGCTCGTGGCTTTACTCGGTATTTAAGAAATCCTTTAAACGGATGCCTATGTCATACCATGTGCATGTATTCATTACCTTTTGTGCAAATTTTAACTCAATCTCTTCTATGGCTTGAGTGTCCACATTGATAGTTCAATAATGACTTACTATACTGTCTTACCATACTACCCATACTATTCTTCTTCGCTAGTATAGTTTATTCTTATATATTAGTTCTTCTCTCGCTCTCTTCGAACTTAAACCGCTGAACAGATTATAGGTGAAATTTGGCATAGAAGACTTTCGGGAATTAATTATTCTACCTCCTTATAATGTTTTCATCCCGTGGGATAAAACCTTTTTACACAACACCACGGGACGTTATTAGTATTAATATTTATTATACGCAAGACGTGTCGTAACTTCTTTCATGCAAACGATGTTTTAGAATAGAGTTATTAAGTTAAACAAAATTGGCAGCAACAATAAACAGGAATTCAAAACACTCGTGTGTTAAGTGGGGCAAGTATTAGCTCAGTAAATAAGCTATTTTGGACGGGGCAACACACTCTAGTGGTGTTTTGCCTATAAACTGAATATGGCATAATCAGTGAATTAGCTGTGTTACAAAAGGTGTAGCAATACTTAGAAGAACACACTTAAAATAAACTAAATAATAAACTACTATCGGGCGTAATACATAAAAAGCAAAATGTGAATAAGTAGTTATATAAAATATGAAAATGAAAATTCGGTTGTTTAGAAGCTATAATTTCACCTCGGGTTGGAAATGGACGCGGATAAAACCGTAGGCACAGCAGTTGTTCTAAACATATAAAAGGAAGTGTAACTCACTAACTAACCTATCAACACACAACCCAAACAACTAAGCCAATTCTTTGGGTATATACAATTCGGATCATTTATTTAATAGAATTTTAGGATCAGTAAGATCTTAAAACCTTCCTAGATCCTCATTTCCTTTTTATATCTCACTTTATAAGCTTATCAATAAAACATGAATGAACAAGTCCTATCGTAACAAACACCAGACCAGATCTAGTCCATCGATCAAGCACTAACAGCCTGTTACGCTAGATCTCGAAGGCTGCCACTCATAGTTACCATTAATTACTCAGTAATTGACCTATCATTATCTTCTGGCGGTTAACCAATGTTCACGCGAATTGATTGAGACTGTTAGTTTATTAATCTATGAAGGCTAAAGTTTATAAGAACCTAAGAGTATGTATTTATATATAAAATAGCAGACTTTCCAAAAAGTGCCATTTATTTATTTATTTATTTAATGTACAAAACAAATTACAATCGTAAGCTTATAATATAGGTTATGTTTAAAGTTTTAAATCTAGATTGTAATTCAAAAATATGTACATATAGAAAAAATAAAATTCGAGTCAAGCAAACAGTAGTTACGTTTAACGTTTAAAAGAAATAATTACGTTTAACAATAAAACTAAATAAGTGCAGGATCATACATAATCAGGAAACATAGTATTTTACTGCACAGCTAAAACAATTTATTACTATAAAGTACTCCTGTCATGTACGATCTGCGGTTCACAGCAGCTGCGTAAACTATTTATAGATAATGCTAAATTTATTAATTACAATTAAAATTAAATAATATATATTATAATATTATAGCGACACATTAACAGTCGAGTTCAGACACGGCTAAGCAGTTATGTCTGAATTTCTAGTTCCGGGGTGGAGAATATCCTTCACACTGCGTTTGTAGTTACTAAATCTAGAATCAAATATATCTAAGTTCATGTTGTTACATGCCAGATCATTATATTGTCGAGCCATTCTTACTAAGGGGTTATAAAAGGATATATTGTTTTTATACGTCAGAAGCGAAAAGAGATGAGTTGTATTAGATCTTCGTGCACTATATTTAATGTTTAATGAAAGTTGAGAGAGCAAGTCGGGAGAGTCAATAGTGGAATGTATGATTTTGTATAGATATGCAAAATCAAAATATTTACGGCGTATTTCTAAAGAATCAACTTTAAATTTGGACAACCTTTCATCGTAAGTAAGTTTAGGGCGACCTAAACGTTGACGGTAGCATAATATCCTCAAGCACTTCCTTTGCACCCTCTCGATATCATCTATATGTACGTTATAAAAAGAGACCAGATTGGACTGCCATATTCCAATACACTTCTTACCAAGGTATTAAAAAGGTACAAAAGACTACGAGATTGCTTGAAATCTTTAGTGGATCTCAGCACAAAACCAAGGAGCTGATTAGCTCTAGTGATTATATGGAGATAATGAGATCGGAAGGAAAGCTTATCATCAAAAAGGATTCCTAAATCCTTAGCGACATACAAGCGTCTCAGAACAGCTCCTTCAATTGTATAATCATAAGTGATTTTGTGAGTCTTATTTGTAAAAGATATAGAGAAACATTTACCAGTATTCAAAAACATATGATTTTTAAAGCACCAATAAGAAACTGTGTTTAAATCATTTTGTAACATCTCGCAGTCTTTGAGATCTGAAATAGTTTTAAATATTTTTAAATCATCTGCATATAACAGACACTGACAATTCAGGCGTGCAATGAGGTCATTAATGAAAATAACAAAGAGGAGGGGTCCTAAATGGGAGCCTTGAGGAACTCCGGAGGAAACCATCATCGGGGAAGATACATATCCTTTCAGTGCGACAAGCTGTGTTCTATTATCAAGGTATGAACAGAACCAGCGGAAAAGGCTGCCATGGACACCATACAACGCTAATTTACCACATAACAGTCTATGATTAACCTTATCAAATGCTTTAGAAAAATCTGTGTATATAGTGTCAACTTGTCCTCCTACAGCAAAACTTTGGCATAGATAGTTTTTATATTCAAGAAGGTTTGTGATGGTAGACTTATTTTTAACGAAACCGTGTTGCTTTTCTGAAAGAATTGGTCTTATGTGGTTATATAAGTAGTCATATACTAAAGATTCCAATAATTTAGCAAAACATGACAATATACTAATTGGCCTATAATTTTCACAACGAGATTTGTCACCGCTTTTGAAAATTGGTATGATATGCGCAACTTTAAAGCGCTTAGGGAAAACTCCAGTAGAAATTGACTTATTAAATATGATGCTCAGAGGGACTACCAACTCTTTTCCACATGCCTTTACAAAAGACGCAGGCAGCAAGTCTGGACCAGCACCTTTATTCTTGTCAAGCTTGTTGATTTTACCCAGAATTTCTTTTTGGCTTAAAACTATAGTAGATAAGGAATCTGTGATACAATTATAATCAATAACTTCATTTGTTGTATTATGATCGGTGGTAACTGATGAATGTGGTGGAACATCCGTTTCAAATACAGAACCAAAGTAGAGGGAAAACAGTTCACAAATATTATACCCACTGGATGATGAGACATCCCCATACTTCATAACATGAGGCATAGACACATTTCCCTTTCTGTTATTGATGTATCTCCAGAACACTTTAATGTTGTCATGAACGGAATCTTCAATTGAGCTGATATACCTTTTATAACATTCATCTGAGAGCATCTTGAATCTACTACGGAGTAAAGAAAATGTATCATAGTCCCGCGGGTTGCCGTATTTCTTGTAGAGTTTGTGAAATTTATTTTTTTCCTTATAACATTTAATTAAACATTTGCTATACCAGATGGGATACGAATAAGTTTTGAATTGGATTATTGGAGTATGTCTATTGATAATCTCAAAAAGCCTATCATAGAAAATATCCACACTACTATCTACATCTGGACAAGACAAGACGGAACACCAATCTATCAACTTTATTTCTGATCTAATGCAGTTGTAATTACTTTTGGAGAAATTTAACTGTTTATTGTAACACTTATTTAGACCCTTAGATATTGTATTAAACGATATATCGATGAGAAGGACAGGATGGTGAAGATCTAAAGTGCTAAGAGGAAGTGAATCGGTTACTGAAGTGATATCAAAGTTAGACAGAACTAGATCTAATAAACGGCCGTTAGCATTTGAAATGTTGTTAAATTGTCCAAGTGAACATAAAGAGACAAATTCATTTAAAAGTGATAGTTTCTTATTTTGAGTGGAAGCTACGTATTGGTGGCTAGTAGTAAATTCGGGTGTATTAAAATCGCCAATTATTAAAAAATTATCATCAGGGCATTCATTTAAGAGAATCTTTTGGCAATTCGTATAAAACTCGTCTAATTTATTAATATTAAGATCTGGAGGTAGGTAACAAACACAAATATGTAAACTGGGGACATTAAGTTTATCTGAGACAAGCGTGATCCAGATATCCTCCATGTTGCTATCCCATGCAGACTGCCTAATAACATGGTATTTTTTATTGATCGCAACAAGTACGCCCCCACCTTCGAGTTTAGCTGAAGCAGTATCTTCTCGATCTCGTCTGAAGACATTATACCGTGCATCAAACACTTCTCCATCAAATACACCTTTGTTTAAGTTTGTTTCAGTTAAACAAAATATATCAAAATCAGTAGATAATACATTTAGATAAAACTGTGTTAATTTAGATCGGAATCTATTAACATTCTGATAATATATTTTAACCATGTTGATACGGTTCTTGAACGCTTAAACAATAAATAAACATTTAGTGGGAGAAAGATTAATTTCATATAATATACTAGGATAACTGTAACTTGTTAAGTGTGTCGTTATTCTTTATTAGAATAGCAGGGTTCTTCTCATCCTTTCGAATATAGATCTGGCCAAAACGTACCCAAACAAATTTGAAATTTTTATCTCTACAGAACATTCGAGCTGCGCGGTGAAGTTCCTTAGTCTCAGGTGATAGGTGCTCCGATACGTATACTCTGCGCGTTTCACCAGTGAAGCCGATATGTGTGGATGCAAGTTTATCATTCCGGTGAGCTTTATTAAATCGAGTAACAGCCGACAGTACGAGGTCACGTTGTCTCTGTGAGGATAGGGTTATTAGGATATTTCGAGGTCTCTTCGAAGTAGTATCCATTTTGGCAATACGCCTACACGCCCCGATGTCTCTATCCGAGATTGGAACTTGTATGCATTCACAGAGTTTTTTAAATATAGCCATCAGATTCTCATTTTTTATCTCAGGAACTTCATGAATCTCGATATTCAAGTTTCGAGAGATATTCTCCATTGTCGAGATTCTTGTCTCTAATTTCAATAAAGAATTTTTAGATCTAGAGAGCTCAGCCTCTAACTGTTTAATCCTAGAGTCCTTATCTTGTATTTCCAGCTTCATATCTCCTTGTTCAGCCGAAAGAAAGTCTGTAGTGGCGGTAAAATCTGCCTTGATCTCTGCCACTGCATGCTGTATGCGACTGTCGACCATTTTCTCAACGTCTTTTTTGAGCGCAGATCTTATATTAGTCATTAATGTAGAGTCCGGAGCTAATTTAAGGTCGAAAAGTTTACTTATGCTCTCCATTGTTACTGGGCCATGCATCAAAGCGTTTGTTGAGGTGTTCAAAGCAACGCTAGTTTGAGAGCAATTAGGCGCTTGATCAAACGACATGTCAAGTGACTCGTTAAGCGATTTAGCCTTACGTCGTTGACGGACAGGAGTATCGTCGTCATTTTTGCGCCTGGTCACATTTTGACAGCAAGGACAGCTAAGTGCCGCCAGCTGTTTAGAATTGAAATTTTTAATAGAATCAGGCGTCAAATTTAAGCAAGCATAGCAATATTCAGAACTACAGGAGTTACATTTCAAAAATTCATTGCCGCTAAGCCCGTTCAAACAACCATGACAGCGCATTCTTACTTATCTTCAGAACAATACTCTCACAATATATTAATAAATTAATAATATAATATAATAATAGCTTGATAATAGCGTAAGTGCAATAATGGCAATAGAGAGTGTTAGCAAATTTCGGCGCTGCGGTTCACGTTACCGTGGCTCCGTCGTTCAAGACCCGACTCGCAATCACGACACCCGAGTTCGCGCCTCACCACGGGCAGGTTTTTTCCTCACAATTTTCAAAAAACCAAATCAGCCAGATGTCAGCACTCACTCGAACACGGCGCCACACGAGGTCACACGACGGAGTGCGGGGGACAGGGCGGGGGGGCACTCCACACAGCGACGGCTCCGGAGCACCAGGGGCACGGCGGGGAGCACCAGCAGTCAGGAGCGAGAGGTCCGACACAATCCAATATGGCCGCGGGGTCCAACGGCGATCCTCTCAAGAAAAAACGAGAGGAGCCGATACTTGAGCCGTCTTCACAAAAGCACCAGCAGTCAGGAGCGAGAGGTCCGACACAATCCAATATGGCCGCGGGGTCCAACGGCGATCCTCTCAAGAAGAAACGAGAGGAGCCGATACTTGAGCCGTCTTCACAAAAACAATTTACACGTAGCAAAATTTAAAAATTAAAATCGAGCAATATTCCGAGATACACGTCTGCTTGCGTCGAGAGTCCGAGATGGAGAGGTGGATTTATATAAATATCCCATTTTTGAAAACACGCAGGAAAGGAAAGTTTATTAACCTATGAAGGTTAAAGTTTATAAGAACCTACGAGTATGTATTTATATATAAAATAGCAGACTTTCCAAAAAGTGCCATTTATATAAATATCCCCTTTTTGAAAACACGCAGGAAAGGAAAACATAAATGTATGAATTGTTGATCTTATCGCTCAGAGCGATTTCTTGTGCAAGGAGGGTAAATATTCAAAAGTGAACTTTATCAGAAACAATATCTGCGGATCACACAAATATAATTTACATGGGAATCAAACCTTCTGCGTCGTATGCAGATACACACTGCGCCACTTTAGTTTTAATCCCAGCACTCCGGGTTCACTCCCGTTGCAAAACCTGTCTACGTCACAACCTCATACTCATACGTCATTACCTCTGTGCCAAAGTTCAACCGAATCCATTTAGTGATATTAGCTTTGCGTTGATAGACCAGACAGTGAACATGTAATGGTAAAAGCACCGCATCGACCGCGCCGAAGGAATCGCATTTTGAATTCTTTATATGAAATGCCATGAAACCTCGCACATTTGCCGGACTCGAATCGTCTAAATCGAAAAAAGATTTCCTATACAAAAATTCTTTCGACGCGTTTTATGCGGATAGATGTGCGAGCACTATAAAAGTAGTCAGATGAATTTCATTCTTATCAAAATTTTATCATTGATTAAGGTGAGACCTGGAGGCGCAGCTAGTACATCAACATTATTATATCATCAGAGAAATCCGTCAAAAGATCATCATTAAAATGAGATCTCATTAGCCTCGACATTTTAATAAGCATTCAGAGCAATTCACAAATCTATAAAAAAGTGTGGGCGTGTGACTGATTTGTTTCAAACACTGTTTGAGTTGCCAGATCTCAAATAAAATATTCCCTAGATTGAGAAATTCAACTCTAAGACTCGGGCGAATACCACTGCGGTTTGGCAAATTTTCTGTGGCATGAAAAGCTTAAAAACTCGAAAGAAACGCCCATAAATTTCCAAACAAATCAGAAATAAGGGAGTTTAGTCAAAGCTAGGCTCGACCATTATATTCATGAGTTCTAGTCGTTTGTTTACATAGTAATATGGATAACACTCACGTTAACTAAACTTTTCCGTAACCGTTTTCAAAAACGCAAGTTTAGTTTTATGATGTTCGTTACCTCAAACATTATCTTATATGAATCAAATTAGAAATTAAAAAAAAACAGCATCAGCCACAAATTATAAAATCCGAAAGGTCTTTTGCTAGGGTTATATAATTTTTATGACATATTTATTTCTGATAGTTCATCTTCCGATGTTGAAAACGAAAACAGTAAAAAATCTCCGTTTTCAAGGAAAAATATATCTGGCAACTTAGTTTAAAATATATTCAAACTCCGCATTAGGCTTAACTTTATAACCTTAATACAGACCACGGTTTTTACCGCGCTAATGATATGTATAGTTTTCCGATACGTTTGATAATTAGATGAAAAAGTTAAATATATTGGCGTATCACCAGACTTGAATATTAAGCTCGCGTTTTATGCATCGGCGCGTGTTATGGTAGGAAGCGATTTTTTAAAAAAACTGGGCGAAACACTTTTTCTTCTTTCTGCCTTATCCCACACTAGGTAGGGTCGGCACAACACGTTTTTCTCCTCCATTCTACTCTATCATCCGTCATATCTTCATCCACTCCTCTAGCACGCATATCCTCTTTCACACAGTTCATCCAAACCTTTTTCGGGCGCTTTCCCGGATTACCACCTATCACCATATTCATGGACTTTTTGGTAACATGACTTTCGTCCCTCCGCATAATACATATGTCCATACCACGACAATCTTCCGCTCTTTAATTTCTCTGTCACTGGTGCTCTACCCTTGGACTTACAACATTTGTAGTGTCCGTGGCCACACGTCCGGCTTTTAATCCGGAGACCCTGGGTTCAAATCTCAGTGTGTGGCAAAAAGTTCGCCTGGACGCTACCGTGTTTCGTAAAGCTGTGGGTCCCGGCTTTTTCCTGTAAGATATGTAGGAGGCAGTCGTTAGGTCATGTTGCAGACCCTGTATTAATCTCGGCGAACTGAAACTGCAACATATAGGTTAGCCACACAACCTATAAATTGTGATTTCACTCTGACAGTGTAAGTAGGGTAACCTGTTCTGGAGTATAACCCCAATTATTATTATTATTTAACATTGTCAGTGAATTTGTACATCCATTCGCCCGCTTCACTTATACCTTACGCCGTACAGTAGGGCGAGCAAAAACGGCCGCTAATCATAACACCTGACAGTGATCTCTCGGCGGCAACATGTTAAACCGTAACGATTCAATCCCGCAGATTATGTACACAGTGCGATCACCAACAGTAGGAAATCTAGGACATAATTTTTTATATAAAATTGTGAAAAAAAGCTATTTCACGACTTCTTTTTTATGTACCTATATTTTTTAATCCTATTTTATTGTGATGTGCAATAAACAGTTTTCTATTGGAACTTAGTTCCTTATCGCGCGTTGTGAAAGGGGGCTAGACGGAAAAAATTCTTACGAAAAGTTGTCACGACACTTTTTGCTATATATAGTAAGCTATTGTAAGCTGTGCAGCGTGCGCATGTTTCTCTGTCTCTCTCTCTCTCTCTCTCTCTCTTATAGAAAGCAAGCCAGATATTTTCATTAATCGAAAGGAACTTCGTTCCATCCGGGTGTCCCTTGACACCTCTCAAGTTTTTTATGTTCTATTCTTTTTACTTAGTGCTGTGATTCTAAAAAAAATACGGCTAAATGTCAAGTTTTTCTTAACAGTCAACCAGATCTGTTAAGTTATTTACAGACTTTTTAATTTGGTTTAACTAATACCACTGATGTGCATGTAAAAACATACTTTATCTTCTTACAATGAATGTAACTGTAATCTATTTCACAAAAATATCTAATACTTAACTGTAATATATGTATTTATCTTTATCTTATAATTTTACGCAAAGTGAAACAAAACTGCACAAACAATTATTAGAATAAACAACATTAAACGCTTCATTAACTACCTCCATCTGAAATAACTGTATTTTGATTAACTTTCATAGAATTTATAACGCTATTACATAAAAGCTATGTAGATAACACTAAGGTTTATATTAACCCGTTGTTCTAGGTGAACGAATAATACTCCCTATTCCCTAATAATTATTATACGCGTGCGCAATTCGTAGCGCCTAAAAAAATGACAGTGTGTCTCTATTATATATTTATTATACACTAGCTGTGCATACACATGTGTTATTCCAGGGTCTAAATCTATCTCAATTGTACCACCCGTTTAGGCGTGAAGCAGTAACAGACATACACACTCACGATATTAGTGTAATTGACTTTCCACTCCATCACAATAATTAAAGAAACCGTATGAAAATCCTTTGCGTAATTTAAAGATCTAGACGTGCGAACTAGGCCTCTTTTTTATTTTCGTTTATCTTATGGTGTTATAGTCTAGCCCAAATTGTTCTACTGATTTTTTCTACTGTGCCATTAGAATCTGCTGATGACTCGAAGCAGAGTGCAGATCTTAACGTCTGGATTAGGCGAGATTATCTCTTCAAATAAACATTATCACTTCTGCTTTAGGATTACTGTCCACGTCATAATATGTGGGCCGATATCGCAATAAATATTGACTTTAAGATATGAACTATTTAGTGTACCATAATGAAAATAGACACCGCACCAAAGACTCAAAACATTGAAGCTACTGATGACAGTTAAAAATGGAAAAAGGAAACACATGGGACTCTTCAAAAGGCAAGTGAATAGATAGAGTCTTGAAAGGTAGGCAACGTACCAGCGGTACCCCTGGTATTGCAGGTATCCATAGGCGACGGTAGCCACTCACCATCAGGTGGGCCGTCTGCTTGTTTGTCACCTATTACATAAAAAAAAAGAAAAAAAGAAGCATCATTGCTTACGATTTGCGATGAGTTGGTGATCGAGATCAAATTAACCAATAATACCGGGGGTAGAGTTCCTCTGCAGGAGGTCGTCTAGGTGGGTACCCCAAAAGTGCCAGTTATTCTAACGCCTGACTGTAATGTGTAAACATTACTGTGCTTCGGTAGAAGGGCACTGTAGCTAGTGAAATTACTGGGCTAAAGAGTCTTAACATTTTATGACTCTTGCGTAAGAAGCGTTGGTGCAGTGCTTCACATCATTATAAAATCCTAAGTAGCACTGTACTGATTATGGGCAGCGTTATCGCTTAACATCAGCAGGGCTATGATGCGCACGTCGACATAATGTCGCGTGAAATTTGATTTAATGTGAATAATACTCTATGTGGCTGTCATAAACTCGAAAATTACACACCAGTGAGATCATTTTGACATAGTAGTTTTAACGACAAAATCATTTCACTGGTGCGTAAATCTCGACTTTATGACAGCTACATAGAGTATTATTCACATTAAATCAAATTTCACGCGACATTATGTCGACGTGCGCATCATAGTCCCGCTGGAGAGCGTCTCGCTCGTCTTCCACTTCATCACATAAAAAAAAAATATTTCATTAATCTTGTGGAATCAAAATTAAAAATATATATTTATTTAGCTAAATTTAGACTGATATGCTAATCGGAATTTGGAGTACGGTGCGGAGCTAGCTTTTGTTTAAAGAAAGTGGTGTCTACCACTTGATTGATCATTTGGAAACTAGTACCAGTAGGAGTGCTACTAGTAAGTAGTATTTTGTTTTTTTTTGGGTAATTATAATACTCGTTGATATTTTCCAATTAATATTAATTTATAATCGCAGTAAAAATATTGAAGGAATTAAATATAATTAATACCTATAATATCTACGTAAGTACCTATAGCATTTATAGGCTTATCCGGAAAAATACTTAGAATATTATATTATTTCGTAATTGATTTAGATTAGAGCAAAACGTGATAATATTTTAATCTGGATTAGGTAATTTAAAATCTGGTTTGATTTATGATAAAAACCTACATCTGCTTTTAAGCCATATTTATCAAACTTGTGCTTAATAACTTGTTATGATTCTACAAGTCGTAGCGATCTGCTATTGCGTTATTAAGGCGGGATAAATTCCTCACTGAATATCATGCGGCGACATGGTTTTGCCTAGTGGATCCTATCAGGACCAGAAAAAAGGGAAAAAGGAATCAAGGGAAAATACTGTACAGGCATCTCGCAAATGGACCGCTCCAATTTGTTCATGCGCACAATTTCACTTCAGCGCAAGTCGGCGCGGCGACCGACACTTTTCGACCCAGCTGGCCCAAGTTTGGGCATAGCAAGATAGCACGTACCATATCCCTATTTATTTAAATCTAAGGTAGCAACAACACACTGTGTTTGATAGTATGTCATAATTTCCCCAATAAGTGAAAGGTCGCGACTCGTGTCGCATATCTGCGGAGGTCGTCGCTCGGCCTTGTTCGGAGATTCGCTCTCGTGACGTCACACTGTGAGACGTGATTCCGCGCACGTTGCCGCACTGACTCTACTCAACGTACCAACTAGTGTCATTAAATAAATATATACAGAAGGGTGACTTACGGTGTCCGAAAACATGTCATAGATGTGAACTTCACTGAGAATTTTAGGCAAAGTTGGAGTTCGAAAATTATCAGCTCCAGACTCTGGCGATTAAGCTCACGTCACACTGAGCCGGTAAAGCGAACGAGATCTGGGACGGAATTTTTGTAATGTTCTAGTTTGTACGTAACCGCGTATATTGAAACCCTACCTCTATTCAGCACCGCGACCGAACTGAGATGCGGGAGCCTTTCCATATGTGAATTCTCAAAATGCGACTTTAATCCCTTCCGCTATTCAGCACCGCGACCGATCTGAGCTACGGGAGCCTTTACGTGCATTCATTCTCTGATTGCGACTTTAATCCCTTCCGCTATTCAGATCGATCGATCTGAACTCGGGGATTGTTTTCAGAGTAATATTTAAATCTGTTTGATGAAAACGCATGTCTGTATAGTACTGTATACTGTAGACAGTGATTCAAGAGGAAAGTTTACGTATAACTAGTGGACCCGCGCGCACTTCGTAGCGCATAAAACAGTCTACAAATACTACCTACCTTTAGTCATTCATTTATTTCTAAAATAAAAACGATTTACTTTACTCTTATTCTTACTACTCTTATTCTTACTACTCTTACTGTTACTCTTACTCTCGACTCTTACTCTCGACTCTTACTCTCGACTTTTACTCTCGACTCTTACTCTCGACTCTTACTCTCGACTTTGACTCTTACTCTTGACTCTTACCTCTTATTCTTGACTCTTACTCTTGACTCTGGATTCTTACTCTGACTCTTACTCGTATCTACTCCTATTACCCACCAACTACCGTCATCATCAGATCAACTCGGTGGTATCATAATAACGTATACACAACTCACACCTCTTTCAAATTTATCGATCTGAACTCGGGGATTGTTTCCAGAGTAATATTTAAATCTGTTTGACTAAAACGCTTGTCTGACGTATATTTGCTTAGATCTTTAAAACTACGCAACGGAATTTGATGCGGTTTTTTTAAAAGAAAGAGTGATTCAAGAGGAAAGTTTATGTGTAACTAGTGGACCCGCGCGCACTTCGTGGCGCGTAAAACAGTCAACAAATACTACCTACCTTTAGTCATTCATATATTTCACTAGTTATACCTAGCTGCTGCTTTTTTATTTTATTTTATTCAATTCATTTCAATTTCATTTAATTTTAGAAATAAATGAATGACTAAATGTAGGATGATATATATACGATTATACCATATTCCATATTTAGTATCAATAATAAAAACAAATAAAAGTTTATAGAATAATTATATTATTGTCGTATTTTTTTATTACATTTCCTTAACAATGCCGTCTCATTCAGTATTCAGAACTACAAGAATAGTAGCAAACAAACACCAAACATTCAATATCAAAAGTTTCCGCAGATCGAAAATATTTGAGTGCTGAATACTGGAAGGATTTCCAATCTATAATGGTAATATTGCGTACGTAAACCCTCCCGCATGTCAGAACTAAAAGTAGGGTAGCATTTAAACTCTCAAACTGCATGTTTTGTCGTTTAAAAGCTCCCGCATCCCAGATCCATACTGGCGCTGAATAGAGGAAGGGTTTCCATATACGCTACGTAACCTGTCACATAAAGCGAACGCGGGCAGGAACGAAATGAAGATCGCGACCGCTTTACCGTTCCGTCCCGCCTCAGTCTGACGTAACCTTTAGTGTCGTAAATGACTTTGTGAAATCTTATTAAACCTGTAATATTGAAGAAATTTGTTCGACAATAACAATCTCTGTATGATCTAAAAAAAGATTTTTCTTGTTAAAAACTTGTTTTGGGTCGGTTCCAGTTTCTTCAAATCACAACCTGAAAATTAAATCACTGATTAATCAATGAAAGTTCTCATAAAACATTTATGTTTTTCATTTTTGGCTGACGGTAAAATAGTAAAAACTCTAAATCTGCTATATAATAACGTCTTAATCTGCTATATGTTTATACTAGCTGTGCCCAGCGGTTTTACCCGCTGTCTTATAGCCTATGTGTTATTCCAGAGCCTAAGCTATCTCTATACCAAATTTCAGCTCAATCGGTCCACCCGTTTAGGCGTGAAAGAGTAACAAACACACATCCAGACATCCATTCTTACAAACTTTCACGTTTATAATATTAGTAAGATTAAGTCACCGCACCTCACCGCTCTGTAGCTTTGTAATACGTACTCTCGAATGGCGCACCTCTAATTATATATTAAGAATTCTATATTAAAACTAAATCGTCTTTCTGTAAGGTCCATATTGTATGGTCGCACCGATCCAGTCAACTAGTGACGTAGAATATGTAAATATCGATATCGTTCTACTGTTGACCTGAGATTTATCGTGTGACATTATATTTTTATTAGTCATATTATATTAATTCACACTTAATACATTTTACTTTACGTTTAGAATAGAATAGAACTTTATTCACGGCTATAAAACACAGAAAAAAAATACAAATACATAAAAGAAAGCGTATCTTTTATCGTTTCTATTATAAGTAGTAACTAACTAGGTTGACGTTTGAAACAAAACTGAGTTTTGACCTATTTTAACACGGACCTCCCTCCACCTGAGGTCCGACCTACACCCACTGGCGGATCCAGGATTTGGTTCTGGGGGGGGGGGGGGGCAAGGTCATCATCATCATCAGCCTGTATTCGTCCACTGCTGGACATAGGCCTCCCCCATGGCACGCCACTCAACTCGTTCCCCCGTCTTCCTCCTCCACCCGCTCCCCGCGACCTTCCGGATATCGTCACCCCATCTAGCCCAAGGACGCCCTACACTACGTTTGCCGAGACGCGGTCTCCACTCTAGAACCCGTGTACCCCATCGGTTATCGGTTCTGCGGCAAATGTGACCAGCCCATTGCCACTTCAATTTGCTAATCCTTTCGGCTACGTCGGTAACTCTGGTTCTCTGCCGAATCACCTCATTTCTGATGCGATCCTTTAGAGTTTAGAGAGACGCCGAGCATAGCCTGCTCCATAGCTCGCTGAGCAACTTTAAACTTGTGAACCAATCTAACCGTAAGTGTCCACGTTTCGGCTCCGTATGTCATTACAGGTAAGACGCATTGGTTGAAGACTTTAGTCTTCAGACACTGTGGTATACGTGACGAAAAGACTCGACGAAGTTTTCCAAATGCAGCCCATCCCAGCTAAATCCTTCGAATAGCCTCCCTCTCGAAGTTGTTTTTACCTAACTGCACTGTTTGCCCAAGGTATACATACTCCTGAACAACTTCAATAGGCAGTCCATTAACGATAATCGGTTCCGGAGCGACCTGTTCATTGAACATCACTTTAGTCTTGTCTATGTTCACCCGGAGACCGACACGTTGAGAGGAATCAGCTAGACTGGTCAGCATTTGTTGCAAATCTTCCAGCGTTTCCGCCATTATGACGATGTCGTCCGCAAATCGCAGATGTGAAATACACTCGCCGTTGATATTGATGCCCTGTCCAGTCCAGTCCAGCGTCTTAAACACATCCTCTAGAGCGTTGGAAAACAATTTGGGGGATATTACATCCCCTTGTCTCACACCTCGGGGGCAAGGTGCAGACGGGCAAAAATATTATAATTTTTTCTACGAAAAGTGTGTGTTTAGCTCGCTCTGAACAGTTAGAAAGTTAAATATCCTTAATAATAAGCGCGCGAGCAGCTTGCTGCGAGCGCCGAGAATAAAATTATAATCTTGACGATGAAATATGTGCAAAATTCGTACCTCTACAATGCTTTTGGGGGGGCTTGCCCCCCCCTTAAACCCGCCTATGTCTACACCTACATTATTACCTACACTAGCTCCAGCGGTTTTACCCGCTGTACTGTATAGCCTATGTGTCATTTCAGGGTCTAAGCTATCTCTATACTAAATTTCAGCTGAATCGGTTCATCGGTTCACCCGTTTAGGCTTAGTTTAACAAAATGTGTCATTATGTAATGTGTGTGTTATGTATATGTTTGTAATAGTGTGTATATGGCTCATTCTCATGGAATTGATTCTCATCGTCACCTTCATGGCAATTCTTATTTATTGCTTATTTGTAATGTTTATGTTTAATATTGTATAGAGCTGGATAACACGAGTAAACTTTTATATAAATGATTTAAATCGTACGTTTCATTTCGAAGAAAAACAGTTTTGAAATTTTCGACGTCACGAAAGTGATTCAGTAATTATTTTTTCACAACTTTTTTATGTAAAACCCTTTTAAAAGACTAAATCTACCAAAAATGTACAATAAAACGACATTTTACGTAAAAACAAACGTCACTACAAAAGAAAATATACGTAATTTGAGATATTACTTTACCATTCACTTTACTTTTTTATTAGTCAGAAATTTGTTTTGTATGTATTAAAACCCTAACATAACAGATACAGTACTTTTTAGTAGGTAAAAAGGGTATTTCAAAAGAAAACAATATTTAAAAATCACTTTCGTGGCTCAAAAATCACCTTCATGGTAAAAAACGCTATGAAGGTGATTCCACGCTGGTGACGAAAATATCCCTTTTTATTGAAATTCTGGAAAGTTTAGGTATAATGTATAAAGTTAAATACTACATCTTTATCTCGCACATTTTGGCTTTTCGAAAAGCTAACTTTGATTTAAATAACTAAAATGCAATGCATAAAAATGTTGTCCATGCAAGTGATCGATACACCCATGAATAAATTGAAACCTAGCAATTATATTTTTCCCACGGTTCGATAAGTCCTAGATCTTACTTCTACGATTGCAGAACATGGCCATCATTGAAATGAATCGAACTCTGTATTGGATTGTTGATGTTGTGTTTAACAGCAGCCGTTAAACTACGCAAATCTAAAGCACCTAAAATCGTGTGACCGCCGGATTATATTATTTTAAATTCAAAATAATACTGAAAACTTTTTTTAGTCTGTAGACCTTAAAGTATATTTGTTTGCGATAATTTTGGTATATGTTACATACAGATACATCAAAATTTGTTAAAGTAGTGCCCAAATATTTAACTGCAACGCAAAGTGTGACACCATGAGAATACGAAAAATGGCCCCGATTGTGACCTTTCATGTTAAATTTTAGGATTATTTTTTGCGTCGTTTATGGTAATCTTCATTTATTTTGTAGCTTAATATATGTTTTATCCACCTATCCACAATTCATATCTCTGTCTTTAACCGTTTAGAAAATATAACCGTGTGACCATCAAATTTGAGCTAAAATGAGAATGAGCCATATAAATCAGGTAGCTGCCAAAAAAAAGTGCTTATTGCTGCAATAGATGCTCAGTCAGGCCTTACGGTGTCCGGCCGCGGATGAATGCTTCGGCGTACCCGCTGCCCCGGCATTATGGCGTCCCGCAGGAACACCCCCAGGTTTTTTAGTGGGTATCCCCGCCGCTCCCATCTTTGGCGGGGGAGTCCCACATACCGCCTCGCGCCCCCCGGCGTGGGGTGATGATGCGTAACGCATTTTTCCTGGGTCAAAAAAAAAAAAAAAAAAAAAAAAAAAAAGGCCTTACGGTGTCCAATGTAACTTTTCCTATGTGTAATTTTCACATTGCTTTAAGGGGTTAATAGTCGCTGGGCCTCTGTTTCGCTCGCACGATATGACTAATTGTCAATAATAACAATTGATAAAATTGACTTTTTGGAAATGTGTTAAATTGAAAATTTAGCTCATATTTTACAAGCTTTTATTTACTTTCACTAGTCTGTTGTCTGTCTGTCTGTCTGTCTGTAATTAAATCTTGCAAGTTAAATTTGACCCACTTCCCGGAGTCCGATTGAGCTGAAATTTTGCATGCATGCATAAATCGGATGACAATGCAATATTATTATGACATGGAGCTGATCTGATGATGGAGCGGTAAGGTGGCTATAGGAACTCCGTAATTAAATGACGTAACCCCATCGAGTTTGGGCTCATTTGATTCGTCTTGACGAGTACTTTATGGTAATAATAATAAAAGCTTTTTTTAAAATTTCACTTGTTTATACTATTTTTATAAGTATTCCCAGTTTGCTACCTTAAATAACCACAATGGCATTCTCAGTTATATGAAAAAGATCTATATTCAAACATGCCGCAACCATTTTATAAAATATCTAACTGGTTATACTTTAAAAAATTATATAAAAATATGAGCAAAATTTTCAATTTAACACATTTCCAAAAAGTAAATTTTATCAATTGTTATTTGACAATTTGTTATATCGTGCGAGCGAGACAGATGTTCAGCGACTATTAGCCGCTTAACTTAATATCTTCTGGTGTATGATATTAATAAAAACTTTAAACATGTAAAATATGTTTATTTAACTGTGGTTTTGATTGTCACATCGCTAAGTTGTTCGTGTTGTCACTTAACGTTAAAAATGTGATAATTAACTGATAAATAAATTTCACTCTAGCTCTGTTTTACATATTTTAGGCCACATTGTCACCATAAACACATTGTTTTATGAATGAATGTGGCTTCCGTGGCCCAGTGGTCGTACGTCCGGCTAGTATTCAGGAGGCCTTGGGTTCAAATCTCTGTGTGACAAAAATTTTCATCTGGACGCTACCGTGTTTCGGAAGGCCAGGTCATGTTACAGGCCTAGTAATCTCGATGACCTAAAACTGCATCTATATGTATTTATTTGTGTAAGTAGGATTTCATATTATTCGCAAGAACTTAGAACAAAATGCGATTTATATTATAAAAAGTGTAACGAGCGGGGGTGGCCAAGGGGGGGTAAAGTGGAGTCAAAGTTTGTATGGTAAATTCAGAACCGCTGACCCTATTGAATTAAAATTTGATACAAAGGTAGATTGAGTTTTAAACAATGATATGGTACTTTTTATCCCAGAAATCAACCTTTAAGGGGAGGAAAGGGGAGGTGCATCACGGAGTTAGAATCCCGATTTTAATTAATTATTTCTAGGTGTATTAACTAATACTCGACAATAGATAACATTATTCCCAGAAGTATTGCACACCGCCTCTATACATGTTTCAATATTCCTTCCAACCAGGTTGTCTGTAAGTGATTGGTTTATGCGATAGGACCGCCGATTGCATTCCTTTAGCTTTACGTGTATTGTCTACTTATGAAACAATTTCTTGTAACCAGGTTTGCAATAAAGAGTTATTGTATTGTAATACTCACCCACGTTTTCATTGAGTAGTACACCTTCATTGACCCGTGTCGCCGAATTAGAGAGTTCCCTTATCGAAACAGGAAGAATGTTGGCATGCTGTAATTACTAATTAAAAGTTGACCGTTTAGATAAACCCACCAATATTTATGGAGGGGAAACAGATAAGGACAGGTGTATCGTTAGATAACGATGATCATTTACAAATCTATTTAAATACTAGAAGCACGGTAAAGAGATATTCAGTAATGTGACTCTCTCGAAGCGGTTGAACTCAAAGTCGCGCGAGTTTGCAACGATTTGGGTAGGGTTCGGTAGGCAGCGAGGTGTCGATTAGGCGTTATTATGCAGTAAGCTTCCGAATATTAATAAAAATATCATAATTCTATTTTATATTTTGAGTAATTCACAATAATAACGCCTATTCGGCACCTCGCTGCCTACCGAACCCTACCCAAATCGTTGCAAACTCGCGTGACCTTAAGTTTAAACGCTTTTAGAGCGCTTTTGGAGTCAAATTACTGTTTATCTCTTTACCATGCTTTAAGTGCCCAGTGGTATGACTTATGACTAAAGATAAAAAAGGACTTTATGTTCTGGATGACGAGCGCAACAGTGTTTCGTAGGACGTCGTAGAGGATATATTATTATGGACAAAAAATCTACAAATCCCCCTCCCCCGCTCTAGGATTTTCTTAGGGGATTAATGGAATTAGCCCTGCTACTGTAATGGGAATGTTTTCTCATCTGATGGCATAAAATTCTCTTCAGACTGCAAAAAGTGTGAATGTGGATAGTCTTGAAAGGTTGACAACGTATAGGTACTGCAACAAAATAACCTAGTCTAAATATATAATATTTTATATATATGTAGGTACTTATTTAGTGTTAATGGTTTTCTTTGTTGCAATAAAGACTTATCTATCTATCTATCTATCTATATAAAAGGAAAGAGTGACTGACTGACTGACTGATCTATCAACGCACAGCCCAAATCGCTGAATGGATTGAGTTGAAGTGTGGTGCACAAATAGGTTTCATGATGTAAACCTCCACTAAGAAAGGAGAAAGCACGCGAGCAAACCCGCGAACACAAGCTAATATCATTAAAAATCTTAAAGTGGCTTATTTTAAGATTTTTAATGATATGACTGATTAATTTAATATCGCTGGAAGAGATCGCTATTAGCGATAAGACCGCCAACATGCTGAGTTGCGACCTTTTTGTGTATAAATGTCTCATCTTATGTTCTGTTTCTTAGTTGGATGTTTTGTGTGTCAAAGATGGATGGATCTTAGTTGGATGTTTTATGCATGAATAAATATTTCATTCATTCATCCAATTGTAGCACTTTTTTTTCTAATCTGTAATCTTTTTAAGGTTATGTTACTACTTTTTGTCTTAGTTTTTGTCGCTACTCGGATATTATCTTCATTTAGCAGAATTTTGTTTTAATAGCCTCAAAGAAAAGTGATGGAATATATTAAGACAGATTTGTTAAAAAGGAGTAAATGTTTATATTTTATTTATAGTAAATGTTTATTTATAAAACACACACATTCCACATACATAAATATCAAAAAATTTTGGCTTCATTTTTGTCACAAGAGATAATACAGAACCTCGTATAAAGGTAAGAAATAAGTAAAAATGCGCTGTCAAGTGTGCGTGAAGTGTTTTAAGCTTCATAAACTGTTTGTCATTCACTAATTGCCGTTAAATCTTGGAAGTAATCTATTCAAATACACTTACTTTATTTGGTCACACGATCAATTTGTAAGATAATTAGTGGGAATTATTGGTCGGAATTCGGCCTTTATGGAAACTTTAGATAAAAGTTTAACTGAACTTACTGAATATTCATCTCATCACTGAATCTTATTTGTATGGTAACTATATTTATATTTAAAATAGCTAACTTTTGACAGTCTCCGTCAATTTACATAATGTAACAAAACGTTGAAGAAAAAAAAGACGTGTGGCACTCGGAGACTGCCGCGGTAAAGCTATTGCATAGCATTTTTTATCAACTTATGTAATTATAATTATTAATTTATTTTATTAATGCAGTATTTTTTTCCTTTGTTTTTTTTTCTTTGATATTAATTCAAGTTACACTTTGAGCGTGGTAACCGATAAAAAAACAAATTAAAAGTATCACCGCTGTGCCGGTCGGAGTGGGGGGTGTTTTTTTTCGTTACGGAATTTCTGGATTCGGTCCCCACGCTCAAGGCCCGCGATAGAAGCTATGCAATAGCTTAAAAACATAGGTATTTAAAATTTGTATATTTTTACTTTAACTTAACTAGTTAGGATAAAATTGTGGATGTCCAGTCAAAAATAAAAGCCGCCGACGAGTGCTTCGGCGTGTACCCGCTTCTCCGGCATTATGGCGTCCCGCAAGAACACCCCCAGAATTTTAACGGGTATCCCCGCTGAGCCCAACTTCGGGAGAGCCCCACATATCGCCCAGTGCAGGGTGACAATGCATAACACACTTTTCCTGGCATAAAAAAGGCCAACGTAAGCAATGAGCATGCGGAGCGAAGGCTAATTATTATTATTTGTTGTCCTTTTGTTCGGTCCCCAGCTTATAAATGGTTAGATTTCACAAATGTACGGACCCTCAAAATATTGCTTCAACGTTTGTTAGTATAATATTGTCAAAATAAACTTGAAGAACCCTAAATACTTATATAATTACTATAATATTAATATGACTTTTATGCAACGGAATTTAAAACACACTAAAAAGGTTATCCAAAATGCATAATCCGATTACCATCACTTAGTTATTTAAATGTGATAGCTTCTTAACTAAACATATTCGTAATATTAATATTTTCATTAACATAATGAAGTAATAATATTTTAAAGAGTAATTTTTGTGAGAAATTAATCAAAATTAGTCTTCACTGTGCTCCGGTAGGAGGGCACTGTAGCTTGTGAAATTACTGGGCTAAAGAGTCTTAACATCTCATGACTCTTGAGTAAGAAGCGTTGGTGCAGTGCTCCTAGAATTTCACATAATTGTGAAATCCTAGGTAACATTATGTAGGTAGGATATGGGCAGCCGTTATATCTTAACATCAGAAGAGCGTCTTGCTCGTCTTCTACTTCATCACTTTAACTTTTCATACATTTTCTACAAGCTTTTATTTACTTTCACCTGTCTGTTGTCTGTATGTATGTCTGTCTGTCTGTAATGAAATCTTGCAAGTTTAATTTAACCCACTTCCTGGTTTCTGATTGAGCTGAAATTTGGCATGCATGTATAAAACAGATGACAATGCAATATTATTATGACATGGAACTGATCTGATGATGGAGCAGGCAGGTGATAAGGACTTCGTAATTAAACGACGCAACCCCATCGATTTTGGGCTCATTTGATTCGTCTTGACGAGTACTTTGGTGCTAGATGGTAATAATAATAAAAGCTCTTTTATAAAGTATTTTTTATTTAATTTCACTTGTTATGTTAAACCAACAAACAAGCGGACGACCCACCTGATGTTGAGCGGTTACCGTTGCCTATTTTACTATTTATATGCTTCGGTACGAGTGCACTGTAGCTAGTGAAATTATAGGGCTGAAGAGTCTTAACATCTTATGACTCTTGAGTAAGAAGCGTTTGTGCAGTATGTACCTAGAATTTTAATGTGTTAGAATTTTAATTTTAGTATGTATCATTAAGAAATCCTGGGTGCCAGTGTGCTAACTGACAGTGGGCAGTGTTATTTGCCATCATCAGGAGAGCGTCCTACTCGTCTTCTTTGCATAAAAAATACGCCAATAACCCCTTTAAAACTGCGTCAAAATAAATAATAATATTTGCCATATTATTATATTAGTTCTTGCCATATTATGTTACTCCCTTCCTGCACGGTTGTCTGGAAAAGATCGCTTCCAGCGATAAGACCGCCGGTTGCAACATCTTTGTTTTGTTTGTTAATTACTGTTGTAAATTTTTAATTTTCATGTGGTGTTACAATAAAGTATTAAACAATAATATTTTGAGAATAATTGGTGTTTATACTCCAATAGAACAGCATACATAGATATTTAGAGCAAACCTATCTTTGTCGATGTTAAACGCCATGGCAACCATTAGCCACCGTCAACTGTGGATAACACGACGTCGCGAATCAGATTTTCATGGGAGAATTGTAAGTAAACTGTTTCAATTGAAAACTATGGCCATTTATTCTAAAAATACTTACGTATAAAATTATAAGTTTTAAATAGATTAAAGGTTACGTCAGACTGAGCCGGGACGGAACGGTAAAGCGGTCGCGATATTCATTTTGTTCCTGCCCGCGTTCGCTTTATGTGTGACAGGTTACGTACAAACTAGAACATTACTTTTTATTAATTTATTATTAGGTAAACCAACAGCTTAAAATAAAACTTAATAATTAATATTAAATATTAATAGTTTACACTTTATACACCATACAGCCAATTATAGGTTCACACGTATATAACACAAAGTATTTTATAAAAACTGTGAGCTTAAGTATAAAATCATTAAGTTAAAGACAGAAACATAAAGGGCCGAAACACACAACCGCGTTGCGGCGCCGCTGAAATCGGCAGTTTTGCGTTGCGGCGTCGCGAAAATTTCGTCCCGGATCGCATTCGCTTTGCCGGCTCAGTGTGACGTAAGCTTAAAGGTTTAATTTGTAAGATTTTTTTTAATTTCCTATACTAAAATAGTTATGTAAAATAGAGGAATTTATCCGCCGTCTAGGTTTAGTCTATCATCTTCTTAGCATGTTCGCTTAATAAATCAGATCGTGGTCAAAGGCTAGGCTAGAGTTATAATGTATAAAAAATTGGGTTTAAACTTTGCTTTACATCAATACAGCAAGGCTTAAGATTTTTAAATATTTTTTTATTCATTATAGGTAAGCCTTTGACCACTATCTCATGATTTTAAGCGATGATGGTGGTAGCAGACTATACCTAGAAGGTGGGATAAATCCCTCCCTGGCTTCACTGAACATCATGCCTGCATAATAATAATAAATAATAATTGTGGTTTATACTCCAACAGAACAGGTTTCCCTACTTACACTGTCAGAGTCAAATCACAATTTATAGGTTGTGTGGCGAACCTATATGTTGCACGGTCAAAATGACCGCTTGGCGGACACGGTTAGATTCATAAAGCTGACGACATTCAAATTTAATGTTTTAAACCATTTAAAGATCTATGCATACATAGGGACAGACAGATAGAGGGAAGCGACGTTGTTATAAACTATGTAATGATATACACTTATACGTGTATAATAATTTTATATATAAAATTCTAAGTAGTTTTAGCTCTGTAATTAAAAAAACAAGATCTTAAGCCTTAAGTCCCAGTAATTAAGATGTTAACTGGTAACACCACAATCCTTAATCCCATCTTCCTCTCATCTAGGTCATTTGAATAGGATGTCTAGGCTATTTCTAGACCTGTTTCTAGTTTAGGTTCCAAAGTCATAACGTATAAATTGATTTCCGTCTTTCTTAATGAGTTAATCTGTAACAAACCATAGGATGATTCCTCTTTACTCTCCTATCACTTATTTTTTTATAGTAAGTTCATAGAATTATATTTTTAAAAGTTTTTAGTGTGAAGCTTAAAGCTTTATCATTTTTTTTTAAAGAAAGATACAAAGTAATTACGTTTATAGCCTTTTACATAAGTTACAAATTATAATTACCAATCACGTAGAGTTGTATGTACTCGTAATAATTTCAATATTTTTAAAAATATTCTCTTATTAGTAAATACGTATACATTTTTTCATATTTGTCGAATAACATATTAGATATCATTTTATAATAGGAAACTGTTAATAATAAATATGGGCGCCTACTCAAATTCTAGGCTGATTTCTGACAATTATAATAATTGTTAATAGAGTAACGATATCGCTAAACTGCATGCCACCATAATTTTCTTGTTCATCTACTTACATAAAAATGCACTGTCAATGATAATGTCTAAAAATTCATAAGCGATGTTACCCCAACACTATCACTGTTGCTGGTTCACTTGCCAGCCCCCGTTAAAGATACCCCATCACTAAAACATCAGTCTGTCATAGAGATAAAATCTGATAGAAGGGTCATGGCAAAAAAAGACATATTTTCGCTAATTACTCGTACTAGGAAGTAAGACAATGCAGTCTTGTTCTGTTAAAGCATTCTTTGTTTGAATTTATCTTAAGACAATTTAGACTGGGTCAAGGCAAAAAATATAATTTTACTTGATCTTCCTGATTTAATAAAAATATTAGAAATATTAAGATAAGAATTATTAAATTTTTGCAAATATAAAGAGCTTTTATGTCTATAATTGATTTGTGTGTCTAAATTTACCAATATGAGTTAATTTTCCTAGTCTTAGAGTAATTTGATGGACAGACATAAAAAAGAAGGAGAAAAAAGATTTCGAAGGAGGAAAAAGAACCTTTCCTTTTTGGGGAGTCGGTTAGAAATAGATAACAGACTTTATCCCACAAGTTCGACCGTAAAACTTAACCATAAACCTAAATTTGAAAGTGATACCAAATAATTAGAAGTAGAATAATTGTCTCGTGTTGAAATCGAGTTTAAGATCGTAAGTGCACTTACAACTTTATACACCAAATGTCGTGTAAAACGAACTATAAACCTTTAACGACATTAGGGCTTCGATACACTGGCGTGTTTTTGATTGAATGGCGGCTTTCTAGAGTCCTGACTCTAGACAGCCGCCATTCAATCAAAAACGGGTACGCCGAAGCACTCATCCTAGACTCCTGAGTCTAGGATGAGTGCTTCGGCGTACCCGTTGCCCCGGCATTATGGCGTCCCGCAGGAACAGGAGTCTAGATCACTGATAGATGAGGAGTACCTAAACTAAAGGGTTAATATCCTCATTTATCATAACATGGTTCACTCTGTATTTAAAACTAATCTATGTTAATTCATATCTAACATTCTAACAATAATTTTGTATACATATCCGGCTCGAAACAAATCATTTTTCGGAATTGACCTATTTTTTAACTTTGCGTTGGTGCTTATGTCGCAGCCATTTGGTTAAAAATAGCCATGTAATTTAAATTGGCAAAGCATGCCGGGTAAATAAAAATTTGACCATCATCAGAACATAGTAATAAGGTCAAGACGTACCTGGCGCACCGCCGGTCGCTCCTGCGGCACACCCAGTTTAGGTGGTTTTTTCCATATTATTATATAAAATTCGACCCATACGGTCAAATTTATTATGAATCTGAAATTTGTCGTCATAAATATTCAAAGTCATCGGAAAACTTTTTAAGCATAAAAAATTATATATTCGTTTCTGATGCGAGAAAACGCTGGTGTAACCAGACCGTAAGTCGGAACGTTCTATTACAATTTTATTTGTTTTAATATCTTGAGTTTATCAATGACCAGTGTAATGTATTCCACGATATCAACAAACTGGTGTTATTATTTTTTAATTGCGTCTTTATTCCTTATTGAGATATCGGTGGGATCTTTGTAAGCGCCGAAGCTCGATAAACAAGATGTCAATAAAATGTATGTTATTAGAAATATATTACTTTAATTAAAAGGGGCCGAGAACACTGAGGGATTGACACTGGCGGCTTAGAAACAGATTGAAATGTTCTTTCTAATATATAAAAGGAAAGAGTGACATATTCTTAAACTCAACATTAAATAAATAATAAATAAATCGTTTATTCAATTAAGGCATTCCAAATCACATAAATCACTAGTGAGAACCAAAACAGGGTAGGTATAGGACTCCTTCGCCGGAGCGGGTTTACATCAATATTTGCCTTATACAAACATGTTTTTTTATGATTAATAATTCTGAATTCAATGTAGTAAATATATAATTTCATTTATTGAAATAGACAATGGACCACTCCAAGTCAATTTTACAATTATTTTATAGTTTTATTTTAAGACTCTACCGGTCATTCGAAAAGCACATCTATGAGAAATACGAGAGAACGATTGACTTACTGACTGATACATCAACATGCCAAACCGCTGAACTGAAATTTCGAATACAGATAGGTTTTATAATGTAGATTCAAACTCAAACTCAAAATTCATTTATTCAAATAGGCTAAAATGGAGCACTTTTGCAAGTCAATTTTACATTTTATTTTAATATTCTACCGCTCGTTCGCAAGGCACCTCTATGAGAAGAACGAGCAAGAAACTCATATGGATTGTTTTTTTTAAATATGTGTTTACAATTTTTATCTTGGTTACATAATTTATTTACATGTGGTTGCAGAGGTTTCCAGGCATCTTTGTCTTCTATGTATTGGCTAATTTTATAATAGGCTTTCTTTTGTAATATGTCTTTAACACGGCTTTTGAATTTACCTTCTGTGAGCCCCGTTATTTCCTCAGGGATTTTATTATAAAAACGTACACAATTACCTACCTAAAAATGATTTATGGCTCGTTTTGGACAATCTGAATCGAGGTACAGCTAACTTATTCTTATTTCTAGTATTAAAGCTATGAGTGTCACTATTTAACTTGAATTTATCTAAATTTTTCCTGACATACATAATATTTTCGTAAATGTACAAAGATGGTAGGGTGAGTATATTTATCTCTTTAAAGAGCTCCTTTAAAGAGTCTCCTGGGCGCATCTCATAATGGATTCTTAGTATACCCCGAGAAGTTTAATATGGGTGTTTTTTTTAGTATAAGGGTCATAAAGTACAAACAGGCTTATTGTTATTTTAAAAAAACCTCCTCTAAAAACTATTTTCTCACGTGTGCAAAGGATTTGGGTACTCTGATCATCAAAATGTTAACATTTGTTCAAAATATCTCAAAATAAAAAAGAACAAAATCGGCAAGTGAGCATAAAACAAACGAATCCGTTAAGGGTCGTCACGCCGTTCAATTATAATATTTGACATTAACTTGACAACGGTGTCAAACGCCCGATTTAATCTGACAGCGGGCCCCACACAGAGGGCGTTTGGGGACGCCTTAAATTTTTTCTTTCTCTTTTTTACTTCAAGTAACAGAGAGAGAAAGGAATATAGTTTCCCTTACGGTTGCTTAATTAATAATTGTTTTTGTATTTGGCGATCCGTGTTGGTATTTGTTAAGCTTTTGAGAAGAGGCTTAGAAAGTTAATAGGCTTGTTAACGATGAAAAGTGACATTGGTTTTGAAGCTACTTGACTACGTCTAATCAGTATATTGCGTGGTGCGAGCTCATCAGAAGTGGGATTATTTAATACTAGCTGCGCCCAGCGGTTTTACCCGCTGTACTGTAACCTTTGTGTTATTCCAGGGTCTTAAGCTATATCTGTACCAAATTTCAGCTCAATCGGTCCACTCGTTTAGGCGTTAAAGAATAACGAACACACATCCTGACAGACATCCAGACTTCCATACATTCTTACAAACTTTCACGTTTATATTATTAGTAAGATTTATTGCTTCGTAGTTTTTCAGTCCTTGTTTAGGTAGGACTGGTAGAAAAATCTACTCAATTTGCCACATTTTACTCTTTCGAGATCTGCAATTTATGAATGGTCAAACTCTATACACAATCTATTCGCAATTTTGAGGCATTTCTATTGAAACAAATTTGATTGACGGAATTAAATTTAAAAACAAAAAAATCTATGCATACACTGTAGATCTGGCACACCTGTCGATCGACATAATAAATCAAAAGTCGCATGAGTAACCGCATTAAATAAAAAAGCTAATTTTTATGTACTCTTTTTATAAATGCATTGGATCCCATACTTATGTCATTTTTTCAATAAAAATAAATAAAAATCATCATAAATCTGACAACACGAGTTCGTTCGTGATTTATTTTTTAATTTTTATTTATAAAATTGCATGTTAAGTGGTATTGAAATTATTGTATCAATAAAAACGTCAGATGTATTGAAATGGTAATTTTATTTGACGTTTGTTGATCTTATTTAATATTCCTCGGGGGTTTTAGTTTTTTATTTATTTTTTAATTATTTATTATGACTGGGATAGTAAATTATTTTCAATTTAGCTTCAAAGCTCGTAATAAATTATTATTTTAAAAACTGCACTAATTTATAGCTCATGGATTTTCTGTAAATCTGTGGTTAGTACCTACAAGTGTTCTTACAGCTGTAGTATTTATTGTTCCCATCTTTTGTTATAAATTACAAGCAATTCGAATTCAATGGGTTTTCATAGCTAACTATAAATTTTAATTGGGTAGTAAATATTTACAATCATATTATTAATTTATTGATTATTGTAATAAAATATTGTAAATGTCAGCCTATACGTCTAAATGATAAGTTAAGAATACTCTTTACAAGAAAATTATAATTTAACTATTTAGTAGTACTAAAACACAGTTTGGTCAACAATGGGCGGCCTTATCACTGTGAGCGTTCTCTTCCAGGCAACCAACGTTGTACGTAAAAATTGACTGAAAGAGAAAAAAAAATATTGTCAAATTTTGTACGTAATATATAAATACTCGTTTTTATTACTTTTTTGTCTAGATTCTAGATAAATAATAAAATTAAATAACTGCGTAGTCATTATTATCATGTTATCAAACTCGATCGGGCTCGAAATGCGAACCAAGATAAATATCTTTTAAAAATTGATTGACATATTGCAAAATTATATTAATTTAATATTTAAAATAGAGCTGCTCATTTTAAAGCGTTATCTTTGGATAATATTATTTTTATATCAATCGTAGATATATGCTGTGCCCAGCGGTTTTACCCGTTGTACTGTAGCCGGTTATTCCCGGGTCTAAGCTATCTGCGCTGGGCACTGTAGCTAGTGAAATTACTGGGCTGAAGAGTCTTAACATCTTATGATGCACTGGGTAGCACTGTACTAATTATGGGCAGCGTTATCTCTTACCATCAGGAGAGCGTTACTACCGGGGGTAGACTTCCTTTGCAAGAGGTCGACTAGGTGGGTACCCCAACAGTGCCAGTTATTTTACCGCCTGAGCAAACATTGCTGTGCTTCGGTAGGAGGGCACCGCAGCTAGTGAAATTTCTGGGCTTCTGATGAGAGTCTTAACATCTTATGACTCTCAAGTAAGAAGCGCTGGCGCAGTGCACTGGGTAGCACTGTACTAATTATGGGCAGCGTTATCTCTTACCATCAGGAGATCTTGCTCGTCTTCTTACTTCGTTGGATAAATAAATAAATATTTCAGGACGTTTCACACAGCGCCACCTAACCCCATACTAAGCAACTTAATGCTTGTAATATGGTGGTTAGGATAACGGATATAATACTAATATACTTTTTCTTTTGTAAATACATACTTATAATAGACATTGTAAAACCACCCAGACCAGAAACAAATACCTGTGGATCACACAAACATTTGTCCCATGCGGGAATCGAACCCGCAACCTTCTACGTTGCAGGCGGGTATTAGCCCACCGCGCCACAGAGGTCATCCAAAAATCTGTTAGTAGTAAAAGTAATACGTATTGAGAGGATCGGGTACTTCACAAATTACAAATAACTGTAGAATAAATCTGAACCCCTCGTTAGTCGGTAATGAAGACAAATGTATGTTAGATAACATGTGATAGCGAACTACTTGCAATATGGAGGTACATACCACCATTCTAATTGGATGTACTTATGTATGTAATTAGAGATCAACCACTTTTAAAATGCACGCCGGTATTGAATTGATAAATTTACACCATAAAATAAAATAATGATGGTTATTCAATGGCATTTAATTAAATTTTTAATCCTTTAAAAATTATGTATAAATAAAATTTTCGTGTGTATTATTTAACATTTGTATGCCAGCGACGCTGGCAAGAAATGCTGTACTAATTGTAATCATAACATAACACACCTTAATTTAAACACACCACCTAACCCATGTGAATTTCAATTTTTCTCTCGGTTGTCTGAAAAAGATAGCTATTAGCGATAAGACCGCAATTGTAACACATAGCTTTTGTATTGTTTTAGTTTTTATGTTGTTTTTGTACATTTTCTTTTGTGTTCTAATAAAGGGTTATCTATCTATCTACTATAACATCTCTATGTAACCATGTTTGATACAAATAAAATTACCTTACTTTAAAAGCGGAAGAGCTGAAAACGATGACAAAGTTAATAAATTATCTAAGTGTAATTGGCAGTCTAATCGCTAATAGCGATCTCTCCCAGACAACCATGTACGGAGAGTAAAACATTTTACTAATATAAATTGAACTCATAAAAAGAAGAAAATCTTATTCAACAGAACAAGTCATTAAACAGGGTTGCCACGATCGAAAAGTCCACATTTTATCGGCTGTCATTATCTCATAATAACCCAAGGATGCGACTTCATAAATTGGTTGTATCAAGAATTACATCTTAATAAATAAAGATCTTTCTCCTTAGATACCGGGAGTAATATTTTGGGTAATTTATGGGAGGACGGCGGTACCTTGTGAACACTTTATCAGATGTTAAAAAGGATATAATTTAAACTGTGAAGGTGTCACCCCTGTGTTAGGGTTGCCGTGTATCAGTTTACTTGTAGAGATACGATAATGGATGTAACTGTTAAAGTTGATAAAGA
This sequence comes from Hemithea aestivaria, assembly GCA_947507615.1. Lineage (NCBI taxonomy): Eukaryota > Metazoa > Arthropoda > Insecta > Lepidoptera > Geometridae > Hemithea > Hemithea aestivaria. The sequence goes on along the minus strand of OX382341.1, from coordinate 13,003,545 downwards.
TTTTAAATTAAGTTGGTGTTATTGGCTTCGGACCACCATTTCTCTTGTAATATTATTTATAATCAACGAGAATTAATTGTAATTTCCTTATATTGTCCGCCTGCAACGCAGAAGGTTGCGGGTTCGATTCCCGCATGGGACAAATGTTTGTGTGATCCACAGACATTTGTTTCTGGTCTGGGTGGTTTCAATATCTATTATAAGTATGTATTTACAAAAGTATATAAGTATTATATCCGTTACCCTAACCACCATAATACAAGCATTAAGCTGCTTAGTATGGGGTTAGATGGCGCTGTGTGAAATGTCCTGAAATATTTATTTATTTATTTTATTTATTTATTTATTGTTGACATTCTTTTAATTTGTTTGAATTTATAATAGACATTTTATTGAATTAGTCTATATTATTATTATTACACTTCGCATGCTGAAAAGCTGATTGTAGCGGAGTTATAACATGTTTTTTTTAGTGATCTTTTTGTACCTACTTTCGCAAATAAAGAACTTTGAACGATGTGGTTATAAAAAGAATCGGTGCTATGGTTGTGGTTAAATTAAATGCGTCAATGCTCACAATTCGCTCTATGACCTATGAATACATAGTTGTGAAAAGCCGACCTTACGTAAAATCAATTATTCTAGTTTAAGACATTCTATTTGAGCACCAATTAAATAATATTTAGCCTATTAGCCATGCAAATTTTTCATATATTATAATTTTTCTAATTATTTTTTTTCATACTGAATTCCTACTAAATGGACCCCCACTGATATGAAAATATCTGTATGCGAAAAAAAGATATAAGCCAGAAACTGGGCTCGAGCAAGGTATATAAAGAATAAAGACCAAGTACTGTGTATGTATGAATGTGTGTGTATGACAATTACAACAAAACAACAACAAATTTATTACAAATCTTAATAATTTCTCTTAATAATTTGGATGTAGCAACCCTAAAAATTCTTTGTCGAATGTAGATTCTTTGAATATTTTAAATACAATTATATTTTTAATACCAATAGGTAGCCGCACTCGGAATTTTGTTACCTACTGGCTTACTCCTCAACTTTTTTAACCGTGATGCGCTATAAATGTCTAATAAAAAAAATTATACCAGGTGAGGGCTGGCCTATTTTAGTAATCTTTGATTCCTCACCCTTCATTTCCGATTTGCGAATAATCTTTTTTCAAAAAAAATGTAGAAAAGCTACATAAAACTGCTGGTAAATAAATCAATAAGTCCTAGTGGGAAGCGCGTACTTTGTGATTCAAATTATTTATTTCAATGACAACATAAAATAACAATTATTTAAAATTATTCTAACAATACAAACATAACGTTCGAAACTCAATAAACTAAAATAAGGACATTTCTTCGAAATTGCGTTCTTCGGCTGATTCCTATGGTCAAAATTTAATTTCACTTTTAGCCCTGTAACACATGTTTATATGAAAATAGGTATCCTAAAAAACATATATGTGAATGAGGGACTCATTTCTATAAAGTAGTTTTCGAGATATGATCGTTCAAATATTTTGTGCCCATATGAATCAGAATTTGTTACAGATGAATCAGAAACAGGAATAAAAATTAAAAACTAAATGTTTTATGTGAATTAATCATTTAATATCAAACAATAATATGTTTATTGAATAATATGAAGATACGAGAATATTATTATTTAACAAAAAGTGTAACTATTGTGCATATTATAATTTAATTCTGAGTACAAAAAAGTTACTAATATTGTTTCATTATGTTGCTTATTTTAATTAATGGTTCCTATTTAATATACTTATTGATAGAGCTATTATTATATAATATAACCTTTCATAATGATTAAAAATCACAGAAGTACAAACTTATTCTAACATAATAATACAAAATATGTAAGGAGCTACAAAGTTAGGATAATTGCTACGTAATATTTTACTCTGTTAATTTTTTTAACCGTCTAATCAGTCCTGTTTACTTATTAACTCACATAACTATTAACTATCTTTATTTGAAAATCACAGAAGTAAAAACTTATTCTAATAATGACACTTTTGACATCAGTCTCAATTTTAAACAATTTTAATTCTAATTAAAAAAACAATCACATTGCATTAGTGTATTTATAATACACTAATAATAAAGTATGAGAATTGAGATAAACTTTAATTAAAGGGCACTTTCAACATTATGCTGCCTTAGTAAAATAAAATTATTAATTATGGCTAAGTTGTGAAATCAAGTGCCAAGACTATCTCGCTCGCACGTTATTAAGACGAATAATAATAATGACATATGCATTCGTAGAATTTACTCGTTGAAAATTTAAAATTCGAGAATATTGTTAAAATATTTTTAAAAGTTTTTCCACTTACTTTTTACTTTGAAAAAATGCCAATGGGTTTCTAAAATACAAAAAAAATCTTTGTTTTAAGTATAATGTTATTGTGATTTGGGACAACAGCCCGGTACCTTAATATTTTCAAGAAATTTCTATAAAAAAATTGTATTCCAAATTTTTCTTATATTTTCCATTCTTTTACGTTCTGCGAGTTTCTTTTTCACCTTTATTTCATCTTTACTGCGTGGCATTTTTGTGAGCTGCAACATTTAATATAAATTAGATATATCATAGAGAATTTTACTTATGAATTAATAATTTTTTTGTAGTATATAGTGCCGTGGGGTGACCGGCCTTAGAATAGTCCCCCACCATATCGTCCCGTGGTTGCAGTACGAGCCTGCTAAGGGAATACACCGGGAGATGGGCAGCAGCATCTACCGGCTACTAACACTAAACAAAAACAAAAAAACTGCGCGCGCCAACCCGCCTGCCAAGCGTGGCGCGTATGGCAAAACCCCCCTAACATACATGACGAGCAACATATATACCAGGCCCCCAGTCCCCGGCAGCTCCCTTGTTCCTGACGCGGGTAGCAGTCAAGGTAACGGCGGAGCAGGGGGTGCTAAGAATCACCGGAAGATGCCCGGCTACCCCTCCCCACGACGACTGGCCCTGGTAACACACAACATACGCACTTTGAGGACTGACGAGAAGATCTGCGAGCTGGAAGAGGAACTGAGCAGGTTACGCTGGGACATTGTCGGGTTATGTGAAGTCCGTAGAGAGGGGGAGGACACCGTAACCCTGAAGTCCGGTAACTTGCTCTACTACCGGGAGGGCGACCAACAGTCCCAAGGTGGTGTCGGGTTTCTCGTTCACAAGTCCCTCGTAAACAACATCATAACCATCGACAGTGTGTCGAGCAGGGTGGTATACCTAATACTCAGAATATCTAAAAGATATTCGCTGAAGGTCATTCAGGTATACGCACCGACCTCGTCACACTCGGATGATGAAGTAGAGGCTATGTATGAGGACGTTAGTAGAGCCATACATACTTCCGAAACCTAACTTCAACGCAAAGTTGGGAAAGAAAAGCGGTGATGAGTTGAGAGTGGGGCAATTTGGGTATGGGCAACGGAACCCTAGGGGACAGAGGCTGGCCGATTTCCTGGAGAGAGAGGAACTCTTTATGATGAACTCTTTCTTCCAGAAGCCGCCTCACAGGAAATGGACCTGGATGAGCCCCGATGGTTCCACGAGAAATGAGATAGACTTCATCATGACCGACAAGAAACGGATATTTAGTGATGTCTCGGTGATCAACAGGGTTAAAACCGGCAGTGATCACCGACTTGTACGAGGCTCACTAAATATTAAGTAAAGTTTAAATATTAAGTTAAGTTAGAAAGGTCCAGTCTGATGAAGTCTACGCTCCGACCTACCAATGCCCATATTCAAAACTCCGAAAGCTTTCAACTCGAGCTCACTAACCGCTTTTCTTGCCTTGAGAACTTAGCATCAGTGGACGAGATCAACGACGGGCTAGTAGAAGCTGTACGCACGGTAGGGTCTAAGTTTTTTAGACCCCGTCGTAAAGATAGGCCTCAGAAATTGGCTGATCAAACCTTAAACCTCATGGCTGAACGACGCTCGTTACAGCTGCAATCTCCCGACGACGCCGAGTCTTATAGGCAGCTCAATAGACGTATATCTAAGTCCTTGCGCCACGATCTGCGTCTCTTTAACACTAACCGTGTTAAGGAGACAATTGAGCGAAACCAAGGCTCCAAAGTGTTCGCAAAGGACAAGTCTATTGGGCAAAGCCAGCTGACGAAGCTGAAACGGGAAGATGACAGCATAGCGTCGACCAAAGCAGAGGTTTTAGGGGAGATCGAGAGGTTCTATGAACAGCTATACACTTCGGTCGCAAAGCCCGTTGACAGCTTGGTAGGAGATCCAAGAGCCAAACTGTCCCGACACTATACCGAAGATATCCCGGACATCAGTCTGTACGAGATTAGGATGGCCCTGAAGCAGCTTAAGAATAATAAGGCGCCGGGCGAAGACGGAATCACTTCAGAGCTTCTGAGAGCGGGTGGAACACCGGTACTTAAAGTCCTCCAGAAACTTTTTGATTCTGTCTTGTCCGAGGGCAAAACGCCTGAGACGTGGAGCAGAGGCGAGGTGGTACTGTTCTTCAAAAAAGGTGATAACAGCCTATTGAAGAACTACAGACCCATTACGCTTCTGAGCCATGTCTATAAGCTGTTTTCAAGGGTCATCACGAACCGTCTCGAACACAGACTTGATGACTTCCAGCCTCCCGAACAAGCCGGTTTCCGAAGAGGCTATAGTACCATAGACCACATACATACGTTGCGGCAAGTTATACAGAAGACTGAAGAGTATAATTTGCCATTATGCTTAGCGTTTGCGGACTATGAAAAAGCCTTTGATTCGGTGGAAACATGGGCGGTGCTCGAGTCACTTCAGCGATGCCATATTGACTATCGGTACATTGAAGTGTTGAAGTGCTTGTATAAGAACGCCACTATGTCAGTCCGAGTACAGGAGCAGAGCACGAAGGCGATTCCATTAAGAAGAGGCGTAAGACAGGGAGACGTTATCTCTCCGAAACTGTTTACGGCCGTAATGGAAGATACCTTCAAGCTCCTGGAATGGCAAGGACTTGGCATCAATATCAACGGCGAATACATCACTCACCTTCGATTTGCCGACGACATCGTAGTCATGGCAAAGTCGATGGAGGAACTCAGCATGATGCTCGATGACCTCAACCGAGCTTCCCAACGGGTGGGCTTAAAAATGAACATAGACAAGACGAAGCTTATGTCAAATGCCAATGTTGTTCCCATCCCAGTATCTGTTGGAGGCTCGGTACTCGAAGTTGTGGACTCATATATCTATCTAGGACAAGTAGTCCAATAAGGTAGGTCCAACTTCGAGAAAGAGGTTAACCGCCGAATCCAACTCGGTTGGGCAGCGTTCGGGAAACTACGCAACGTCTTTTCGTCCGACATACCTCAGTGCCTCAAGACGAAAGTCTTTAATCAATGTGTGTTACCGGTGATGACTTACGGCACCGAAACGTGGTCCTTCACTATTGGCCTCATCTCGAACCTCAAAGTCGCACAGCGAGCTATGGAAAGGGCTATGCTCGGGGTTTCTCTACGTGATCGAATCAGGAATGAAGAGATCCGTAGGCGAACTAAAGTCACCGACATAGCCCAGCGGATTAGCAAGCTGAAGTGGCAATGGGCAGGCCACATAGCGCGGAGAGCGGATGGTCGATGGGGTCGAAGAGTGCTCGAGTGGAGACCACGGACTAGCAAACGCAGCGTAGGACGTCCACCCACAAGGTGGACAGACGACCTTATAAAGGTCGCCGGAAGACGCTGGATGCAGGTCGCTTCCAACCGGTACATATGGAAGTCCAAAGGGGAGGCCTATGTTCAGCAGTGGACGTCTTACGGCTGAGATGATGATGATGATGAAATATTTTTTTTATGATAGTTACAAGACAAGAAAAAAAAAGGACAAGGAAAATATTGCATCAGATGTGCCGAACATTTATTATTATTACGTTTGTATATTTATTTTTCTTTATTAATTGACATCTTAGATTACATTTTTTACAATATTTCTATAAAATTATTATTTATTATTATGTACCTATATAATGATTCCTACTTTTTATCTAAAACATATCAAAAGTTACTCGTACATTATGTTAAATAAGATTTTACTCCAGTTACTTTTGCATACTTATTCAAAAGCATAATATGATGAGGAAAATACATGTCATTAGCAATACTAAACCTGTTAACATGGTCAATAATAGGAAAAATACGCATCAACAGCACTCCTTTCCTGCTGAAAGGGACAAAACGAATTTATTTTCTGATTAATATAGGGGTTTAACCATATAAATCAGGCACAGATGAATCAGTATTTTGCCTAAAATCAATCATAACTCATCATACGTATAGACTTCAGTATTTGTATTTTTCTTCATGAATCTGCTATCCAAAAGCATGACTCGAAACTCAGATTAAAGTCCCAAAACAGTTTTTTTTTTTTTTCACACAAGGCATTGTAATCAGTTTTCTAGCTGAACCAAACACAGATGAATCAGATATTTACCTTTGTAACACCGGGATTTTAGGTACCAGCCGCACGTCCGCCTTCTAGCACGTCCGTTGCACGACTGGCTGCCCCCCGCGCGGGGTGCCATACTCCCATTATAATTACTTCACCAAGTACGGTCAAGCGTAGGTCGCGCCACATTAATCAGTACTATACGCCGGACACTTCTTATTTATTTATTTATAAATACGCTAATGTAGTTATAACTAAAACATATTTTTTATAGAAGAGTTCAATTCAATCCCTTTCGTTTAGATTATAATTCATATTGATATGTCAAAGTGAAAATGAAATATCGACCACTTTGTTCCGATAAACGACAAACGGACGCCCTATATTAATCAGGAGAACGAACTTCAAAAAAATATTTCTTGTATCTAGACTGCAATTATTTTAAAAATACTACTTGCACCAGTTAGCGACAACACTAAACTATATATAAAAAAATATAATATGCTGTTTTGTCTATTGGTCTAGGAGATAAACCTTCAGACATCGAAAATTTTGCCTCCGAAGAATCATCCATAACCGTATTCTAAATTCAAATCCCATAACCATTTCACGATAATTTTCATTGTTAATATTAATTTACAAATGCTTTCGAACTTGGAACGCAAAACGGCCAGTAACAAAATAAACAGTGCTGTGAAAACATCGATAAATCTGTCGATACTCGATTATCGATATGACTGTTAAAGCCATTCCAAATTTAAAGGAACAGATAAATTAGAGCTGTCTTTGGTGTGAATTTGACTAGTGAAAGACGAAACGTAAAGTTAGTTTCTTTGTTTTTTTTCGTTCGGTCTTCTTTAAATATAGAATTTATATTTGGGCGCTAACTAATCAGAAATCGACAGATATACTACGCTAAATAAAAAATATGTCAAAAGGATATGATGGGAAAAAGGGACTGGTAGGACCTATCCTAAATTTAAAAAAAGTCTCTTCTCTCGGTCTACTTTCCCTTCCCTCCTTAAAATAGTATTATAGTTCATTATACCTATAGTTTATTAGCCTTTGACCACGATCTCATTTGATCTTAATCGATGATGCGGCCGTAGATGTTAGCAGACTAAACTTAGAAGGCGAGATAAATTCCTCCCTGGCCTCAATGAACATCACGCCGGAACACCGCTTGACGACACGGTTTTGTCAAGTGGTCCTCAATAAATATTATTTACCTCAAAACAACTCATTTTTTCTTAATCCCAGGAAAAATGCATTACGGATCGTACCCCGCGCCCCCGGCGTTGAGTGGTATGAGGGACTCCCCTGCCCAAGATGGGCGCGGCAGGGATACCCACTAAAAAAAACCTGGCGGTATTCCTGCGGGACGCTATAATGCCGGGGCTGCGGGTACGCCGAAGCAATCGTCCGCGGCTCGAAACAACTCACTATCCCATCCCTACGTCTCGTTAAGTGTTATTTAACTATCGATACGGAACGAGTTAGTACTGAGAATCGATTGTTATTATTCGAAACATTGTATAAATAGGCGTCGACTTGTTCTGGCCGTTTAGAGAACAAACTACCTACTCGTATTTTCACAAATTAATGCAAGATTGCTCCAAATACTGGGTAATATCTCTATATTTTCCAGGGGTAGACTTTCTTTGCAGGAGGTTGACTAGGCGAGTACCCCAACAGTGCCAGTTATTTTACCGCCTGAACAGTGATGTGCAAACAGTACTGTGTTCGGTAGGAGGGCACTGTAGCTAATGAAATTACTGGGCTGAAGAGTCTTAACTTTAACACTCTTGAGTGAGAAGCGTTGGCGAGGTGCAAGTAGAATTTTACATCATTGTGAATTCCTGGATAGCATATTGTATTATATAGTAAAAGTAAAATTTTACCGACTTAAGAACAAGAACCCCTTTTTTAAAATACACTTAAAAAGGCTGGATGCATTTTAAGTCGGGATATTATCCGGTCTCCACTATTAAAAGCCATTAATTAATTATTAATAACCAATGGGTTATTAATAATGATTAATGAGGCACGAGTGCACACAAAACATGTTGTAATTAATATATTAATTTTATAATTTTGGTTTACGTTACAAGCACGCGCTGGAATAGTGGAGTGAGAGAATTTGATACTCGCTATTATAATGTAGGACATTTCTATTTGAACGTGTGTTTGTAAACTAGCTAGTACTTATTTGGGCTATCCTACTTCCGTAACCTAAAGCCGCTCCACTTTTTGAAAATATTCGCGTGAATTGTCTAAGAAAACAAGTTATTAAAAGCACTTTTAAATGTGGAACTGGCCTATGACTCCACTATCCACTTAACAAGGGTTTGTCGCAAAATTTCCTTAAAACAAAATGTCGCAAAACGTCTATTTCGTAAAATGTCCTTTTCGCATAACGAATAACGTCCCTTATGCAAAGCGTCCCTTTCAAGAAATGCCCCTTCGCACAAAGTCCCTTTTGCAAAACGTGTTCATTCAAGGCAAATATTTGTTACACACACCTTTTAAAAAAATATATTTTCATAGCTTTACCGATTGACCTTTAATTTTGGATGTAGGTATAGCTACATACAAAGTTACCGGTCAATAGGTTATGATATGAAAATTTCTTTTTTTTGAAAGGGTGTGTGTAACAAATTTTCGCCTTTACTACAGTGAAGGAACATTTTCGAAAGGAACTTTAAAAACATAAGGGATACGTTTATTTTCTTTGAACATAACTATTTTTCTTCGTACAAGTATCAAAACAGTTCGAACCGAATATAAATAGGTGTTGACAGTCGACGTAGGCGAAACCACTCGAGAGTGGAGATAATTTTAGCTCTGCGTTACCGTGTAACGATTAGTACCGTATTTAGTAGAATCGATGGAGATACATCCGGATTATCGTGGTCAAACTGTATTTGTTTTACTTTGCACGGAATTACTAAGTCTGTAGTGTTGATTAATGGAATTAGGTACAGTGACTTTGCGGAAACCCATGATAATATAAGAATAAAATAATACTTTATTGCAAACCGCAAATACCTATATGTAATAACTTATTACTAGATTTTATAATATATGCTAGGTTAACATTCGGCGGTCTTACCGCACTAGGCACTTTTTTTCGAAATCTTGTTCCTGAAACAAAATAATATTAAGAACCTTATTCTACAGTAGGGTAATGGCTTCCTTTTGTGCCTTCCTTGCCCCATGCGCTAAGGGTACATAAAAAATAATTTAAAAAAATTTAAATTGACTAAAATTTCATAAAAAAAATTAATAAAACAATTATAATTTGAGTCCTGACCCAGTTTTTTTTATTAATCATACGCCTGGTCTTAAGCGATGATGCGATTGAAGATGGAAGCAGACTAAACCTTCAAGGCGGGGATAAATTAAAGCTGGCTGCTCTATCCTAGATAACTAAAGGATTTTCTATGCCCTAGAACTTTAATGAGAAGAAACTTATAATGGCCCATAAACCAAATTGTGTTTATGATGATTAATATATTATTTATTAATATTATAACTTTTATGACTATGAACTGTTAGGTGCCTTACCTAAATTGCTGATTTCACTTCCTTAATTCCTTTAATGTAACTTTATTATTATTATTTTTATACTAAATTGGCCTACGTTTGACCACATCCCACCAGATGAAAAGTGAAAATGCGGTCGACAATGGATCACGTAAGATGCCTAGAAAGGTACCGCCGGTGGTAAGGTAGATAGGTTGTAAGGTATTTTTAAATACCTAGTTATACCCTGTGAAAAGGGAGTATTCCTATCTGGCCCCTTGATCTGTCCCCCTAGGGAATCAGTTGGGCCAAAAAAGTTACGCATTTTGTAACCTAAAAAAACATTTATTTCTTTTGAAAAAAAAACGCGCGAATTTGATTTCGTCGTACTTTTATACGTACGGAACGATAGGGTTTTTTAAAATTTTATAAAAAATTACCGGGGGTAGACTTCCTTTGCAGGAGGTCGACTAGGTGGGTACCCCAAGAGTGCCAGTTATTATACCGCCTGAAAAGTGATGTGCACGTCACGACCTGCACCACCACCTCAGTCGACCTCCTTCAAAGAAAGTCTACCCCCGGTCATCTGACAATACAATTTCTCAAGCTTCAGGACTATTGTAGAAAATACTATTTTAGCATTAAGTTAGTCCTGGCTATGTGCTTAATAATAAATTAATAAATGGTCTGTTACACCTATTTATAATACTTCGGCATGTGCTTATGAAGTGTACGTAAATCTTAATATAGATAAGTTATGTTTAAGTTGTAACTTGGCGGGATGTAAACGGAAGCTACTTGTTATGCTTAGCACTAACTTAGAACTAGGAAACTTAGAATTCAAAATAAGTTATTTTGAATTAATGGGGTCATATATTATGTAATTTTCTAGTTACACGTTCTATGAATATGTCCAGTTTTATTTTATTAAAATATTAGCTACACATATTGCAAAATAAATCTGCTTCAGCAGTAGTTTTGACGAAAAGTTAAAACTTTCGTTTTTGCTAAATTAAAATAATAAATAAATAAATATTTCAGGACGTTTCACACAGCGCCACCTAACCCCAAACTAAGCAACTTAATGCTTGTAATATGGTGGTTAGGATAACGTATATAATACTTATATACCTATTCTTTTGTAAATACATACTACTTATAATGTAATAAATATAAAAACTTTCATAAAAAATCATACGAGTAATATCAACGTATCATAACTTTTGAAGTTTAATTTTTAAATATTTAGAATGACTCGTGAAATATTTTTTTGTATTTTATATTTTAGGAAAGAATACAAAGGTACCAGTTCAATACCTATATCATATTATAATTATTTATTAATATAAAATATTAACAAAATTAAGCAGAATAATTAGTTTCACCTTTTCCATAATTCTTAATACGCAGTACGTAGGTACCTTTCCTTTAATTAAAATAAAAGCTAAAAACTTAACCTATTTGAACCCCTACCACGCGTTCTCATTCCGAACTCGCAAAACGATTTAATTGCGAGCCCGGGGCGTTAATGAATTCCATTATCTCACACTGCCATCTGTCGATGGCTCATTGCACTATTAGAGACTTCCTACTACATTAACATAACGATCATTTTCTTAACAAATGTTCTCGATTACTAATTATTGCTATTAATAACGATATAACCATTTAGAATAATTATAACTTGGCCAATGGATACAAGATGAAGTAATTCTTTATGAGATGAGAATCTAATAAAGTGATGCAATCCATCTTGATCGTATTAATTTATTGAACCTATGGAAGAAAATGTGAGGAAATTCATTAAGTCTCAAGTGGTCAAAAGCAAGTTTTTATTCAAAAAAAGGTATTGCCAAAATATTAAACTAGTAATAACACCCTCAAGTATATAAAAGGAAACAGTGGCTGTTTGAATGACTGATCTATCAACGCACGCCCTAAGCCGCTAAACGGAGTGAGTTGAAATTTGGAACAACAGATAGGTTATATAACGTAAACAGGGTTTTTCCACTCAGGAAAAACTGCGAGCATAAGCTAGTAATATAATATATAATAAACTGATTACGAGTTCAAAGAGAAAGGCATTCAATAGAAACCACATTATCCCGAGTTTCCCCGTTACCAATCACTCCAATGAGGTATAGGACAGTGGCAACATTATTCAACTGGCAACATTCAAACTAACGTATTCAAATGCGAAACATTTATACAGCAAATTGCTTTCAAAGTACTTTCACATGTCAAATTAATCTGTAAGCAAACGAGCCGATGTCAATCGCTGACATTAATTTAGTACCCGATAGTCTTATTAGCTGAATAGATATTATGCGCCTACAATTAGTACGAAATCAATTTTTAGTTAACGTACAAACTTACCCTAAAAATGTACCAATCTACAGGGATGCCGTTCTTAAGGCGTAACAGCGTGTTTTTTTACCATTTTGGAGGGAAAATCTGTATCTTATAATAATTGAGGATTTTTTTATTTCAGCGGATTGTGTTTGTGAGCGAATAAACGAGTTATAGAATAACTTTTTATAGCATTGAAAGATATATTCTGTATTGATGCAGAACAAACTTTATTTATTATATAGAGTAACACAATCGCATTAAGCAATCGCTTAAAATGAAGATCTAATCACAGAAAATGAGTAATTAAGAATCCTACAGTGACATAAATGAACCAACCAATTAAATTGAACTGTCACTTTCTCTAGCGCTAAGTCGATCAAGTAGAAGTGAATTAGACATGAGAACCCATAGTAGGGGACCTGAAACAAGGAAGTCTATGAATGAAGTGCTAGCCGTAGGCGTACTCAGGATGCCATTAGAACTTAAACAATATTATAATTACGATCTAATTAGATCTATGTGGGTCGGGTTACTTTCACACCACATTCGACTTTATTGCATAGATGATAAGACTTTATTTACTTTACGTGACTTTTAAAAACACTAAGAGTTAGTTACTAATTATTAATTATGCAGATTGACTTGTATATCGTAACGTACGTGCAGTAGTTCAGATTTCTTATAACGATTGACGAACCCGACGAGCTCAAAGTCTGCAAGGATAACAAAAAATATAAGCATTTAAAATTCCTTTTTGAGACAAAGTTTTGAGACCTTCTAGTGCCAAAGTTACCCCAAGACACCTAAAAAAGTGACCATTTTTAACCCAGGCAAAATGCATGGCGCATCGTGGCAAAAACCTGGGGGTGTTCCTGCGGGACGCTATAATGCCGGGGCAGAGGGTACGCTGAAGGACTTGTCCGCGAGGCTCGAAAGGACCTTACGTCACCTTATCATCATAGAAGGAGGGAGAGCCCATTGGCCCCCCGAAAGGTAAATGTCCGAAACGCACCCCTAAACTTAACCAACTATTTTAAGTTGCAATTAAGTTTTATGTTTAAGTTGAGCTTGATGGTTTGTGCATTTATTTCTATTGGATGGTCAGTTACATTTAGGAAAATATCAAATATATTCAACTGTATTTAATAGTTAAATTTAATGGCGCGTTAACTTATGCTATCATGTTTTAATGTAGTGTTTAGTATCGTATTGTGTTGACGATCTATTGGGATGGAATTGTTGTTGATTCTCGTTGAAAACTATTTGAATAAAGACAGACAAAAAACAAGACTCAACACAACAATATAATTTTAAGATAATCAATTTAATTTGTGGATAAAATCCACTTTTATAATGGCTTGTAAAACTTAGATTGTAATAACCAAAAAGCTGATAGGCGAGTAAGGGCTCAAAATCCAAATAAATAGAAGTAACACTTGTTCTGAGTAAATCTTAATAACAATGAATGTCCATCGCTTTACAACGCGGCAACGCAGCTCGTTTTATGGGCACCTTTTCATAGAGATTGCTAAAGTACCTAGACTTAGAACGCCAGGAAAATTATAGGCTGAATTTTGTAAAATCTTAATAAACATTGCGACTTTAATGTTCCGGAAAATTGCATAACTTAAAGCAGAAAAAGTCGGTCTCGTTCGTCTTCTTGCATAATAAATATTATGTCGCAAAAAAACAAACACATTAATTAACTAATTCACAAATAATCGCTGCCAAGTTGATTAAGAAAAACTCTCAGAATTGCATTTTCTTTTTGCGTACATTTTACTACTTCAGACTGAAATTTCTAGTACGTATTTTTGGCCACTGTAACACTCTTTACAAAAATACGTGTCCTGCCAATAAATATTTTTAACAATTTATCTTAACGAGAGATTTTTGTGTGGAAAGGATAAACCTTTTGGATAGTTTCCAACGGGAATGACAAATTATGCAATTTGTTTTCTCCTGATAATATTTAAACGTTGCTTGTGTCAAGCAGTCGATCTTTTCTGCAACAGTTCGTTTCATGTCATAAATTTTAATGCGAGATGGACGTGATGAGTGCATTCGTGATGAGGATTATTACTGTCCATTGATTTCAAAGAATAACAGTAATATTTTGGACGTAATACATCATCATCATCAGCCCAAGTTCGTCCACTGCTGGACATAAGCCTTCCCCATGGAACGCTACTCAACTCGGTCCTCCATCTTCCTCCTCCACCCACACCCCGTGACCTACCGGATATCGTCACCCCATCTCGCCCAAGGACGCCCTACACTTTGCCGAGATGCGGTCTCCACTCTAGAACACGCCTACCCCATCGGTTATCAGTTCTGCGGCAAATGTGACCAGCCCATTGCCACTTCAGCTTTCTAATCCTTTCGGCTATGTCGGTAACTCTGGTTCTCTGCTGAATCACCTCATTTCTGATGCGATCCTTTAGAGAGACACTCCATAGTTCGCTGAGCAACTTTAAACTATAATACATACATACATAATATAATCACGCCAGGTTTCCGATGAGACGAGACTATTTCCCTTTACTTCGTCCTATCCTGACACACCTCTTTCGCTAACCACCTATAACACCTTGCACCTTGTTCGTTTTGGATATAATAACGCATCGAGTCATGTTAAAAACAGTATGGCCTCTACATTGGACAGCTGCTCTCAAGAATTTAGGAAATAATTCGTCCCACCAAAAAAGTTCTAATTATTGCAAAATGGTGACTCGCAACAATAACTTCGCAATGTCCCGTTAACTATACCCTGGAGAAGCTTGAGAGTCGCTACAACTCAAATTTATCGCAGGGATATCGTCGAGAGTCGTTGTCGCCCAATGTGGGAGTAGCCCAATCAAATGAAATTAAGATTCAATCTCTTCTCAAGAATAAAGCGCGAACATAAAACGTTATTCCCATCATTTATTCCTCAAAAGAGTTATAAAATGAATGCGTAACCGTGTTTTAATCAAGACATAGGGGCGTGGCCACGAAATTTTCACGTCAATAAAAGCTATCTCGCGATTTTAATGGCCCCACAGGTTTACACCTGATTGAACGATACCTTATTGAGAAGCGACTGAGGAAGCATTTAACGGGTTAGGGCTTATATTATAACCGACCTCAAAATAGGAGGTTCTCTCTTCGGCTTTATTGTAATGTATGTTATCTTACAACAAGCAGTCTTTGTTCTTCGTTAATAGATTCTATAATATTGTCGCAGTAAATTATTTGAATTACCTACCTTTATTTTTCAATCGCTTATTTATTTATATAAATAAATAGATTAACTAACAGATTGACTACTGATCGATCTATCTACGCACACCGCAAATTGCTAAACGGATTAGGTTGAAATTTAGAACATAATATAGGTTTTATGACGTAGACCTCCGCTAAGCAAGGATTTTTCTCGCGGGCAAAGTGAGCCTTGACTGATAAAACAAAACATAGCTCAAACTGCTGAACGAATTTTTTTTATTTTTTTTTATAAATAACATATCCTTATGGATGTGATAGATAAACAAATAATATAATAAAAGATAACAAAAAATAAAAAAAATAAGTAAAGATAGATAAACCTAGATAAACTGTTACGTAGATATCCGCTAAAAATATTTTTCAAACTGTGGGTCCCAGCTGTTTCCTATAAGATATGTAAGAGGCAGTCGTCAGGTCATGTTGCAGGCCCTGTAGTAATCTCGGTGATCTGAAACTGCAACATATAGGTTGGCCACACAACCTATAAATTGTGATTTGACTCTGACAGTAAGTAGGGTAACCTGTTCTGTATACTCATAAACCCCAATTAATTATAATTTATTACTACCCGTTGTACTGTAGCCTGTTTGTTATTCCAGGGTCTAAGCTATCTCTATACCAAATTTCAGCTCAATCAGTCCACCAGTTTAGGCGTGAAAGAGTAACAAACATACATCTGGACATCCATACATTTTTACAAACTTTCACGTTTATAATATTATTAAGATTTTCATAGCGAGCAAAGCCGGGAGCTTAAGCTAGTTTATAACAAAGTCCATAATTATAACTAACAATAAACAAGTAACTGTAATTATTTATATTATAATAAAAAGTATTTGCATTCCTTTTGATATCGATAGAGCTACTGACTGCTGATCTCAATTGATTCTGATCTATGATTTATTTATTTTGTAGCTGAGGAGATAACGCTGATATTAATTACTAGAAAATAAGAATGCGATTTACTCGCTCCTTCTTGCCGTACACGTGCAAAATGTGGAATGAGCTTCCGCCCGCGGTATTTCCGATGAGCTTTAACATGGGACTCTTCAAAAGGCAAGTGAATATAGTCTTGAAAGGTAGGCAACGTACCAGCGGCACCCCTGGTATTGCAGGTATCCATAGGTGACGGTAGCCACTCACCATCAGGTGGGCCGTCTGCTTGTTTGTCACCTATTACGTAAAAAATATATATATGCTCACAAGGTCAGAAAAATTCAGGGTTTCCTGTATGCTATACCGTGGGGTTGTTCAAATCAAGAGTGAATAGGTTCCAACTGAACAAGCGTGCTACAACTTCGACTGCATCGTCACTTACCAACAGGTGAGATTGCGGTCAAACGCTTGTTTAGTCTGCTATAAGAAAAAAAATTAAAAACTAATTAGTCCGTCATTTGTCCATGTTTGTGGTTAAACTAAAAAATGCCTGAAATAAGTTAAATAAAGTTTATAAGTTTTTGAGTGGGTCACGCCTTACTCGCTTGCAAGTGTTGCACGCTGTGACGTCACGATTTCCCCCAACAAGCAAAAGAAAAACGTAAGATATTACTTCTTACCAACATTTTGGCCAATTTCTGGCGACCCTCTTTATCGGACATACGTTATAAATAAGAAATACCCTGGAAACTTCTTCAATGTGATTAACTGATGCAGCATATATCACCGTCCCAGGCGGATAAACGGATAATCGCCATTGTCTTCTCTTTGCTTTTATTTCATATTCGAATTCTAAATTTTTTTAAATATTTCTTGTAATAAATAAAAAAGTTTGCATCTTAAAAGTTACTAACGAAACTTAGGTTATTTTTCCTGTAAAGTTCAGTTTTTGCAGTTATCCTCTTATTCACCGGGGACGGCGATATTTGCCTCGTAATAATTAATAATATCGACCAGTAGCTCCCAAACTACTAACAATGCTACCTGCCGATCAGCGTACTAGTTGTGTCATTGGAATGATTTATCGAAATGCTTGATTGATAACGATGCGATCGGCCACTTTAGCCATTTAGCCGAATGATAACAGCCTCGGGCCGTTTTAGGCCATTTGTTTTGCGCTCTTTGTTCAATATTTTTAAACAGTTATCTATTTAGTGGTGTTTGATGAATGGTCGTCAAGGAAATATTTCTGTATGATGCAATTGAAACAAAGCTACGTTACGAATGAGTATCACAATAGAACTTTATAAATTATTATTATTATTATTTAATAATGCACAAGCAGCTCTGTGAGCTGATGCGTGCATATCACTGCACTTGTGTTTATTGTTTTTTTAAATGTTTGTCAAGTCTATTTTTAAAATTATTCACTGATGTTGCATTAATAACTGTTTCGGGCAAATTGTTCCACTGTTTAGTGTTCGAAGAATTTTTAGGGATCGAAGCTCCAGGAATTTACAAAACCTGTATATAAATGTCAGAGTATACGTTATATACTTATAAAGGTACGAAAGATGATAAAAAATAAAATAAATAGTAAAATTCATTTATTTACCAAAGTTCGCATTACAATAATGTATGTTTACCAATGGAGCCCACACTAGGCCAAGGCCTGTCTCGTGGGTTCCTAACAGTTATCATTAACCAGGTTTTATAAGTTACCAGAAAGTTCGACGACAGATTTGGTAAATTACTGAAATACAATGTTAGTAACTTAAGCTAGAAAAAATGTGTAAACTGCTTGAGCTCTGAATGCATATATACATGTTATTTTAAAATTTTTAATAAACTTTCTGTGTCGGAATAGGATAATAGAAAGAACAAGCATGCAGAACGAAAGTACGAGAAGTAGCAAAAGCGAGAACTAGTATGAAAGGACATAGAGTAGAACAGGCCTCCGTCCACATCAACGGAGGTAGGACAAAGAAAAAAAGTCAGAGTATACCGACTTGGCGCGGGTGAGCCTAAGTTGAGTGTCTTTTTATGTATTTTACAATTTTGACATGAAAAAGACGACAGTGGCATTCTATTTTTTTTTATTAAAATAAATAAGAAGACGAGTATGGTAAGAAATAACAATGCCCATAAAATCAGTACACCTTAAACCTCTTCTTATACTAGTTTACTTCAATAAAAAAAATACAATAATAAATAATATAAAAAATAATACAATGACTAGTTTAATCATAACGCAATATTATCAAATGACCACATAAAATTATTTAATTATATAATAAAATTAATTAAATGTAGGAATGTATAAAATCGCGTGCCTAACTCACGTAAATCAATGGAAGGCATCACCCATGTCTCGTTAATTTACACCATCGCCCTCTGACTAATACATAATACTGGATTTGCAATTCATATTCGATTTACATTGTGTAAGTTACGACTAACGAAATTGCTTGTAAACTCCTTATCGTCAAAAATAAACTCTTAAACAAGAAATAACACAATAAAATAACTATTGTCATGTCGCTCGTTTGCTGCAACAAATAGAAAAAAAATACCAAATATAATTTTTATTAAAGTTGGCCTGAGCAGTTATGTGCAAACATTAACTGTGCTCCGGTAGGAGGGCACTGTATCTAGTGAAATTACTGGGCTAAAGAGTCTTAACATCTTATGACTCTTGAGTAAGAAGCATTGTTGCAGTGCTTCTAGAATTTCACATCATTGTGAAATCCTAAGTAGCACTGTACTGATTATCTCTTAACATCAGGAGAGCGTCTTGCTCGTCTTCTACTTCATCACATAAAAAAAGTTTTCCAAAATGGTTTTATGTTCGTGACTGTTGTTAAAGCAAATAAGCAATGTAAGGTGTCTAAAAAGCTGGCTACGCTACGTTACATCTCTGAATGGCCAAACATGTCGGCCGAGGTAAAATCCAGCTTTTTGGTCATAAATCTGTATTTCGTACCAAGTTACAGAAAATTGTTATAAGTAGACAATACACAAAAAAGATAAGGTAAACAATCAGCGCAACCTTATCGCATAAAGAAATCTCATCTGGTTGGAAGGAACATTGACAACATGTAAAGTGTAGGTACAGAGGCGGTAAATAACATGAAGATTATGAAAACATTTATTTATAAAACTTTTAACCCTGTGGGCCTACTATAATGTACATGGGGTTTTGTTTTCCTACACTACAAAACTAATATAGGGATAAGTGGATTATGTCAGTCGCTAATACATTTACTACGCCGAGGCGGGCCAGAAAAGATGAAGATACAATCTAATGTCTATACCACGTTTCAAAAACAAAGATAATTTTTTTAGCTAATTTGCAGGATTTAAAGGATCAATCAATATTCTAATAAATTGGATATATATCGGATATTTTTTATAATATATCTGATATAATATCATAAGATATATCAGATGTAACAGTTTTTGTGAATATATCTTTGGAATTTTCATAGATATATAACGCCATCATCCGCTTGAAAAATTTTCTCCCGACCAAAACCAAAATTTATCTAGTAAACTCACTGCTTCTCCCCATTATCGACTATGCTGACGTTTGTTTTTTGGATCTCAATTGTGACCTCCTTAATAAACTTGACCGCCTTCTAAATACCTGCATTAAATTCATCTTCGGCCTCAAAAAATTCGATCATGTATCCCAGTCTCGCAAAAAACTAAAATGGCTCCCTATCCGCGAACGTAGAGATGTCCACATTCTCAGTCTCCTTTATTCTATCCTTAGTGACCCTCACACGCCTTTATACCTGAAGGACAGGTTCACCTATCTGAAGGACAACATGAGTCGATCAATGAGGTCTTGCTACACCCATTTCCTGATTATGCCCCCGCACACCACCTGTTTCACAGACAATTCCTTCACTGTTGAGGCTGTCAGGCTTTGGAATGCGCTGCCGTCGGAGATAAAGTCTGCGACATCTAAGCAATCATTTAAAAAACTTGTCCGAGAGCATTTCATTAAAAAAGTTCACCCAAATGAGTCATGACTTTCATTCCTTGAGAATTTGTGATTCATTACTTAATGTAAGTTACCATTTTTACCTCTGTGATTAAGTATTGTCGGTACCTCATAATATAATCATTGATTTTAATTCCAGGTTTATATATAGTATATAGATATATATTTATTTTTATTGGTAGGTATATATGTATATCATTTATTTTATCGTAGTTTATTATATTATATAGATATATTGTTTATTGTATATGTATTATAATATAGTTATAAAAACATTATATCGTAGGTATGCAAATATTAACATATTTTATTATATTATTGTTTGTATAAGGTTTATCAAATTAAAGCCTTTGTAATTTGTATTTAGTATAGCTTGTATTAGCATAGTAGTGCTTTATTTGTTTTCGTTTGTTAGTTTTAAGATCGCTTTATCTCCCTAGCATTGTCTGCACTCCTCCCATTGTCCAGTACATTTTCTCCAGTTCCAGGACAGCTGGTAGAAAATGCTATTATAGCATTAAGTTAGTCCTAGCGTTGTGCTGAATAATAAAATAAAATAAAATAAATATAACCTTCGAACGCCGCAAAAATTATCTTTGTTTTTGAAACGAAGTTATAAGTTATTTTATAGATAGAGTCTAAAATCTTGATTCTTATCGGATACTAGATCTATGCTTACGATGACGCAATGTCGCTTGAAGATATTGGTAAATCTTAAAGCAGCTGTAGATTAGCAAAGATCAAGCAAAACCGAAGCATATCGCTAGTGCAAGTAATATAGCATTATTAGCGATTATAGTGGATAGGTAAGTACATAATATATCTAACACCTTTACGTGGTATAGCTTTAATAACACATGTCATATAAAGCTATAAACATATTTATTAAATCCTATTTAAATGCCTTAAATAACTCACATACGATGGTTATAAAACTATTGGCGCCTATTTACTGCGCTATAAAAGTTGTAAATGATAGTCAGTACTGTTAACCCTCTGATGACCGCTTTAAATGGAGTCGCAAACATCCATAGCGGTCTCTGAGACCACAATCTGCTTCCTTGTGCTTTATGAAGAATATGAAAATTTACTATTACACCTAACATTAAACATGTGGTTAATCTCACACACAGGTGGTACTCAAAGCTTAGCATAATTATTTTGTAGCTAATAATAAGCTTTACAAAACGAGGTAGGTATCTGCAACGATCTCTATACAAGATGCAATAGCTCTATACAAGGTGCAGTCTGTCCGTGTCAACGCGACAACTGCGGCTCAGCACGCGCCGACTACACGCGCCTCCATTCTTTCGCTCACTCACAGCTAGGTATGCTCCTTCTGCTCGAGCAATGGGGCTACTTAATGCTTTGATTGCTCAGGATCCAGAATCTGACCTGCTTTTGATAATTTTTCTAAGTTTATTGAACATTGTATTCATTTTCTTAGTTATAATTTTATGTAGTTGTTTTGAAGTAGATGTATTTAATGTCAGATGTTAACTGATCCACTACACGTTTTGGTGTCAAACTGTAAGTGTTTTGGATAATTGAATAAAAATAAATTGCCTTGTGCTGCAAAGCACGAAAACGGCACGAGTTTACTATACCTTCCTAGCTATACAAAAAATAACACAAAGTATTATTTTTTATATTACTCTCTCGTCTATCGACGAGAGTAGCGGGCACTTTCTTGCCCCCAGATAGTCTTATCCTTATATTTTGTGGTCTCACAGACCAAGACACGGTTACATAGGGTTAGGGGGTATCAAGGAAGTATTTATCGGGTTTAAACAAGATTGATAATAGCAATTATGGTGGAATACATAAAATTAATGCAGACGCAAAATTATGCATTTTGCATTAATTATAATAGACAATTGAATGGCGGCGCCGATCTTGTTTACTTACTCGTGATATGTTATGTGAGTAACAAAAAAGAGGTATTGTTGATACTACTAGTAATGTCCGCCGTGCGTGCTTTGACCAAAACTGAGGGTCCGGCCGTTACTGTCCCATTCCGGTACGCCGCCGGCCGGGACACACAGTTCCCGGGAAATGTTCTTTAGAAGAGTGGAAAATAAAAGAGTTTTAAATTTTTTTTGTTTATAAAAAGTAAACTAAGCCGCGTACGCACGTACAAACAAATTTATTGCGTTTCATGATGCATGATACACTAATGAACATCGAATTCGGTGATGATACACACGTGCGAACCAAGTTGTTGCGTATTCTAGATGAATCCTCTTGTGTTAATTTTAAAGTTGGTGGTTTACACCAAATATGCACCAAACCAAAAACCAAATATGCCAATATGTTGCATTATGACGTTTATACCATACTAACATCATTATAAAGTTTAAGCTACCGAATTTCAGCTCAATCCGTTCAGCAGTTTAGGTGCGAAGAAGCTACAAACACACATCCACACATACATGCTACATTTATAATATATTTTTAAGATATGCAATAAAATATAATTGATAGATTACTAAGTAAACGATCATGTATCGATTAGCAATATTTTTTGTGACGAAGGCATTCGTACCTTGAATACAAATTAATTAGAATTTAATTAATTCTATTTCAAGAAAAAAGAGGTTTCTATTGTGCAGACAATAAGTTATGGAATACTTTACGAGTAAGTTACATTGCAACAGTATTCTTTGCAATTTAGAGAAAAACGTGTCGAGAGGCGGTCTTTAAGGCCGTGATACGGCACGATATTTAGTGACCGACTAATATTATACGTAGAAACGCGAAAATAAAATAATAATAAATAAATATTTCAGGACAATTCACACAGCGCCATCTAACCCCATACTAAGCAACTTAATGCTTGTATTATGGTGATTAGGATAACGGATATAATACTTATATACTTTTCTTTTGTAAATACATACTTATAATAGATATATTAAAAGCCACCCAGACCAGAAACATATACCTGTGGATCACACAAATATTTGCCCCATGCGGGAATCGAACCCGCAACCTTCTGCGTTGCAAGCGGGTATTAGCCCACCGCGCCACAGAGGTCGTCAAAAATATGTAATGTCAAGTCACGATGCAGTCGTAGATGGTATCAGACTAAACCCAGAAGGTGGGATAAATACCTCCTTATGTTTATTAACGAATAAAAAATACCGGGGGTAGACTTCCTAGGTGTGGGTACCCCAACAGTGCCAGTTATTTTACTGCCTGCGCTGTAATGTGCAAACATTACTGTGCTTCGGTAGGAGGGCGCTGTAGCTAGTGAAATTACTGGCCTTAATACTTAATACTCTTAACATCTTATGACTCTTGAGTAAGAAGCGCTGGTGCAGTGCACCTAGAACACATCATTTGTAAAATCCTAGGTAGCGCTGTACAGATTATGAGCAGCGTTATCTCTTAGATCAGGGAAGTGCTCGTCTTCTTACATCTTCACATAAAAAAATATTAACATGAAAATTAATTACGCAACCATACACTTGTAAAATCGCAGACAGGTTTACGGTAAATGAAGTGCCTAACTTCCGCGTTGGTACGTATCAATTTACATGGTAGCAATAAATCTTAATAAGGAATAAAAACAAGACATCGCGTGCATGAGCCGGGAACGGCCTGGATACACTCGTATCCCGATTGCTCCCGGCATTTTTGATTGACGTGGCTACTGATAAAATTCAATGCTAAATTACTTCACGCAATCATTTTTTTTTATTCGGTTCACAAATTAGGTGTAGCCCAGAACATGATTTACAGTATAATTATTACCAAATATAAAGAAAAGGCTCATCCTAAGTACAGTGAACTATCCTAATAGTATTATAAACGTCAAAGTTTTTAGAATGTATGGATGTTTGGTGTGTGTTTGTTTCTTCTTCACGTCTAAACGGGTGGACCGATTGAGCTGAAATTTGAAATAGAGACAGCTTAGATCCTGGACTAACATATAGGCTACAGGCTATAGGTACAGCGGGTAAAACAGATGGGTGCAGCTAGTAATTAATATAAATCAAGATCGGTCACGCGTTGGTCCGGCTTGTAAGCCGGAGGTCCCGGGTTCAAATCTCAGTGTGGCAAAGATTTTCGCCTGGACGCTACCGTGTTTCGGAAGGCACGTTAACTGTGGGTCCCGGCTGTTTCCTATAAGATATGTAGGAGGCAGTCGTTAGGTCATGTTGCAGGCCCAGTATTCTGTATTAATCTCGGCGATCTGAAACTGCAACAAATAGGTTGGCCACACAACCTCTCAATTGTGATTTGACTCTGACAGTGTAAGTAGGGTAACCTGTTCTGTTGGAGTAGCTATAAACCCCAATTATCTACGTATGCCCAGTGCTTTGATATACAAAATTCTGCGCGGCACTACACAGCTCCTTTAACCCTGACATATTAGTTATTAAATCTTTTCACACCCTGTAATTTCGCTGGTGTTTAAATAGTAAATCATTTGAAATAAATCGATAAATAAAGCGAAACCAAATGGACACGATAAATGCAGTCGATTAAACTATGTTTGTAGAATCTAACGCACATTAACACAAAGTTTACGATCTAGCTTAAAGAGCTTTGCAAATTACTTAATAAGATAGATCGGCCATGTCTAAATATGGGCGAAGGTTTGGAACCCCTACCTGCCTCAGTGTTCTCTGTTAATTACAACTTAAGTGTCTTCGTCGAGGGTCAAAAGTTACTAGGCTTGTGTGCAACAACTTCGACCGCGTCATCACTTACCAACAGGTGAAAAAGTGGTCAAACGCAGCGTTATCCAAAATAAAGAATAATAACTAAAAAATAAATATTAATATACTATTTACTATACACTCTCCTCTCTCTCTCTCTCTTTCTCTCTTCTACTATTATTCTAAGGCAACAAAAAATAAGCAGCAATAGTTACTTATTTGAGTAATCTTTTAAAAAAATACGCATATTTTCTTCTTATATATGTGACTAGCAAAATTGCAAATAATTATAGTAGAGGATTTGATTAGAAACGACTTTTATCAATATATTTATTGGATGAAAGGTATTTATTAAATAATATATCGCAGGTGGGTTAGCAAAAAAAAATGCCGGATCTTAGACTTATTAAAAGTTTTCTAACACATTAGGTGTGCACAAAAGCTTACCCTATATTTTAAAAAAATGGCTGTTCCTCATCGCTACTTATTCCGTGTCTAAAGTTAACGTATTTACAAAGTGTGAGATGTCTAGGTACTAGGTACACAATGACTAAGCTCTTTAATCCTAGATTTCTAAACAATAGTGGCTATGACGAATTGAGGAGTGTAGTGGGTTTGGCGATATAATATATTTTATGTTAATAAAATAAAAAATATGGTTGTGATACAACGCTCATGAGCTTAAATATACCAGAGGTCGACTAGTGACGTCACGAATTAATAACTTTAGTGCCTTATTATAATAAAAAATTATTGGAGTTTGTACTCCAAAAGAACAGGTACTTACACTGTCAGAGTCAAATCACAATTTATAGATTGTGTGGCCAATCTAAAAACATAAAAGGAAAGAGTGACTGACTGATCTGTCTAACGCACAGCCTAAACCACTGGACAGATTGAGTTGAAATTTGGCATACAGGTAGGTTTTATTATGTAGACCTCCGCTAAGAAAGGGTTTTACCACGCGGGTAAAGCCGCGAGCACAAGCTAGTATTTAATAAAACAATAATAATTGGGGTTTATACTCCAATAGAACAAGTTATAAGTTACACTACTACACTGTCAGAGTTAAATCACAATTTGTAGATTGTGTGGCCAACCTATACCAGCTCACAAGTTCACACGCATTTAATCAAATAAAAAAAATACGTGTCCAAAATTTTTTAATAATCTACTTGACAGACAATAAAATATTGTCAGTCAACATCCCCATTGTAGAAGCTAAACTCCAAATGACTCAGTGGTCCAACTCAATGTTTATCACGAAATGACAGTATCTGAGTACCCAACTGCCCAAACATTTCTCTTCGTCTTATCTTCACGGAATGCACCCAAATATGACAGCTCCTGACTTTCACCTTAATTATTATTTACGCCTGTGCCTTCGGATTTTATCGGACACCTTTTTTATTAGCTGGATTAATGATTTGATTAAATATGTTATGGTCACACTTGTGTGTGATTTTCGCGGCTATTCCTCTAGTTAAACATATAAGGGTAAATCCTGAGATCGGGCGTATTTAAGTGATTCCAGTGGCAGATTTTAAATCTTAGTATTATTGAGTTTTACATGTAAAACATCAAATATCACATTAATATAAGTACATCCATCAAATAGGCATCATTATAACTTGTTTTGTTCAGAAGATATTTAAATTTAAATTTTTGGTGCCACGGGAATCAATAAAGTGTGCCATGGGAATCAAAATTAAAACAATTTTGTTTGAATTCTAAGTTATTATCTAAATATTGACCTCTACATACTAATCATATAAAATAGAAATGATTAAAAACGGTAATCCAAATGAATATACACCAAACATAACGTATTAAAAAGCTATATATTGGCAGTCTATATAATAATCATGTAAACTAAATAAAATCAACGTATTGCTTTCTTAAACAATGTAAAATTATTGAATAAATAGTCCTAGAATATGAGATTGTTTTTCTCAGTCACAATCACTGACAAGATTCACTCTAGAAGCTCTCCGATTGTATATTTATCATTAGTTAGGTTAATCTGGACTGAAGATGCAGTCAGCCCATAGTTTCGTTTTATTTTTGCAGCATACCTCATACCATCTTAGCCATAGGACGTCTACTGCTGAATATAGACCTCCCCTTTAGACCTCCATATATATCGGTTGGAAGCGACCTGCTTCCAGCGTCTTTCAGCGACCTTTATAAGGTCGTCTGCCGCACTTGTGGGTGGACGTTCTACGCTGCGTTTGCTTGTCCGTGGTATCCAGTCGAACACTTTTAGGCTCCATCAGCCATCCGCGCTGCGTGCTATGTAGCCTGCCCATTACCACTTCAGCTTCTTAATCCGCTGGGATATGTCAGTGTCACTTTGGTTCGTCCTCAGATCTTCTTTTTCCTGATTCGATCACGTAGAGAAACCCCGAGTATAGCTCTCTCCATAGCTCGCTGAGCGACTTTAAGCTTCGAGACGAGGCCAACTCAAAGAAGCTGCCCAACCGAGCTAAATTCGGCGGTCGACCTCTTTCTCGAAGTTGGGTCCTACCGAATTGGACTACTTATTCTAGGTAGCTGTATGGAGTTAAAAAATTCGAGTACCGGACCTCTAACAGATACTGGGGAAGGCACAACATTGGCATTTGACTTAAGTTTGATCTTGTCCATGTTCATTTTAAGCTCGCCCGTTGTGAAACTTGTTCGAGGTCATAGAGCGTCATGCTGAGTGCCTCTATCGACTTCGCCATGACTACAATGTCGTGAGTAAACCGAAGATGAGCAATGTGATCGCCGTTGATATTGATGCCAAGTCCTTGCCATTTCAAGAGCTTGAACGCGTCTCCCATTACCGCAGTAAACAGTTTCGGAAATATAACATCTCTCTGTCTTAAATACTCCTCTTCTCAAAGGAATCAACTTAGTGCTCTGCTCCTGTACTCAGAACAACATAGTGGCGTTAGAAAACAAACACTTCAACACTTTAATGAACCGATAGTCAATATGGCATCGCTGAAATAACTCGCGCACAGTCCGTGTTTTCACTGAATCAAAGCTTTCTCAAAGTTCAAAAACGCTAAGCTATATATTCTCTTGACTAACTTGCCGCAGCGCATGAATGTGGTCTATTGTACTAAAGCCTTTTCGGAATCCGGCTTGTTCGGGGGGCTGAAAGTCATCAAGTCTGTGTTCCAGACGACTCGTGATAGCCCTTGAAAACAGCAGCTTATGAACATAGCTCAGAAGCGTAATGGGTCTGTAGTTCTTCAATAGGAATGCCTCATAGGTGAGCCTTCATCTCAGAAACTGTCATGAGATTGAATTTTAACATCAGTTTGGTTAATCTGGACCGAAGTTGTAGCCAGCCCATAGTTCCGTTTAGAATTAGAAAATTTCTTTACTGATGCACCTTTACTCGGGAAAATTTCACCATCATATGGTATATTAATATCAGTATGTTTAACCTGGACTGAAGTTCCAGTCAGCTGTTCCAGTACAGGCTGGCTAGAACTTCAGTTTAGAATAACCAAACTGATATGAATGTACCATCTGATTCATATCAGTTTGGTTATTCAGTTCAGTTTGGTTTTCTGATTATTTTTATGGTGGGTCGTAATGGTGCCGCATAAGCCAGAGCGGCAGTCTGCTATAGTACAATATAAAAAAAAACCATCTGGTTCAAATGAAATATACATATAAAGACTCAAAATCACTTTCTTGCCTGGCTTCGTCGAGTAAAAAGTATAAAAAGTGAAAGAATGCGCGAGAAAACTCAGGGGAAAATTGATTACCGTGGTAAAACGCCATGAGAATCAATACCATAGAAATCAAAATTGTATAGTTTTTGGTCAATATTTTTAAATACGATAATTATAGACCAATAATAATAAAATATATGATAAACAATACCCTTTTCCTAACTACACACCCTAGTCAACAAACCGTAAAAGATAAAAAAATATTTTTAAACATGGAAATGGTAATCAATGACCTAGTGAACCAAAACCACGGTAATCAATTTCTCACCTTCGTAAATCCAGTTTATAACAACGAGAGGAGCAACCGCTCTTCACGATGTTTAGAGCGCAATTGAACTTAGCCAACAGCGGGCGTACAACCTTCTAAGTATTGTGGTTTGTGAAATGTGAGTAGTTATGTCGCGCGCCATGGGAATCACTTTTTGTCCGGGGACAAACCTAAATTTGTTATTTTTTCTGTAACTTCGCTGAGTACAGCCTTCGCGTATTTTTTTAATCATATGACAGTTCACCCTTTACAGCTTAGATCACAGCAATTAATTAAATTCCTATTATAAGTTAGTGTAAAAAATATATTTTGTTCCAAAAATGTGTAAGGGACACCCCATGGTAATCAAATTTTAGGGCTTTTACATTTTTTTTCAGGTACTTGCAGCTAAATTTAAGCTGATGTTTATCTTGCATTAAGTAGATTAAACCTTAAACTAACAGAAAAAAAATACCTTTGGGTAGAATTTTTATGTTACGGGTAGTTTATTCCCAAAGACACGTAAAATTTTGTCTCTCAGGATTTACCCATAAAAGAGCCGATAAGCCGCTGAGGTATTTAGTTATTACATAAATACGATTATATTATACTCTAAATCAACCGATTTCTCACGTCGTTTGTCTGCACCATTTCTCTGATAGGTATACTAAATATAAGATAAAGATACATAGCTAATGATGTACCGATTGGCGGTTTTATCGCTCAGAGTAATCTCTTCAAGACACCAGTGCAGGAGTAGGATATTATACACAAAATATTTCATAAAAGTTGGACACATGAATTTGAAAACAAACAGAAAATCTAAAACACATAGAAACAGAGTCGACCGCGATTTAACAAAAATATTTGATTTTACAAAATTATTTAATTTTATTATGAACGCTTTCACACATATCAAGAACTGTCGTTACAAACCGCCACACTTCGCCGTTTCTATTCGTTTCTTCATCACACTTCTACGCATGTCATTTTGCGCCCGGTGGTCCAGATGGTGTGCAAACCACGTGTTAGCTACTTGTTTGTAAAGGGAATCATGAATTCTTCGGTCAATATTTGCAGTAGTTATTATTTAACCAAGTGGTTATCTGACCGCGCGTAACAAGTATTCTTACGTAACAAAAGTCCACATTCCTTTGTTTATCGTTGACTACATCAACCATTCTGTAACACCCAGGCATCTACATTTCTACAGTTAAACCTAATCTTTATCTTTAAGATGATATCGTTGAGAAACTTTTACACGTACAGCAACTAACCTGGAGTGCCATGGCGCGCCTTTTTATCTAGCATTAATTTAAGTGCATAATTAAAATGTGCAAATTATTGCTGTTAAGTAAGATGACGAATGAAATAATCTTTAAGGA
Source organism: Hemithea aestivaria (assembly GCA_947507615.1). Lineage (NCBI taxonomy): Eukaryota > Metazoa > Arthropoda > Insecta > Lepidoptera > Geometridae > Hemithea > Hemithea aestivaria. The sequence continues at coordinate 12,973,021 of OX382341.1, read as the reverse complement.
AATGTGTCTATATAGGAATAATAACTGCGGTAGGGAAATTAATATGTGTGCCTTTGCGTACAGAAGAGATTGATAATATACAGTCGCATATACGAGAAACATTATTAGAAATAAAAATTTAAACAAGACAATTGTTTTTGTACAAGATCACCATATCAAATGTGTGCAGCTTTCTATGACACCATGACAAATGTTTGCCAAAGGCTAAAGTTTAAACGTTAGAGATGGCTTTAGCTAATGTATGATTGCAATCAAACCATTACACAGCGTACCCCCAAGAGGTGCGGCGCTTAGCTGTACGTGTGAAAGTGAGCTTAAGACGGACAATAAAAAGGAAACAAATGATATGTGTCCGATAACGCAGACTACAAAGAAGGCGACCTACACGCGGATGTTAGATAAAAAGTATATTATAATTTAGCATGTCGCTCTTAAACACGGGCTAAGCCCGGGCCTTTAATTTAATAATAATAATTTAGCATTATTATTATTGTTGTTTAACATAAGCATGTTTAAATTTGTGAGTGAGTCTGTGTGTTTGTTTGTTACTTCTTCCTACCTAAACGGGTGAACCGAATGAGCTGAAATTTGGTATAATAATAATAAGTTTAGTGAGTGGCGAGTCATCACCTGCCTATATATTTCCTAATGGGACGGAATAGGCAGGTGCCGTAGTCCTAGCAATAGCCTCATTAAACATCCATTTAGAATGCACATCCATAGCCTAGTTCAAGTAGTTTCCATTAATTAGCAATAGTCCTGTCACTTGGCGGAGACTGTGTTTGAGCCCATTTTCTATGGATGGACTCACAGACAGACTCCAATAAGTGTCACCCATTACATTTATATTAAAAGCTCAAAAGGGGCCTCTGCGCGTTGGACTTTTTTGTCTCCGTGCACGCCTATAAAAAGGCCCGGGCTTAGCCCGTGTTTAAGAGCAACATAATAATAATAATAAAATTGTTTATTCAGCCAATTGAGACCATAATTTGTTAGTTACATTTTACTTATATATCTAGTGTTAGTTTACATTTTAATTTTGTTATAAATTTAAAAGTTATAAATAGGGTGCCAAGAGTACACAGACCTTATGATAATAATAAAAAATAATAATGAACGGCAGAGATAGCTTAGTCCCTTTTTTATCCAGGAAAAAAGCGTTATGCATCATCACCCCACGGACGGTATGTGGGACTCCCCCGCCGAAGATGGACGCGGCGGGGATACCCACTAAAAAACCTGGAGTGTTCCTGCGGGACGCCATAATGCCGGGGCAGCGGGTACGCCGAAGCACTCATCCGCGGCCAGATAGCTTAGTCCCTGGAATAATCCATAGGTACAATATAGTACAGCGGGTAAAAGCGCTGGGCGCAGCTAATCTCGCATAATTTAAAACGTCATCACATAAGCTGCAAGCTCGAGACCGATGTGACCTACAACTGTCCCATCCAATCGCCTCGAACCGCTTTTACGCAGATTTTCGCTATTAGATTACACCTTGAATACTCCCTGATCAAAATCCCATGGGCGGAACAAATCTGAGCTTTTGATTTTCATATTTAGTATTATTATCTTAATAATATTAGGTTAAATCTAAATAATAGTTGATGATGAAAGCTTTTGGATGTAACATCATTCTACCGCCTGAGCAGTGATGTGCAAACATTACTGTGCTTGGCACTCCTTGGGTAGGAGGGCACTGTAGCTAGTGAAATTACTGAGCTGAAAATTCTTAACACCTTATAACTCTCAGGTAAGAAGCGTTGACGCAGTGCGCTCGGTAGCACTATACTAATTATGGGCAGCGTTATCTCTTACCATCAGGAGAGCGTCTTGTTCGTCTTTTTGCTTTATTGTATAAAAAAAATTAACATTATATGCAGTATTTCATCATTGATCTTTCTTTACTTAGAAAGTCCTCCTTTAGATATCCTATCTGGAATTACTGTTTCTCGGTCAGCGTCTCATATACGGATGTCTAACTATATAATATAGAATTGGTATGTACATTAAAATTGTAGCGTCCGTGGCCCAGTGGTCGTTGGTGCGGCTTGTAAGCCGGAGGTCCTGGGTTCAAATCTCAGTGTGGCAACGATTTTCGCCTGGACGCTACCGTGTTTCGGAAGGCACGTAAAACTGTGGGTTCCGGCTGTTTCCTATAAGATATGTAGGAGGCAGTCGTCAGGTCATGTTGCAGGCCCAGTAGTAATCTCGGCGACCTGAAACTGCAACATATAGGTTAGCCACATAACCTATAAATTGTGATTTGACTGTGACAGTGTAATTAAGATAACCTGTTCTGTTGGAGTATAAACCCCAATCATAAAATCTATTAAAATATGGATTAAGCGCTAAGTTTATGCGAAGTCTATATCGAGCCTAAGCCAAAGTTCAAGAGGTGAAGATACCACAGCTAAGTACATCCGCTTCACTCGTCCCCTCAGGGTATTATATTATGACAAGATAATGAGGTACTAAATTACTAATAATGCACTTCTATCCCTAGGGAGATTGTTAATTTCTTAATCTGTTTCGATTTTGAGGATAGAGCCTTTTAGGCTTTATTGGAATACCAACATTTTGGAAACACGCTATAAATGCGAATGTTATGATAACGAGTAAATATTTTAAAAATAATAATATTATCATATTAAAAGAAAAGATATTTTCTTTTCTTTTTTTACGTTATTGGACTTTTTATAATCAAAGGATTGTCTTGGTAAGCTTTCTAACTCTGGATTCTATAGTTATATCATTTTTAATATTAGCCAACTATATTATGTATATTATAATTTTTTAGTAGGTAAACCTAAACAATTAATAGATAAAATGTTTAAAATAAATCACAAGTACAAAACCTCTATACGTAATATCTAGACAAAAACGTTGATAATCAATAGGTAGGTACTTTACTAATCTAATTATATCTCAATTTAACATTCACGTAAATTTACAACCAGCAAATATACAGTTAATTAAAATAATACCAGTGATCAGTGATCGCTCCCGGCACAACCTTCCTCGTGGGTGGTCGTCGCGTGACTGACGTGTATTATCAACTGTACACATAACTTAAACGGTTGAGCAACGCCATCTAGCGGTGCGGTGATCTATGGAGTTTACAGTTACTGCGATTTGATTTGAAGTGAAATTAAAGATGTAGATTGCGGGTACTTTTTATGCAAGTAGGTGAACGAGACGAGATTAAAAAAGTTTTCAATTTTTTTTTCCTGATCCTATACCACCATTATTATTGTCAGTCTGAATCATCAGTGTTTCAGTAATATCTTTTCTGGGCGCGTCACATACACGCAAAAATCCTATCAAAAATCCGAATATCTTATTAGTCGAGTATGTGGTCTCAAGTCTCAATGGACCGATATCTGGGATATAATATTATGTAGAATGTACTCGTAGGTCTATCGAAAAAATATCTAAGACCATGGCATTTGCATCACACATATACAAGAGAGATATATACCGCGCTTAGGTCATTTTTTGTATGAAAACAAAGTCACCAAAACATGGTGGGGTGCGGGGGATGTGTGGCTAGATTTGATTGGCTCGTTCAAGGTGACGTCACAGTTACGCCACAGATTAGGTAATAGTTAGAGGCATAACATGACTTTCTAGTGATGTGGTAAAGTCGCTATATCGTATCGATAAGAAAATATAAGTTACTGTTATTCTTAAGTTTAATGAGAAAGTTCGTTGTATTGTATACGAGAGATATTTTAATATAACTTCAATTATTGTTTTATTATAGCTTAAATGTTTTTTCATCTCTATTACCTCCCAAAGTACCCGAATAAACATTTTATATGGTTTCACTAAAATATAAATAGGTCCATCGCTCGCATAAAATTTTTAGACCTAATTTTAAAAAATTATGCGTGCGAATACGCACCCTATAAGAATAAACAATAAATGTTAGATAGCGAATTATTTGTTTTTAAATTAGAGACAAATTTAACATTATGTATTTTAAAAGCTTCGTTACACTTCTCTTATTATAAGCTTCATAATAACCATTCATGAATTAAATACCAGTAACCCTGTATAATATTAAACCCCGATAATTTTGGTACCTTAATATACCTAATACCTACCTACTTCAAAAATTTCAATAACATTTTTGTCGATAAAATTTGTGGTGTAAATTTAAATTTGTGTCTTATCACTAGTTTATCCGGCGTAAGAGAGAACGAGATAATGTTATACAAATTAGTGATGCAACGGAACTGGCATAACGGAAGCAGAAACGGAAACAGATGTCAAAAGTAAATCTTAACGGAAGCGGAAACGGAAACGGAAGCGGAAACGGAAGCGTTAACTAACACTATGAAAAAAAAGCACAATTTTACATTTCATTTTTTTTTTCCCCATGTTATGGAAGATATCACAAATAACCATGATATTCAAGCAGGGAAAACCAGAGAATGATGTGAGCTCGTACAGACCCATAAGCTTGCTACCAATAATTTCCAAATTAATGGAGAAGATAATCCTACGACGAATGAAACCTGTTCTTTATGATCATAATATTATACCTCAGCACCAGTTTGGGTTCCGCGAGAAACACTCTACAATAGAGCAAGTTCACAGGGTGTGTAACAGAATACGACAAGCATTTAAGTCAGGAGAATACTGTGCCTTTTTAAACATCCAACAGGCATTTGATCGTGTATGGGATAAAGGCCTTCTAAGATCAAGACTCATCTACCACATAGCTACTACTTACTTCTAGAATCTTACCTCTCAGATCGTCTATTTCAAGTACGGGAGGTCGACCAATACTCCAAATTCTATGAAATAAGCACAGGCGTCCCACAAGGCTCAGTGCTGGGCCCAATTCTGTACACAATTTTTACTGCAGATATTCCGCAATCTCAAGATGTAACAGTAGCAACCTTCGCTGATGATTCTGCTATCCTCACTAGTCATAGAGATCCCATACAAGCATCTAATACCTTGCAAAAAAGCCTTGACCAGATTAATAACTAGCTGGGTAAATGGAGGATAACTGCCAGCGCTTCGAAATCAACACAGGTAACATTCACACTGAGAAGAGAGAATTGTCCATCGGTCAGGCTGGGGACACAAGAATTACCGCACAAAGATGTAGTCAGATATCTTGGAATGCACTTGGACCGAAAGCTGACATGGAAAACCCATATCAAATGCAAAAGAGATGAAGCTAAAGGGAAAAAGATCCAAAGTTAACTTACAAAACAAACTCCTAATATACAAAGCTATAATCAGGCCAATATGGACATATGGTCTACAGCTGTGGGGTAGTGCAGCCGACTCAAACATAAACATCATGCAGAGGGTACAAAACTCTACCCTGAAACTAATTTCAAATGCACCTTGGTTCATTACCACTGGAGAATTACATAAACATCTTGGAGTCAACACAATCAAAGAGGAAATTAAAGAGAAAGCATACAGAAAAAGATTGGCAACTCATCCAACCCAGCTTGCAGTACAGCTGCTACAACCGAATCCCAACAAGCGTCTCAAGAGACATCATATTTTGGAGCGAAACTGCTGAAGTTGGCTACTCATATTGTGACTTATGCTCGCTGGAGCATGGGACTGCAGATCATTCTTCTGACAACAAATTTGATTATAGCCGGGAGGTTGATGGCAAATGAAATTGGAACACAAAAAAATTTTTTTTTTATTAAATTTGTACTTTAGTAGTAGTCAAAATTAAACAGCGGCAAGTTATATTAAATAAAGAGTAACTTGGCCGCTTTTTCACCTTTCAGCCTATTTCGATGTTCTTCATAATATATTAAACCAGCTCCGCTAACTAATTGCTCGCTGGCTGCACTGCTGGGGGGAGCTGATAAGTATTGGCGAACTATTGGCAAAATATAGGGGTATTTGTGCGCATTTTCATTCCACCACATAAGAGGATCCTCATGAAGAGGTAGTCTTTTTTCTTTCTTGTACTCGCGAAGGTGTGACTGTATCTTTAAAAGTAAATTGTCACCATCGTCAGCTGTAGAAGAGTCCTCCTCCTGGTCTTCATTTACACTGCTTCCGTTAAGAGTTCTGTTATAAAGTTTGCGGAACCAGAAGCAGAAACAGAAGTGAAAAAACATGCGGAACTTCTGCAGTTGCGGAAGCGGAAGCAGAGTTCTGTTGCAACACTAATACAAATTTACCAAGAAAGAATGAGACGAAAAGAAACTTGGCCATTTTTATATTGCATTTTATGTTAAACATTTTTCAATGATTATTATCGGAATAATAACTTGCCTGTGCAATAAGATTTCGTCTTTTGCGTAACTGGATGTAGCGCTAGTCTTTCCGCGCCATTTTATTGAACAATACGGTATTTTTAATAATTATTTTTCATTAAGTATGTAAATGTCACGCTGTCAATGTCGGCCGTGGAATGAACACGAAAAAGAGGCGGAGCTACGAGCTTATGTTGATTCAGGCATATGACTTGGCGACTGTTACCTCGTTTTAGCTTCCATCTCTAGCTATATGATCTGTGGCATCACACCACCAACCCATGTGAATTAATTTTCTCCTCTCCCTGCATGGTTGTCTGGAAGAGATCGCTATTAGCGATAAGACCGCCAATTATAACACTTAGTTTTTAACACGTTAACCGCCATAGTGGAACGATTAATATTTACATTTTTTTTTGATGTTCCTTGATGTGACTTAGTAAGATATGAATTTATGTCTAGGTTGGGCTGCAATCGCATGTATGGTTTATGAAATAATCTCAAAAAATACCTTGAGGTCACCGGTGCCCTACGCGGCTCCTTGATGTAGAAAAATGCTTTTCCGTTATTTGTGCGCCGGATAGGTCACACTTCCGGTCACCCGCCCCGCCGTTTTTGTAATAGATGTTACAAAAATAATGTCCAACTATACGGTTCGAAACTTGCCAGAAACAAAACAAAAAAAGTTTCAACATTTTGCGACAATTGCGAAAATAAACCACATTTATGCTTACAGTGCTTCAATATAATGCATAAGTAACAATTTTTGAATTTAATTTTGTCATTCAATAAATATATTAATTACTTACATAATACTGTAGTTATTATTTCACTTTATCACCTTACTTACTCACTAAATTATAAAATAGCGTATTTTTAAAACCCAAACCTCAACAACCACGAAGTTCAAGGGTAAATGCAGATAAATTTACCAAGTGTCAAGGTAAACGAAAACCATTGTGCGCACGTGTATAACAGGGCCAAAGCGGTCACATGCATATAGAAAATCTAAGGAGATAGTATCCTACGGCTCACAAATCAGATTTGAAAACTAGTCTGACTTGAGGTCACCGGTGACCTACGAGGCGCCCAAATACAGGGCATGGTCCGGTCACCGGTGACCTACATGGCGGTTAACGTGTTAATATTGTTTTAGTTCTTAAGTTCTTTTTTTGTATATTTTTTGTGTTCCAATAAAGATAAATTGTTATCTATTAATCTATGACTTAGACAAGTCTAGATTCATATCAGTCATCGAGCTAAAAAACGAATATCTTGTATGCGCCACAGTGTAGTTCTAAGTACTACAACAATAAGTGGTAGAATCTACTTAGAGACGTAGCCGGACAGTAAACGGGGCTAAAGCTGTAATTTAAGATTCACTTACGGCTGCATAATGTGAGTTATTTATCTCTAGTGATGTCTGTACTCAGCACTGTACCTTAACTGATACTCAGTAATGCCAGTTAAAACAGTTGAAAATTAAGCATTCTTTAAGTTTGACTAAAGCTGGAGCTACTATCTTATTGTAGTTTGGCGTGACTTAAGAGTGCTTATATACAGCAGGCCACTTTTTTTTTGGCTAAATGTATCAAATAGTGCGAGCGAGAGAGCGTCCTACTGTATAAGCGCTCTTAACACATCAGAAGCCCGTAAGCGCCACACAGTAACAAAAGCCGCACCGGGCCGCATTATCCGGCTTTGGGGCATACAAAAAGTAATCAGGCGGATTTTTCTTATGCGGTGTTTCAGTGTGGCCCGCTTAAGTTTGCGCCTGCATTTAACCGGACGAAGTAGCCATAGTAGTTTTCGAATGCGACTTAGTACCTAGTAAGGTACTAAGTCACTTTTCCCAAAATAGTCGAATGACCGACAGAATCGAAATTCGACAGGAACGTCATTTCACTGATTCTTTGAGCAACTGATTAAGATAAAAAAAGTTTGAAGCCAGAATGTAGAAGAGCTCATTATGCTTTTAACTTTTATCGACGGATAATACAGATATCTAAGTAGTTATAGTAGATGTGTGCGCACATCCTTACTTATTTCCTTATTAACACCCGAGGCGGGGACATTACCTAGCTAAAGATGACAATTTTATCGATACTTTACCACATTTTGTCATTTTAAGATAAGATAAGAAACTCTTTATTGATCCATTTTACCAACATGGTATTCTATATTATTCGTAAATTCGGTGATTCAATGACAATCTTATTGATATATTTTGCCAAATTTAGTTATTTTTAAGAATATTGTATTACGGTTTTACCCGTGGTACTTATGTAGTCTATGTGTTATTACAGGCCCTGAGCTATATCTATACCAAATTTCAGCTCAATCGGTCCACCCGTTTATGCCTGAAAAAGTAACAAACATCCATCCAGACATCCATTCTTACCTTTCACGTTAGAATATTAGTAAGATAAGATATTCATATGTGTGGTAATTCGATAGCAACCTTATCGATATTTTCTCACATTTCATTTTCCCAACATTTTAATATATTATTCGTAATTTTGGTAATCGCATATTAAAGCTGCCTATAACGGTAAAGCTTAACGTTCACTTAAAACCAACTTACGGTCAAGTTCGCGTTAAGTAATTGTTGTTAAAATTAATGTTCCATAAACATTTTTTTCACGTTGAAGTGCCAATTTATTTTAATAATGAGGCAATTTTCTGTTATTTGAGAAGGCGATCTGATTAACCAAAAGTGTATTAACCGACTTGTAAAAAAAGATTCTCAAGCTAAAAGTTACAAATAAATATTAAGCAACACAACGCTACTAGGGTATCTTTAAGGCACGAGTGAATAGATCTTTCTAGATAATATCTTACGTGATCCATCGTCCACCGCATTTGCACTTTCCATCAGGTGGGATGTGGTCAAACGTACCACTATCAACACTACCAACTAGTATTGTAGACGTCTATAGGCGACGACGACTGCCCACCATCAGGCGGCCCATCTGCTTGTGTGTCTGTGTCTAACATAAGTATACTAAGTAGAGTCTTATTATACCACTCCATTTATGAGCAGATTAGGAAACTCTTTCATTAAGTATATATATAAATAATATATTTTTAAACCTGGGATGAAAAAAATATCACACACATACATTATCATCATGATTCATCATCATCATCATGCCTTAATCATGTTTCGTCATGTCATATAAAAAAAAAACAATTTTTATTGTTTATCGAAGATGTCCCATCCCTATCTGTCAATCGGCCATTATCGCTCCCGGGTGTTGCGCAGGCGCCACAAATTGCACGAGTGGCGTCTTTCGCGGCTCTTTACTGCGAATCGGAACTAGTTATCGACATCGTACAATTATCGACTATTGTACATGCCTATTTGTTACACTTCAATGAGAATATGAAAAATACTCGACCAATCTTAAATTGCATAGTTTCTTTTGACGTTGCAAATAAAAATGGTCATTAGTTAAACTTTTTCACTTTATATCAAAAATCAAAATGCTTGCACGTTAGGAGTTAGGATATATATAAAATGTGTGACTTTTTTACTTTACACTTTAAAAAAACCTCTTGATATAAAATTGGGTCTAATACACCTACATAGAATACCTATATATCTTTCTATGTTAATTTTCATTACTTTTGAACATATACTTACATGTTATTTTGCACGATAATTTTCTATAGATTCGTGGTCGTCTGATAGACGCAAAGGCCAAGCTAACTAGCTAAATCCAATTAGTTTTTCAAAAGTAACAAACACAGAAGGCGTGCCGAACGTCAGCCGTATGATGAATGTGATCGTGCTCGCTTAGTTAATAAGTTAATTAACACGTATCGACGCGATCTGCTATTAAACGCCGACTATTAGCCTTCTGCGAATACATCTTGGATGATATTAACTTGTATAGGATGATGCATTTTAAGATAAATAAATAAATATTCCAGGACAGTACACACAGCGCCACCTAACCCCAAGCTAAGCAACTTATAATGCTTGTGTTATCATTCAGACATAAAAAAGGGATAAATTAATATTGGCAAATAAAGAAGACCTCCTCTAGGGAAGTACCACACCTGTTACTGGCTGTCAAGAAATTTAAAACGATTCTCTTCATTCTTCGCCTCGTATTCCACCATATCTTCGAAATGTATAACATTTAAATATTATTTCAATTAGAAAACATGATGTATTGCAAAAGACGAGATATCCGATATCATCTACGATTCTACGAGAGTAAACCATAACACGCAGATTGCTGGGAATAGATAACGTTAACTAGCTTTTGCCAGTGGTTTCAATTTAAAACCCGCAGTCTTTAGCATCATTTCACAATGGCAAGCCAAATAGTAAAAATTGTATATACTATTTGGCTAGCTATTGTGCCATTTTATTACTAAAAAGCGTTACATAACATATCGCTTCGCCAGTCGTAAACTAGCTCAATCCCAATTTTTTGCCAAGTTGAGCTAAATATCTTCTTAAACAGAACGACTCTATTGCTAAAAATTTGGTTGTCTGGAAGAGATCGCTATTAGTGATAAGACTGCCAATTTTTACACTGTTTACATTACAAATTGTATTTAGTTGTAAGTACTTTTAAGACACAAATCAATAAAGCGTTATCTATCTATCCAAAACTAGCAAAAACGCGCTCTATTGCTGAGTAGATAATAAGAACCTGCCCAAATAAAAGAAAAGAGAGAGAAAAGAGAAGAGAAATAGAAAGAAAGAATAGCTAGAAAATACGAAACGCAATTTTTTCAGCAAAGAGTAACTTTTATAGTTTTTTTTCTGTATCATGAAAATCTTAGATTAAATAACCTCAGAAGAAATACCTTACAAGGGTTTTAATGTCTTATTGAGTTACTAAAGATAACCTAATATTATCATCAAAGTTAAAAAAAAGTTCAAAGTAAATCAAGTTGTGTGGTCCTCAAAGCACAAGTCGGTATCTCTAGCAAGCATATCAATTTTTATCTCGATAAAAATCCTATACCACTCATTATAAAGTAATAAAACAAGTCACTTTCTCTCCTTGAAAGTGTTGAATTTTATTGACTGTAATTACTTTATCCTTTAGGCGGATTATCCACGCTCTCTTGTCTCCTACGCATATATTAAGGCCGCTATTCCACGGGCGTTTTACTAGCAGCGCGTTCTAAGCGCGTGCGCAATTATTAAGCTTCGAGTGTCTGCGACAAGCGTTTGCGCAGCGGCTTCGCAACGTTAACCGTCGCGACATTGCAAACGCGTTTACGCTCGATACGTTGGTAGAATAGCAGCCTAAAGTTAGAGCAACGTTATTGTGGTACAGTGTGTCGTGCACAGTATATTAAAATGGTGGTTTGTGACCATGACCAAAACACACCTTACTAAAAATTCTTTTAAATAAACTTGTTAAAATGGCCAAAAATACTTTTATCTTCAAGCACCTATATTATAATTATAAAATATTGGACACGACAAATATTTTTTTTATCTTTAAATTGATATATTATAACAACCAAGAATATTAAAACGCACCAATCTTACTTGGTGGGGTCGTGACGTCACAACGCGACGTGCAACATTTCATAGCAAATTGTGACGTAACGCCACCTCACTCAAAAACTTCTAAGCTTAATAATATTTTAGCATTTTATTTTTACAATATATGATTCACTTCTCCTACCTCTCTACATGCCATACGTACTAAATATATTTTGAGCTTTTAAACCTTGTCCAATCACTATTTGCACTAAGAAGCTATAATTACAAGCAAGTGTTATTACCTCAATTCACAAATTAGCACATCTTAAGGCAAAATACCTCAGAAAGGGTGATACATAACAAAGCGATAATTAACATAATGTGTAGAAAGCTTTCACAACTGAGCTTTTATTGTCCAAATATGTCAAACCTTTTGACGTTTGAAATGCCTCACTCATTTAGCTTTAACTGGTAGTTGGTAGACCAGGTAAATTATCGAATGGCTAAATATGGTGAGAGTGGAATTTTAGCCATTGAGATGTAGATATTTTATGTATATGTATTTTAGGTAATAGGTATATATACTAAAAATCATAAAGCTTCTTTATATTTTTCTAGAACTTTTATATACCGAGTTTTGCCGGCATTTTACATAATAATATTATGTAGTATATATCTTTATTGTCTTTTTAGGGTTCCGTACCTCAAAAGGAAAAAACGGAACCCTTATAGGATCACTTTGTTGTCCGTCCGTCTGTCTGTCTGTCTGTCTGTCTGTCTGTCTGTCAAGACCCTTTTTCTCAGGAACGCGTGGAGGTAACAAAGTGAAATTTATAGGAAATACTAAGGTCCATTGTTTCTTAGAGCTGTGAAAATTTCAAACTTCTAGGCCAACGCAATCAAAAGATATAGTTGTATATGTCACAAATTTCAGCAAATTTTCGACATTACCAAATAAATCAAAACCTACGGGGCACTTCCCGTGAACTCAGAATCTTGAAATTTGGCACGAAGTAACTCCTTAGAGCACAGATAAAGGAAAAATTGCAAAAACCATATATTTTTTTTTGCATCATATGAAAAAAATATTTTGAATAATTTTATACCTACTACCCCTTTTCTCATGAACGCGTAAACGTATTAAATTGAAATTCATATCAAATACTTAAGTCTATAATACCTTTAAACTGTAATAAAATCAAACCTCTATGTCAACGCATTCAAAAGAAACAGCAATTTTAGTCGCAATTTTAAACTCTCAACTACTCTCAAAAAATCAAAACCTAAAGGGTACTTGCCGTGAACTTAGAATCTTGAAAATTGGCACGAAGCAACTCCTTAGAGCACAGATAAAGGAAAAATTACGAAATCTGTACATTTTTAGTTACATCTTATAAAAAAATATTTTTAATAATTTCATACTTACTACCTTATTTCTCATGAAAGCGTAAACGTATTAAATTGAAATTCATATCAAATACTCAAGACTATAATACCTTTAAACTGTAATAAAATCAAACCTCTATCTCAACGCATTCAAAAGAAACAGTAATTTTAGCCGTATTTTTTAACTCGCGATTACTCTCAAGGGAATCAAAACCTACAGGGTACTTGCCGTTAACTCAGAATCTTGAAATTTGGTACGCAGCAACGTCTTAAATTATAGGCACAGGAAAAATTGCGAAAACTCTACATTTTTAGTTGCATAATATAAAAAAAATATTTTTAATAATTTTGTATTTACTACCCTTTCCTCAAGAACGCGTACAGGTATTAAATTTAAATTCATACCAAATACTCAACTTTATCATAAATTTAAGCTGTAAAAAAATCAAACCTCTATTTCAACGCAATCAAAAGAAACAGCAATTTTAGCCGCATATTTTCAAACTCACAAGTACTCGCAAGGGAATCAAAACCTTCAGTACATAATATTATACCCACTTTTCCTTAGGGTTCCGTAGAAACCCGTAGTTTGTACGGAACCCTCGGTGCTCGAGTCCTACTCGTACTTGACCGGTTTTTTATTTATTTATTTATAGGTAAACCAACAGCTTAAAATAAAACTTAATAATTAATAGTTTATACGCCATACAACCAATTAAAGGTTCACATGTATATAACACAAAGAATTTTATAAAAACTGTGAGCTTAAGTATAAAATCATTAAGATAAAGACAGAAACATTAAAGAGTCTTAGAGAAAAATTCTGTATTCAACCATCGTCTCATTGTCGCTTCACTTGTGCAAAATAAATCAAGATCATAAAGTTTGCTCAGCTCGTTGAATTTTCTGCTTGCTCGCGTCATATAATTCATTTTAATTCATTATAGGTTAGGCTTTGACCACGATCTCGCGTGATGTTAAGCGACGTTGCGGCCGTAGATGATAGCAGACTGAACCTAGAAGGCGGGATAAATTCCCTAAAATGTATGATATAAAATTTTTGATCGGACCTCCCAAATGTAATATGTTAAGTGTAATAATAAGGTGTTATTATTGTTCCAGCGATACTTCAGCGTGCGACGTACAAAGTAGGCCTCCTGACGATCCAGGGGGTGTCCACCTGCCTCTACCTGTGCATGGACGCTTGCGGCTTCCAATACGCACATGTGAGTTCTAGTTTACTACATCTCTTTGCTTCGCTAAATCACTCGCTTGATGAAATGATTTGTTGGGAGGTCGACCTTTTATTTGTGGAGGGAATATGCCTTCGCACTACCCTTCCGCCGCGGGGGTGAGTGTGGGACTTGCACCCACTAAAAACCCCCCGTGAACAGTCCTCCGCTCAATCAAGGCGAGATGGGGTCGCGAAAGCATTCACCAATACGCCCCAGCGGCAGGCCCTATTTGAAAGGCCTTAATACCCTTGGGGGATGTTCCCGTTCACTGAGATCCCTCAGACGTGTGGATCGTGTTATCCGGTGGAGTCCCCCGACTCTACAGGCGACCCATCTATGTAGACGGGAGGAGGTGAGGAAACCTCCTCCTCGCCCCTGTTCGACGGCGCCGGAACGGGTCTGCAAGGGCTTGTTCTGTTGGGAGGTCGACCTCCTACATCCGATCTGTATACCAAATTTTAACCCTATTTGTTTATAGCGAGACTGACTACCACGTATGTAATTAGGGCCATAAAAATTCTTTTTAAATCGGCCAAATCGGTCAAATTTTAGATCGGCTAGACTTAATAAATGCAATGGTCTACAACAATGGGTGACCTTATCGCATTAAGTGTTAAGACCAGTTTTCCAAGCAACTAACCATTACACTGAAATGTTTTAGGATTATTTATAATGCAGCCTCTTCACTAGCGCCGATGCTCGTTATCCGTGTGTCCGTCTATATACGGCACGTAAATCGTGCAAGCATCCACATTATCGGCGGTATACGTGAGGGCATCACTTTGTTGATCGTCTACCGTACAAGATGGACGTGGAGTGTGTTGCTGCTGCGACAATTTATTTAATAGCGGTATACACAGGCCCGGATTTAGCCAAAATGATAGATAGATAACTCTTTATTGGAACACAGAAAATATACAGAAATAAACTTAAAAGTAAAACACAATATTATAATCTATGTGTTACAATTGGCGGTCTTATCGCTAAAAGCAATCTCTTCCAGACAACCGTGCAGGGAGAGGAGAATATTGCTATTCACATGGATTTGTGGTGTGATAAAATAATAATTATACAGGATATTACAAATACAGTGTTTAAATACTTATCATATATTATAAACATAATAATATAATATACTAGCTTACCCGGCAAACGTTGTTTTGCCATATAATTAATAGGAATGATTAAAAGTTAATATGAGAGTTACACTGAGATAGCAAAATAATAATTGTCAACGTTACTACTACACTTGATGCATAAACAATAATGATGGCCGACAACTGTGTAGGGAGTGAGAAAGAAAGGAGACCGGCCTCGTTCTCATCCCTACTCCGTGCTGTTTACTGGGTCAGAAGTGACACCTGTAGACATCTGGCGGGGATAACTAATTAAATGACGATTGATCAGTTTTCGACCGGAGAGGAAAAATGATTAAATTACTAAAATGGCTATTAAAAAATAAGGGTTGATCGTAGAAGGGTGAAAATTGAGGATTGTATGTATTTTTGTATGTTGTACCATAAAAAAATAGAAATTAAAAATTTTGTCTAAAAAATAAAATAAAAAATTTAGGGGTGGACTACCCCTAACATTTAGGGGGATGAAAAATAGATGTTGGTCGATTCTCATAGATACCGGATAAGCACAAAAAAATTCATCAAAATCGGTCAAGCCGTTTCGGAGGAGTATGGCAACGAAAACTGTGACACGAGAATTTTATATATTAGACAATAATAATATACATACTTATAATAATAATAATATAATATATATTATTATTATTATAAATGCCGCCCTGGGCAGTGAGAAAATGCCGCCCCCTCCACCGCGGGGGGTGGGAGTGGGGATGGGGGTTTGGAGGTGCGCGATTACATTAGATTAAAAAATTTGCCACCCCCAGTTAAGTTAATTTGCTGCCCCCTGAAAAATTTGCCCCCCCCCCCCAAATTTGCCGCCCTGGGCACTCGCCCTGAATGCCCCTAGTGTAAATCCAGGACTGGGTATACAACCATAGGTGGATTTAGGGAGGGGGGGGCAAGGGGCCAAGGCCCCCCCCCCCCCAGAAGCATTGTAGAATTACGAATATTGCACATATTTCTGGGCAAAATTATAATATTTTTGGCTGTCTGCACCTTGCCCCCCCCAGAACCAAATCCTGGATCCGCCCTTGTATACAACCACTATATAAATATGTGATCCGCCATTTTGTAGCGGCGCCCATCTTGGACCGATTTCCACCAAACATGGCTAAGAACACTCTCGACTAACTCTACTTTCAAACAAAAAACTAAATTAAAATCCGTTCATCCGTTTGGGAGCTACGATGCCACAGACAGACACATACACACACACAGAGACAGAGAGACAGACAGACACGTCAAACTTATAACACCCCGTCGTTTTTGCGTCGGGGGTTAAAAACTTATAACACCCCGTCGTTTTTGCTTCGGGGGTTAAAAACTTATAACACCCCGTCGTTTTTGCGTCGGAGGTTAAAAACTTATAACACCCCGTCGTTTTTGCGTTGGGGGTTAAAAACTTACAACACCCCGTCGTTTTTGCGTCGGGGGTTAAAAACTTTAACACCCCGTCGTTTTTGCGTCGGGGGTTAAAACTTATAACACCCCGTCGTTTTTGCGTCGGGGGTTAAACACTTATAACACCCCGTCGTTTTTGCGTTGGGGGTTAAAAAGTGTCGTGACAAATTTTCGTACGAATTTTTTCCGTCTAGCCCTCTTTCACAACGCGCGATAAGGAACTTCGTTCCAATAAAATTATAAAATACACACGAGTGCAACGCTGCACTGTCCGCCGGCGAATGAATCATCGGCGATAATGTGGACACTTCAACGCATCCACCCGCAGATTCCCTTTGATACGTGCTCGAAAAACCGACAATTCACGGATCACAGGCGGACATAGACGGACCCCGGCGGAAAGAGCCGAATATGCCGTCTACATTAGCGTGTCCGCGCGTAATCGTCTGTGTCCGGCGATAATGAAGAGCCGCCATAAAATTCATTTTTTGGTAGATATTTTTCTGAAACAATCACATTCCGCATAACCATCTTCTATATCCAGACATATTAAATGAAATATTTACTAAAATGTTTTTAAAAATGTCCAATATTCATAAAAAAGGAGAATCGGCAATAAACCTAAATACGGCTAAGAGAATGCGCTGTAAAGTTGTGGCCCATCAAAATAGTGTCGAAGAGTGAACATCACACAAACACGCGGCTCTGCGGCGCGCCTGTCAGCGCACGCGCACCTACTTTTAAGGAGTTCCTACTCGAATCTATTTAAAACTTTAAGAATTAAAATTAAATTAAAGTAGTAAACACTTCATTGTACGCCTTGATTGTCTGGAAGAGATCGCTATTAGCGATAAAACTGCCAAATGTTACACTTAGATTATTTATTAACTTTGCCACAGTTTAAGGTTTTTTGTGATGTACAAAAAAGAGTTATCATTCATTAATTCATATCTTAATTACAAAACAAAACTTTTGACATAAAATATTTTATTGATATTAAAGTGTTACAACTGACGGTCTTAACGCTAATAGATATCTTTTCCAGACAACCAACCAGGTAAGGAAAAATATTATAATATAGTTCTAAAGACATATAATAAGGGACAAAAAATATTCTAATATACCTATAGGTATTGTATCAAACATAACTTTGTTATGTTTGATAACGATTGTCTTTTAAGTACATTATAATTTAAACTTTAGGCGCCCACAAGCTATTAGTGCTAGTTTAGGAGGGGGTTAATAGTGGAGTCACTAAGCGACAAAAATGGTTCAAACCTGTTTTTTTCATGCAGAAGCATGAAACTTGGCACATTGATTTCTAATGTAAAAATAGGCTGATTTCGATCGGTAGCCCTCGGTAGCACCCCCTCTGGCAGCGAGGAGGGGGGTTGGAAGGGGCGCTCCACCCGGCTTCATTTTAAAAATTCTGGGAGACCACACATAGCTAATAGGTCAAGTTTGGTATCAATTTCGGATAAATCGAGGACGTAGATTTCATTTCTGGAATAAAAAAATGACATTTGTGATGATTTGTTTAACAAAAAAATTAAAAATTAGAATTACGTAACTTCGTTTTTATTGTTTAAATTACTGTAAATTAAAAAATACTAGTTTTTTTAATAAACAAAAAATATTTTAATAAAGTCTAGTTTATGTAGATTAAAAAATATATAATTTTATATTACTTTTCTTAATAACAAACCGCATAAAAAAATCTTTTGCTGTCCCGGGCCGCAATTTTCTTTTAATCGCCATGAAAAGGGTTGCTAGTAAAAAACTTACTATTTCATGCTGAAGTTTAAAACTTGCCACAATTACAATTCCTTACGTTAAAATAAGCCGTTTAGAATCAGTAGCCGTCGGTAACCAGCCTTCTGACAGCGGGGAGGGGGGGTGAAAGGGGCGCACCACCCAGCTTCACTTTAAAAAATCTGGAAGACCACGTAAAGCTAATACGTCATGTTTGGTATCGATTTCGAATACATCAAGAACGTAGATTTCATTTCTGATAATAAAAAACGCATTTTATGGGTTTTTAACCAAATTATAACATAAAATTAGTTCTTAGTTTTTTTTTATTTAGAGGCACTTTAATTCTAAATTATAGTAATATTTTGTGATAAACATAAATATTTTTTAAAAGTTTATTTCAAGTAGATTAAATAAAATAGAATTTTTATATTATTTTTATAAACATTTACTCGTACAATTTTTTTAAGACACTAGAGTCGCTATTTTCTTCTCACCGCTGCGCTGCGTTGTAAACCCCCATGAACTGTAAAATACGACTATGTACATTCATTTAACATGTTATTGATATAAGAACTTGATATTGTCAAACATAAAATTCAGAAAAATCCTATGGCACATCATAATTTACTCTCCCCGAGACAAACTTTTAAAAAATAGGCCCGAAAGTCGTATCTCTTTAATAATAAACGGCTAACCAAAGTTATGCATCTATTTTTCAATTAAATGTAATGTGGCAAAATTATAAATACTACTGGCACCTACCTACAGCTTATTTATATCGTTATATTGTTTTCCAAGACGGATGCTCCATATATAATATAATAATAATATGATTCAAAACATTTTATGACGAATTATGATAAGCCTTGCATTTATTTATTTAATCAGTCCCATGCACAATATTCTGACAACTGAAAGGTTTTCAGACAAAGGAATGGTCTGCTTCTTGCTTCCTAAACCAAAAGAGAGGATGGGTTAGACTTAACCAAGAAATTATGCCTAGCCTCTCTCAAACAAAGTTCCTTGTAAAATGCGTGTAACAAATGCTGGTATACAGACACATCATGGAAGTAGAAGTATATTTTCCAAATAGTGTTTTTTTTTTTTGTGATAAGGTGTTTCCTACATAATTATTGATTGTCGAGTAGTAATTACTGCTTGATCTGCAGTTTCATTGACCGCAAAACATCATATCAAAACCATATAGGTAGAGTTAAGTTTGTGTGCGGTACTTTTATGCTAGTCGAAGGATACGAGTCTTGCTATTTTCCAGCCTCCTGCTTGGTTTTAGAAGCAATAAGCAAACAAAGGGACACCTTATTCATCTAACACCGTTTTGGTGGCCAGTATATTATGCACGAAACTGATTTAATTTATAAATAAAGGGCGGATTGCTGAGATTGATGCAAAACTGCATGAAGACGGTCTTAAAATGTAATGAGCTATAATAACAATATTATCTTTGGAAGAATCAGTCTTGGAATGTAACATACTGATATAAAAAAGCTTTAAGCCTGGAGTATTTATAATTTTGCTAGATTACATTTTGTTGAAACAGTTTGATTCATAACAATGTTTAGCAGTTTCCGTTCCGCGATTTGATCGCGTTTTATCGCACCTATTTTTTAAAAGTTTGTCTCAGGGAGAGTAAATTATGATGTGCCATAGGATTTTTCTGAATTTTATGTTTGACAATATCAAGTTCTTATATCAATAACATGTTAAATGAATGTACATAGTCGTATTTTACAGTTCATGGGGGTTTACAACGCAGCGCAGCGGTGAGAAGAAAATAGCGACTCTAGTGTCTTAAAAAAAATTGTACGAGTAAATGTTTATAAAAATAATATAAAGTTCTATTTTATTTAATCTACTTGAAATAAACTTTTAAAAAATATTTATGTTTATCACAAAATATTACTATAATTTAGAATTAAAGTGCCTCTAAATAAAAAAACTAAGTATTATTTTTGTGTAATAATTTGGTTAAAACCCAATAAAATGCGTTTTTTATTATCAGAAATGAAATCTACGTTCTTGATTTATTCGAAATCGATACCAAACATGACGTATTAGCTATACGTGGTCTTCCAGATTTTTTTAAGTGAAGCTGGGTGGTGCGCCCCTTTCACCCCCCCTCCCCGCTGTCAGAAGGCTGGTTACCGACGGCTACTGATTCTAAACGGCTTATTTTAACGCAAGGAATTGTAATTGTGGCAAGTTTTAAACTTCTGCATGAAATAGTAAATTTTTTACTAACAACCCTTTTCATGGCGGTTAAAAGAAAATTGCGGCCCGGGACAGCAAAAGATTTTTTTATGCGGTTTGTTATTAAGAAAAGTAATATAAAATTATATATTTTTTAATCTACATAAACTAGACTTTATTAAAATATTTTTTGTTTATTAAAAAAACTAGTATTTTTTAATTTACAGTAATTTGAACAATAAAAACGAAGTTACGTAATTCTAATTTTTAATTTTTTTGTTAAACAAATCATCACAAATGTCATTTTTTTATACTAGAAATGAAATCTACGTCCTCGATTTATCCGAAATTGATACCAAACTTGACGTATTAACTATGCGTGGTCTTCCAGAATTTTTAAAACAAATCCGGGTGGAGCGCACCCTCCACCCCCCCTCCCCGCTACCAGAGGGCCCCTTCCATTAGGCTACCGATCGAAATCAGCTTATTTTGACATAAGGAATCAACGTGCCAAGTTTCATGCTTCTGCAAGAAAAAAACAGGTTTTGCACTAAAGTCCCCCACTATAACCGATTGAACTGAAATTTGGCATGATCTGGAATAACTCACAGGCTACTTTTCATTGGTTAAAACTGATGGTACCTACTTAGTATTAGTATATTAACATAATATTATGTTTATCGATAAAGTACACTGCACTCGTCGGTCCTCATGAATAAAGTCGTAATTGTATTCGCGATGACAAATGAGCAGATCTCACGACATGATAGACATGTCACTTATCGCTTGAGGCGCGGGGCGTTTCAATTACTCTTGGCGTTTGTTATTGATAATGTTATCGATTTTATTACAAGAGTAACGGTGAGTCTATGTACATCTCACCAATATAATAAAATTTTGTGTATATGTGGTTATTTTTTGGATTGGGTAAAAAAAATAATTTTGATATATTTATGTTATCATTGCTTATCGCTTTTCACAGTAATACTTAGTGAGCGCTTGAATAAAAATAGCAAAATATATAAAAATTTAATACATACATTTTTAATAAAATATTAAAAAGCACAGGTAATCCCGCGGGTAAGAACTATGATTCTATATTGTAAACATAAATTAAATTGAACACAACATGTTGTTTTGTTAAAACGTTGTGTACTATATGCTGATGACATTTCTTTAATTATGACATGTGATAAAAAATCTGACATAAATAAATATAATAATGACATCAATAATACTATAAAATCAATTATAAAATGGCTTAATGAAAATAATCTTAATGTTAATCTGACGAAAACCAATTATATGCAATTTAGCACATATGGTAGAGCACACAATAATATTAAAATCTGCTACACAGATACTGAAATAAAAGAAGTCGAGGTAACAACATTTTTAGGTTTTACTCTCGACAAGTATTTAAACTGGAAGGCCCACATTGAAACAGTTTGTAGCAAAATACAAAGCTTTGTGTTTGTACTGTATAAGTTACGGAAAACCTGCTCTGAAAAAACCGTTTTGGCAGCCTACCACGGTTATGTTGCCTCAGTGTTGAACTATGGCCTTATTCTCTGGGGAAACTCAACTGACATTGAAAGAGCCTTCATTGCTCAAAAGAAATGCGTAAGAGCAATTGCTGGGATACCTCCTTGGGAATCATGTAAACCCCTATTTAAAAAATATAATCTGCTAACTTTACCATGCATGTATATACTAGAGGCAGCAAAATTCGTTAAAGCTCATCCCGAGTTATTTAAGACTGCTAAGGAAATATATGTCAGAAATACTAGGAATCCTGACAGAATTGTTTTGCCTAGAGTACCTAAAACGGCATTATATAATAGAAATTGTTACGTAATGTGTGGACGAATATATAATGCCGTCCCACGCGAAATCAGGGTGCTAACACAACAAAAGTTTGTTAAAAAACTGAAAGTCTGGCTAATAGATAAATGCTTTTATTCTATAACAGAATTCAATAATAATATAAAGGGCATATTGTAAATTTATTTATTAATGTTGTTATACCTTTTTATGTGTTGTTGTTTTTTTTTTTTCTATGACTTGATTTATTATTGTATCCTATATTATAAAAGTAATTCGCGCCATTTAATTGTAATAATTTTTGGAATTATTTTAAAATTTGTATGCCAGTTGATCCTGGCCAAACATGCATGTCCTTTTTTATAATATGTTTTATAAGATCTTTATATGTACCATGTTTGTTGCAAATAAATAAATAAATAAAACACGAGGTTTTTGGTCGTTAAATATATTTATAGCTAAATTCTAACAATCGACATGATTTCAAAACATATGTTTTAATTCAAATAATGAAAGATGACCAACCCAACGGTATACTTCGATTTTTGTTATTTAACTAGGCTTATATTCGCGGTTTCGCCTGCATTGAGGAATTTACTATCTCATGAACCGTGATAGGACAGTCGAAATTTTTACAGAAACTGTAATTATTTATAATGCCCCTGTAATTTAATATTAGCGTCATATAAATATATTCAAAATACATATTAAGAAAGCTTTAATCCTTCGGATGATTTAAAGTGTCAATTTTTGTACAACATAAACTACTCGTACCATCAGTTTCTTCTTTTTTTCCCCGACACTGCTACCGCTACCACAGAAGGTACATGAACGTGCCTCCTACACATCGTTAACAGTAATGCCACCCACAAACAAGTATCACCGACTATTTCAAATAGATCACACGTCAAACATTTCAATTAACAATAGCCCTTAGCAGTCATACAAAAAATGGTTTGACTCATACCTTGGATGAAAGACAGGCTTGAATCTCTGCAATTGAGATAGCTATTTACTTAGCTCATATGTGACTATACACATACTTTAAGCTACTTGGCGTATCAAGCTCAAATATTAACAAATTTGTGTGAGTTGTGTGTATGACAATGTTTGTTACTAAAATGTGAATTCAATTAGAAAACGATAATAACTAATAACTGTTATGGTGATAAAATACATTTAGCAAAATAAATGTATTTCTATTTGTTCAAGCATAAACAGTTAAAACAATTTAACTCAATTTTTTTCATATTCATTTTTACTTATGGCTCACCACATAAAATATTGACAAAAAAATTGGCGAACAAAGTTAACTTAATGTCAAATCTCTCGAATATTAATTCTATGCTCGTACCTTACTTTAACTTTTCATTTACGATAAAACACGCCATATTAACCTTTATTACAATAAATATAAGGATTAACCAGCATTTCATTAATTGTAATAGTAATTTTGTAAACAATGACATGATCCTCATTCATTATGACAAAACAGAATAGTTTTTTCGTGTGAAGATCATAATATGTTTATGAATAGGTTTTTATCGATCAGATGATCGATCGATATCCTGGTTTGGGAAAAAGTTACAACACTAATGCATCTTTGTTGTTCCGACTATTATTATTATTGAAGGAACATACACTACTTACTACTACTTATACTATTGTTAAAGGAACTACTTACTTATATTATTGTTAAAGGAACTGACTTTTTTTTTATCACAATCCTACTAATATAAAAAATGCGAAAGTATGAATGTCGCATACATTCATACTTTCTGTGTGTGTTTGTTAGGTCTTCACGCCCATATATCTGAACCGATTAAGCTAAAGTTGGTACGTACATAGGTAGCTTACCTGTAGATTTGTTATACCCTGGAATAACATATTACCTTTCTCTCTGCAAGTAAATCTGATGGGCACAGTAAGTTTAGTATACGATGAGAACAGAAAGCTTACAAATTTTAAGATTCCTAGTCAAATTAAACATATACTTTTCGCCTGGACGCTACCGTGTTTCGGAAGGCACTTAACACTGTGGGTCCCAGCTGTTTCCTATAATATATGAAGGAGGCAGTGGTTAGGTCATGTTGCAGGCCTTGTAGGAATCTCGACGACCTGCAATATAGGTTGGCCACACAACCTATATATTGTGATTTGACTCTTAGAGTGTAAGTAGGGTAACCTGTTCTGTTGGAGTATAAACCCCAATTATTTTATTATTATTGTATAAAAAAAAAAACAAAAAAGGCAACAGTATTACATCTTTATCCATCTGTATCAATAACTTCAATCGAAATGATTGTCCTACCCTCGGTGCTAACAATGAAGTTATTTTTGTTTTCCGACCGGTAGGGTGTCCTTTCCCTCTAAACCGTCATATTCTGTCATTTTTCATCATTTGTGGTGACGTCAATTACTTTATTACAAGCTTTTATTTACTTTCACCTGTCTGTTGTCTGTCTGTCTGTAATCAAATCTTGTAAGTTTAATTTGACCTACTTCCCGGTATCCGATTGTGCTGAAATTTTGCATGCATGTATAAAGCGGATGAGCAATATTATTATGACATCGAGCTGATCTGATGATGAAGCATAAGATCTTCGTAATTAAACGACGCAACCCCGTCGAGCTCATTTGATTCGTATTGACGAGTACTTTATGATTCTAGATGGTAATAACAATAAAAGCTTGTTTTTTTTTAAATCCCTTGTTTTATAAAAATGTCCTCGTGGGATGGAAAAAGTGAGTAGGTAATTGAAGAGAGATTGAGGCTTCAGAATGCATCACTAGTTTTCCAACAACTAATATTTCTGTCTGTTGCCTACTAAATTGTAGACCAAATAGGAACGAAAAATTTGAACGAAAAATATTTTAATATAATGTAATTGTATAATTAAAAATTTGCGAAGTAAATTAACTAAAAGAAGAACCGTTGAAATAACAAAACTAAAATATATAAATATATTTAAAGAAACATTTTTTAAATCTAGTAATTTACTAAGTATTTATTAAGTAGGCCTGTCTGATGGTTTCAAATATATTTTATACTATTGGTAAGCTTACCCCACACATTCTACTAATATTATATACTATACTAATACGACGACCTCTGTGGCGCGGTGGGCTAATACCCGCCTGCAACGCAGAAGGTTGCGGGTTCGATTCCCGCATGGGACAAATGTTTGTGTGATCCACAGATATTTGTTTCTGGTCTGGGTGGTTTCAATATCTATTATAAGTATGTATTTACAAAAGTAAAGTATATAAGTATTATATCCGTTACCCTAACCACCATAATACAAGCATTAAGCTGCTTAGTATGGGGTTAGATGGCGCTGTGTGAAATGTCCTGAAATATTTATTTTATTAATTTTTTATTTAAATACTTAGCCCGATTTTCTTCGCTTTCCAGAGCGGGAGCGAATATAACCATAAATAGACGCCCACAAAGCAGCGGGGATAGAAATCAAATCATTTTCAAAATGGTTGCAACAATATTTTTGCATTATAAATTGACTGTCACGCGCAACGAAGTACGCGCGGGTCAGCTAGTTTATTATAAACGTGAAAGTTTGTAAGAATAGATGTCTGGATGTATGTTTGTTACTCTTTCACGCCTAAACGGGTGGACCGATTTAGTTGAAATTTGGTATAGAGATAGCTTAGGTCCTGGAATAACACATAGGCTACAGTACAGCGGGTAAAACCGCTGGGCGCAGCTAGTATCCCATATTTTCTCATTATCAAAAAACGGAACATTTTGAAAAATAGAACGCGATTCGAAATTCGAACACGCTCACTTCATATCAAAGTGCTCCGATACTTCCTCTTTTGGTCATCACCGATATAACTTGACCTATGAACGAAAAGATGGAGGCTTCGGCCGTGGCTAGTTATTACCCGCTGGATAAAACCGTGCCGCTAATCGGTCATTATGACGTCCGGTAAGATGTTCCGGCATTATGTTCAGTGAAGGCAGGGATTTATCCCGCCTTCTAGGTTTGGTAGCGAGATTGTTGTTAAAGGCTAACCTATGATGATTATGAATACGAAAATCTGTCGTTATCTTGTAGTATATCTTGTATAGTTCTTGTTATAGTTTATATTGTAGTTCTTTCTTGTTGTAGTTTGTTTGTTTATCTATCTTTATATTGTTGTATTTGTGTGAACAATAAAGAGTTTTCTATTCTATTCTTGTAGTTAAGAGGGGTCTTATTAACTGGTCACTCCTGTACTAAATGTAGTTACCTCTGTGAACAATGTAACTTGATATTATGTGAACGAAATAATTGTTGCACTTAAGGTGATTCCCGGGAAAAAAAACATTTCCAGGATCTTTGAGTTCCCATTACTGTTTATTACATGAAAGCTTGGATTCTTATACTCCTACATACATCAAATATTTCATTTCATTCTGTACAAACTTTCCAAATTAGTTTTTTGATTAGTTACATTATATTCGATGAAAAAAAAATTAAAATATATCAATTTTCATAGTATTTTGCTCACTTGTCTGAACCAATACGACTTAGACTAGTTATTTTATTATTTATAGGGGTCACAATAAGCTTATAGACTTGGTTATTAAGGGTCATATTAAACTGGTGTAAGTAGTGTGAAGGTAAGCCCATTAGGGAGGCGCTACAATCTAGAGATATCGATAGAGTGACGTCATTAATCAGTAGCCGATTCATTAATGCGAAGCTCAACACTATTTGTCATTGTGTGGTCGAAAGGTGAAATGGAGTAATCCTTTTTTAAGGATTTGTCCAGTTTTATTTATTATTTATTTATTTTTACATATTTGGGAGGCTTACAGCTATAATATGTTCTAATAGTAACAAAAAATAGAAGCGAAGAGCCAATAACAAGCTTCCACATATAGAAACAAAGTGATAACATATATGCAAAAAGAAATATGAAATATAGGTAAAAATTTGTAGTGTATATGTGTTTTGAAGTGTATATGCTGTTCTTATAAAAGTATTTTTGAATAAATACATCGAAAATGGTCTGAACTGCTTCCAGTAAAGGATGGTATGGTACGTGTGCCGTGTGCGTGTGATGGTAAGTATGCCTCATTTTTTGCTCGACTGGCGGGGGCACTGCCGTGCCCCCAGATTTTGAATTTGAATGCTAGTAGGTAGGACCTAAGCTACCCTTAAAACTTTCATGTTCAACAAGTACTCGTTATATTACCTTACTAGCTGCACCCAGCGGTTTTACCCGGTATATTGTAGCCATGTGTCATTCCAGGGTCTAAGCTATCACTGTTCGAAATTTCAGCTCAATCGGTGCACTCGTTTAGGCATGAAGAAGTAACAAACATACACACTCACTCACTGGCATACTCACACACTTTTCATTTAAAAATATTACTGTGATAATATTAAGTTAGTTAGTTAGTAGGTATATTAAGTTAGTTGTGTTAAGTTAGTTAAAAGGATTCAGGACTACGAAACAAAGTCCGACGCAACACTCAAAACAAACTGTAATTATTGCTTAAAAAATAACCCAAAACTTAACTTCTCGTACTTAGAAAAGTAGAGAAATTCGTGTAGGTAACTGAATAGTTACCCTCACGAATTTCTCTACTTTTCTCTCCAAACAAAATATTAGTCAAAGTGATTACTTAGTCAGGTTTTATCGCATTGAGAAACCTCCCACCGTAGAATTCTGCGACATTAAACCTGTAATACATTTCAATCCCTTCCTTGTCTAGCCCTGCCGCTAGTGGGCGCGTAAATATGTTCATCCATTGTATTATTAGGCTAAGAAAACTAGAGCGTACTGAGTGAAGCCGTTTTTAGTTAGCCTTTAAAGGCTGAATATAGTGTTCAAATAACTTGACTCATAATGGCTGCGTTCTATGCAATATAGGCAGCCCTGGATTTACACTAGGGGCATTCGGGGCGAGTGCCCAGGGCGGCAAATTTTGGGGGGGGGGGGGAAATTTTCAGGGGGCGGCAAATTAACTTATCGTTTACTTATAATAAGTATACCTAATAAGCGCGACAGAATAACAAATATGGTAAAAATTACAATTATGCACGCTTGATCAATGACCAATTTCGGCATAGAAAGATCCAAATAACTCAATAGAATAGCAAACCAAAAATTAACCAAAAATCGCTAACCAAAAATTAACAAAAATAACTCACTAACTAATTAATAAAAACTGTTAATCATTCAAACATTAATACATTAACATCATCGTCTTTTTTGTTTTTAAATGTCTTACAATTATAATGATAATTATTATTAAAAAATAAAATTAGATAAAAAAAATTAAAACATAAATATTAAAAAAGAAAGAAGCGAACTCCAGAGATCTAGTCATTAACTTTTACAACTATCACGTAATAGGCTCAAATTGTAAGGAGCTCACACACACAAGATTGTTCTATTGCCTCAACATGAAACGGAATTTTAATTCCATCTGCAGTGGTCTGAACATCTAAATATTACGGTCAAACACTATCTCACGAGTCACGACTGTGTTGCCAACACTTTCGGTCTAACCCCTTAAACGAAGAAAATTGCGCATTAACAAGCGGGAAGCCGACGATTTATGGCTCCATTAAACGACAAACTACTCAACTGGACAATACAAATAAAGCGCTTTCTGATAATCGCTAGAAAAGGATTAATAACCTGGCCACATAATAGGCCCATAATAAAAACAAAACTGTAACGTTTTTTAAATTTTAAATTCGGAAAGGGTTTCGCCGCGCGCCACAGGCGCCGATGTTGCCATCACAAAAAATAGAACGACTCAAACGGTCGAAAATACAGAAAAAAGTGTAAAGTCCCACAAAATAGACATAATTTATATTTGGATGAATGCCTTTGTGTGTTTTCGATATGATTTTTATTTACGATTGTTTACCCTATTTTATGTTTTAATATGACGGCGTATTTATGGTGTTTAATATTTGTGCTTTGGAATTTAAAGTTTATAAAGGGTGGTGTTTAATTTATAGGGTAGTTTTATCGACGTTTTGATGCGAGTGGGTGGGAATAAATGGATTATCAATGTCGTGATAATACCATGAAAAATACATTCATCAATATATTTCAAAAAATAATGATCAGTCCATTGTGATTTTTATTGAAGGTAAGTATATCTAATATATAGTATATCTAATATATAATAGTATAACTAATAATTGTACCGTAGGTACAATTATTAGTTATTATTTAATATTTAGTGTTAATTCCGCTCTAAATTTATGAGTCTAAGTTTTTAAGAGATGGCGAGGAAGTCAAACGTACTTAATACTGCAAATGAAATAAGCAGGCGTTATCGATAACAATCAGACGGTCGTCAGACTTATCACGTTCATATTATACTTTCATTAAAAAAAATCATGTCTAATAATTATTTATCTTTGAATAAATTTACAAAGGATTTTATAATCATATTCCTTATTCTATAAAACGACAAAAGGCGCGACATTTACAGCCTAACTAGATCAGGAGATTATGAATCGATATAAATTTAATGATGATTTACAATGATATCGGCTTTTTGGGTATTGGAACTGTAGAGTCGATATAAGTGTTTTAATTTTTTTATATATTACTTAGTAGGAATTTATATCTATTCTATTTAATAAAATGTACATAAATTCAAACTTAATTATCAATCAAATATCTAAACTTTCAATTAAATATCTAAACACGTAAAGGAAAGCGTGACTAACTAATAGACAGATCTATCAACGCACAGCTCTAACTGCTGAACGGATTGAGATGAAATTTGGAATACACGCGAACATCGTTAAGTCGCAGGCATTAATCTTCATAAATGCAAATTTAACAAACAATATTATGCATTTATGTCATACGAGAACAGATAAATAAACGAGAGCTCGAGTAAAACAATAACAGAAATATGAACAATAAAACTTCCCTAATTTAATTCCTTCAAAAGCGTTTTCATACCTTTTTTGTTCCAATCAAGGATCAAAGCAACCTAACACCATAGCTGTTATATTCCCATAAAGAAAGCATGGCGTCAACGCTCGCCCTATCCGATCGTAAAAACGTTATCTCTTCATTTCACCCCCTTTCCAAAAAATAAAATATATATAAAAAAATGCTTTTTAGGCAGAACGTTTTACGATCCTGGCAACACTAAAAAGCTGCTTTGAAAGCAATAATTTTTGGTCTAATCTGTTTACGCTAAATAAATTAAAAGGTTTTTGAGTAGCGTTCTTTGTTAAGTAATTATGGAGTATTAAAAATGTCGTTAAATTTCGTTTGTAGGAAAATTGGCTTTGGTTTCTTCTAACTTTGAAAACTTATAATAATAATTTAACTACTCTACTAAATAAGATTTTTTTCAGTAGTCTTACCCGTCTGAAAAGCGTACCTAAGACCTTCATAATTTTAATGTAACAAATCACTTTATGCCGATTTTCAGTTAAATTGAGTCAGTTTAAACGTGAAGGGATAACTAACACACATCCATACATACGCATTTATAATATTAGTAAGTAATTGCAATATTACGTAAGACTTCATACCTCTTGATAACCCAAGTATTACTACTACTGTAAAATGCTCTAAAAATGGATAAAGTAGTTTGACTTAATTAACATCAGGTTCTCTATGTTTCCATAAAAAAATGTTTGTACTAAATTCGACCTCAAACCTTAAATTTAACTAGATTATTAATTATCCAATTAACCTTTTGTTATGGAACTGACAACATCTAAAAAAGATTAAGATAGAAAAAGATTAACTTTAGCAAATGTCAGTTAAGACATTAAGATCACAATTTAAGATTTAATCTAATTTTAAACTTAAACCCATAATTAAGAGCTTTAAAATTTTGTATTTTCTAAAAGTTATTAGATAAAAATCGATTGTTTGATTTTCATAAATAAGATTATATTATATACTAGCTATGTCCAGCGGATTAACTCGCTAAAAAACATACTTAATATACCAACAAAACTTTAGCTAAATCGGTTCAGCCGTTTAACGTGAAGACGTGAGTAACATTAGTATACCACATTCATCTAAACTTTTTAAATATAATTTTGTTGAAATTTCACAATAGAGTCATTTTGTCAGTAGAGTCATTTTGTCATGAATTTAATCATGAATCCATCATCTGTGGGCCTAGCATGAACAGTGCGTAGTCTTGTCTTGCTGACAAGTCAAACTGTCACCCCATACATTCATAAAATTACAATGTATAGGATGACAGTTCTACTCTTGAAGTTTCGTCAAACTCCCGTGTGTCATGCTACGGCCACTGTGGGCCTAACATGGACAATGCGTAGTCTTGAGTCTTGTCTTGCTGTCAAGTCAAACTCCCCCCATATCTGTGACAAGTCAACTGTCATCCCATACATTCACAAAAGTACAAGTAAAAGTGTATGGGCTGACAGTTTTCTTGACGTTTCTGTGGAATTCCATATGCCATGCTACGGCCACTGGATAGCTATTAAAACGCATTTATTTCTATCATAGACAAAATGTACCCGGAAATTTAACGAAAAAAAGAATACGCGCGGTCTCCCTTTTGCCAACATCGAACTATGCAAATTAAACAAACTAAACGTTTTCGAAACACGTCGTTAGTTCTAACACAGAGGCGCCGCGGTCGCATAAATTAACACCACATTCACAGACGAATCGAAAACATACCAAAAAATCTATGCCCTTGGGCAGTTGACTAACTATTGACCCATAAAAAGGAATGATGCACTCCTAGTGTGTTCGGGAACAAACTTATGGTGCGCGTAA
This sequence comes from Hemithea aestivaria, assembly GCA_947507615.1. Lineage (NCBI taxonomy): Eukaryota > Metazoa > Arthropoda > Insecta > Lepidoptera > Geometridae > Hemithea > Hemithea aestivaria. Next base: position 12,940,599 of record OX382341.1, on the reverse strand, counting down.
GTGTTCAAATTTTATCACTATCAGCGTCGCGTCGTCGCTCCGATCGTCTATCTTTAAAGGAAAAAAATCTCACATTTCTTTGACAGTTTTGCATAAAAATTTAAAATATGAGGGCACCTAACTTTCCCTAACATTAAAACTTTTCAAACTATCACACATCACACAAAAACGTCCGCCATGTGCTTCATTGATTTGATAATGACTGTACCCCCTGGTCGCTGAAAACTCCCGAAACACGTCAAAAATTAGTCGAAATTCCTTGGATCTAATTACTCGGAAACTTGGAACCTCCTTAGTTTGAGGTTTGATCGCATCGATTTTTTATCGATTCCCGGGAATCGTTAAGGAGTCGGATCACTGAATGTGTCATGTATGGACGCCGGCGATCGCCGTTTTTTTTTTCTTTTTTTATCAAGGAATAATCTCAAAACATCCTTCTTTAAATGTTTGTTTTACTGGACTGGCCAGGATTTTAAAATAAACCGATGTTTGTATGAAGACAAAGGTCAAAAAGGCATATTATAATGTGGCCAGGGGCCTTTATTAAGCTAACAAAATTAAGCTACCTATTTAAAAAACAATAAATTTTACGAGTTTTTTCTTATATATAAAAAATATGTTTTATGTCTGAATAAATAAAATACGGAATTACTTGAAATAAACATTATTAACTGAATTTATTAATTCCATTTAAATTATATTTTAAAAACAGGTCACTTTTGAAAACGAATTTGTAAACTGCATCAAACTAACCCAATTTAATAAATAAGGCATGATTGGAGACTGTGCCTCATAGATTAAACTGAATGGTAGATAAATACTCGTAAATATAATGGTCACAGCTGGTTTTACTCGCAATATTTCTGCGGCAGTGCCAAAATGTCAAATGTGGTACAAATTATTGTAACATTTAACACTAGTATGGCTGACTGCCAGTGAAATTCTGACTACTGTAACTGATTGAAACTTAAAAAGCTTTTGATATAGGCGAACAATGCATTTAAAATCATATCCCACCGTGACTTATTAAACTAACGCCTGTGAGCCTAGCACTATCTAGCCTACCTTTGCGTAGACTTGTCTTGCTGTCAAGTCAACTGTCATCTCATACATTCACAAAAGTACAATGTATGGGGTGACAGTTCTACTTTTGACATTTCTGCGGGATCCCATGTGTCATGCTACGGCCAATGACATGTCCCATCCTGACTTAGACTGGACTGACTAAACCAAATAAAAAAATACCATTCACAATACAGAGCCTGCGCCTTCCGCGTCCATCAAAACAACTTAAACGTAACTTATTCGAACATTTTTCACCGTTTCATATGGCAACCCTCGAATAAATCTGTCCAGGCTAGACGACCATAATTGACATATTTATTGCCGGATAAATTACGACTCACGCGCGTAAATTAGGATTCTAATGTTGCTTGCTGATTTCGCTTTTAGGAAATGCTAGGTACATCGAAAGTCTAGCTTCGACTTGCGGTTTTAATGCCTGGGAAAATGAGCGGGTTCGAAAACTGACCACTTTAAGACTCTTTTTAATTTAGATTTAATACATTATTTGTGCGACGTAGGGAAAAGTCTGAAGTAAATGAGTTTAATTTTATTTATAGTACTAGGTACCAAACCTTAAAATATTACATAAATATTTATATGCTTATGTAAAGTAAAGTAAAGTAAAAATTAATTTATTGACATACAAAAAAAATACAGCTACAAATAGTAAATAACATCAAAGAAAAAATAAAAAAGACTAAAAAAAAGGTAGATTAAAGGTACAAATACAAATACAAATAAAACTAATTTAACTACTAGTAGTTCGCCGCGAACTGGGACCTCGCAGACCCAATTTCCCTCATAATAGGTATACATGGGTAAAAAGTTATAAGTATCTACGAAATATAATTGTATGGAAACTTTAACCTATTATATTCGTAAAAGGAAAGGAAAATGCCAAAATTGAAAGTAATGTTAAAACTCAAAATACGTAACGGGTATACATTAAAAAAATCTTTATCTTTATGAAAGGTTATGTGTGTATTCACTTGCAGAAAATAATAGAATAAAATAATAAATATTACTATAGTCTTTAAAAAAAATCTCAAAAAATCTTCATAGTTTGTAGCACTTGTTTACGAAGAAGTTGCCAATGCAGTGGACATTAGAATAATTGAAATTGGGAAAAAATATCTAGCTTTACTTGTGTTATACAGCAAATTTACAACAGTTATTATATTGATATTGTAGCTAATTCTATAACATTTTTGTCGTAGCAGCCGATGATGACTTAGACTTGGAGCGAGAACGCAGAGCTATGACAGTCACGCGTAACATCTAGGCTCGCAGGTTTTCAAGATGTATCTACAGCTACTGAGCAAGACAAAGTGTCCTTGTTCAAGGCATTATCAGACTTTTTATACGTGCAGCTCGTCGATCACATTTGCACTTTCCATCAGGTGGGATAATGTGATCAAACGTAGGCCTAATTATTAATTATTTTTTTAAACAAAAGACTTGTGGATGAACTTTACAAACTACAACTTTACAAAAAACGGATCTTTGGCGCTGTCTCGAAAGTCGAAAGTAGAAAAACTAACTTAGGAACTTTGTTTGGACTATTCAGAACATAAACATACTAAAAGTCCCCACTCATCCTTGGTGAGCCCGAGGGGAGGGGGGGGAGGCCGAAGAAGGTTCCATTTTTAGGTTTTTTGCTTATGCCAATTCGAGTGTAATGTGCCCAAACTCGACGGGTTTACTAATAGCCATTGAAGAGGTTCAGTAAACACCTCCTGGCTCCATCATCAGATCAGCTCAGTGGTACCAAATTATTGAACTGTCATCATATTTCTAGACATTTACAAAGTTTCATTATGGTACGACAACCAGAAGTTGGTCAAATATTACTTACTTATATAAGATTTTTTTACCGACTTTGTATGGAAAACTAATTTCAGCATCTTAAAAATAGACCATGTTTGGAAGCTCATAGCTGGACGATGGATATAGATAAAAAGTGTTAAAGCCAAAGTTGTAGGAAATTTCAAAGCTTTTATAATGTAGTACAACAAAATATCGTACTACGCCCAGTTTTTGACATTTAGGCAAAAAACCTAAAAATGGGACCTTCTTCGGCCCCCCCACCCCTCGGGATCACCTCGGAGGGGTGGGAACTTTTAGTATGTTAATCTCCTGAATAGTCCAAACAAAGTTCCTAAGTTAGATTTTTCTGCTTTCGACTTTTCGATCCACATGCCTCTTTTGGGCACTCATTGACTGGACTACTATTTGAATAAAAAATGGGTTTAAGTTTCACCCGCACGATCATTTAAATTCATAATATTTTGAGTAAGTCAACATAGCTATTTACTTATCCGTTAGGGAACCGAACCTAGGACCGAATTATCAAAAATGTATGAAATGACGTATTACGTCGTATCGATTTTTGACAATTTGGTCTTTGGTTCGGTTCCCTGACGGAAAACTGAATATCCCTGTAGTTCTCATAATATTATAATCGATAAACATTGTAATTTTGTATTCTCTATAACTCTACAACCCTTGCACCGATTTGGCTCATTTTTGGACGTGAGAATTCTTTTAGTTTGTACTACCTGTTTAAAAATTTTTATCAAGACTGGATCATCGGTTTCATTGTAATAAAGCAATCTCTTTAACTCTTGAACCCTTCGACCGATTTGGCTCATGTTCGAACTTAAAAATTCTATGGATTTATATTACGCGTTTGCAAAGTTTCATGCAGATTGGACCATTGGTTTTCCAGTTATCGCGTAACAAACATACATACAAACATAAACTTTGGCTAATATATTTGTGTCGCTTATAAAAAATGTGTATATGTTAGAAAAAAAATTATCAGCTGTCCAGTTTTGAAATAATCGTCAGACCTATCGTAAAGACTTTAAGTCACCTATATCTCTGCAACCCTGTAACCTATTTAGCTAATTTTTTCACTTAAATTATCCAATTAACCTTCTTAACTTGTGTGTAAAATTTCATTTAATTTGGGTTAACCGTTTTCAAGTAAACATCGACCAAACTTGAGCATCAGAGGTCAAGCGTTAAACTGGTCCAAACGCAGGCATTTCGCGGCTTTCGACTCTAAGACCTCGCTTCGCTCGGTCGACTACATAATACCTACACAATTAATTTATCCCAACAAGTTTTTATTATAGTAGTCCTAATTTCCTTAAAACGCTTTCGCTGTCACCAAAAACGCAACCGCACCCCTACAGGATCAAAAACAATAAAAACTATTTTACTACCATGTTCCTACGAAACTACATGTCAATAGGTGACGTTAAATTTAATTTCATCATATTGAATCCTTTACAAGGGTATTCTAAAAACAGGGATGCCTTTGGCATATGTTTTTTTTAGTTTAGACTGTAAAGATCGTATGTGATAACCCTATTGTAAAGCTGTGGTTACACGGTGTTAGCTGGCAAGCGAGTTGGCGCTTAATTCCATGTGTAACAACACGAGAACATAATTCCCTTACTTTAAGAAAAATATTGTATTGTGTATCCTCCTTTGGGAGTTCATAATAAATAAATAAATATTCTTATATTCCGCTGTGACTCTTTCTCATTGTAATATGGCATTATATTGTGACAAATAGAAATCACAGGGCTTTTATGAGACTTTTAACATCTTGTGTTTCTCAGGAGTCCGGACATCTTGCCAAGGATTTCGAAATACCTTGATAACTCACAAAATGGCACGTTTCCTATAAATCGCTAGCTATCAAAGTTCAACTGAAAGAACCCTGACCGTGCCTTTTTGTTAAAGAATCAAATGAAACTTAATACAGTTTGTCATTTCCCATCTCTTAGTAGCTCCCAAGTGAGGATTTTCAAATAAAAAAAAATGTTTTTAAGCCTACAAGTTGTAGATTTACAGGGGGAGGGCATCGGTGGATTTTTTGTATATCAACACTGGTTGTATTTGCTACCCCACTCGTAGCGCCACGTGACGCGCCGTTTAGTAGCGGCCAGTTTAAGGAACTACGCGGATCTCACGGAATATTCTCTTTAACTAAAAAAATACGACATTTTTTTTATAAAACTGTTTACCATTTTATTATATCATAAAGAATTCATATATAGTATTTAAATTTAATAAATGGGTGTTAGTATCCCCAAAAACGAAAAAAACCCTCAAAATTTTTATCATTTTTGTTCTAGCGAGGGATCAAGTTATGCTGGTCGTTCGAACATTTGACGTTTACCTCTCTTTCTAACAAAGCGTATTCTCCAAATAGCTATCCTTGTTTAACGATTCGTGTATAAGCAGTGTTGTGAATATTTTAACGATTTAATCGATTAATGATAATCGATTGGAACATATTTGTACACCAAGGTCTAAATTGCATGCTGCCGTTGAATAAAACCAGCGCCTATGTTCTGTAGGCATATTACGTATGTCCTAGCTGATAAAGATGATGACTTTCTTTTATATGCTTAGGAACCGTAGGATATTGAACGCTAGCAGTTTGCAGTGGTTTTAACCATCGAAAGTACTCTTGTCTACTAAAGAATCTTTAGCTAATTATTATACTACATTTGACCAGTTGAGTCCTTAATCTGTGAAAAGATAACAAACACACAAAACTACCTATTCCAAAATGTTTTAATGCTCGTAAATAGGTACATGATAATTAATATGAAAAGTGGAATAAATAGTACAAATTGCAAGAAATGAGTATTAAGGAGTCTGCTCACTGTTACACGTTACACTGGTGTTTGTAATTATTTAAGTGTTATATCTTAATAAAGACCTTTTGAAATTGCAATTGAAATTTCTATATGATTTAATCGTCCTTCCATGTAACAGTGTCTTTACTTTTTTACAAGTCTCATTGAATAATATTGGTCATTTTATTTTAGTACGGTATAATGGACAGACTCCTTTAAATATGTCATTTTAAATTTGCGTTTAAGTTTATAAATTTCCTAGGAAATTTATAAATTCTTGAATCCTGTTATTTTCCAGTGACATATTATACTACCTAATCTGTGGCTGTAGCATGCCACACGGGATCCCGCTGAAATGTCAAGAGTAGAACTGTCACTCAATAGATTGTACTTTTGTGAATGTATTGGGTGACAGTTCTACTCTTGAAGTTTTGTCGGGATTCCATGTGGCATGTTACGGGCACTATGCGCCCCGGCCAACGTTGGCGAACTTTGGGCCAACGACTCGGCGAGTCATTCAGCGCACAGTGTGGATGAGCCTGTAGACTATAATAATTACTTTCAAATAAAAAATAAAAACTCTTTTTAGAACCTTTATCCACTGAAAACATAAAAGCCACTTGAAAGCGGTTTTACCCGCTGTACTATCTCTATTCCAAATTTCAGCTCAATCAATTCACTTATTGAGGCGTGAATATTGTATCAAAAGACAGGACGAATATGAAGTATAACGATATGCATTTTATTGAGACCTTACCTACAATATTTATTTTCAAAAACGCCACTCTTTAGGTACTACCAAAAAATGTAAATTTAAAACATTGTCCGTCAAATCAATATTAATATAATAATTACGAATTATCGATATTTAAATCGATTTCATGGCTAAATCGTTTTTTAAATTGAAACTTTTTCGTTGCCCATCACTAAAAGCAGAGTAGTAAAAGTGGGCGGAGTCGTCAAATTGTGAAAAAATTTATTTCAAGGAAAACTTTGTCTATTGCCCCTCTATTGGATATGTCCTCGATGTAGATTTACAACGCTCAGAAGAGCCAAAGAATAGAAACTAAGCACTTACTCGTACCTACAAAAAAAAATTTTCTTTGCACAGAGACAGTAGCTATCTAATGTCATATTAGTAGCTCGCACTGTGTAACCTCACCTTAAGTCTAGTTATGGTAGCGTAGTGTGCCAATCGATTATCGATACTCGATCATCAAACTCGATAAATTCACGATCTTAGAAGCTTGACCCCGAAAGGTTGTCACGATTTATCGATTAGAAAATGTATGCTAATATCGGTAGAATTTAATATTTCGATCTTGTGGGAATTTATTGTATATACTTGTTTATAATAATTGAAAGTTATCTTAAACGTCCTTATTTAAATTAAGTTATGAATATTTATTTCATAACTTAATTTAAATAAGGACGTTTTTTTTTTAATTTTAAATTAAGTCATGATTATTATTCTTACATAAAATATATTTTAGGTACAAGAGTATTAAGACAACAAAATTGTTAAAAAGATTTTTATATTTCATTAGAATTATCCATATATAAAAGTTTTGTGAAACTCGAACAACGTGAGGCAGTTAAATAAATATTTTTACTTTTAACTTATTATAATTAAAACATTTAATACAGAAATAATTTTAGTTAAAAATTCACAACATAAAAATTCACAGCTATTCATACCTGGTCAATTATTGAAGATTATTGTAAAACTTCAATAATTGACCAAATACATCAATAAATTAATCTTCTTATCAAATTTATAGTATCCGTAAAATCACTGTGACTCAATGCACGTCTTCACGATCACACTTTTCGTATTAATTACACTTTTATTTAAATTCCATCTACATGTTAACTGTCAAATTAAACCATATGACGTCATCAAGGACAATTTTCTTACAAATAGCTAATTAAAGTTCACAGATGAAATATACTGGACCGTGCTTTCTGAAAGTTGAGGCACTCATAGTACGCCCACTCACTTCTACTTAAACCATCACTGGAGTATAAGTGAACGTGCGCAAACAAAGGCCCGATGAAAAACATAGCTTTTTTAAAATATTGAATTACGCTGTTGATCTCCAATTAAGACCTCTACAGTACCACTGTTACGGATAAAAATTGTTAGCGATACTTATATCTAAGATGGCTTACTATGAGTGCTTCATATCTATTTTAATTAAGCTACTAGAATTTCATGCATTCTTTGTTTTAGATAAAGCACACTAGCTTATCTTAACCGATTGACTTATGATAAAAATATTTAAATTAGCCGATAACTCGATTCATTTTATCGATAAATGGTCAATCCCTAATTCTATATCTTCGTCTAATTCTCACTATTAAGGCTTAAACCAATTTCTTTGGATTTGTTGGTGTATTATTTAAAATAGGTGCGATAAGATAAGGCTAGAAGTTCTAAAACGAGCGGGTTGTTCTCATCCGAACTGCGTTAGTTTGGCCGCACACAGGCAATAATATTGTTAATATTGTGCGTAGAGTATTTTAAATAATATTTATTGTACGTTGATTGTATTAAAGATTATCCTGCCCTCGTAACACATTTCGACATTGACATAAGACCCGTCCCACAGTCAAGAGTAATTGACGTTTGTAAGAGCACGATGACATTGGGAGTTGGGAGTAGCTATAAATTGTATGCAATGACAGCGCGAGTAGCAAGAGTAGCGTCTTGATAGGTAGGTACCTATGTCAGTTTAGTCTTGACAGTGGGACGGGAGTTGCTACTCTTATGTCAATGTCTTACGATGCTAAAGGGGCTGGTAGTATAAAAACAATTGACAATATTGTTGCATGTGTGCGGCTAATGGCTAGCCATAAATACTGCGATGTTTTGATAAAGCGACTAAAGCATTGATATTGGTCGGAGCGGGTGTACAATGATGTAGGACAGTTATAGTGTTGACATTCCCGCATGTCTTGATTTAAACTAAATAAAGTATCATCTATCTATCTAAACAACCAGCCGGCCAAGCACAGAAATTGCGTAGACTTGTCTTGCTGTCAGGTCAAACTGTCATCCCATACATTGTACTTTTGTGAATGTATGGGATGACAGTTTGACTTGACAGCAAGAAAAGTCTAGAGTGCTTTTCACGAAAGGAGTCCTTTTTGCGGGGCGCCACTATCGCAAATTTCAAAAGATAACATGTCTATAACTTTTTAACGCCTCGTAATTTCTCATATAAAAAAAAATAAAAAAATAAAAAGCAATTTATTGACAGTAAAACAGAAAAAACAAAATACACATGAAAAAAGCATACACAGTTTGAACAATTCTATTGTCAAATGGGATAGACTCAGCTATTATTTAATTTCTTAATTAAATATGTATTTATTTTATCTAACAAATTAAAGTTTTTTAGGATATGAAGTCCAGTAATTATAATCGAAAAAATTAAATTTAGTTCCGCAAAATTCCGCGGGACCTCTTTCGTGAAAAGGACTCTACGCGTTGTCTGTGCTTGGCCAGCTGCTCGTTTTAGAGCAGCATCACTGTCATTTACAAAAAGGCTGCACGTGGGTGCAAGACGATTTCGAAAAATAATTGAATAATAAACATCTTTATCATCATTCCTTTAATTAGAATGTTTATTGACCAATTTGTTACGGATTATAGGAAGAGGAAATAGATTAACACTTCCAAATGCCTGTCTGCCTCAGAAAGTTTCAAAAACATTTTTAAGGTGTTTAAATTTTAATAGGTACCTACCATTTTATGATTTTTTGCATAATATTATTATAAAATTAGAGTGATTTTATTATTTAATTCAGTGCAATTTTATTTATTACTCTTTATACAAAATTATACACTACTATTTTATTTCAAACACTCCAAGCAAAACTGGTTGTCTGGAAGAGATCGCTCTAAGCGATAAGCTTTTCTGTTTGGCCTTAGTAAAAATAGATGTAAATTGTATTTTAATATTATATACCTAGTTATCATTATATACGACTAAATGAAGCTCTCAAATCAATTACAATGGAATGACCAAACATTACGTACCTAAATGAAAAACAAATAAACAGCAACCGCCATTATTGTCGTTCCGTTACACGCTAATTGCGTATTAAATACAGAAACGGTTACAAAATCTGCGAAGGAATTAATTTCAGAACTAACCTGAGGGTGAGTTACGACCTCGCGAGCTAGAGTCTGGCGAGCGAAAGTAGAGACTCGATTTTTTTCGAAACTTTTCACATGGTCACACTATAGTGTTTCCACATGCACATATTTTGCCCCGTAAAGGAGTAAATTTAGAATACAGTAAAATTATTACAATTTAATTTATGGTAGACTATTTTTGAAAATTTTGATGACCTAGTTACATTTTAATAACATCACCATTATATAACTATTCTGTCACTCGTCAAACTTATATCATCATACACTAAAGTCGCAAGTTTATGACTTTTGATTATATAAATATTTCAAAATAAACCAATTTAATTTTCTGTATCTTAATTTTCTGTATTAATCATTCGGAATCGGATAAATAATAAAATCATGGTTGTAAATCGTATGTTTTCTCCAATATAAGGGAAAATCAAAATCAGAGTAGTGCAACACTCGTATTTGCAAAATGGCGGCATAATGGCGAATTTATATTTGAGTTTGCTTGATTTGTGAAGAAATAAACAGATTTTGCGAGTTAAAATGAATAAAAAATTAAGAGTGAGGTGCAAAAGTTACTCTTTTTTATGATTTCTAAATATGAAGAGAAGAAAAAGGAAAGAGAAGCTGAATTTCAGCAGAAACAGGGTTGTTTACTGATTTTATAGGTGAGTGGTGCACAAAATATTTTGATACTTATAATAATATTATGAGCTCGTCCACTTGTATCCCTTTTTATTCATATTTTCGTTTCCTATGATAACATAAATTATTATAAATGTTACTTTTCAACAAAGACTTTAAAGAAAGTGTTTAAAAATCCCACATGCGCTTAACCACCATTTCAATTGGTAATAATTAAAAAATCTTACAGAAAATATTATGTATAATTCAAAGGCTAAGTGAAGTGGAATAAAAGAACACGATAAAAACTCCCAACTAATTTCTGAAAGAAAAATCTTAACTTACTGGTAAGATTGCAGTAAGCTTATGTTAAATTATGTTGTTTACCTGATTACTCTCTTACATACATTATTTTATTGTATTTGTTGTAGAAATAAGCGTTTCAACATTACAACATTGAAGAAGATTAAAAAAGAAGGTGCAGTTAATGAAGGTGTTTGGGTTACTCCGGGAAAAAAGAAGACCTCACCAATCAAAAGTGTCCAACCTGGATAATTTCGACATGGATGCTATAAAAAAAATAACAGCGACACCAACGACTCCGATGAACCACTTGAAGCGGATTTTTTAGATTCAGATTTTGATTAAAAATGAATAAAAATTGTATTTTGTATTTTTTATTTTCTATCCTACTTATATATAGATGAATGTTTGTTACTCTTTTACACATAAACCTAAACGGTTAGACAGATTGAGCTGAAATTTGGTATTGAATAGCTCAGACCCTGGAATAATACATAAGCTACAGTACAGCGGGTAAAACCGCTGCGCTGGGCGCAGCTAGTACTTTAAAATACTAAGCTTAAGGGTCACGACTGACTAGTAATATTTGTTTGTATTGTAGTATGTATCTAGATTTTGTAACGCGAACCATATTATGACCGCACTCATTGCGAATATTGTACCTTCATTACAAAGAAATCTCACACTGATCCACCTTTAGGTGGTTTTAGAGAACATCCTGATATTTGGTGAAGAATTAAATGAACAAGTTATATGAAAACATAATATTATTTTTATTATTTTAATCAAAGTATCAAACTCGTTCGTTCCAACTATACTATTATTTTGTGGGTTACCACACTCGTATTTTTTTTAATTTGCCGCGGTTTTTCAGTCTCTACTTTCGCTGGCCAGACTCTATGCGGGAATGCAGTCAATGCTACCAACTTAACGGTTTTGGCGCCACCCGTGAGACATAGTTACCAACATTAGCAGGATAATCTTTTTTATTAAATTTTAATCCTAGTATAATAATAATGAATAATTAGTTTAAGCGCATTGATTGCGAAACGCTCGATTAATATTCTGAGGGTTGTTTATTAAAAAGTGTTTGAACTTTCAATATTAGAGACTCTTTATAATTCGCTAAGGGCTGTGCATAATTATTTATCGACATTTTGTGTGCTATAATAAAGGAGACAAGTGAAATACGTTGACAATTTCATTTTAAAGGCAATAAATTCGACTCATATTCGAATTCATACCTATTTTAACTTTTTGAAATAATATTTTTAACAGTTTTATTTAATTGCATTACATAATAGAATTATTGAGATTGAGAAGTTATGGAACGATACGGAGTTGTGATTGTGATGTTATGAATGTTGAAGTTTGTTATTGAATTATATATATTGATTGAGTTTTTAAATTTGTATTATTATATTACGTATAATATGTATTATGAATTATGATCAATGGCCAAGTTAAGCCTGCGGCTGTGTCTCAAAGTTTAAAAAAAATCTGTCAGGGAAGAATTTGAGACTAATACTGGTGTGGTCTAGCAGACCTATGAGGCATGTCTAACGTAAAATTAAGACGTCTGTTACCCAAGTAAGGAATCAGCAGTACTTGTAAACTCAGTGGCGCCACAGTGGGTGGTAATGTTCATTTTACGTTTAATCTCTAATTTGGAACTTTGTCACAGTAAATAACTATTTTAATGCAGGTTTGGTTAGAAGATAGAGTTATGTTATACTTATTGCGATAAAGTGACTATGAAGCATGAATGGTCTAGTCCAGTTGTAGGTATTGACTAGTACGATACTTAGATAAACCTTTCCCAACGTAAAGTAACTTCCGTATTGCTTGTAGTGATAATTCCTTTCATTATATCAATCATAGGACACAAAAGAGATGTCAGTATCATAGGGAGGCCTAAGCGATTGATGAAAGAATATTCATTATAACTGGTTTATCTAAGAAGCAAGTGTAGCTGACTTATTTATCTGTACACAGCTCATGCTACTTGGAATTAGATTCAAATTTGACACACCGATAGGTTTTATTACGCGAAGACATCCGCGAAGAAAGATTTTGAATCAACTAGCGGACATACTTTCCCATTTTTATCTAGTTTTACAAAATATGAAATGGAAATACTTACTATGCGTTTTATAAAGCTCAATATCGCAATGTTGGCAGTACTGACCAACTGTCATAGACTAACAATAAACTACATTCAACTAAACAATTTTGCATAGACAATAAATCATACAATAATTTTCACCCACTGCCGTCCACAAACCATTGCAGTTTGAATGTAATGCCCCTATATGTCACCTAGGCACGGTTTACCGGCGTTAGTGCACCCTACAGCGATTCATTTATAAATAAACCAATTTGTACTGCCAGTTCGGAGCACCCGGTTGTTAGCCATAACGGCTGTCTGTCTAGGGGCAACTGTTATCCTAAAAAAGAGGTTCCAGTTTAAACATTTGTATTCTTGTTCATTGCTTAACTCCTTACACAATATTTGCACATTAAATAGATAGATAGATAACTCTTTATTGGAACACAGAAAATATACAGAAATAAACTTAAAAGTAAAGCACAATATTATAATCTATGTGTTACAATTGGCGGCATCTATTAGTCTTTAGAACTCTTATTATAGAGGAATTCTTAAAGCGATAAGTCTTATGTATTCGGTTTACGTACCAGGATTCTCTGTTTCTCTAGTCAGAAACCAAATTTTAAGCTCTTTTATGACCCCAAAATAACTAATAATTATAGATTTCATGCACTAATCATACCTTTCTCCATTGTTTCAGAAGGATCTCTCGGACGACTGCGTGTTCGAGGAACATATAGAGGAAAACAACTATAACACATACTCGCGGATACGTAACGGGAAGAAAACCTTCTTGGCGCTGGACACCAAGGGTAAGGCGAGACGCACGCAGATACCGAAGAGCAGGCCTCTCGGCAACCTGTCAACCTACGCCCTCACTCTCACCAACGGTTGGGAAGGGCCTCGACCGACGCCGTGCCCCGCTCGGCGACATCGAACAAAACTCAAACGACCGCCACCGAAACACAGGAACTGCGTGCAGAGGATACAAAAGCAAAATCTGAGGCACAAACGGAAGCACAAAAAGGCAAACGGCCCGAAAAAAAAACGACATCCGAAGGCGAGAAGAAAACACGAGAACGGAACGACGACCACGACCGAGAGCTGGGACGAGTCAACGATGTCGACGATGTCGACGACTACTGACGCCGAGTTTTTTCGGTCGGCGACCGCGCTGGAGGCGGTCGGACGCGCGTGAGCCGGGCGCTGGTCGCGGTCGGGGCAGCCGTCGCACTAGCACACTAGCACCGTTCCACTTTTACACGTGCTTGAATCTCTCTATCATTCCTCATCGTGGTGTTGTCCTTGGAACCACACGCGAATATCTTAGTAGCATTGCTCTCTTTTGGTCACTTTCATCTCCCTACGGCCGGTTGGAGACAAACTCAACTAGCTTTCCGAAGCATTTGCAATGTGACACAGCTATTTCAATTTCATGTGCTTCAATGCAAAATGGTTCTCTTGGCCGAAGTTGATGCCAGTAGTCCGCTCTTCTTATTCCCTCGTAGTAAGTATTAGAATACTCATGTCTAGAGTGCAAAGGATGTAAAACAATGATATTATTACAACCAAAGCTACTGAAATTATCTATCTCAATTTTATATTCCTAGTTCGCTTTAAACGTAGGCTTATCGGCAATTCCAATTGTTACTGTTACGCGAAATTAACATTACTTAGATGGTAAATAATAAATTGTAGAAGTTTATTATCTTATTAATTATTTTGATGTGTCGAAGTCGAGATTATCGTTGGGTAAGGTGGAACTGTGTTAGAAGATGGAAATGATTCCTGTCAATTAAAAATTAGCCTAAATACTTACGTTTCGGAATGATCCTCTCAATCGAAACTTTCATCAACCTCAATGATTTTCGGTCAATTGGATATCGTATCTCACAGTGTTCAAGTTGTTAGTACTAATTAAGCGTAGCCTGAACGTTAATTGATTTGTAAAAGCTAGTTCCCGTTACTTTGAATTAACGGCATCATAAAATCTCCAGCTATCTCTAATTTTCCACTTAACTAAGTGCTCCAAATAGCTTATTCAAATTTCAAATATTTTTTATTCATTTATTAATATAATTTATAAATAAAACGAAACACATATAAAAGCTTAATTTATATTATCATCTCATAGGTTACGGTCAATTCCGTAACAAATTCTCTTTGCTGTTATAGTAGCTGTAATATAGTTCTATTTTTTTCTAAATAAAGGCATTTGTTTAGTAATAAAGGGATGCAACAAAAAATAAAAAGTGTTTTTTTTTTGTTAAATAAAGAGGAAATTCCGAAACGCTGATGTACTTAGTTGTTGTGTGTCAAGGTGTAATTTCTTAAGAAATTGACTGAAAATTGGACTGAGTAATGTAGTTATTGTTGGTTTCAGCCTAGGCTATGATAGGGTAATGTAGTGCGACGGACGGCTTGCTTCTAATCTATAAGTTAATTCGACGAGCGCGACGAGCGACTCTGTTATTCATAACTACGTGAGCCCCTTTTATGGTAGCAGGCGTGTCTAATGATAGTCAATATACAAGAATTAAACCAGATTGTACTGGATCAAAAGTACGTACCGATGAAATCATAATCGGTCGTATCGTACAGAGCCGCTCGCCGTGCCTCCAAAACCGTAGTGATAAACATAAAACGATGAAGTGACTATTAGTTAGTAGTACTGAAACGTGTATCTAATTTGTAAATTTATTTATTTTCCATAGAGAAAGTCGTATTTTGTTAACGTTTTAGTTGATGTTTTTAATTATTATTTTCTCGTCCCCTAGTTCCAACCGAATAGAATGTAGATATGTAGGATTTCATACGCTTGTACTTTTAGTGAGCCAATTTACTTGTATTATATTTTTAATTCCTTTCGGTAACAATATTGTGCTGCGTAAGGAGTTTTGTACAGTGTGTGTGGGTGCATGTGCAAATATTGTGATTGAATGGATTTGTCATAAATATGTTATTATCTTAAAGATGTCCCTCGCAATCTGATTAAGTATAATATATTATTACATAATATCGTGCAGAGCTCTTATCTGTCTCGAAACATAATCAGCGACCGTCTTTGAACGTATTACCTATTTTTTCTACTAGCTTTTTTTACATTTACTCGTAACTATTTCTGATGACATTGAAGCATTTTGGGTTATTTTATAGCATTTCAAAAGATTATAGTAGCATTTTTAGTATTCTGTTGTACATCGCCGATTATGTTGCATATTGAAGAGGAACTATTGTGAATATCTGCATCAAGCTTTATTAATGTACCTACCTACGTATTTATACATACGATTTTCGTTATACATATTTATGTATGTATGATAAAAGGTGACGGAAAATGGCATGAGATTGCAGTCAAGCATTTACTCACTACGAATACGAATATTTATAAAAAAATATATTATACGAATTTTATGCCGTTTTCGTCCGAAGTCAAATAAATTATTTGGGATTCGTTAAGAACATGACTCGTTATTGTAATATAAATACCAATTTAAATGTTAGTGTAGAAACAGTATTTCTGTATTTTGTAATATATTTCTCCGTTGCAGTATCGATACGGTAGTTTAGATATTTTATAATTTAATAGAGGGACATAAAATGGCTGATAAATAAATAGTAATTTCTAAACTTAAATCCATAAATAAAACAAAAATATTTGCACACAAATTATTAAAATACATAATTTGTAACTAAGAGAATATAAAATGACCATGATTGGCATTATGTGTGCGAATTACTGAAAAATTCTTTAAATATACACACTAACAGGTTCAAAATAAAGCAAAAGTAATGTACAAAATACTGTGATTATAATTGACTCACATCTACTTCTTAATAAGCACGTCTAAATGTATAACATCCTTCTGTAAATAAAATCTATGAATTTAATATCTTTGCATAACGTAAATTCTCTTTGTGCATTTATTATAGAAGTTTTAATATTGTAATCTTAATTATGTGAGTTCAATTGTTCTTAAAAACGTAATGTCATCACACCTATGTATATGTATATAAGGGAGGTTACATACAATTTAATTTCGTTTTGATTATTTCGCAAAAAAATTATCGATTCAGATTCCATAACACCGTCACAATTATAATTCTGTTTATTCAGATTTAGACGGGATTTTTGGACAGAAAACTACTATTTGCATGTGGCAAGTCCATAGATTTGCATTAATTTTCTGCATGGCCAAACGAAACGATATTTCGAATCGAAATTTAAAGTGACCACCCTTACTTGATATTAAATATAGGAATTTTAAAGTTCATCTTTCTTCTAAGATCTATTGTAAATGTTCATTGCCAATCAATTAATAAAATGTAGTGACTTAATAATCTTATAATAAAATAACATCACATTTTAATGTAACATCACATCACGAAACATCACAAACGGCAGTGAACGTGTTAACATTTTTGACAGGTGTATAAATTATGTTTTTAAGAGACACAGTTGTAAGTTCCAGTGGTTTTATATGATTTTTATTATAATGCCCATGTGCCATACTCACCCTTTTGGGTCAGCCTACCGAATCAACATTTATATTATATCATTTTCGTGAAAAATACATATTGAGAAAGTGTGGATTGATCGACTGTTTTAAATATCTACACACATTTCGTAAATATTTATCTGCAAAATACTTTTATTTCAGTAAATTATAATAAATAGTTTTATAATAATTATAATTAACCCTTTCACTGCCACAGTCTAATATACCAATTGTAAAAAAAATAGTCAAATTTGCATTATTAAATTAATTTAATTCATTAATGCCCTTAAATATCCCACTTTCTCAAAAATTATAATACATAATATTATAAGAATGGTCAGAAGAGTCGAACAGTATTAACTACTTAATTAATTTTGATTTTACATTATTAATGAATTATATGAATTATTCATGGTTTAACAAGTGCATTTACACATGTACACAGATTTCAATAGAAAAATCAATTGATATTATGTTCTGACAAAATTATCGTTTTTTACTTAGTTACTACCAAATTAAAGATTGATGGAAACTTTTAGACAATAACTTTTACAGCCTCTTATACCGACAAATAAATAAAATGATTCTTAAATCGTATGTTATTTTATTTCTTTCCAGTATACCTTTTTATTCCCGAAGCCTTAACTTTCATATTATGTTATATTATTACAAACAAAACAAAAAAAAATAGCACCTGAGAATTGATGGCGCAAGTCTTTTTAATCGAACTTTCATGCAATGTACCAAATACCAACTAGCTGCGCCCAGCGGTTTTATCAGCTGGAAGTATATAGTACTGTAGCCTATGTGTTATTCCAGTGGCCCTATTGGCTATCGTCAAACGACATGTAAAACACTAGAATCCATAGACAATTTTACGTACATTACTTGCTTAAACCTCTTCATTAATATGAGTATATATAACAAACGCAGCAATGTACATCGATTTTTTTATCAATCGTAGTGGGTGAGAATTAGCCAACAGGCCTTCAGGTTCAATCCCTATACCAAATTTCAGCTATATTTGTCCACCAGTTTAGGAATGAAGAAGTAACAAACATACACGCTCACAAACTTTCGCCTTTATAAATTAGTGATTTTCATATTATGATCGGTCAAGCCGCATAAATAATAATTTATTCATGAGTATAAAACATCATTTTCCATAAACATTTGCCTTAATTCAAAGGATTGATACGTAGAAAGGAACGTAAAATTGTGTTATTTGTGCGCGCGCAGCTGTCATCTTATACGGGGATTCTGTCACTGTCACTTTTTTCTTAGGTTGCCATACTTGCGTATGACTTATAAGCATTAGAAAAAGACAGACAGATATCAAGTATTACTTGCGCAAAAGAGACAAACATTTTCTAGCTTTTCTTATACAAAGAAAAATAGTCTTTAGGTTGAAACAATAAGGTTGAATTTAATAAAATCATGATTCCAAAAACTCGCTGCGCAGTGCGTCACTATCGATGAAGGCCGGCAATATCTCGGTGGTTGTTTCGTCACTTCGTCACTCGGCTGCTCGATGCTTTTACTCGATCGCCATTTTGTGGTGCATTCAATTCGTAAAATTCAATTCGATTCTTGATCAATAATCGGTTACGTGTTAAGATTTCGGCGGCAAAGTGATCAATAATCTCGTATCGATATCAAAATGAAGAAAATTTCTTCTGTTGTGTGGAAGTTTTTCGAGCGTATCTTAGAGAACGGTAGATGCGTCGCAGTGGTGTGCAAATTGTGTGAGAACCAGTACAAATATTTCGGAAATACCACGAATTTGCGTGTGCACTTGATAAATAAGCATCCAGTTCAGTGGGAGCTCTCAGAAAATGGGACTTTGGATGAAACCAACTTTCCAGCGGGATCGCTACATTCAACGACACCTACAAAGCGCAGACACCTTAAACCTCGAGCCAGTTCCAGTAAAAACGTAGGTTACTATAATATCTCAATATAAGGAAGCGTCTGGCCGCTGGCCGCGAAATGTCTAAAATAGCAATGTACAGGGCACATACATTTATAACTAAAATTATAATAATATTGTGTTGTTTATCATGAGAGTTCTTATCTCTTATCAAACCAATGCAGTGACGATTCAAAATCGATAATATCATTACCCTGTGAGATCGATCGCCATTTCGATTGTACTATAGGGATGATCAAAAGACGATTAAATTCGGATATAATCTGAATAATCGATTTATCAATGGTATGGAGTCCATGGATAGAATCACTATGTATAATCAAGTAGAAATTAATCAAAGTTTAATTTGCTTTTAAACAATTTAGGTACAATAATTATATTAAAAAGCGTATGGGTAAAATTTTATTTAACAATTATTAACAAATAGATATAACATGTGGTCATTGGTCATTATACGTGAAAGTTTGTAAGAATGTCTGGATGTATGTTTGTTACTACTACTTTCACACCAAAACGGGTGGAACAATTGAGCTGAGATTTGGTATAGAGATAGCTTAGACCCTGGAATAACACATAGGCTACTGTACAGCGGGTTAACCACTGGGCCTAGCTGGGGTAGTAGTATACATGATATTATATTAATTTACATTTTATCTTTTAGATTGAGCTGAATTCCGATTCAAATGAAGACGAAGAATCGACATTAAACTTGGTACGTCAAATGCACGGAGACCAGAATTCAGAAGAAGAATGGCTGGACGAAGATCCGTATCAAGTCTCTCACATAGAGACCTACGAACCAAAGCGGAAAAGAAAATACAAGAAGATAAAGCGAGAAGTCACGTCACCCACTGATTTATCAAATTTCTACATAACTACACCAAAACAGGAAAAAATTGTCTATGAAGATAGCAATCAAAAAGACGAATACTCAGTTTTTGGGGAGTACGTAGCTAATAAGTTGAGGAAAGTTCAGACTTCTCGGACGCGTGGTAATTTGCAGCAGTTGATTACTACGATACTCTGGCAAGCTGATTACGGGTTGTACGATAATGCTGATACTGTGAAGAGAGTGTTGCTCATGAACCTTCAAGGTGTAGAGACGGAGTATGAAGTCCAAGCTCATACTGAGGTCCCACAAAATGAAGTCACAATAGGAAATGTTAGCCCTGATCAACATAGTCAAGATAGTACCAGTGTTTTAAAATAGTTTTAGTAATACGGATATTTTTGAACTGATGCATATACCTGAATGCGGATTGGGTAATTTTTTGGTAATTGTTGAAAATCTCCAATAAATAAATATTGTTTACCATAAACTAAGATTTTTCTTAGAAACAAAGAAGTTAACATAAATCATTTTAACATAATTCATAACCGAAAACACAGACCACAAGTCTAGTTTCGGATAGAGCAGTTTTCACCACCATGATACCTCCTTATTATACCCAAATGTTTCTGTATCATTAGATCTAATGTACCTATTTTATGAATAAATAATTTAATTTAATTTAATTTTGTGCAATTTCCTTGGTTTAATAAAGTAAATTAAATGTATAACATGTGTTTTATTCTTGTCTTATTAAGTCTTCAGTTAGATTAATTCCTAATTTCAAACTCGGTTCAGTGGTAAAGAGTAAAGGCATAAGGAGAGACAATTAGATTGATTATCCTCAGGGTGATAGGACATGCCCAGTGGTTTTATTAGCTCAGAACTTGCAAAAGTGCTTCATTGTAGCCATTTGAATAAATTTATATGGAGTTTGACCAGAAAAGGCATTGCTGAATACTTGCACCGTGCGTAATCAAATTTCTATTAAAATTTTATATTTTCATCGCGCATGCGCGCAGTCATTGTTTTTTTCCTTTTTTGAAGTGAAAACTTCTTTAGCGGCGCTGAGCACTTTTTTTTGTATGGGTAAAAACTTTAAAACTCGCGTCAGGGTCACGTGATGCTGATCGAAAAAGCGTAAGATCGAGGGGAAGGGAGAGGAACTAGTATCTCTCACTCTTTCTACCGTGCCTGAGTGTGCTCTGCTCTGTTGATGGTGTAAAAGTCGTCGAAATTATGGATGGAAGTTGATTTTTCTGAGAGATAAAATTTAATGTAATATATAAATAACGATATAATATTATAAATAACAACATATAAATTGTCATATTTGTGTACGATAGCGCAATAAATAAACATTGTATTCTACCTCATAAATAATTATAGTACTTTTATACTTATAATTAAACACAACGTTAATATTGAAGTTTTCACTTCTGCCGGCACTCCCGGAGTGCTATTTTTTTTTCTAATGCTATCTCACTCGCACACGTCAAAATCCAGTTGTACCAACATGGCGACGTTGTGCCGTTCTTCTAGTAAATTATTAAAAAATGTGCAATTTTCGCCGGTTTTTACCCGTAATTTTAGTAATATAAAGCAAAATAATAAGTTCGGTAAAAGTTTAGCTACCTGTGCTTGTGTGGTCGGCGGTGGCTTGGCCTACTATGCGGTCTACAAGTATGAAAGAAGAAATACAGTTTTCGCACTTAAAGCTAAGGTAAATAGACATTTATTTTCCTGTACAGCGCTGATTTAGAAGTTTTCTTTTAGTTATTAATGATTAAAATGATCTATAG
Organism: Hemithea aestivaria; assembly: GCA_947507615.1. NCBI lineage: Eukaryota > Metazoa > Arthropoda > Insecta > Lepidoptera > Geometridae > Hemithea > Hemithea aestivaria. The sequence goes on along the minus strand of OX382341.1, from coordinate 12,918,623 downwards.
TAGTTGAAACTATGGTATTTGAGCTCCAGACAATTGCGCGCACGCAACACACCTTTTGTTTATAAATAGCTTTTCGTTGACGATTCTGCAGCAGTGAGATAAGGGAATCATGGTTATTCCAAGGTCAACACGGTGAACTTATGTCGTATGTCCTTGTAAATACGATAAATATGCCGCCTACTACATAATACCGGTTAAATGAGCTTATAAGTTGAATAATACTTTATTGCAAACCAAAAATATGTTTATTTTTGTAGGTTTGGATAGATTAAATCACAGCATATATCATAACAGAAGTGAATTTGTATAACGGGTATTTTATACCTAATATCTTTATAACCATTTCTCTTAAGTTCCTGTTATATAGTGTCTTAAAAGTAGATTTGGAGAGATTTTACAAATTCCATATTTATCTACCTTAAATTTTTCTTTACTGTAAACATAGGTGAATTCTTTCTGGTTAATGATGAAAGCACATCTATCCATATCGACCATGCCAAAGGAATAAAAATTTTAATTCTTTATGTGAAATGTTATGAAACCTCGCACACTCGCCTTACCTACTTGCTACAGTCTATTTTATTATAAACTTAATAGATATTAAGATTTTTTTCTTTCCTTTTTTATCTTGCAATCAGTCTGTTGACTATGAGCAGATGGGTTGTATGCTCACTTATAGGAGGTTGATGGGTCACTTATAGGAGTCGTCTCCCCATTAGGAGTAGCCCCTTCTTTCACTATTTTAATCACTTGTGGAGTCAAGGATTCTACATCTCTTTAGGCACCTGAGTGTACTAGGAATTGTGAGCTGCACAGCCAATTTGTTAGGATGGTAGTTTAGTTGTGACTTGTAGCTTTTTGTGAATGATTTAATTTCCTTCTTTACTGTGTCAATTGCAAGATATTGGTGGAGTTCTGTATTCCTGATGTACCATGGAGCGTTGCTTAGTTGCTTTAGTATATAATCCTCTGCTCTCTGGATAATTTTTATGTTTGTGTCACAGGCTGATTCCCATAGTTGGACGCCATACGTCCATATGGGTTTGAGAACTCTCGTCTCATCTTATACATATTATGAGCAGTTTGTTATCAGTAGATATTAAGTTAATAATTTTATTATAAATTACAATTTTTTTCTAATATGAAATGAGATACAAAAAAATAAATGTAAATATCAGTATCCATGTAAATATCAGTATTTCTCTCCCTGCAAGGTTGTCTGGAAGAGATCACCTTTAGCGATAAGACTGCCAATTGTTACACTTATGTCGTGATGTCGTGATTTTGTATTAAAGTTTTAAGTTTTCTGTATGTTTGTAGTGTTTCAATTAAGAGTTTTCTATTCTATTCTATTCTACTAACTTTATTATTTTTATAAATCATCCAATTAAATGTTTAATGCAGTGAACTAATAACTCTTGTTTTTTTTACAGAAAATTTGTTACTTTTTTGTCAATTTACCCCCGTTTTTCTAAGTTTTACCACAGGATATCTATGTTTGATCAGTTGATGTTCTAGTGGTTGACCATGTAAGTCAAACTACATTATTATTATTTAAAAATTATATTCTTACTAGCTGCACCCAGCGGTTTTTCCTTCTGTTATAAAGTCTTTGTGTTATTCCAGGGACTTAGCTATCTCTGTACTAAATTTCAGCTCAATCAGTCCACTCGGTTAGGTGTGAAAGCTATGCATTATGCTGGCAGTATTTACCCTCTGAATAGCCACTGAGATTTACTGCCTAGAAAATGGCCAGAGCCTACCCGCTTCCTCAGGAGGTCACCAATGTCTTGTACCGGCTTCTTAGTTCTTAGCTTTAGTGCATATTATAACACCGAAGATTATATCGAGGATAAAGAAGCATAGTCTACAGGTTTAACTCTGTGCAAAAGAATAATTAAGTTTGACCACAGAGAGTTTGACAAAGACGCTATTGAGCTGCAAAGTCAGTTATTGAATGACACTTCGCTAAAAATATTATTTAGTTACATAAGTATACTTATTAATAATAAACTATACACCCTTAAGTCCACAAGGCCTCTATACAGCCACATGCCACACATGTACTTGTTGACGAAATTTAAGTGTTCTTAATGTTCTTATAGTACATAAATGTTGGAGTTTGAGTGCCCCAAGGACCTGCTGTTTCGACCAGCACACATTCATGCACAAATTTTAAGTCTCTTCTTAGTCGTACACTCTTGTCAGAGTGGTTGTGGTTGCTCTGATGCTCGGTCTTCTGCTTGGATTTTTCCGATGGATTTAGCGATGTGACGCCATTTTTGTCTATTAATAGCGTTGCGAGAGCACTGGGTCATAGATGCCTCTGTGGCCTTCTTGAAGAGGTCAGTCCAGCGAGTTGGAGAACGACCTCGAGCTCTCTTCTCTTCAATGGGTCCCTGCATAACAAGTCTCTCCATAGAGTGTTCTAAAAAAAAAAAAATTAAATTTTAAGTAAGCATATTTATTTATCACTGTACTAATTGTAGGCAGCGTTATCTCTTATCATCATCTCTCTTATTTGCGTCTTGCTCGCTTTCTTACTTCTTTTGTGTAAAAAAAAATTTTTTTTGTTTGTTTACTCCAGGTTGCAGTGTCTACTTTTCTTTTTCCAAGAAAACCGTTAATAACGGCTTTAAGGCTGAGCCACGATTCTTTTTCGTGGGTGTTCAGTTGCTCTATATTTTTTCATTTGGGCCTGCTTTAATTTTAGCTTCTGACAATTTAGGGAAAAAATATTTTTAAATACTTACCTAGGTATTCAAAAGCCTGAGTCTGGATGCTCTAAAAAAATACTTAATTGTGCTTGCTTTGATATTGGTTTCTGACAATTTAGGGAAAAATGTATTTAGATACATACCTACCTATTACCTAGGCATTCAAAAGTCTGATAATTATGGATGCTTTAAAAAAAATTAATTGTTCTTGTTTTAATTTTGGCTTCTGACAATTTAGGGAAAAATGTATTAAGATACCTAGGTACCTACCTAGGCATTCAAAGGCCTGAGTCTGGTAGCTCAAAATAAAAATATTTGGTTTAATTTTGGTTTCTGACAATTGAGGGAAAAATGTATTTCGATACCTAGGTACTTACTTAGGCATTCAGAAGTCTGAGTCTGGTTTCTCTAAAAAAAATACTTAATTGTGCTTGCTTTGATATTGGTTTCTGACAATTTAGGGAAGAAAGATGTATTTAGATACCTAGGTACTTACCTAGGCATTCAAAAGTCTGATTATGGATACTCTAAAGAAATTAGTTGTTCTTGCTTTAATTTTGGCTTCTGACAATTTAGGGAAAAATGTATTTAGATACCTAGGCATTCAAAAGCCTGAGTCTGGATGCTCTAAAAAAATCTTTGGTTTAATTTTGGTTTCTGACAATAAAGGGAAAAACGTTTTTAGAGTTTAGAATAGATACCTTAGGCATTCAAAAGCCTGAGTCTGGATCAAGAGCTTTGACAAATAGTTGCTTCTTTAATTCCTAATTTTAACCCACTTGTTACTACTGTCCTTTATAAAGGCCCGCATCTAAACAAAAATCCTGTGATTTATGTAGGTAATGTAAACAAATTTTGTTGATGGCATCAAAAAGCAGGATCATGAAGCTATACAACAGAGGCATTGTGAATGCACTGGTCTCATATTATTGTTTATTTTAAGACAATTACTTTTGAGTATATTTCATCATGAATGTTTTGATGTCAGTCATTTCATTATTATTATTACTTCAACATTTTTTATGATAAATAATATAAATTTGGACTTTCCTTTATGCATCATAACTAATATTTAACTGAAATGTGATGCATTTCTGAGGTTTATGAACGATTTTTTATGGTGTTCGTTATAAAGCCCAGTAGTAAAATCCACTGCTATCACATACAATTATTTCATATATTGTTGGATATGTTTTAGAACTGCAAAAGAGCCTCATATGCTTCAAATATTAAAGAAAACAAAAATATATGAAGACACATAATTTTTTCAGTTATTTTCCTCCTGAAAATTATAAGAACAACGTTTCTGATGAGAATTCAGCAGTAAAAAGCAAGTCCAAATTTGTAATTTATGCATGAATCTTCAGGCATGGCAAAATTGAAGACTTATATACATCTATTACCATACCTAGCAGTTATATATTATCATCATCTCAGCTGTAGGACGTCCACTGCTGAACATAGGCCTCCTCTTTGGACTTCCATATTGTTTGGAGGTTGGAAACGACATGCATCCATCGTCTTCCGGAGACCCTTATAAGGTCGTTTGTACACCTTGTGAGTGGATGTCCTACGCTGTGACCCCATCGGCCATCCATTCTGTGCGCTATGTCGCCTGCCCATTGCCACATCAGCTTGCTAATCTGCTGGGCTACATCAGTCACTTTAGTTTGCCTACGGATCTCTTCATTTCTGATTCAATCGCGTAGAAAAACCCCGAGCATAGCCCTTTCCATAGCACGCTGAGCGACTTTGAGCTTCGTGATGAGTTCGTGTTTCGTGGTAAGACGAGAATACTGCTTTGAGGAATAGAATAGAAAAGATAGCACAGTATGATAATCTGATATTTCATATAATATATACTCGTATGTTAACAATTTTATTGTAGAATCACGAAGATACAGAAGTTTTGAGATAAAGATGCTGATTATACCATGCTATTACAGTTATTATTACAATATCGATGGATCTCCGTGGTAAATACTCACATAGAGAGATCACAGTGTATCATCATATAAATATTTCAAGTTCAGCGTACAAAAATGAGATTGATGTACGAAGGTCTATTATAATACATTTTCTCTACAGCTACGACACCATAACGACACCTTCAATATGTAAGAAAATAGATAAAAAATCCATATAAGCAAAAAACCCTAAGTCTAGTTTTATTTTGAAATTTACCAATGCACTTGACAACAATAAAAGTATTTTCAGCAACTTTTCTAGTTTGAAGACAATCATTACTTATAAAATACCAAGAAAAGAACCCAATGTATTGTTTATCCCAAAAAAAAACAATATCATTATGCAATTTTTGTGACGTCACATTGCACCAAATGCAATATTTAAAAAAATAAATTTATGCAACTATTTTGAATGCACCAAAATATAAAATACATAACAAAACAAGCCTTTCGTTCGTTTTATAATTTGAACTGAAGTTCACTTTTCATAGCAGTGGATTTTACTACTGGCCTTTATAAAGAACACCATTTTCCCGGATTTCCAAAAACTTCGGAATTTTTATTTGATTTTTCCTAGATATTAGAGCACCTATATACGCACATATCCAAATTTCATTGAAATCAGACAGAAAAAGTCTGTTCAGTAACAAGTGGGTTAAATGGTAATAATGGTGACACCAATTAAAAAAAAAATCAAATTCTTCGTCTATCTAATCTTAGCCTGTCAGCGAGATTCGGCCCCCCTAAAATTTTTTCGAGCTCTACGAAATCTCATGATACAATAAATGTTCCTACCCATCAGCGTGGTTCAACCCCCTCTTCAAATAAAAATCCGTTTCTGTCTCATTATATCTCTCAAGAAAAAACTCGATAACTAGTGAAGTGGTGAGCTCTACGAAAGAATTCCCGAGCGAATAACAAATGAGCATCGATTAATTTTCACGCCTTCCATGAGAATCAGTTGAAAAAATCGATTATTTGAATCACCATCGAGTGGAACAATTTATCCCTTCACGCCTTTACAATAAGGTGCTTTCTTACTGGTGTTTTTTTTTCTTTTTTTACCACTTACCACGTGTTTAACCAGCTAATGAGTTCCTGGGGTGGCGTTAATATGACACGAGAGTAATTGGTTTTAAGTCTTTTTGGAAATCTGCCAGTAATGGAAGTGTGAACTTCTTTAATCGTATAAAGGGGGTGGTGTTATTAATCGACGGCATTTTTCTAAGAAGTTTTTTAAGTATTTTTAACTGGTAACTGGATGAAAAAGGTCAATTATTCTACGAATTTGTAAAATCCAATTTTAAAATTCATGATAATATCATGCGAGCAAGTGAGTCGCACTTAAAGACGAAGCCTCTAAGTTTTTATTTTTTTACAGCGAGCAATTATTTCCAACAAATCGATCACCGCTCATTTCTGCTAGTCCACAATCCATGGATCACTTCACAAATGGACATTATCTATGATTCGTATAGCCCGTGATCGAACGATTGGCACGTCTCCCCGTCGTCTCCTTTTATTTTTGTTTCGATTAATTGCAGGGTAAATATTTTTGTTAAACTGTCGTTATTACGACAATCGACTATCAATTAATAATGTCTCTTCGTTTTTCTAATCTTCATGCAGTATGCCCTTCAGTAAACACCCGAATAAAACTAAAATTGAAAATTTAAAATAAAAAAATCAATGGGTTATTTTGTGTGATCCTAAGTATAAAAATAACTTTAAAATTAGCCTACAACTAGTTATCAGGGTGATAGGCGCAGTGACGCGCAGAATTTTGAATTTCTTAACTCTGGATAGCTCTTTGTATGATACGGGCAATCATGATTGCTTACCATCAAATACCTATGAAGTTGTTTTCAATTTAAACTTGTTACAGCGAGCAATAATTTCCAACAAATCGATCACTGTTCATTTCTGCTAGTCCACAATCTATGGATCACTTCACAAATGGACGTTATCTATAGCCCGTGATTCGTATAGCCCGTGATCGAACGATTGTCTCCTTTTATTTTTGTTTCGATTAATTGCATTGTAAATATTTTTGTGAAACTGTCGCTTACGACAGTAACGAATACTATCAATTAATGTACGTCTCTTCATTTTTCTAATCTTCATGCAGTATGTCATTCATTTTTTAACCCCTTTAACTAAAAATTAAAAAATGGGTTACGTTGTGTGTTCCTAAGTATAAAAATAACTTTAAAATTGGCTAAATTATCAGGGTGATAATGTCCACGCTTGTTACAGTTAAAACAACGGAGTTTGTTAGTGTTCTGAGTCTGAGCCTTTGCTGAACTTTGATTTTGATTTCTGTTGATGACCTCCCTCCTAGTGAAGAACGCTGAGCTTTCTGAGCATTTATCTTCCTGCAGGAGTTTAGTTTTTATTGAGTCAGCACTGATCTTGATTCCGGAACTCTCCAAACCCATTATCATAGGCTATATGTCTCGGGTAATCCAGCCAACACCAGTGTGCCGAGCCATTCGTCATCAATATCAAATTAAATGCTTCTCAATTTGTGAGCGGTCGTCATTATTTTGTTAACGTAGTCTTCTACGCTGCGTGAATTTTCCAGTGTGGAGGTGATAAGATCTCGGAGTCGGAGTAAAGCGACGCGTCTGTAAAGACCAGTGTCGTCGAAGGGTTTCTGCAAAGAATCCCAAACTTTAGACGTGACTACTTTCTGCACATGCACGTAATTGATTGGGTCTTGTAACAGTATCAGCTTGGATCTGGCCTTTGTGTCCTTTTTCGCGACGTTTATCGTTCCTTCTATACAGCCCCATAGTTCTTCCAACCTGAAATATGCTTCCACGGCGAACTTCCATGTGGCATAATTTTCCCTACCGATGAATCGTTCGATATGGATTATGCGTTTGGTTGTTGGACATCTTCTTATTCTTCACGCACAACAATAATATTATAATCGTTTTTCGTAACCACGCTCTGCTACCATGTTAATATATATCTCTATAAATTAAACAAAGTGTTGTGCGTCTATCAAACTTTATTCGTAGTTCACACAAGAAGAAGAGAAAGAGGTTATAATTTACATAGATAATATCCGAGATTAAAGAACATGTCGTAAAGTAAAGACATGAGTGCGTTTTATTTTACTTTCATAATTAAGGGATGCGTTCACACAATCTCACAAATATCGTGCGAGCAAGTGAGTCGCACTTAAAGACGAAGCCTCTTAGTTTTTAATTTTTTACAGCTAGCAATTATTTCCAACAAATCGATCACCGTTCATTTCTGCTAGTCCACAATCCATGAATCACTTCACAAATGGACGTTATCTATGATTCGTATTTCGTATAGCCCGTGATCGAACGATTGTCTCCTTTTATTTTTGTTTCGATTAATTGCAGGGTAAATATTTTTGTGAAATTGTCGTAATTACGACAGTAACGAATATTATCAATTAATGTACGTCTCTTCATTTTTCTAATCTTCATGCAGTATGCCATTCTTTTCTTAACCCCTTCAACTAAAAATTGAAAATAAAAATGGGTTACGTTGTGTGTTCCTAAGTATAAAAATAACTTTAAAATTGGCCAAATTATCAGGGTGATAGGCGCAGTGCCGCGCAGAATTTTGAATTTCTTAACTCTGGATAGCTCTTTGTATGATACGGGCAATCATGATTGCTTACCATCAAATACCTATGAGGTACCTTTTCTATCATCTAGATACTGCAAATGTTATGTTTTCATATTTAAATCATCATCATCAGCCTAAATTCGTCCATTGCTGGCCGGACATAGGCCTCCTACCACTCGACTCGATCTGTTTTTTCCTCTAAAAACTCGGCGTATCAAAGCGTGTCTTCCAATTCCTTATCATGAATGTAGTGTAGGTTAAAGGAAAACCACAGCCCATGGTATACTATTTTCAATAACCCATTAATAATTCAAACACACAGAAGTCCTGCGGTGTCCTAACCTAGATGATCTGGTAGGTCTTTTTTTTTATGTGATGAAGTAGAAGACGAGCAAGACGCTCTCCTGATGTTAAGAGATAACGGCTGCCCATAATCAGTACAGTGTTACCTAGGATTTCACAATTATGTGAAAATCTAGGAGCACTGCACCAACGCTTCTTACTCAAGAGTCATAAGATGTTAAGACTCTTTAGCCCAGTAATTACACTAGCTACAGTGCCCTCCTACTGGTGCACAGTAATGTGTCTGCGTATCAAATCGATTTAACAATAGCTTGACTCACCTTTCGATATATGGCTCTTCAGGAGTTTAGAAAAGTAAATTTGTAGTAAACTTCTGGAAAGGATTTTTTTTCATAAAACAATATCCTACGGTGTGGTCGAATACCTAATCGACAAAGCCCTTCAAAATAAATTTAAAAAATAATCATACATAGTATTAAGTAGGTATGTGATACCTGAATATAAATAAAGGTACCTACATAAAATACTTACATAGTCTCTTTCTCTGACTCTATTTTAAAACGTTATCCTTCTTTGTTTTTTTCTTTTTCCTTGGCATGTCATTTTCCTTCAAATTTATAATAATCTCAGTGGGAAAAGCAAAATACTCACTGGTTTCTCCAAATGTTATTTATTATTAGTCTCATCCTCTACGGCTCACCTCACATCTTCTATGGAGTATGTGTTCCTGTTTTCATACATATGTCATTAGCATGTGACTTCTAGTATCACCCTGAAATAATATGTTGTCCTACAAAAAGGCGTTACTTAAGTGTGTTTCCATATACCTCTTACCTAAGCTTTGATTTACCCAATGAACATGGTACCTACATGGCGCAATCAGGACGCAGGCCTGTTTTGAGAAAGTAATATTAAACTAACGATAGTTTGTGTTTACCCTTCATTCTATTATATTTATTCAAGCAGATGTTTCGTCAAGCCTGAATAAACCTTCTCTGGATTCTGGACTCCTGGTGCTTCGTCATAATGACTCACTCGCCATAACTGATGGCGGTCACGTCTACTTCCCAAAACATCATATAATGCCGTCATAGTTTGTGGTCCAATTCTAATCGTGACAATTGATCGTAGTCATCAGTCATTAGTCATCATCATTGATAAATTATTTTGTATGCGGCCACACGTATTGTGATTGGGCGCCGGGTTTATCCAGAGCACATTGTTATTAGTTGGGCTCTATATGGGGATGTCTAGATGATTCTATGCGTCGTAGAGATATCTTTATTGGCTAAATCGAAAAGTTAACTCCTTAACATGCCAAAAAGATGAAATGCTATTAGAAAAGTCGAAACAAAACGTTTATTTCTTAAATTTGTCGCTATTTTTAAGCAATGCATTTCAAGTATAACAAAGCGAAACTATAAGGCTTCCTTGTTGACGACGAAAACCTAAAAAACAGTAACTTTACTTTGGTCTTGCAATCTTTCCTTTCCTCGCTTCATATTTTTGCGATATACCTAATAGTGTGTAAAATTCACCGAAGAAAAAAAAGGAACATTATTTTCTGCACAGCCACTTGCCAACTTGAAAATGATGTTCTCTCAATAAAACATTGTTAAAGAAATTGATACCTGTACTTTTGGTGGTTTATTTTCGTGAAAGTCCTGCGGGGCGCAAGACGCTAATCGTTTTGTTGTCGACTCGATCCGTTTCACGAGGTTTTTTCTTGTCGAAGTAACATAATACCTAGTGTCTTAGTAGACGCATTTTATTACTCCTACAGGTGTTATAAAGTTTGTTATCTATGAGGTTTACGAACTTTGAATATAGCACTTGTTCATTAAGCCTGAAGAATATTATTGATAGTTGCGAGTTGAGTAGTATTGATAGGGGGATTTGTTTGCGGTTCGAGTCCATAAAAATAGTATCCTTCATACTATATGTGATATTGCTTGGTATTAGACATAACACCTAAGTACGTAAATTTTTCGCCATGTAATGTATGCAAAATTGTCTGTCCTAAGAATTATCCAAATTTTTGGACTTTGGTTACCACCTCAGATCTAATTTTAATGGTTTACTATCTATGCGTTTGTACATACACAAGTACACGAGTATTCAGTGATGAAGGGTGAAAAGAGGTATTAGAAGTGTATTATACCTATATATTTTTGGGTCTGTATCGGACTAGTTTGAGTAATTTTCATATTAAAATTGTCTCCTTAAATTCGAAAGCTTTTAAAGGATACTGACTACGCCTCGTAGGTATATCATCGAATATCTTTCAACACTAATAGAGGTTAATAACAATCCAAGAATTGATTCCATAGAGCATCTATAAATCATCTAAAAGTGGTTTGATTCGAACTAATAGAGATTTATAGGAAGCAAATACATATTAATGGTCCTTGAAATAGAACAATCCTGGGAGTTATTGTTTGCTAGGTCTGTCTAACCTCTTGTAATATCTTTGGATTTTAAATTAAGGGCGTTTTACGTACATACGATCTCTAGACTAAAAAGTAGTTATAACTTGTATATTGAGTAAAATGCGGAGTTATATAAAAAGCTTTAATTTTTTTCTCAGAATTTGCCGTTATGATTCTCCAGCAGGCATGATCTCTCCCAAAAGACAGCATCAATAAGCCACATTCTTAAATAAAGCTATCGCATCAGGAAAAGTCGTAGTCCTATGCTATAAAAAAACAAGCACCTATAGCCGCACGTGAGAAATCCAAATTAACCAAAAAAAGCGACAAATAGCTAACTGGTAACAAAACACGGACCTCGATCATATCTGACCCACGATTAAAAGTAAATCAGTCTAAATTCCAAATTGTCGCAACCCTTAAACGTCAGGGCTACACGCAGCCGCTTTGTCCAAAAGGGTGTTTCTCGGAAAGGACCACCTACGCGGCCAATTGATCCACATCCATATATTGGTCACTCAATCTTTTTTCCCCACAGTTTATGATGGCTATTGTGAAGGTGTAATGTTATAATTTGTTGTTAATATCTTTGACTGTGACACTAATAGTCGTGAAAAGGAAGTTGTTTATTAAATGTTTTGGTGTTTGGGGTTGGCTTTTGAAAGTGAATTCGAAATCCTATTAATTAATCGTTTGTTGGTACACTGAAGATAAGTAATGTGTGTGACATCTTTTTTTAAATGACTAAGACTTTATTAAGAAACAATCGATATAGGTAGATAAATATATCCTACTTAATTGCTGTAGATGTCAAGCTGGATCACAAAGTTCAAGTCCAGATCCCACATCAAATTCTAAATTTAGTTATTTGTGGATTCCTTATGAGGTAAAACAATTAGTGGCTTGAGACTTGGGTTCAGGCAAGATACATAGGTGGACAAAACCGTGACTGTTACAGCGTTACGATTTTTAAAACTATCGCGAGTGTTATCCATAACTAAAAAACAAAACGGCACAACTCACGTCTAATATTGTCGAGAATATCTCAACCACGGTTCCGGACAATTACGATGTCTTTCATCAGGAGTTCACGGCAGTACGGTGAGAGTCAGGTACAAAATTTCCTTTTGAAGAACCTTACTAAAAACATTGTTTTTCAACATCACATTCACATCCAAAAAGCCAATCGTCAATTTAATCATATATCACAGTTGCTTAAGCTTCTGAATCCGAGTGTTTATACCTTCAGACCCTTATTGTTCCCCTAACCCCTGTCTCCTATCTGCACTCGTTTCACACAAGATTTGGCATCAACTCACCCTGTAATTGATTGTAGGCTGACGTCTGTTACTGAGTGTCGTCGACGTTTCACGAGATTGATTATATTTTAGTGGATTATGTGAGGAGTGGTTTGAAGCATCTGGATGAGCTTCCTTTAACCCTCGCGACTCGCGCGCCTCTCGTGGATATCTACGCGCCTTAATATTTTCATTTAAAATGCTTTTGCCTTGTTGTATTGTTTGAGAAGAATAGAATAGGTAACTTTTTTTTGAAACGCCATAAATATACGGAAAACTGTAAAAACACTATTTAATTACTTCAGTCTTCAGAGTAATAATAGGCGGTCTCATCTCTAAAAGCTTTGATAGAGAGGTTGACACTTGACTCTACGTGCATATTATGAGCATGTAATAGAGTTGGTCCTTTATAATAGTTATAGTAAATTTCAGATTATTAGAGTCTTGAATCTTCTGTTTGCAAAAATGGAAGATGTTAGAAAAGTACAATTGTGTTGTTTTTAATTTATTTTAGCTATGTAAAAACTTAGGCTTAATATTTTTACCAACGATCATATACCTATATTTATTTGTAAACCCCATCTGAATTTCTATTTCACGAACCACTACAAACACTAAAAATAAATGCAACCACACATTCCTAAATAGCAACACATCAATCGCGCACCCTTGGCAATGTCAATGACAAACAAACAGCCAAATCCCCTGCATTTGGTATTTTTCAATCAACCGAATACATGTGACTTCATATTTGACATTCGGAAACTATATGAGAACACTGCAACAAAGTGCACCCTTAAATTAACAAAATAAGGTTTATTTTTAGTCGTCGAAATGTGGGTAGATGAAAAAAAGAATAAAAGCGTGCAATTATGAACCTTGCGGTCTTAATTTCAAGGTTGATTTTTCTTTGTAGTGTATAATGAAATGATGCGTACAATAGACGAGTTTGGCCATTGAAACAAATCTGTTAGGGCGTCGAGGGTAAACGTATCGTTAACAAGCGATTTAAGGCAGTTTAGGCTTAAGTTCACCGATTTCGTATTTAACAGTAGATCACCTAATGGCTCAATCAAATATAATCCCTTGTTTAAACAGGCGATCATCATAAGAGTGTTCACCACGCAATTTCTACCCTAGATTACCTAATTGAAGGTTTTTGAACGAATGAGTGAACAGTATACCACTGTCAAATTAAAAAGTCGATAATACGTATTCGTAACAGAGCATTGATGGAACAAATCGACATGGTCGGGTTGCACTATAATGACACCAAATTAAATGCCGTTACATTATGAGCTCACAGTCTTTTGTTGGATACTTTTTCAAACAGCTGCATTGTTAATGGCGGGTGAACGCACGTGGTTTCTCTTTCATGGTGTTTTTGTTTCTCTCTGACCCGTGGCCTGCGGTCCTGTCGTGTTTTTGTTTCTTTCTGACCTGTAGCCTGTGGTGTTTTTTGTTTATTTACATTGTAGTTTCTAAGATTGCACGCGTATATATTGGCAATATTTTAGAAATATCTTGTGGAATACAATTTTTTAAAAGGAATATTAAGGAAATATTTTGTCGTCGGATGTTTTGTGTTTATTTTGTGAGGGGGTGTGGGGTATTGAAGTATAATAAGGACTGCAGAAAATAATAAAACTAACGAACAATGCGGCAACCATTACGCTAAAAATAAAACGTGTGGATATGTTTGGCTGACACTTGACACTAATTTTAACACATCTATTTTACCACCGGATCCTTTAGATTTTAAAGGTGTTGTAATGTTGAATATGTATTGGTATGTGTAGTTATAATAAAGCAAGTAAGTAATAATTTTTGAGATTTTATTTTAATATTTTTTTGAAGACACTATATTTTTATATGTAGAAAAAATTATATAGGTAGGTAGGTACGTACTTGTAGTTTTAAAAGCTTTTGCATGCTACTCATACTATAATTTCGACGAATAGAAAAGACTTCAATGAAAGATTTTAATGGCTTTCAAATCTTCAAGTTAATCTAAATGATTTGATTCGAAAATAAAATCAAATTTTAAATATTAGGAATTCAGGTGGAATTACATTGGTTTTTGTAAACAAATTCCGGTAAAAACTTTAAATTCTAGTGACACAACAAGCAAATTGAACTGTGAAATTTCTTAATCACCAGATAATCAAGGAAATATAGGTCCGTTAACTTAACAACGTGATCAGCAGGAAAATTGGCCGTTTGAGTATCGGTGAACACCACACTGTTAGTAATCGACTGTCAAACCACGGGTTAGACATAATCAGGTCATTACTTAAGCCGGTGAACTTGGGCCTAAGGCTTAAGTTCACCGATTTCGTATATAACAGTAGATCACCTAATGGCTCGATCAAATATAATCCCTTGTTTAAACAGGCGATCATCATAAGAGTGTTCACCACGCAATTTCTACCCTAGATTACCTAACTGAAGGTTTTTGAACGAATGAGTGAACAGTATACCACTGTCAAATTAAGAAGTCGATAATACGTATTCGTAACAGAGCGTTGACGAAACAATTCGACATGGTCGGGTTGCACTATAATGACACCAAATTAAATGCCGTTACATTATGAGCTCACGGTCTTTTGTTGGATACTTTTTCAAACAGCTGCATTGTTAATGGCGGGTGAACGCACGTGGTGTCTCTTTCATGGTGTTTTTGTTTCTCTCTGACCCGTGGCCTGCGGTCCTGTCGTGTTTTTGTTTCTTTCTGACCTGTGGTCTGTGGTGTTTTTTGTTTATTTACATTGTAGTTTCTAAGATTGCACGCGTATATAGCGGCAATATTTTAGAAATTTCTTGTGGAATACAATTTTTTAAAAGGAACAAGAAAATATTTTGTCGTCGGATGTTTTGTGTTTATTTTGTGAGGGGGTGTGGGGTATTGAAGTATAATAAGGACTTCAGAAAATAAGAAAACTGCCGAACAATGCGGCAACCATTACGCTAATAATAAAAAGTGTGGATATGTTTGGCTGACACTAATTTTAACACATCTATTTTACCACCGGACCCTTTATATTTTAAAGATTTTGTAATGTTGAATATGTATTGGTATGTGTAGTTATAATAAAGCAAGTAAGTAATAATTTTTGAGATTTTATTAATGTTATTTTTTATATGTAGAAAAAATTATATAGGAATAGGTAGGTAGGTACCTACTTATAGTTTTAAAAGCTTTTGCATGCTACTCATACTATAATTTCGACGAATAAAAAAAAACTTCAATGAAAGATTTTAATGGCTTCCAAATTATCAGGTTAATCTAAATGATTTGATTCTAAAATAAAATCAAATGTTAAATATTAGGAATTCAGGTGGAATTACATTGGTTTTCGTAAACAAACTTCGGTAAAACCTTTAAATTCTAGTGACACAACAAGCAAATTGAACTGTAAAATTTCTTAATCAGCAGATAATCAAGGAAATATAGGTCCGTTAACTTAACAACGTGATCAGCAGGCAAAATGGCCGTTTGAGTATCGGTGAACACCACACTGTTAGTAATCGACTGTCAAACCACGGTTTAGACATAATCAGGTCTTTACTTAAGCCGGTGAACTTGGGCCTTAGTATTAGATGTTGATCGTTCTTTGTGTTATTGCTTATTAGATGAATGAATGAGCTGCGATAAGGTTTCTATTTATTTATTTTAATGGATTTTCAATTTTATGTGGAGTTATGGGTTTGATTGTCAATCGTGTGGATTTCATCGTGTAGTTTACTATTATATTCTTGCTAGACATTCTGCGATTATATATAGTATGTATAAATAAAAAAATACCTATTCTTTATTCAATATATAACATCTAACAAAGCAGGTACCTATTATTAACTATCTAAGATTTGGTTGGAACAACTTATTATTTTTGGTTGGATTATTTATGTATACCGTGACCATTAAAGGAGAAATTCGTTAAAAAAGCAGTGATTACAAATTTCACAAAAAATCTGAAATTTTAGTTAGTTTATGAACTAACTATCATAGTCTTACTAATATTATAAACGTGAAAATTTGTAAGAATGTATGGATGTATGTTTGTTAATCTGTCACACCTTAACAGGTGGACCGATTGAGCTGAAATTTGGTATAGAGAGACCCTGGAATAACACATAGGCTACTGTACAGCGGGTAATACCGC
Source organism: Hemithea aestivaria (assembly GCA_947507615.1). Classification (NCBI taxonomy): domain Eukaryota; kingdom Metazoa; phylum Arthropoda; class Insecta; order Lepidoptera; family Geometridae; genus Hemithea; species Hemithea aestivaria. The sequence goes on along the minus strand of OX382341.1, from coordinate 12,902,134 downwards.
TGGGCGCAGCTAGTTATTCAAAGCAATATTCCCAACTCATCTCTCCAAGTTATAATCAGCTCATACGTCGATAGTTCTCGAGCCACACACATTGTTTGATAACAATCTTGTTTGTCAATCAACCTACCCTAAAAAATGTCTGTTTAATTTTACATTTCTTAAGGTTAAGGTGCATTTTCGAATGCACATTGCGTTCTAATTTGTGTTTGTTAATGGAAAAATAAACGATGGCTTAACATAATTTGTGAATGGGGAGGCGTCTGACCTGTCACTCTTCTACTCACTAGTTCCTCATGTCATCTCGCAAGTAGGATCAAATAACATTTTTTTGTTACATTTTATTGTTCTTATTTGCTACATTCCTTCAATTAATATCTTAAGTATATCGTGTTAAAGCTATTTAATCAGTATCAGTGCCAGTTCCGCAGAATTTTCGTTAGCCTCCAAAATCCAAAATGTCTTCAAATCTCCAAATGGGACAGTTAGTGCGTGGTGCTGTGTTTATTTCGACTTACCCGTAGAATAAAGTGTTCTGAAAAATCACTACATTAAATTGAATTCATTTTTCCCAAATTATAAAAGACAAAAATTAAAAATGTATGCAATTCTTGCCTTAAATTGCTCTTCTTTGAAGAAGTGACTTTTGAGATGGGATTTTGTTCAACAGATATGTCGATCTATAAAGTCTTACGTAATCTGCCGTAGCGTTCCAAAGCAATGCACCAAACCTTGACAATGAAAGGGCGTGTAAAACAAAACAATCGGTTCATTACCACCGCAAATCTGGTTACATATTACGTAACGATTACTAGCGCTGAACACCGACAGACCATCCTATCGCATCGATCTTGATTGAGATTTATTAGACTGGTTTAGGCACGTATAACTTAGCGGAATAGGTGCCGGGACACCACATTCAATCTATGTTACGAAGATGCCTTGTAGGAATTTTGGCGACGTGAAACTTAAACATCTTGTTATTATTGTGATGTTCTGCAAGTCTTAAAATAGTAACCTGTTACAGTAAAAGCTTTTTCTTTTTTTGTGATGAAGTAGAAGACGAGCAAGACGCTCTCCTGATGTTAAAAGATAACGCTGCCCATAATCAGTACAGTGCTACTTAGGATTTCACAATGGTGTAAAATTCTAGGAGCACTGCACCAACGCTTCTTACTTAAGAGTCATAAGATGTTAAGACTCTTTAGCCCAGTAATTTCACTAGCTACAGTGCCCTTCTACCGAAGCACAGTAATGTTTGCACAAGCTCCAATCATAAAATGAATTAACGTGTAATATACCTACCTCGTGCATCTAAAATCTAAAGTCAAATCAAACTCAAAACACTATTCTACTTCTCTTATGGTAAATGTTTGCTTGCATTGATCCACTCGCGGCAACTTTTTATGTTATTAGCTTAAGCCTGATCGCCTATTACCGAATTTTATAATCAGAAGTGGAATCTCGGAACGCATTCGTCATCGTAAACAATAAGGGTTTGGGTTCTTAGATTTACGAATAAGATAACAAAGCACTTGCCTTCTTATTAAACTTCCAGTGTCCCACTGAATTTCGAAAGTTACTTACTTCGCTAACTTCAAATAGTCCCAGTTTCTAGATGTATTTTATGTAATAAATCTTTGGTTTGGCATTGTTATTTTTTCCGCACAAATCATTCTCGAAAGTGATACTCGAATAGCAGATTTTATTAAAAAATAATTTCGTTCATATACGAGTGAGTTAATCAAAATTGCTTTTGTTACATTTCTATTGAAATTTCCACGTATTGATTAAAAGTGTAAAATGTCCTCTAATTAATTAAATGCATTTAGTTCATCCGCGAGGACGTTTAATGATTCGTTAACTATTTCTATTTCACAACTTAATTCTTTTAATCTCTAACAATTTTCTTCTATATGGATCACTTCACATGTTCCCTAGAGCTTCCCACAAATCCCTTACCTCAATAGAATTCTTCTCTTATCTCACACCCTCCAAATGGAATAAAACTTCATTTGACAATGAAAGGATGCACCAACAAATGATGTATTAGGAGATACCATCGGTACTACACTTGGGGAATAAATCAGTTGGTTGCACTCCATAAGGCAAAGCCTCCAGGGCGAGAGATGCTTTTGTTAGCTTGCTCATTATAACATTTCATGTTTGAATATAAATAAGAAAGAAAATGTTAATTAGAAATCGTTGCGAAAGGTGTAAATCTTTTGAAGGTAACTTTTGTTTAAGTTTAAATGGAAAAGAATATCTTCAGTTTTCAGTTCTGTTAGAAAGTGATGCCGCCGTTTGCAAATTTACCATAAAATGGAGGGGCTATTTCTAGCGCTATGATTTTCTCCTAAACAATTAAAACAGAGCCTGCTCTCTTGGACAAACTTACGTATTTTGTTGTTATTTAAATTTTTACTACTTGAGCAATATGAAAAGAATTAGTACCTGGTCGACTACTGCCTACTTGTTCTTTCTTATTCCCTTTAACTAAATATTCCAAGCCATGAAATCTGGTTTCTAGAACTCAAAGAAGTATTCCAAATTGGGTAGCTCGTCTGAATTGCTGCATAATTCACTTACTTTGGCTTCCCAGAGCTTTCTAGACTTGCTATACGCTATATGAGTCCAGCATTGGGTGTATACGGGATGAGTTTAAAGATATAATATTATAGGTACTATATTATATTTAGTCTGTTGTGAACGACCAGACTTATCCTTTCGTGGTATAACCCCTCTTATCACCACGAGTACGTACGCCTCTGTCAATAATTTATTTATGGGCCAATTGTTCAAAGACGAACCAATTTTTAAAGATAAATCGTGTTATAATCTCTTTATGTTTGGGTGTCGTGCCAATGAAATAAGACTAAGACATACGCCGCTGTACATGATTTGATTTTGTTTTTTAAACGACTTCAAAAGAGGAAAAAAAAGAGCAATCATTTTTGGGTCGATTTCTTAATTCATCTCAATTTTTGTGACGAATTTCACAATTCCTGCCCAGTAATTTGGAATAGTACCAACTTAGAACATATTTATTCATTTTCCGTCTGATTTTTTCCACTGTTGGGCAAAGGCCTCTTTTCCCTCTCTCCATTCCATATCTCTCGATACAAGTACAACAATCGTATAAAAACGTTATGAATAGTAATCTCATTGTTTTGAATATGGAAAATACTGTCAAATTGGCTATTGGCTATCGCAAAACGACGTGTAAAACACTAGAATCCTTGGACAAAATTGCGTACATTACGTGCTTAAACCTCCTTATTAATATGAGTAAAGTAACAAAAGCAGCATTGTACATTGAACTTGCCGTCAATCGTAGTGGGTCAGAATTAGCCAATAGCCCCTGTGTTTACTTTACTTTCGCATTAACGTTTGTTTTTAGAAAATTCTTTGTCACTCTTGTGCAAGTGTGGCATCATTACCATCATCAACTTTATAGCAGTATATATGCTTTGATTCAATTTAATTTTTGCAATCGAAATATAGGTACAACTATCACTACATATCCAAAAGAGTTAGTCAAAGGATGTTTTATTTAAGAAAAAAGAGTAACAGATAATTTTTAAACTACTTGACACTGCAATAATAAATAAGTATGCTTATTATATAGATAGTTTTCCTTAAAAATATATACAAAAAAAAAAATTAAATTAATACACATCACATCTTCATCACATCACATCTTATATATATATCACTTATTTAAAATGTATGAATATTGAATAGAAAAATGTACCTTAACATAATGTCGCTGTCCCTGGTGAATAAATAGATAATCACCATTGTCTTGTTTTTACTTTTATTTCATAATCAAATTATATAGGTCCAAATACATTTACTCAGTTTTTTAACATTTTTCTTGTAATAAATAAAAATATATATGTACATTCGTTTTGGTTAAGGGGTACCTATATGGTTGTCCAGTGTCCAGCCATCTCTTTTTGGGCCTCCCGGACGATAGAGACTAGAAAAAAGTCCTAGTAGTATCGTAAGTCTGGACTACGGCAACGCTGTCAGTGCCCAGTGCCCACTCTATAAAATAATGTACAGAACCAACGTGTTCATCAGTTACAAAGAACGAATCTGTTAAGTTTTACTTTCATCGGACGCACATAAACTGTCAGGACCTACATACCCAATGCTCCCCGACCTCAGTAAATCCACGCGTCGTGCGAGAGTGAAACGAGCGGTCGCATCAATGTGCTATATAATCTACTCACAGTTGTTAAGGTTTCATCAGGAAGTTAAAAATTATTCCGCAGCTTCTATTCTTTTGATAACGTGTATGGGAGGTACCCTAAATTAGCTAATTAATTTTGAATTATTACTTGTTTTATATGTATCGTTCTCTTACCCTTATCTGTGCAAAATTACAGCTTTCTAGGACTTGTAGTTTCTCCGTAAAGCTGCGGACAGACAAAACTATAAGGCTACTTTGTTGACTACGGAAGCCTAAAAACCCCTTCTGACGGAAAGTGCTGATGAAGTGTAGGCTGGAAGGCATGCTTGCCTAGAATGAAAAAAAGAAAAAGAAAGAAAGAACAAGAATTTATTCACAACAACACATCTAGAATATTGGGCATACAATTTACAATGGGTATAGAAAAGTAGGGTGAAATGACGATGCAAATTAAATGGACACAAGCTCAGCATGTGTTGAGATCAGGTCCTCAACGCTGATTTTCAGCTTGCATCCAAAGAATGGTTCTTCAAAGATGTTACAAATGTTGACAAAGATGCTACATGCAAGCTTCACGTAAAAAGTTTTCATTTGTGCCACAGTAATGTACTGGTTTCCACTGCCCCAGTAGAGTCACGATTGCAGTCTATCATGACAGTGGACCCCCGTGCCGGTCCGATTGTTCTATAATAAGTACGTGGTCATATGATACGGCAGTATTGAGACAGGTACTCCGGACAGGTTCCCCGTAATTGTACTGTCACTTAGTCACAAGTTTGACTAATATGAAATTTTTGTAATGTACAAGTATGTTGTACTAGCTGCGGTTTCACCCGCTGAAAACGTGCTATTTTGTATAGGTACTAAGTGTCTAAGATACCCATATACTATATTAGCCAAATCGGTGCAGCCGTTCAGTGCTTTTCTAAAATAATAATGAGAATAATTATATTTAGCGTATACTCCAACAGGTTACACTTACACTGTCAAAACAAAATAACCTTTCCTTTAGATAATAATAATAATAAGTTATCTATATGACCGGGCTAATTCCCATTTCACTGTAAAATAGTAAGCTATTAATTATATAATTAATGCCATCGTATTTTTACACTAAACCAAGAGAATATTTGCAATTCTTCATTAACGTACAGTACAGTGAACCTAACGCGCGTCATAGACATTTCAAAACAACATAAATCTAACTAAACGTACTTCAAACGCATCAATTGTTGCCTAACATGCCCATTAAGAGCAAAATACATTAGCTGTTGCCGCTAAAGGAATCTGGAACCAAAACTTGGAACAGTCTTCGGCCTCTGTTTTGAATGACTGCCCGCCAAATTAACGCATTCTGCGTGTCACAGTTTGGTGGTGGCAGAAGGATTTCTTTTGCGAATCGTTTTAAAAAAAAACGTTCGGTTTTAAAATTAAAGAAGGAAAGAAAAGAAAGAATAGTTATTTGTTATACAAGAGTGTAAAGTTGCTTTTTTACCGCGTGCTCAGTTTGTATGACCGAGCAAGCGAAGGATTCTAAAATTAAATCACGAGCGTAGCGAGTGATTTAATAATTAGAATCCTGAGCGTTAGCGAGGGAATCAAAAGAGCACAAGGTCAAAAATCTTTGCACTCGAGTGTGACACATAATTTTTCATCCCCCCTCAGCGAGGAAATAACTCAATGCTAAAAGTTTTTTTTTTTAATTATTCTCACCATGGATGCGCACAGTGTTGCCAGTGCACTATCTTCAAAAATAACCAGTATTCAATTTTAATTTACGTATGTACGCTTACTTAGTCCTTTTCACGAAAGAGGTCCCACGGAATTTAGCGGAACTAATTTTTTATTCTATTATTATTGGACTTCATGTTTTAAATCATTTTTATTTGTTACATAAAATAAATACCTTTTTGATTTAGAAATTAAATATGAGAAATTATGAGGCGTTAAAAAATTAAAGGTATTTAAACTTTTAAAATGTGCGATAGTGGCGTCCCGCAAAAAGGTCTCCTTTCGTGAAAAGCACTCTACCTATTCGTTTTAGTGATTATTTCCTCTTTTTCAGTTTATTACAGTGAGAAATCGTTAATAAAAAGTTACCAAAAAGTAAAACTTAGAAAAAATCTTGCTACTAACTAAATAAAGTTATAAGAAATTGGCTTATTCTATTAACTCTGCTAAATTAACTCAACTATTATTTACTATTACAGTACTATATAATTCATTAAAAAAACATTATTGCCTCGAAATGTAACTCATATCTAAACAACTAACGTAAATATAGTTCAAAAGAAACGTAATATGTTACAAAAGTAACTTACTGGTAAGGCTGATGGTGCGCCCAAAGCAAATTAAAAAAAAAAGTTTACTAAAGAGGTTCTTACTCAGAGTTTTTAACAAATTTAAAAAAGTTGTACGCTTATTTCGGTACCATAGAGGTGGAAGTAAGTAATTATGTTTTTGTCTCTAGAGGGTAAAGTAAATTTGAATTTCTCTAGAGGATAAAATGGACTTTTCCAGTCAGATATCGATGAGTAAAAATACACTTTCCGAGATAGTGGGATGAAAATAGTATTTATTTACAGCAACACTAAGATACAATTTACCATAAAAAGGGTGTCCTTCGTTTTTTGTCAGATTCATTCGTTTTAATGACGGCTAAAATTCAATTGCTTTAAAAAACTAAATATTTTAAACATTCGAACCAAAAAGGCTAAATTATTTAAATAAACACAAATTATTTAAAAAAAAACAATATCTTCAAATACTTATCATTGTTTAACACCGGTTCGGTGAGTGAAGTTTATTTAAATAAAACTTATAGGAAAGTATAAATTGCGATTGATTACAGCAGTTGGTATGTAGTATTGGCAATTGGCATTATGCTACACTCTGATTTCAATCATATTTAGGTTAATTATAAGAAATTAACCTCAATATTAGTGATACAAATTAAATGTATAACTGGTAGAAAGTTCTACAAAATGATACTTTAACATTAAGTTAGTTCTATCGTGCAATACTTCGGTCATATTGCGCGCAGAAATGGTGACAATCTGGAGACGCTTATTGTAAAAGGCAAGGCAGAGGCCTAAAGGAAGAAGTCCTAAACGATGGTCAGACCAGATCACGCAACAGCTGGAAATTCCCGTCAGCGAAGCACTCCACACTGCCGAAGATCGGGCCCAGTGAAAGAAAATAGTTTGGAAAAGCAGCATGAAGGCAGTCACGATCCTCAACGTTGAGGGGCCGACTGAAGAGACAGAGAGAGAGTTCTATCGTAGTGTTGCGTTGTAGTGTTGTTGAATAGTAAAATAAAATAAATAATTTTAATGTCTCTGTCTCCACTGTAATATTAATCACACTGTGGCAGTCTTCGTTTCGGACATGATTTGTGACCAACGAAATACAAAGAACTGTTTATTAAAGTTTTTGTACGTTCGATTCATTCGGCTGTAAACGTCACATTTCGAATGTCCGATACACGTTCCCCATGGGCCATGAATTATGCAAGAAATATTGGGTGTTAGCTCTTGTTATATTCATCTCTTTGCGTTTTGTCGGTTTTTGTCGAACCCTTTAGCGTTGAGACATTCAATTAGCGAGTCGCTTTGTCCTTTGTGAATTTGTTTGATCCAAACGTTTTTCGTTAGTTGACTTGGTTGTATTTTATTCCTTTCTACGTATTATGTCTTCAGAATTTGGAATTACGCATATGCTTCTGTTTAGTGGGTAAAACCACTAGGTGCAGCTGGTACTATATAAACCTTATTAATAAATAATGAATTTCATCCATTATTAAATTGCACGACCCTGTCTTATAATGTTCCTGATGTTAAGTTGGCTGGCGTGCCCTTTTAAACTAGGCGACTAGATACCAGGATATTAGATAGGCATCACGCCGCATCCAGACGTCTAAGACTGCAATGAATAGTCCTTCATTAAGCCCTCCACGGTGGCAATGGGCCAAGAATTGAATCACCCATTAAAATCTTCATGGTAAAAGCTCTGGCATGCTTTGTTCTGAGCGCCTGTAATCTCAAATGAAGGATGGGTTTACAAGGAAGACTGTGTGAGATTCCTGAAATGTTATCTTAATATAAATTGTGAATATCAACGTTTTAATTACTTACGTAAGCATGGTAATACCTCGATATTATGTGAAGAAACGATGGTCCTTTTTGATGAAGATCTCGCGTAATGATTTCTAAACATGCCGGGAACATAATGACGGGGTTTTCCGACAGTTTATCTAAAATTTTGATGCGTATGGAGAGGAAATGGTGAGTTGTCTGTAAAATTAAATTCAATGTAATGTTACTATTATAAATGTGAAAGCATAGATGGATGAGTTTAGGACCTCTTAATGCCTAAACCACCGAACCGATTGAGCTGAAATCTGGTATATTGGTAATCCAGACCCTGAAATAACACATAGGCTTTGCTAACTGCTGTGCACAGTTAGTATGTCAATAAATTTAAAAACTACCAAATATAAAATACCACAAATAATTAAAAACACAATTGACATTAGACCAGACAAAACAAATGATTCCAGACACGAATTGTGACAGGTCGTATCTCGCCGCTCGCCAAATTTGGACGGATGCGTCCGCGCATGGGAACCGATCTGACCGCCCTTAATCATTGGTCCGTGACAGACCGCTGTTTTTGATCGATCGCCCTGTCTGGGAGACTAAATGTACGACACCGCCGTTTTGCTGGCACTGACTGTTTTAGCGGCGCAATTATGGAAATGTGTAACAGTAGGTAAACTTCCTTCATCTAAAATACGAAAACATATATTTTAATTTTTGCTGAAATGGTCGTCATCAGTTGACAATCATACCATGATTGCCCTCCTTCAATTGTACCATGATTGACCCTTTTGATTTTGTTGTAAAATATACCTAATTAATTGTTCTTATAAGGAACTTTCTGTACCTATAGTATAGCGACAAACTTGTAAGGTTGCACAAAAGTCGTTAGTTGCTGCGGGAAACAAACATACAAACGGTTGTCCATCTGTAGAGGATTTGTCACTAATTCCTCATAAGCTGGCGCGAGAACTTGAAGTGAATTTTGATGGAAACTCGCCACATTTCTACGCGGAGGGAATTTATTATCATTTTGAGGTATTTTATAATGCTGCATTATTATAATGCTGACATCCGTGTAGACCTCAGAGACCTGACAGGCAAACGTTTTGGTTATTGTAACCTGCAAGTTATGACGGCTCATGTTACTGAGCCGAAACGTCGAGGTTGGTTTTATAATGTTTGTGTAAAACTAACATTAAAATAATTACGCGATAACTCCCGATTAATAAAAAAAATGTGATATCATCTCATTCACTGTCTCCAATTCTACGAACCTTAATTTCTTGTGATGATCTCGTAGCAAGCTGAAGCTGTGTCGATCCTTAACTTTTACATCTCGTGTTAAGATACCAAATAACCTTCTTTTACGACGTTTAGGACAATAGCGTGCGTGATCGATCGCAGTTGAATAACTGTAGAATATTATATTTTATTGTTGTCATAGCAGATATTGTCGAAATCATATTGTTTGTTTTGTTAATTGCTTAAACCTTGTCATAGTTATTTATTAAATTATATGTAGAATATGGGTGAGCCCAGCCTGCCTATATATATGGTCGCTTTCTTAAGCCCCTCATCATAAGAATGTGTGGATATAACGGCCGAGGATAATAAAACATTACAAGCATTAGCACAATTTATTATAATTAGACAATAGACAATGATAATTACTGAGACCTAGCTAAAGACTCTACTTATACTTAGCTTTAGAGTTATTCGGTGGACTCGGCGTTCCACTCGTAATGGACGCTAATATTCCCAGTTGTCCGAGTCCCAACGCGCCTCTGCAGATCCCAAGCCAAAAATGTGAGCTCCCGCACAGAGATGCGTACCAAGTAAACTCGCTTACTAGCGCCACCATCGGATCTTTTCCACAACTCTTGCTCCACGCTCATTGGCCAATCTACGCGTCCCCCGACTATCGACCAATCACACGTCGCCACGAAGCGAAGCAGTTTTATTTAAACAAATCAGCGCCCGTTATAAGTGTTACGCCAGAGTTTGCCATTTTCAACTCTGCCCACCGATAAAATTAAAGGAAATGGCGTAATTACAATGTTGCCCTATCTAATATGTCTACATATATTTATTGATGTTTTGTTACAAAGTGAAGTTATCAAACCCACCTAGGATATACATATTTATAGAAGGAAAAAATGCTTTGAAACTTCAGCATTACCTACAGTAAAGTATAGAAATTCATTCAATAAAATAAGAAATGAAATTTAAGTCCAGCGTAAACTACGGCGAGCCGTACCGCAGACAGCAACGCATTGCATAGCGAAAATCCGCTTTATAAACTAATGTACATTACAGGTATCAGTATCTGTCAGTCTTAACAATAAAGTTAAAATAAATGTCATACATAAAAAGAAACACTTTAACTTAGTATACTAGAGTTTAAAGTCTAAACCTAACAAACTACAGAAATAATACCAAATCTTGATAAAATCCAGATAACCGTAACCAAATGGTTAATATAACAAGCAAATATTCAAATTAGATTAAAAGTGCGAAATTCCTACCATTTTCAAGTTTTCCTATTTAGAATTCGTACCGGGGTGTGTTAATTGATATAATAAACAATTCAATTAGTCGATAGTCAGTCCCACGTTTAAATGCGAAGGCGTATTTTGAATTTACACTAAGTTTATACCAACCTTTTTGATGAGTAATGTTTTTTAAATTTTCTAATAAATATAAAAAGTTTTATCAATTTCATTTTGAAGCCATAAGTAATGTTTTAGCTTCACAGTTTTCATAGGTTTACAAACCAAAGGGAAACACAGGGGAAGGGCACTAGCTAGTGAAATTACTGGGCTGAAGAGTCAACATCTTATGACTCTCAAGTAAGAAGCGTTGGCGCAGTGCACTCAGAATTTCACCTATGTAAAATCCTGTACTAATTATGAGCGTTATCTCTTACCATCAGAAGAGCGTCTTGCTCATCTTCTTACTTCGTTGTGTATAATAAAAAAAAACAAATGGATGATCTCGCGGTATCTATTCTAAACTCTTAACATGCTATATCAGTCACCATGCAAACTAGTAGTTCGCCGCGAACTGGGACCTCGCAGACCCAATTTCCCTCATAATAGGTATACATGGGTAAAAAGTTATAAGTATCTACGAAATATAATTGTATGGAAACTTTAACCTATTATATTCGTAAAAGGAAAGGAAAATGCCAAAATTGAAAGTAATGTTAAAACTCAAAATACGTAACGGGTATACATTAAAAAAATCTTTATCTTTATGAAAGGTTATGTGTGTATTCACTTGCAGAAAATAATAGAATAAAATAATAAATATTACTATAGTCTTTAAAAAAAATCTCAAAAAATCTTCATAGTTTGTAGCACTTGTTTACGAAGAAGTTGCCAATGCAGTGGACATTAGAATAATTGAAATTGGGAAAAAATATCTAGCTTTACTTGTGTTATACAGCAAATTTACAACAGTTATTATATTGATATTGTAGCTAATTCTATAACATTTTTGTCGTAGCAGCCGATGATGACTTAGACTTGGAGCGAGAACGCAGAGCTATGACAGTCACGCGTAACATCTAGGCTCGCAGGTTTTCAAGATGTATCTACAGCTACTGAGCAAGACAAAGTGTCCTTGTTCAAGGCATTATCAGACTTTTTATACGTGCAGCTCGTCGATCACATTTGCACTTTCCATCAGGTGGGATAATGTGATCAAACGTAGGCCTAATTATTAATTATTTTTTTAAACAAAAGACTTGTGGATGAACTTTACAAACTACAACTTTACAAAAAACGGATCTTTGGCGCTGTCTCGAAAGTCGAAAGTAGAAAAACTAACTTAGGAACTTTGTTTGGACTATTCAGAACATAAACATACTAAAAGTCCCCACTCATCCTTGGTGAGCCCGAGGGGAGGGGGGGGAGGCCGAAGAAGGTTCCATTTTTAGGTTTTTTGCTTATGCCAATTCGAGTGTAATGTGCCCAAACTCGACGGGTTTACTAATAGCCATTGAAGAGGTTCAGTAAACACCTCCTGGCTCCATCATCAGATCAGCTCAGTGGTACCAAATTATTGAACTGTCATCATATTTCTAGACATTTACAAAGTTTCATTATGGTACGACAACCAGAAGTTGGTCAAATATTACTTACTTATATAAGATTTTTTTACCGACTTTGTATGGAAAACTAATTTCAGCATCTTAAAAATAGACCATGTTTGGAAGCTCATAGCTGGACGATGGATATAGATAAAAAGTGTTAAAGCCAAAGTTGTAGGAAATTTCAAAGCTTTTATAATGTAGTACAACAAAATATCGTACTACGCCCAGTTTTTGACATTTAGGCAAAAAACCTAAAAATGGGACCTTCTTCGGCCCCCCCACCCCTCGGGATCACCTCGGAGGGGTGGGAACTTTTAGTATGTTAATCTCCTGAATAGTCCAAACAAAGTTCCTAAGTTAGATTTTTCTGCTTTCGACTTTTCGATCCACATGCCTCTTTTGGGCACTCATTGACTGGACTACTATTTGAATAAAAAATGGGTTTAAGTTTCACCCGCACGATCATTTAAATTCATAATATTTTGAGTAAGTCAACATAGCTATTTACTTATCCGTTAGGGAACCGAACCTAGGACCGAATTATCAAAAATGTATGAAATGACGTATTACGTCGTATCGATTTTTGACAATTTGGTCTTTGGTTCGGTTCCCTGACGGAAAACTGAATATCCCTGTAGTTCTCATAATATTATAATCGATAAACATTGTAATTTTGTATTCTCTATAACTCTACAACCCTTGCACCGATTTGGCTCATTTTTGGACGTGAGAATTCTTTTAGTTTGTACTACCTGTTTAAAAATTTTTATCAAGACTGGATCATCGGTTTCATTGTAATAAAGCAATCTCTTTAACTCTTGAACCCTTCGACCGATTTGGCTCATGTTCGAACTTAAAAATTCTATGGATTTATATTACGCGTTTGCAAAGTTTCATGCAGATTGGACCATTGGTTTTCCAGTTATCGCGTAACAAACATACATACAAACATAAACTTTGGCTAATATATTTGTGTCGCTTATAAAAAATGTGTATATGTTAGAAAAAAAATTATCAGCTGTCCAGTTTTGAAATAATCGTCAGACCTATCGTAAAGACTTTAAGTCACCTATATCTCTGCAACCCTGTAACCTATTTAGCTAATTTTTTCACTTAAATTATCCAATTAACCTTCTTAACTTGTGTGTAAAATTTCATTTAATTTGGGTTAACCGTTTTCAAGTAAACATCGACCAAACTTGAGCATCAGAGGTCAAGCGTTAAACTGGTCCAAACGCAGGCATTTCGCGGCTTTCGACTCTAAGACCTCGCTTCGCTCGGTCGATTAACTGGTCCACTGGCTCGTTGACAAACAAGAGGCAAATGTTCACTCGATTTCAGAAATACGCGACTGAGTATCGGAATTGATTTAACAAGACCAGTTCTTGTTGAAGTCCTGAAATAGGACTTGCTTTTTCCGTTGATGGATGTTTGTTAAAATAGAATAGAATTTATTGCCTGAAAAGAACAATACAATTTTGCTTATCATTACCTTATATAGGTAAGTATAACATACAGTGAGGTGTCCTTAATGCTAACTAATTTATAATTATTTTCCGTGAGACTCAAACTAAGCTCAATTAAGGTTTGTATCTTGAGCCTCAGAGTGATTACCAAGTCTGATTTTTATTTATTTATTTTATTTATTTATTTATTTAACAACACACAGTACATGCTAACAGTTAAAACACCAAAACGCACATACAGGTAAACAATAATTGAAATTGTTAAGTATTTTTATGTATGTATAAAAGAAAGGTAAACAATAATAGATTCATATAGATCATCAAGTGTGTCGATATGTATGTCGGCATCCTGGAAAGCCTGTAAAAAATTATTGAGTACTGCGACTGCTCTTGCCGTAGGTAGGCGCATTGTTGGCGTAGTGCGTACGAAGACAGACCGCATTAGTGAACAGCCGGTGATGGCGGCGGCCAGTGCGCGTGTAATGTTGTGGTACATAATACTGCATGCTGCTCAGCGCCGAGGGATTGTCCACCTTGTTACGTAACAACATGCAGTAGTGTACACACAGCAGAAGCTTGCGCCTAAGTTCAAGGGTATTGAGCCCTACCATCCCGGTGACAAAGAGAGACGGAAAGAGAAAGGGATAATACCCATAATCTCTCTTATAGAGGTACCGCGCAAACTTGCGCTGTACTCTCTCGAGCATGAGAGCATATTTGTTCTCGGATGGATCCCATACTATAGCGCCGAATTCGAGACAACTACGGACATATGCATTATATAGCACTATCGGCACATTTCGAGATTTGAACTGGCTAGAGGTTCGTGTAATGAAACCTAGTGTTTTATTAGCTTTCTTGCTTATATTCACAACGTGCTGACGAAAATTAAGCTCACTATCCATGGTTATGCCTAGATCGCGAATACTTTCTACACGCTCGAGAAGAACACCTTCTAGAGTGTATGGATAGTTGCAGGGTACCGGAGACCTCGTGTATGCTATCATTTTACATTTGGACACGTTAAAGCTCAGGTTGTTCATCCGCGCCCAGGTCCCAACCGCGTTAATGTCGCACTGAAGTCTCTCACAGTCAGATGCACTATTGATGCTGAGATAGAGCTTCAAATCATCAGCAAACAATAGGCACCTCGCCGACTTTAGAGCCAATGGAAGATCGTTAATCATTAACAAAAACAGCGTTGGACCCAGCGTACTACCTTGACTGACGCCAGATCTAGTGTAATATTCACTCGAACAGTATTTCCCTATTTGCACGTATTGTTTACGATCTCTAAGATAGTCCGCTGTAAATTTCAATAAATTTGGCGTAAAGCCTAGACAAGAAAGCTTACTAAGCAAGATGTCGTTATCGACCAAATCAAAGGCTTTCCTAAGGTCAAAATAGGCGGTATCAACCTGCATACCTGCATCCATCTGAGACGCAACATAGTCGACAAACACCACATGGTTTGTAGTAGTAGAACGGGATTTACGGAAACCGTGCTGGCTGTCATGCAACAAGTTATTAATTTGAGCCGTTATGCATTGATTTAGAATGGTTTCGAATACTTTACCTACAACAGATAGCACAGCAATAGGTCGATGGCACTGTACTTCAGACGAGTTGTCCTTAGGTATCGGTGTGACTCGAGGTAAAGGTTATGAATAATATATGGTTAGATTGATTTGGATAACATTTACAAATGAAATTAATAAGTGAATTGAAAAGCACGTCGTATATTCTGAAAGCAATACAGTTTTTTATTTCAATTGCTGTGTTACCTAAAATTTCGATATGATGCCTTGTACCCATTACCTTTAGATATGAGTTTTCCGTCTCATATTCTTAGGCAAATCGTGCGCCTTTTGAAACTGGTGCTCATCATCCCAAAACGTGATCCTTGTTTCATAAATAGATGAAAAGACCATAAAATGAGGATGACAGTGATATTATAATAACTAATCTTCTTCACAACCCTAATCTTCCAGGCATCTATTTCTTACCTAAAACATTAAGCTAATAAAATATACAAACCACTATCAGCATAAATGTCGGCATTGAGCCACGCTTCCCACTGTTTGCCGTTTAAGCCTGAACCACCAATCCATCAAACGAAATTCGTCTTTCCAATGACCTTAGTCAAAAGCGCACTGGATTAAGACGTAAGAGGTTCCCAAACAGATCTCCAATTTAGTTATTAAAGCTATAAAACAATTTCTCAATGCGGCGATACAAAGGGTTCAGAGACTCTTAAAATGATAGGTCCAATTATACTGTTAGTTTGTAATTCAATTTGATGTGATTTCGGGTCTTGTTTGTGTTTCTTGAGAAAGGTTACCTTTTAACTTTTACTCATGTACTAAAGTGTGCCAACAAAGTTTGATATCTTTTGTGGGAGAATTTTATGGACTTGATTGTTGAGATTTTATTTGGAGTAGTTCAAAATTTTGTGAACGAACTCCTCCAAAACGGCTTGATTTTTATATTTTTTGTAAATATTAGGTAGGTTTGTAGGCTATTTATTATCATTCAAAAAGCTTTGTAGTTAGCCAATAAGTTTAAAATCATCTCTCCTTCTCTTGGTGCGGCCCATGTAATTTCCAAAAAGACATTCTTTCCTGAGACTTGAGGACTAGTAATAGAATCTGAATAGCTTTAATTAGAATACAACTTAAAGGCCATAAATTAACAGTATTTAAGACCGGGATGCCTCGTTACGCATTTTATCGATCTACAAATTAAACTTTGGAATAGTTTCTGCTTGATACAAATCTTTGTTTTCAACTGGTTGGTTGTAAGAAATAAGTTAAATTTTAGACGAGATGAAGTATTCTCACACGATATTAGAGATCGCTATTAGCGAAAAGATCATTTCATCGACGGACTTTCTCTTTCATCCTTTGCCTCTGCTTTTATATAAACTAATGAATTTAATTCATTTTCCATCTCTAGCGTTCAATAATGATTCAAGTTTTACATTTAATTACATCTTTAAAATATCTCAAGTAACCCCCCACCGAGTTCTTTTATTGCAATATCTTTATTACTGTTATTTACTATAACTGAATAACATTTAAAATAATATTTATATAGTCATCTCTTGTTTTATAGTTGGCTACTAGGTGTGGCTAGTAGTAAAATTCGATCTTTGTAGTGAGAAAATCAGTAGTAAAATCTTTTGATCCTCCCCTAAGCTTTAGTTACAAAACTGCTTGAGCAAAGACATGAGATCGGATGCCGTTAGAATCTGGTTAATACTTTTATACTATACGATTTTATATTTATTTATTGAGATTGTTTTCCAAGAGTTGGTACAATTAAATGTGCTTCATCAAGAGTTGGATAACTAAATATTATGTTAGATGGTAAGAATAGAATAGAAAACTTTATTTAAAATTCCAATTACAATATGAAAAACATACAATTTCACCTTTAAGTTAGAATAAAATTATAATTGACGATCTTATTGCGACTCTATTTTTTGTTTTTCCCATTCCATTATATTTTGTGTTTATTCATATACATTTTAAAATATAATAAATGCCTCATTAAAATTGCAATAGCTTGCACCGCGTGTGTTAATATAATAATTATAACCAACATTGCCATTTGCCATATTTAAATTATTTTGTCAATTACTGACGTTAAAAATAATATCTTTGAAATATTTGTATAAGCTGTTAATTTTATGACTTGCAGTTACATATGTATTTTACGTGTCTGTAGTTTGGTTTTATTTTAACTTGCAATTTATTTTTAGAAACTGGTACAGCAATGATGATTCCTGAATATTAATAATTGCAATTTATATTTTAACAGATCAGGTTACTACAACTCAATTACTGTTTTTATATAATCGCAATATATTTAGAAAAGTTCGTTAATTTTGAATTGAAGAGCAATTGTTTTAAGGTTTTGAAGTAGCTCTCAACCCCAGAAAATGATGGAGCAGTGGACATAGCAAATTTATTGACCACAATGGGAGTTTCCTTAATTCTTCTGTTTCTTTAATTCTTCTGAATTTATTTCAATTTCTTTACAAATAGTGGATAAAAAGAAGAATTCTTTGTGTCTCTTTTTGTTGCATCGATCACCATTGTTTGTTTTTGTGACTTGGCTATTTTATCGTCCAACCAAACAATAAGTCAATATCATCTTCAGTGTGACGTTCTTCAGTAAAATCTGTAACAATGTCGTCTTACGTTGAGCTGAGTTGCGTCGTGTGATCTAAGTCAATGGTTTTTTATTAATATTTACAAAACCAGCCGTCCTGTGTCATTCCTATAACATGGTCCCTAGTCCTAGAGTGCTTAAGGAGTATTGAAAAGTTTTGGCTCCTCATAATCAAATAAAAAAGTAGGTACGGAATTTTTTTGAATATCAACAGTACTGAACTGATCTTTTTTTGTAGGAATTATACAAAATATTGCAAGTATTTTAAATAATCTTTTTTTTATTTTATTTATTTATTTAAGGGATCGCGTCACGCGTCTATAATTTGTTTAGAACTAGGTACTATATTATTAATTTCATTAAGGTACGAAAAGTGGTTCATTAATTTTAAAGTTTATATATATTTCATAAAGTTTAATTTTAAACATTTATTACCTTTGTCAAAAATGGAACTTAATGTACTCTCTCTTTCTTTCTTTCATTTTTTTAAGGTTGGCTATAGATCGTGTCGTTACCTCTAAAATATCCAATTGTCGAAATGAATTAGCAAATCGGCGTTGACATTCCCTCTTCGTCCGGTCTCCGGAGCAAAAAGACGAATAAGTTCAATTTATTTATAAGAATCAAACCCTCTCAATAGGGCCGACTTTCCGAAGATTTCGGACAAAAGCGATCAATCCTTTTGGGAGTTTGTTTTAATTAATTGGACGTAGTTTTGTCCGGTTGACGTATAAACAAAGTCACTTCCCACTGTGTCCCTAAGTATGTCTTCTCATAAAACTACATAACGGTTTTTGATGCGTTTTTTAATAGATAGAGTGATTCAAGAAAAAGTTTTTCGTGTATAACACATACCTTGGCTAAACGACTGCTGTCTTTTGGATACACGCACTAATTGACCATATTTCACCCTGCGGCCAATTCTTATAATGGTGTTCGTACGTGTTTCATTGTATATCAATAGTTTCTCCGTTTGCATTTTCTTGGACGTTTTCTTATTGGTGACAGAATGTCTTTCGATGTTGAAGGAATCTCCGTCTACGACCCGGCTTTTTCTGTCAATGTAGAAGGAATCTCCATTGAAATCATTTTGAAATCACACCAGGAATCAAATGAGATTCCATGGAGGTGGGGTTCCTGGGGGTCTTTTTCTGGAGGGTCACCTCCATTCTCCATAGATCGAGTTGTTAAAAACAACATGATACATTCAAGTCAATAAATACTTTCTCAAGTATAAATACTTTTCTAAATCTCTATGGCAACACAAGTTAGTGTGACGAAAGACATCGTCTGCGTTGACTGTCTGATCGCATCGTGAAATTGTCTGCGTGAATTATTGATGGGATCCTTTGTAACCCACCGTCTTTTCTCAGAACTATGGAGATCGGACGGACGCTACGATCACTATTATTTTGGCCCTTAAATTAATAAGATGAATACCTATTTTGGTTATTCTTTAAGGAAATAATATGTATTTTTTTTACATATCGTTCAGTTGCTACTACGGTGTAAATATGTCACAAAGCGTTTTTCAGAAAACGAGCTTGATTTGTTTAAAGTGCAAGGTTTTTCTCTATAATAACGGTTTTTGAGATATTGCACTGTCTACTTTTTACCACGTCTTTGCTCGCACTCCTGCTTTTACAGGACCTAATCTTTCATGTCTTGGGTTCACAACTTCTAGTTCATTTGGGTGCTGATGGTTTGGTTTGGTTCATTTGGTTTTGGGTTGGTTTGGGGTTTGGGTTCACTCGGGTGCTGTTGAAATATTGAATCTTGCGTCTCTGAGGTATCTAGAGATCTCTACAAAATTCAATTTTGTAAATATCTAGAATTTAGAGCTAGCCAGATATTTCTATTTTCGTTGTAAATAGACTAAGAAAGTGATTAGAAATCAATATTAAGTACGCGCTTTCAAGTTGTATCATCATTCAAAGTTCTATTTCGATACATCGGCGCCAAGATCCGTGTTAACAAAATCTGTGCAACAATCTGTCTATGAACTACTTGCAACCATGTCTCAATAAATATCTTCAGCAGTACAGTCACTTGTCCAATAAACATTACAGGTTTTTATTATGACAGAGTTCCAGATATTAAGCCACATTGTCACGGGATAATTCATTAACCAATGCACCTGTCATTCCAACACCATTTCATCATAGGATTTACATACTGATATCTGTGTTTATTCAAGCTATTATCACCCTTTGTACGGTTGATATAAAGTCGTATGAAATTTGAGAGCGTGTCAGTTTGATGTCCGAATCTGGATGAAATAATTACTCGCTCGGTAACAAGTTGTCTGATAGCAAACTACAATAACAGGTTTGTATCCTTGCTCTTAGGGTTGTCTAATGGTTTTTCTAAAAAGGTTTGGGATAAATTATTCAATATACCTAACTATTTACTTTTCAGAAAAATATATAAATAGATTTTACTGGCTAATCAAATTACACAATTAAACTTAAAAACTATAAACGTGCGGGAAATTTTACATATGTTTCTGACTGAACGGCATTGTTACGAGCGAAATCACTGCGCAACACGAGATTCAACAATTAATATATCTTATGACAACAGGCTGCGTGCCGTGCACAATTTTTCTATTCTATATGAAGTTAAATATACATAAGATAGCACTTAATTCATCACACATCTCAATCATCGTTTGATTTGCCCAACTGTAATGCCAAAAACGATCGCCGAAGAAGCAAAAGAAAGCATCAAAGTAAATATTTACTAGTAAGTAATTATAGTAGAGTAATTATAAAAATAAGTAAAAAGCAAAGTGAAAATATTTGTTATGACTACGAATGCCCTGTCTTTATATGTCCAATAAATCTCACAATTTAAAACAAATGTATTTTTGCCATCGTACCTCCCAGTTTGTTATGTTAATCATTTAATTGCCAACGATAATTTAACTTTTAAAACGGCCATTTGAATAATTGTGTATTAATGTTGCATGGGGATTATATTTATTGCGAATGTCGCTTGTAGATTTATCCTGATCGTAGTGTAGAGGTGATTGAGCAGTAAGCCAACTCTATACAAAACTAATACTTATTTTGAAATGGCAGATTTAGCAATGAAAACCAATATTCAAAATGTTTTACGTTTTTTTTAGACCATTATGGGAATGCTTTTCTATTTCATTAAAATTGTTGTGCTTACTTTTACAAAATATTTTTCTTTATTTTTCGTTTATGGGAACTCCCTTCACATTCAAAATCGTATGCATTTTATTATTTAAGTACTACTTTGTCGTTTACTGCACTGTATATCTATACTTATTTAACTTATGTATCTGCGGAAGCTAGTAATTGACCTTCATTGTTTTATATAGCTTTCTATTATGTTACCTAGCTGTTAGCTTTCTTAAAATAAATAAAATAAAATAAATAAACTATCGGCGCCCAGCGCAGCGGTTTCACCCGCTTTACAGTAAAGTATGTTTTATTAATTTATTTCAGGGTCTAGTCTAAGCTATCTACATATACATTCTAGATCCAATTTCATACACACTTTCGCATATTTATATTTTCTTTGCCTGCCATTTATGACTGTATTGGGCCACTTTTGATGTTCTATCTTATTATATTTCTCAAATTTTAAGGAAAATCGGTCAGTTAATACGACACAGTTAATGACAATAATAAAACAGTGAAATAGTCTTATAGTCTTGATTGAAATTTCGTTTGTTTGCAATAAATGATACCTGATGCAGGAGAGTAGTATTCTGTAGGAATTTGTCAAAAATTAATTATATCCAACTACGACTAATGACTAACTCGTGTCGTCCATCTAAAAAACTTAAAAGTTTAAGGAGAACTTTGTCTTACAGAGTTATTTAAAACTAAGTGAGTTACTCTACTGTATCCCACTATTCTGTGCCATGATCTTAGAAAACATGTTTACGGCGCCGTTCAGTGTTCGATTCCTGCGCGTCGAACACTCACTGTAATTGGATTTATGAACTTAAGCACCAAGATTCCCGCAAATTACAGTAAACTGGGCCACTCAGCCACTTCCCCTTGTCGGGCGGTGTAAAAGCTTCTAGGCTCACTGCAGTCTTTGGTATCAGATTTAACTTTACTCACTTGACATTTACTTTGTAACTAGATCAACTAGATCATAATCGCGGTTGTGCTCGTGAAGAATCCCTTAACTTTTTTAAATTTATATTATTTTCATGTTTCAGGTACGTTGATGAGAGCAATTTATCAGAAACTTGGCAGCTCTTCACAATACACAGGTCATATTTTAACTGATTTTACAAAAAAGGTTAGTTTAAATATATTATGTAATTCCATAAACAAGCGTCTCGAGCCAGGTAGCTTAATAAGCTTTTATTCATAACTTATATACTACATATTATAATACATAAATTGCTTGTTACTCCACCATAGGTGTTTGTATTACTGTCGCAGTAAGATAGTAATTATATCCTTAGGGATATAGTTATATGCCGGGATATAGTTATAATACGGAATAATACCGCTCATGTTTAGTGATAAAGCTATATCACTAGATTGAGTTCAGTGAAATAGTTATAACAGTGCAAAACGGGTGTCTGCTATATCCCTTAACATGAACCGTGATATTATTATATCCCTAATCCCTAGTAAGATAGTAATGAATTGCTTTTTTATAACTATGTTCCGGTATATAATCATATCCTTAGTGACCCCTAACTATATCACGGCTATTACTATCTTACTGCGACTCTACCCATATAATTACTTCTATCAGTCCCACAATCAATAATCAATTCAACTTCGTTCCCTTATCAACAAAGTTAGAGCAATATTTTCAATAAACGAGTGTTTTACATACAAAAATGTCTACTTTGTTCCAATATACGTTATTATTTCCTTATCTAAGGGGCACAGGCATCGAATCATAACGCTCCGTGCATGATATGCTAATTGAATGGTCAAATTATACGACACACCTCCTCCAATATTTGTACTTGTCGGCGAAACACTCCTTGCCTACATACTATTTAAAACAAATGAGATACCACGCATCAAATTCTGTAACCTTCATTTTTTTTTGTGGTTGTGGGGAATCAATAAAAAATCTGAAGTAGTGGTGGCCAAGGGGTTGTGAGGTGTAAATGTAAAATTCTGTATCACAGAGTTCTAATTCCCGCACCAACGACTTTAATTAGTTATGTAAAGTTGTTACTACTCGCTTTCCACTGCAATTTCCACTGGCGGCCGATTTCGGCCGTGGCTAATTACCACCCACTGGACAAAACCGTGTAGCCAAGTGGTCATTTAGACCATGTTCTGGCATGATGTTCAGTAAAGCTAAGGTGGGATTTATCCCGCCTTCTAGGTTAAGTCTGCTACTATCTTCGCTGCCGCATCATCGCTTAACATCACGCGGCATCGTGGGCAAAGGCTTACCGATTTTTGTTCGTTATCAGTAAAACAGATTTTGTGAACCCTTCAGTTCACGAAAACCTCATACAAAATAGTATTCATAGAGTGGTTTCACTATGGTACTTAGTGCGCGGTATCCGTCTCTATCCCACAGTCTGTTCTGCTTGCCAATATTTGTTTTTTACATGAGCATAAAATGGTGCAAATAAAATAAGTGAGCATAAGTAACGTTCGAACAGAGATTATGTTAATGGGGATATTAAGTCGACGAGCTTCTAAAAATTAGTAGGGAATGAGAATTTGAGTTTTAGCCGGATCTCGTGTCCGGGATAAAGTTTTAAAACGTTATAAGCCGGCCCTAGGGCCCAAGTATACGCGCGTAGTGTCAAAAAATCAAATCAAAATTCCAGAAGGACAGTTCGAAAATTAGATACAATGCGCGAATATTCGCGCTAAGTGGAACATTTGATTAAGAATAATGTTTATTAAGAGTATAATCCAACAAACCACTGGTTTTTAAACAATACTCAACGAAAAAATAACCTTTATATTATTCCAGGATCTAAGCGATCCACATTCCACATACCAAGTTTTAGCTCAATCGGTTCAGCCGTTTAGGTTTGAAGAGGACAAGCAACAGTCTTCCCCATACATTAAGCATTTATGATATAGCTGAAAGTGATCGCAGTACTTGTATGCCAGCCCAGCGAACTGCTTTGACGATCGGCGGGTTCGAAGCGACGGTCGTTCCAGCCTCAGGAATGGGCCGGGAACCAGGAGCTCGCCGTCTCGACCAGCGTACTGCGGCCTTGGGTGGCCGATGATTGTTGATTAATTGATGATAGATGACCTAGGGGTGGGTAATCTGACCTGCGGTGCGCTCGCGCCTCCGTGAAAATGAAAATCCGTCTGGTGGTTGACCTTATTTATTCTCCCAACTCCAAATCACAGACGTTTATCCACCAACCCACCGTCCTGGACCGTTGACACCTTCCGTTATTGATCTTGATGAGTAATTTCCAATTAATTTGACCATCGTGATAATTTGGCACCCGGAGCCATGACAGGCAGAAGCAGAAGAGAAAAAGTTGATCGAATGAATGATTGACCATAGATAATGCGATATGAAATTTTTATGTTGCGTCCAAACTAATTAAGGTGATTCTAGACGATGCGAGTGACTGTGGGTTGGTTTAACATTGATTGAATTAAAGTAAAGTTAAAAATAAAATGAAAAATGAAAAACATGTTAATTTCAATTAACATTCCTGCCCAGGCCAGAAAGAATGAAAGATTCCATATCATGGATCTGCAATGACCTTCTGAAACATGAATGTGAATTGATAAACTGATACTTATAGTACTAATCTTAACTTAGGTACATACACAACAATAGGCTAAGTAACTGTAGGTAATTTACATAATTTGATAACTGGTCGGATTAACTCACCGACCTGAGTTTTTAATTTGACCGATCTTACAATATTATCTGATCCCTTGAATAATTCTATGACCCTACCTCGTCTCCACTGGAGAGGTGCTGAATTTTCATCTTTGATTAACACTAGATCGTCTAATTGAATACTATTCCCATGATTGTGATACCATTTATTGCGACTTTGCAATGTATTGAGATATTCTACATGCCATCTAGACCAAATTGACTGATACATCTTTTGAATAGTTTGAAACCGTGATAACCGTGAAACCTTGGTATCTGTCCAGTGACCCTCTGGTAAAGCTACTAATGGTTGACCTATAAGAAAATGTCCCGGTGTTAACACTTCCAAATCACACGGATCGTCAGACATGGGTACGAGCGGACGCGAGTTGAGTATGGCCTCTATTTTAGAAAAGACAGTTGAGAGTTCCTCAAAGGTTAAGATAGTCTCACGTACCTCCCGTTTCAATAGACCCTTTGCACTCTTGACTGCAGCTTCAAACAGACCGCCCATATGAGGAGAAGCAGGTGGGTTGAACTCCCATCGTATATTCTGCTTAATGAACTCCTCCTTGAGTATGATCTCATGGTCTAGGAGAAACTGGTTGACCTCCTTCAGGTAAGTATTTGAACCAATAAAATTCGTACCTCGATCTGATCTGATGAGTGAAGGTAGTCCTCTGCGACTAACAAACCTCGTGAATGTAGCTATGAATGCCTCCGTTGACAGCGAAGAAACAACCTCCAGGTGCACTGCCTTAGTACCTAAACAGACAAATACACACAAATAAGCCTTGATTGATTTAGCATTTCTTAATAGACTGCTTTTGACTAAGAATGGTCCCGCAAAATCTGTTGCGACCCCTGAAAATGGTCTGGCTGCTGTGACTCTATCAGCAGGCAGGTCCGCCATGAATGGGGGTTGAATTGATGGATTGAACCTGAAACAAACTGAACAATGTCGAATGATCCTTGAAACCTGGCGTCTGATTGAAGTGATCCAGTGAAGTTGATTGAATGATCTTTATCCAATGCTTATTGGACTCTCGTATCTCTTCTATAGATAGAGTGGTATTTAGATTCCTCTTCTCTTTAGGTAATCTAACATTCCTGCAAAACCTGAGTACGAACGCAGTGACGTTGATGAGCTTCCTATGTGAACTGATTCTTGACAGCAGGGACTGTTCCCATGGTTCCACCAATGTTGTAGTATGAATGAGCCTTTTGAATCCGGGTAACTGTTCAGGCATGGTAACTGTTGAAATTGGCCATTGTGATTGGTCCAGTGTTAGCCAATGCGGTGACCACCATTGGTTTGAATGAATGAGATCTTTCGCTGACATACCTCGTGAAGCTATGTCGCTGGGGTTGAATTCTGAGCGGCAATGCCGCCATGTGATGAGACGCCTTGATTGCTGAATCTCTTGAACTCTATTACATTCGAAAGTTTGAAGCATGTGCGGTTTCGAATTCAACCATGACAAGACTATTGTGCTATCCGACCATGCGTTTATACTGTCCAACTTGAGAGACTCCTCATAAGCCTCTGATACATGATTCAACAACTTGCAGACCAGATGAGCCGCACTCAACTCCAGTTTGGGTATGGTTTGAGTAGTTTTCCTGGGTGCTACCTTGGATTTGGCTATAAGAAGCCGAACCATCGTACCTCCACTTGAATCCATAGTTCGGAGGTAGACACAAGCTCCGTATCCTTGCTCTGAGGCATCTCCGAACCCATGAAGCGAATATGACACTGCTCTTGGTTGCGAAACGCACCGTGGTATCTGTAAACTTGATAGATGACTGATATCTTGAATAAGGTGCTCCCATTGAGCATTGAGTTGTTGACTTATGGGTTCATCCCATCCGAGTCCATCCGTGAAGAGTGTCTGGAGGAAAACCTTGAATCTAAAAATGACAGGTGCACAATAACCACATGGATCATAAAATCTTGCTATTGTACTGAGTATATGGCGTTTGGTGGTAGCATGACCTGTAGGTACATTAACCTTATATGAGATTGAATCTGATTGAGGATCCCATTGAATACCTAAAACCTTGATGAAGCTCTTATCTTCATTATCAAATTGATGTGGTTGCTCACAATGATCATGTGGCAGATCTTGAAGTAACTCTTTACAGTTGGATGACCATTTCCTTAGTTCATAGCCGGCACTGGCCATGAGCTTTGTCAATTCCGATTTTAATTGCTGAGCCTCAGCTATTGAATCAGCGCCCGTGAGTATATCGTCGACGAAGATATCTCTGGTGATGATGTGTGATGCCCTTGAATTAGGGTGTTCTGCCGTCCAATCCTTCGCCAGTTGATGTAGCGTCCTTATTGATATAAATGGACTTGATCTTAATCCATATGTATTAGTATTTAATTCGTATACCTTGATTGGGTTTGATGGTGTGTCTCTCCACAAAATGAGTTGGTATTTGCGGTCCTCAGGATGAATCCATGTCATTCTAAACATCATCTTGATATCCGTAGTGAAAACAATTTGGTGACGCCTGAAATTGATTAAGATTTTAGTGACATCTGTTTGAAGAGGCGGGCCACTATAGAGACACTGATTAAGTGAAACTCCAGAGGAAGTTTTTCCACTCCCATCAAATACAACTCTTAATTTATCCGTGCCCTTTTTGAAGATACCATGATGAGGTATTACATAATGTTCTGAATCAAATGAGAAGTTCGACTCGGACATATGACCTAGAGTTTCATACTCTTTCATGAATTCCTTATATTTTTGAGCAAATATTGGGTTCCTTTCCATTTTCCGTTCTAATGATTTTAACCGTTGAATAGCCAAGCCCTTTGATTCACCGAGTACTGGCTTGTTTGACATTAATGGTAGTCGTACCATATATTTCCCATCAGGCATACGAGATGTAGTAGAATTATACAACCTTTCACATTCCAAGTGGTCCGGATGAACAGTTGGTGCTGAAGGAGGCTCTTCCAATTTCCAGAATTTTTCAAGAACATCCTCGAGCCGCGTTGCCAGAAGACCATAATCCTGAACTGATGACATGGCCACCTCAGTGGAGTGCTGGTTGATCTCAGCTGATGCTTGATGGGGCGGGATCTCGCCCATGATGACATATCCAAAGCATGATCCATATGCTGACAAACCTGGAATGTTAAGTGGAACCTTTGAGCCATCAAGTACATAATTGATAATGTCTGTCCCTATGATTAGATCTACGTCTTGCGGCTGATTGAATCCTGAATCGGCAAGAACTAATTTTGAACCCAATTTACCCTGACCATAGAAATTAAATGAAGGTATTTCCCCAGTTAAGGAATACATGACCGCTGCCGTGGTACTTATGATAGGTACCATCTTTCCTACCGGCCTTATAACCAGTTTGACCATTGACCCCGGTGACT
The DNA here is from genome assembly GCA_947507615.1 of Hemithea aestivaria. Lineage (NCBI taxonomy): Eukaryota > Metazoa > Arthropoda > Insecta > Lepidoptera > Geometridae > Hemithea > Hemithea aestivaria. Next base: position 12,873,864 of record OX382341.1, on the reverse strand, counting down.
TGACTGGTTGTTTACCTACCCCATAAATAGTATGAGTGTTATACTGTTGGTGCAATTGTAGCTGATCCACCAATGATTGTTTAATGACTGAGACACTAGCTCCCGTGTCTAACAAGGCCCTGGCCTTTACATAAGTTCCATTGCCTGACTTGACAGCGACTATTGCAGTGGGCGAAATAGACGTGGGCAATGAATAGTGAGTAGCCCCAACAGTGAGTGACCGTCAATCTGTTAAACCATACCGAAGCTCCGTGAACTGACGTTGAGCCTGTTGTGCTCGGTCCCCTACAGCAGGGCGTGGCCTGTGTGATTGAATGGGCTGAAGCTGTGGTTCCATGTCACTTGTGGACGGTTGAACTACCGTTTGAGATGATGTACTGCTTTGTTGATTGGAATGGGACCTTGCAGCAGTAGCCGAATTGTCCGGCTGATTATTTCCTGACCGTAATGTTTTCCGTAAACAGATGAGTGAATTGTGATCGGGTGATTTGCAATACAAACACCAGTTGGAGTGTTGACAACTCTTGGCATAATGATTCCTTAAGCACTTGAAACAGTGCCCCGACGACCTGGCCCATGACTTCCTGTCCATAGGAGTCATGCGTTTGAATTGTTCACACCTATAAAGTGTGTGATCGGCCTCATGACAGTAAGAGCATGATGTTGAAGTCACCTGGTATGTATGACGTGATCCTTGAGCCCGTGGAAGCGATGAGTGAGTGGAGCCCCGTAGCGTTGAACCTGATGCTCGCGGAGGAGATGATTTTCCTCTGGGCGATGGAGACTTCCTGGCGGCCGTCGCCCAGGACTGCTCGTTGACCGATTGAAGAACACGGCATTGCTCGTCCAGTAGATCCATAAGTTGATCCAATGTGGGCAAGTCGTCCCTAGACTTCCCATGGCGCTCCTCAAATAGCGACCTGATACGTACTGGCAACTTCTGCAATGTGATAAAGAGTATGATATAGGACCACTCCTTGACCGGTACCTTGAGTGCCTCTAAGGCCTGGATTGATTCCCTTAACGGATCATATAGATCTGTACGTAGTGAAACGTTGCCCTGAATGACGGGTAGAGTGAGGATGCGATCTATATACATGTCCAATAACAAACGCCTATTCTGATACCTTCCCTTTAAAAGGTTAAGGGCGACCTCATAATTTCTTTCGTCCATTGGTAACTGCCTTATGATTGAGAGGGCTTCTCCCCCTAATGAAGCTCTCAAATAGTAGTGCTTTTCAGCATCTGATAGATTATCCCGCTCATGAACGAGTGACTGAAACAAATCAATAAAGGGTACCCACTCAATTAAATTGCCTGAAAATTTGGGCACTTCAATTAGGGGTAAACGTGCTTTTACCTTGGATGATTTGTGTGTTGACTCCTTGTTCTCAGACTGCGTTGATGCACACGTTAATTGATCTACCTTGAGAAGCAGCTGGTTAATTTCGGTAAATTGCGTATTAAATTGACATATATCCTCCTCGGATAGTTCGCCGGTACCAATGACTAACTCATAAGCCGATATGAACTCACTGTAATATCTATCAAAATGCCGTTTTGCCACCGATTTGGCGATTCCCGAGTCACTGGACTGGATTGTAGCCCCAAAGTCGTTTAACATTCTATACCTACTACGAAACTGAATTATGTGGGCCTTTCCAGCCATAGTTATTAATGAATTACGTGTAAATTATAAAACAATGACCAAAAATAAATAAGTTTGTTTGATTATCGAGTTATCGATCTAAATTGACAGACACTTAACTTGACACTGACAATTGAGTTTGACAGTGACAGTTGAATTGACTTGAAGTGAATGAATGAGTTAATGTCCATAGATTAAAGTCTTTAGCCAATAGTGAACACGCAGTAGTACCAACCTCACCGATGAAAGAATGAACTGACGCCACCTTTGGTTGACCTTACACTGACCGATTGAAAAGATGGCGGTTTTGACACTTCACTTTACCTATTTTTCACTGATTTGAACTTTGAACACTGAACACTGTATGTCGCCCCGCGACTTTTTCCGATGAATTTTCTTGATTTCTTGATTGAAGCGTTGATTCCCCTCGTGGGAGCCACCAAATAATGATCGCAGTACTTGTATGCCAGCCCAGCGAACTGCTTTGACGATCGGCGGGTTCGAAGCGACGGTCGTTCCAGCCTCAGGAATGGGCCGGGAACCAGGAGCTCGCCGTCTCGACCAGCGTACTGCGGCCTTGGGTGGCCGATGATTGTTGATTAATTGATGATAGATGACCTAGGGGTGGGTAATCTGACCTGCGGTGCGCTCGCGCCTCCGTGAAAATGAAAATCCGTCTGGTGGTTGACCTTATTTATTCTCCCAACTCCAAATCACAGACGTTTATCCACCAACCCACCGTCCTGGACCGTTGACACCTTCCGTTATTGATCTTGATGAGTAATTTCCAATTAATTTGACCATCGTGATAATTTGGCACCCGGAGCCATGACAGGCAGAAGCAGAAGAGAAAAAGTTGATCGAATGAATGATTGACCATAGATAATGCGATATGAAATTTTTATGTTGCGTCCAAACTAATTAAGGTGATTCTAGACGATGCGAGTGACTGTGGGTTGGTTTAACATTGATTGAATTAAAGTAAAGTTAAAAATAAAATGAAAAATGAAAAACATGTTAATTTCAATTAACAGAAAGAAGTGTGTATTATACCAGGATCTAACCTATCCTCACCGGTTCAACAAACGAACCGATTGAAGACACGCACACAAACTTCGCATTATAATAGTTATAGGAAGTTGTGTTGGCCGGAAGCCAAAGTACATCTCTAAATTAACAGGTGGTCCAGCCATATCATTATCATGATATTTTGAACCATTTATCCGTTGTTTGTTCAGTACTCTTTAACATATTTATTGCAGGCAATCGATCGGAGCCATAATTTGGCTGTTGATGACTTTATTTGTGAAATTAGACTTTGTTTGATCGGTTACTTTTGCGGTAGGAATTGTTTGAGTTAAAAAAATCGTCATTTAACATATATGTAATTTATTCTTCGAAATAAGTCTATCGTATTCCTCATATTATGATAGATTTAACTTCTTAAACCTTCGTTTACCAAGGAATCGCAAATCCAATGTGCTCTTACGAAAAAATCGCAGTTATTGATTGAATTTTAGAAAAAGTCTTTAGATTTAGACGTTGTCGTCCTCTACTTAATTTTTTGTTCCATAATACGTAGGCACTCATTAACTAAACCATCTATTGCCTCAAGGTAAATGTTTTATGTAAATTCATCTATTACGATTATTTGCTTATCATTTTTGAACCAGATTTAATGAGATAATGCGCTGCTTACTACTAACAAATCTCTTTTGGAATTGGCAGCAATTTCTGGAATATAAAAAATTAACATGTTTTTGAATGTCAACACAAAAAAAAAACTAATCATATCCAAATTTTAACCCGATACAATCCGTTCAGCGGTTTGGGCTGTATGTACGTTGTGAGACCAGTCACTTGTTCCTTTTAAATATTTAGATACATTAAGTTTTTAACTTAACAGACTGACACCTCCGGGTGAATTTAATATACAATATCACAATATAATCAATCAATTTCATAAAATTTCGCCAGGGTTAACATTTTCATGTAACTATTAATTATAAATGTAATAATGTAAACATAATAATTTAAAATGACTTTTCTGTACTACTATGTTAGAATATGAGTTGTGTTACTTGAAATAAATGGATATTAAATTAATATCTGTAGAAGGCAAAAAATCCCACAGATATATTTAATACCTACTACATTACCATTGATATATCAGTCATTGTTTTCATAGAGTACCAGTTTTTTCTTTGATAAGTTTCGGTAGCAGTTAGATGACTAATTGTGGTCTATAGTGAATGGTGGTGTCATACGATTATTTAGGTAATGAATGGGCTTATTTAAAACGATTAGTTCGATGGACTAACACAAGGTCAATTTTATGTCTTATTTTTTTCATGTCTGGGCGCTTACTGGCCCGGCCCGGGAGCCAGCCTACCTCCAACAATATCGTTTCATCTATTCCCATTCATATCGTCTTCTATATACCGCTCCGCTCCGCTCTGCTGTTTGCTCCTAGTTAGAAAAACTGTTTCTTTTATTTGTATATTTCTTGTTTTTTGTGTTTTATAGCCGTGAATAAAGTTCTATTCTATTCTATATTGCTGCATACTTTCTATCTTTTTCTTTATATCGTTCTTCATCTATCGTACAATATTAATTACTTCTCCTATTATTTAAACGCAATCCCCACCGATTGGGTTTAAATAACTTTATTCAAAAAAAATCTTATTATGCTAAAGATTTCCTAAGGTTACAATATAGTGTTGTATTACGCTATTCTTTTCTGTTCTCCACGGGATCTTTGGTTAATTTTGAATGTTTGACTTGTTTTATCCGCTTACACACACGACTTGCAATTGTGATTTGACTGAAATAAAATTAAGGTAACCTGTTCTGTTTTGGGGTACGACCTACGCTGCGTCTTCTGCTCTTCCGGAATCTTTCTTCTCCAGTGATCATGGGTTCGATACGAGGAAAGTAAAGTAGAACTTGCTAATTTTGCGACCAAAATCGGTCGTAGTTCCTTACATTTCTGTAGAACTAATCGCGAGATTAAAGCGTCATCCTCCTCCACCAGTCGTGGTACTCATATCTAAGGGTCGTCCTCCTCCGTCCATGACTTTCTTCCATACGATATTACGCCATCTTGTCAAAGCATCATAGTTTAATCTAAAAGCTAGATTTTAGCGAGATTTATCACACTAATATTTTATATTATGCGAAATTTTGTGAGTGAGTGTTTATGTTTGTTACTTCTTCACGCCTAAACGGGTGGACCGATTGAGCTAAAATTTTGTATAGAGATAGCTTAGACCTTGGAATAACACATAGGCTACAGTACAGCGGGCAAAACTGCTGGGCGCAGCTAGTTTTTATCATAACAAGATACTAAATTTAAATAGTATCAACCTAACCGCCTACTGTTTCGGTTCACAACATTAAACATATAGAATGATAGATATCTTCCACGGTCAAATGACCGCAGTAAACGGGTTTTATTAAACTGTCGCATTAATACAGATGCTGTATATCTGCCCGACGCTTCCATCAAAGGTTTATTTCTTAAATTGAAACAAAAAGGGAAGACACAGTACGCGTCTCGCTAAGGGACCGCTCCAGTTAAGTCCATGCACACAATTTCACTTCGGGGTGAGGGCAACCGAAAATTTCCGAACCAGCTGACCCAAGTGTATCTGTAACGTCGTTTGTGGTGAGGGTGCCTACCAGTCATCTGCCCACCTTCATGAAGAAGGACTTCTGACCGCAGGGAGTCGTGTTTCGAAAATTCCGAGGTCGACTTTCTGCTGACTCTGTGCGCACCGGCGCTACGTGTCACCTTGTTTTTAATTTTATTAAATTTTATGTATGTTAGTTTGTAAGGTCTTTGGTACACTGCATCTGTGGCAGTGGCCACACAATAATAAACTTATTTATTGCCTGAAATAAATGAACTTATTCATAGCGCATACTGTATCTTCTCTATTTATTTTAATCTATAAGGTTTATTTACTTTATCATGGGCGATAGTTGACGTAATATGTCGTAAACTGTTTGACATGTGATGTGTTTGAATCGACTTCTTTCTCATTCATTTGTAGTGTTGTAATTGCAGTATGGGCATTGTGTAGGTTTCAAACTTTTGCTTTATAAGTCAGATTTAGAGGCAGACCTAAAATTTGGAGTCCATACAGTAGCTAGTGAAATGCATTTTATATAAAGTGACTTGCATTTTATATAATTGTTAATTTCTGGGTAGATCTGTAATGATTATGGGCAGCGTTATCTCTTACCATCAGGAGAGCGTCTTGCTCGTTTTCTTACTTCTTTGAATAGACGATGACCTTTTTTGATTTTCTTAGATGTTTTGAAGACACTTCAGCCCAGTAATTTCACTAGCCACAGTGCCCTCTCCTACTAAAGCACAGTAATGTTTGCACATCATTGTCCAGGCAGTAGAATAATTGGCACTGTTGTGGTGACCAACATTACTGTTCAGGCGGTAGAATGTTGGGGGTTCCCACCTAGTCGACCTCCTGCAAAGGAAGTCTACCCCCGGTCGAACATACGTCATATAAGCTCATACTGTTTTGTTTATATGCCGCCGTATTACCTCATACGCCTCTATAAGTTTTACACGTGACACCGCCGCTCGTAAATTCACATCATAGTCCAGATCATTTTGCTTTACGACCGCAATCGTTAAATTTGCATTGACAACATTAACTACGTGCGTACCTACATTGTAATTGATATTTATATCGCGACAAATATTGCCTCGGTTCAAGGTTGGCTGTTGACGCTAATATTTGCACTCGATCTGAAGCGCTGCCTGTAAAAGTAAATATTTATTGTTCAGTGAAGGCAGTATATATTTATTGACACAAAGCTACGGCTAACTTAATGCTACAATAGCAACTTTTACCAGTTGCTCTAAAGCTGGAGACAATACACTGAAAATAAGGGGGGGCTGAGAAATAAAGAAAAAGGAAAAGGTTAGCATATTAAATTAATGGTATGTGATTCATCCCACCTAGGTTAGATATGCTACCATCTTCGGTCGTATGATCGCCTAAGATCAGGCGATATAGGGCGTAAAAGTTACCTATAAAGAATAAAAAAATCTATAATGAATATCAAACCTCCCTCAACCTCCACCACCCTGCAACAAAAATAAAAGGTAAAACTAAGATTTTTCAGCTTTTATGTGGTCGTAAATATGCAATCTGAGCGAAATAGAATTATAATTAAAGGGTTAACTTCGAAGAACGAACTGATGAGTCGAACTAGAACGGACAAAAGGGTTAATCATGCTTAAAGGGTGGTCTCAGGCAGTTCCTAAAATCCTTGGAATCAGCGACCTACAGCTTCGCCTAGACTGTACAATTAAGATCTTAATAACCGGCGTGATCTCATAGTCTCATAGCCCTGTGTGGCCGAAGCCACGTCCGCCCACTCGGCCCCCAAACGTCATCACAATGATAAACGCCGGCCATTTTATCACGACACCCCCTCGGCAATGCCTTATAATAGAACCCTCACCTCTCGTACCTTTTATTGAAGGACTACTCTTCTTTAACACGATCAAATTGGCAGATCTTTGAATATAATAATAGGGTGCCATGCTGATTAGTAAGCAGACTTAATCAGTTCGATGAGTTGATTATGTTTAGCCGCTTTAGCCTGTCTTGTTGGAATCTAGACGTCTTTGTTCGGAAGGAGAGGTAAGAGGAAGCTTTGGATTTTTTCCAATTTTACTAGTAAAGTCGCTAACACTTTGTGGTGTAAGACGATGAAGAGTCGACTAAGTAACTGATAAAATACAAATTATGAGGCTGAACATTCAAACTTCTGATTACTATGCCAAATTATATTTTTTACTGTCTGATCTGTTTATCGCAAATTGACTATCGTACATTGACTATCATTCCGACACCGACATCAATATTAAAAACTGAAACATATATTTTTTTTTCTTTGAACTTTTACTTAAACACCCGATAAGCAATAATTTACCTCACTGATCGGTAACAACAGTCTAGTTCTCTTAACCCAAATATAGACAAAGCCTATAAACAATCACGCGATGACTCAAAGGAGCAGAATTAGATATTTCCTGGACACAACGTTGTTGCTCTTGATTTATTATTTTGTAATCCTCTATCGAATTAAGCCATCACTTGCCTACGTATTTACGTGTAGCCACAGTTGAGTTGATCACAGAAAGGTGTATTTTAAAGTTCTCATAATGGGATCGTAAATTATATTTCATTTATTTGCTTAAAATGTTACAAAACAGATGAAGTTGTGATAGCAGTTTAGTAACATTTTGTTGGAATTGTGGTATGCAAAGTTTACATAATTTACTTATTATAAACACAATATCCCAATATGTCGACGTGTTACTGGTTTATTTGCCAGCTCCCGTTAAAGCTACATAGATTTTACTTATATTCTTATAATTATAGAAGGAAATAAAAAATGCCGTGTTTTTTTTTCGTTTTAATTAGCGACGATGCGGTGGCGACAGAAATAGCATAGGCATAGGTATAGGTATACATGAAATTTCGTGTAGAGGAATCACAAATGATGACATAATTTTACGTTTTAGATGGGGGATTTATCCCGCCTTCTAGTTATAGTCTGCTGCCATCTACGGCCGCATCGTCGCTTAACATCATCGTGGTCAAAGGCTTACCTATAATATGAATAAAAAAATAAATAAAAAATGAGGTCCTAAAAAATTTCATTTTGAAATTGATCTTCTGTATTACCTGTGGCAATTCCGTGGGTTAATACAAGTGCCCCATACGTTAACCGGGGTCAAGTTTATGTATGATATAATACCGTTAAATCATGGCTGATGGTGTAAAATCGTTTATGGCTCCCCGTGGAAAGGACATTTCTTGGAAAAACATCATTTTAATACACTTGGAGGTAAATAGTAAATCCGTGGTGGAATTTTGAATACTTTTGTTGGTCGTTTCTCGGTTGGAAAAGAAGTACCTAAAGGTACCTATTACAAAATATTTTCCTTATATACAAGTAAATCATAATGGTATAGATTATTTGTTTATTGATGATATAATACTTAATAGGATTCCATTTTTACCCTTAGTGTATGAAACCTTTAAAAATCGTAATGATTTTTTTCTTTATGATTTTAGTATAACAAACAATAAATTATACCTACCTAATGTAGAAGTCCAAGTATTTTATTATATACTTGCTACGCCCTGCGGTAGCCTATGTGTTATTCCAGGGTCTAAGCTATACCTACACCAATTTTCAGCTCAATCGGTCCACCCGTTTAGGCGTGAAAGAGTAACAAACATACATCCAGACATTCTTACATATGTTCACGTTTATAATAGTAGTAAGATTATAAAGTATTTTTCTAAGTTTATATTTTGGTAATACTCCCCACACTTATCCTTTGTTCCTACGCCCACATTTCCAATACAAACACAATTTAATTTGGTCAGGAGTGTCCAACGCCACAGGACATTGGGTCCGTAGTAATGGAACTGTGAATAAATCTCACACCTCGCCCGTCGGCGCGTCACTTGTCAACAATTTACATTTTAATAAAATAATAAAGATATCATGTAAACGCACTTTATGTTCCGTTATGACCGTGCCCTTGGATCCACCCCTAGAGATTGAATGTAGATGTGTCGATATCGATAAAATAAGATACGATGCTTACATAAGTAATTTCAATTTAATTTTGTTCTTTGTTTGAGTGTATTGTATGTCCGTAACGTCACTAAGCGGCCCCAACGGAAGACCAGCGCTGGGTGCTTGCACCCAGCATAATGCTGAGTTGGGGACCGATTTGTGGCACACACCTATCTATTGTTTTTATTTGTTTTTTTTTCTTTTCTTATTATTAATTTTTATGTGTGTGTAACAAATAAAATATTTTCTTTCTTTCTTTCTTTCTTTCTTTCTAAGTATCGTTCTTTTTAGGTATCATCATCATCAACAGCCTTCTACATCCCACAGCTGGTTATAGGCCTTCTTCATGTTGTGCTAATCAACCCTGTCTTGTCCCAATCTTTTTAGGTATGCCTTTATTAAATTGTTAGCTCTATGTTTTATACCTATGTATTCTCAATTTTTGTTTATATTATTTCTAAAAACCCATGGTCATAGCCTAAGGAATCTCCGGACAATACACAGTATCAAGGTTTACAGCCTTATTTATGTATCTGGCCAAAAAAAACCCTTGTTAATTTTACAAAATCTTAAAGAAGAAAAGCTTTATTTACGGCTAATTACTATTATAATTAAAATATTACTAACATAACAACTACAATAACTACTAACATAATAACTAATTACTATTATATACATAAAATTAAGACTATATTCTTATAATTACTTGATTAAGATGAGGAAGAGCTGCTGCGAGATCGTGAGGGCGAGGTGTTGTTGTAGTTTAGGAAGGAGTAGTTGACGTTATTGATTCCTTGAGTGAGGGTTTGAGGTGGGTGGAATTCCGTTGGACAGGTAGCGCGGGGGGCGATTGTTTTGTAGTAAAATAGTCGTGGGAAGTCTGGGTGGTGCTGATTGAAGTTGCCACCCAGATAATTGTTGTGTTTATGGTGAAAGTGCCGTAGGATGTTGTTGCTGGTGTAAAATGCACAGCACGCATTGCTTCCCCCCTTTTTTCCTATGTTTATCATTCCCAGTAGCCGGTAGGCTAGTGCGTACAGGTGGTAATGCGCTAGAGGGGGATGGCAGCTCATCTCGGATATGGAGGGCAAGGGGTTGTTGATGGTGGTGGTGGTGATGGGATTGTTGTGTGTATGTTTTGTGTGGGATAGCATGAAGTCGGCGTGTGAGAGTGGGATCGGTGAGGTGGCGTCGTTAAATGTGGAAGGGGGTGTGTTAGTGGGAGTGTGTGGGAAGCGAAGAGTAAGGGAGCGGGAGAGAATTGTGGGGGAAGTTTGATTTGGAGTGTGTGTTGGGGTCGGAGTGCGCGTTGGTGCAGTGTGAATACAGCGGTTATTGTCCGGGCATAAAGCGCATGGGATGTATGATGTGAATGTGAGGGGGGAGCTTATCTGAATGGTACTGGTGCCGCGGCTCAGGCAGTGAGACGATTGAGTTATTGATGGAGTTAAGTTGGTTTATTATGTTTAATTCAGTGCTGCCGATCTGACCCTTTAAGTTTTGGAGGTTTTGCTCCACTTCGGCATGTCGTTTTTGTAGCCGTTCGAATTCCTCGCGCAGGTTTTTACACTCGGGGTTGTTCACTCCATTTCTCACCTTGCTATTATTACGTTATTAGTAGGCAGGTTGTAAGATGTAGGGTGTTCAGGCCTGACCTGTGTAATGTACAGGTGCACAAGGTTAGGCGAGGACGATACCCTCCAAAAAGGTATGCTACAATACCTATGCGGTACCTTTTCTATAATATCGATAATTCCAAATGCTTACTCATCTCTACAAAAGCTGTGACTCCCGTAGCGCCCATGGCGTTATTATAACACTCTTCGCTCTTGTTTTCTTTTCCCATACAATCGTATACTAGTGGAGTCGTTTGAATTTAGATGCGATTTTATTTAAATTCTCGTTGTCCAATGGAATTTCATTTTTGTATGGTATTTGATGGATTTTTGAGTTATTCTGTTGATGTTTATTGAAACGATCAACGTTTGTGACGCTTACTTCGTGTTATAGTAATATAATGAAATATTATAGATCTGCAAGATTCCTCAGAAACACATATTCATTGATATGTCAGAATTTTGGGTACAATAAGATCTTAAAACTAATAGGTGCCTTTAAAGACAGAACCCCCTGCCCTGCCTTTATAATGTAAGTTTAGTGGAAAACTATTTTTAATGGGTTGGATGATTAGTTTCTAATATATATTTCTATATAAATTATTTAATTTCACTCACACAACCTCGTGTGGGTAAATTTAATTACAAATAAGAATAAACTTCATCAGACTCTCACTTTCTTAAATAACCGTGAACTTTCTATTTCCCCATCGATATATTTCACAAGTAATGAAGTCTCAATAACCATAGATAAATGTGAACCATAGATAAATGTTTATGACAATTTGTGTTTATTCTGTACCGTATTCCCATATTTCATGTGTCATGACGCGATTAAAATGGCTGGAGGTGAAATGTAATCAAATTTATGTTCAATGACATTTATCCCGCCTTCTAGGTTTAGTCTGCTGCCATCTACGGCCACGTCGTCGCATAACATTACGCGAGTTTGTGGTCAAAGACTATATAGAATTTTAAAAAAAGATATAAAATTTAGTTACCCAAGCACCTTTTACCTTTTTTATAATAATGAGCACGGTAAAGAGATATACAGTAGTTTGACTCCATAGAAACGGCCGGAATTTGGGAGTGAGTAGATGTGGGCAGATGTGGGTAGAAGTGGGTATATAATCCAGAAGCGGGTGCCACGCAGCGACGGGCGGACGTCGCGATAGTTTTTTGCAAGTATTTAGTGTAATTTACGTTATTTACTTTGGACGTATGTATACATAATATAATAAATAATATAAAATGGCAAAAAATAGCATTCGATATTATGCTGTTTTTGAGGTAAGTTAGTATGAAGTTATAATATTTATTTTTTATTTTTAAAAGTATTCTGCTGAAGTAAGAGTGCGAGTAAGAGTCCGATAAGAGTGCAAGTAAGAAACTGAGTAAGGATGCGTGTAAGCGTCCGCGTAAGAGTGCGAGTAATAGTCCGAGTAAGAGTGCGATTAAGATTCCGAGTAAGAGTGCGAGTAAGTCTTTTTTTTTGTCTCTTGTCTTGTTTCTTGTCTTGTCTTGTCTCTTGTCTTGTCTTGTCTCTTGTCTTGTCTTGTCTCTTGTCTTGTCTTGTCTTGTCTCTTGTCTTGTCTCTTGTCTTGTCTCTTGTCTTGTCTCTTGTCTTGTCTCTTGTCTTGTCTCTTGTCTTGTCTCTTGTCTTGTCTAGATAGTAGCTTAAGTAAGTAGATGATATGAAATAGGTAGGTACCTACTGTATGCGGGCAGCGGCTGCCCGGCAGCCCTATGACTTGCGCATGTACCGCGAGACTGTAGGTATTTATGTTCAAAAATCACGCTCAGTCAAACTACTGTATATCTCTTTACCGTGTAATGAGCCAAAGCAAATCGTTGTAAGCAAATCGGGTACCCCATGGTACGGACGCACGAGTGATCCTATAAAGGCTTCGTTTTTCCTTGAGAGGTACGAAACTCTAAAAGCACAATTTCTCTTCATACACAAATCCGCTTCACCTTCTTTATTTTATAAGCTTTATATTACTTTTACCTGTCTGTTGTCTGTCTGTCTGTCTGTAATCAAATCTTGCAAGTTTAATTTGACCCACTTCCCGGTTTCCAATTGAGCTGAAAATTTGCATGCGTGTGTAAATCGGATGACAATGCAATATATTTATGACATCGAGCTGATTTGATGATGGAGCTGGAAGGTGGCCATAGGAACTCCGTCATAAAACAACGCAACCCCATCGAGTTTGGGCTCATTTGATTCGTCTTGACGAGTACTTTATGATACAAGACGATAATAATAATTAAAGCTTGTTTTTAAAAAGTATTTTTTTAAATTTCACTTGTTATTCGTTTTCTTTTCTCCAAATAACTTTCCAATAAAATAAGTTAAATTTATAAATTATGAATATGACTTTTAATACGTTGGTTTTGTTTGTAATAAAGTGAACTTTGACACTTATAATAATAAAAATAAATATGTTTTGTTATGTAAAGCAACCAAATAGTTTCAAAGAAATGTTCATATAAGTAGTCCTACGCTACAATGTAAGGTCACAAACTATGTAAAAACGCAGATACCGCGAAGAAGAAAAGAGTTTTTTAGTGAAAAAAAAACTAGTAAAACAATACTACGATAAAGAACACTTTTATTAACCACAGAAAAATCCAAGTGCTCCAAGTTGGCTAATAGCACATGATAGGCGCGGCGGCGCCTTCTTCTGTTTTGCACTATTCCGCTGTAACGGTGGGCAGTCGTCGCCCATCGTTGTCTAATAAACAGTGTTCCACGTCAGTCAGAATCAGCATCCCATCGTCGGGCAATTGAGGTTTACCATCAGGAACATGATATGCACGTAATATCATTAAAAAAATTTTTAGCGTACTGCAATGTGTCAGTTTTATTGTAAAAAGCGTAGAGTCTGTTTTTATTACAATAGTTTACGTAAGTTATACATTAAAAATATAATCATAGTAACGAGTTTGTATCGATATTGGAAAATGCATAAATTGTTTTGTCGAAATATCGATATTACTGGCGCGTGGGCGGAGCTGTCATATTTCTTTGTTTGTATTATGTAATTCAACATTCCGGCTATTGTACTGTGAAAATCGATGAGTTCTGGATTAAAATATGTGCCTTTATGATTAGAAAAGATAAAATTTATATTGCCGCGATGATATACGTAAGATTGCTGGCGGAGGTAAAAAGAAACACTCCAAAGAAAAGTTTTACATAATTTTTGATGACGAAGATAAGACAGTAATGAAAAAAAGTTTTATTTGCAATTTTGGGTACTGAGTACTCGAAAGTTTTCTAACTCTTAACTCTGTCCTTAGGACAAGTAATTCTGGCGCTTCGCCGGCCGCTGACGGATCCAAAAATTATTTTGAGTTAAAAAGATAACAGAAATAGAAAGAATAGAATGTGATTCAATTCGCGCATTTAGAATACTCAGAATAAAATAAAATTGTATTTTTTTCCTCCAATCGTAAAGAAATCTTATTTTAAAATTAAATTGCATTCAAATCACAGTTACTCGAACTGGATTTATTGCAAAAATTGCACTCGTCCCATACATCAATATGTGACTGTTAATTCATGCCCGTACTTGTCTACCCAGTACCAAGCCTGGTTGAGACCATACACAGAGGTCTCTAATTGAGATGTTCTGCCATAAAGATGGACTAATTGACCACACCGGTTACCGACAATCGATTTGTATCGATGTCTATATTAATGTGGAGTGTCTGTCTGTATGTTGTGAATACAATTTTGTATTGATATTTTGGTAACAAGACATGTTTATTTTTGTTCATCTGAATCTTTGGTTTTAAAACTTTTTTTAATGTAATATGTAACTCCGAACTCCTGAGCTTGACGATATTCAATTATAATTAATGTGTCAGGGTAACAGGTGCGCGTATTTTGTAAAGCACTGGGCCCTGTTTCATATATGGGTAACAGAATAGAATAGAAAACTTATCTGGGGGCACGGTAGTGCCCCCGCCAAGTCGAGCGCGAAGCAAGCACTGCCGTACCATCTTTACAAGAACCATTTCGCCGCATTTTCAGGCCCCTATTTGAGAACCTCTGGATTAAACCAGAACACAGAAATTTTCGTCATCCAGTAAGCTATAATTACATACTTAAAATCCAAAATTTCAAGTCTGTAGGTCATTAAGTTCCGAAGTTAAGCGAAAGCAAAGTTTCGCATTTTCGACACTCACTCACTCATGATCATCAAATAGAACTAGTACTTCCCATAAACTCAGAGAGCTGAAATTTGTTACATACTTAGAATTTATTTTATAAGCCATAGGAAAACTAAAAAAACATGCAATTTCGGTCTCGTTTTCGAGATAATTCATCTGCATAAATAACTTTGTAATCTCATATAAATGTATAGGATTACAAAGTTACATTTGCAGTCAATGGTTAAAATTGTGTAATATCCAACTTATTAATTCAAAATATATTTAAGGCATAGTATATGTATATGTGAGTGTGTATATGTGTCGTAAATCGTCAGTTATGATCAGGCGATATCTAGCGTGGCCAACTAAAATAAGAGCCCAACCAAACTATTAGAAGAGATCGACATACCGCCTTTACTACAAGCTTTTATTTACTTTCACCTGTCGGTCTGTCTGTCTGTAATTAAATCTTGCAAGATTAATTAGGCCCACTTCCCGGTATAATATTATCCCATCAAAAACATTCTGTAAAAAACTAGCCAAGTCTCGATGGAGCTGCTTGTTTATCTCTAAAAAGTAATGAAATCTAGACAAAGTCGTGCCAAGTATAAGGTTCCTTACTGCGATTTCTTTATTATTATAGTTAATGTTGTGTGACTTGGCCGTTGAAGGGTACACCAGGGTACAAAACCAGATGCTCCATGACACTTGGATCGCCTAAACATAAGTATTATTGAAATACGCAGCTTTATCAAGCCTACAATTAACTGGTTATCCAATCAACGTTTTCCAAGTGGAAAATTTCTATCGTGAATGGGTAGCGGACAGATTGGTGCAATAGTGTCATGGAGCACCTGGTATAATACCCTTGTGTACCCTTCAACGGCCAAGTCACACAACATTAACTATAATAATAAAGAAATCGCAGTAAGGAACCTTATACTTGGCACGACTTTGTCTAGATTTCATTACTTTTTAGAGATAAACAAGCAGCTCCATCGAGACTTGGCTAGTTTTTTACAGAATGTTTTTGATGGGATTATTATATACAGAAAAATACAGAAAACTTAAAACTAAAACAAAAAATCACGACTTAAGTGTGAAAATTGCCGGCGGTGTCTTCTCTACCAAACTTCCAGGGAGAGAAATATTTATATTGACATGGGTATCATGATGCTTACTATTGGGCACTTGATGTGCTCATCTCGTCACTCTTCACTCATTGTCATAAAAAATATGCAGAGGAGGTCCGATGGTGTAGCTAGTTAACAAGCATCGATATAAACACGTCCCTAGCGTGTAATTTGGTACATATTTCCCGACATGCACTAGATTCGTTATCGATTGTCTGTTATTATCGACTAGTTTATCGATTAAAAAGAGAAAATGCACATGTTTTATCGTTTTGCGTTCTTTTGATTGATTGCAGCGACGTGGAATTGTGATTCTGGCTAAAGTGCGAAAGAATTTATTTCTTTTGTAAACGACGTTTTTTGTACACAGCTACTTATTGCTTGCTGTGGGCTGTGAGTGATCTGTTCCAGGTAACCAGCCTTTACGGAGTAATTGAGAAGAGTAGCGTGCGTATTGGTACAAGATCTTATTGATTTACCTACATCTATTATGTAGTTATTATTTTTAATACATTTTACCTTCGACTTCGACTTTTTTACTTTACCAGGAGGTCGACTAGGTGGGTACCCCAACAGTGCCAGTACCACCTGAGTGATGTACAAACATTGCTGTGCTTCGGTAGGAGGGTACTGTAGCTAGTGAAATTACTGGGCTGAAGAGTCTTAACATCTTATGACTCTCAAGTAAGAAACTTTGGCGCAGTGCACCCAGAATTTTACGTTTGTAAAATACTGTACTAATTTTAATGGGCAGCGTTATCTCTTACCATCAGGAGAGCGTCATGCTCGTCTTTTTACTTCGTTGTACCTATATAAGAAAAGTCTGTTTAACAAATACAAAAACCTAAGCATTCCTCTAACAACACAGGTGAATTCACATATAATAAAACAGGTGAATTCTCGCCCTTTAATGCAAGGTATCCGTATATTATTTAACAATGCATTAAAAGACCAGCTTTCTAACAAGTACGAGCCACTGAGTGCCGATAGAATGCGATGAATTCTTACTTCCAACACCTATCCTCGCCTTGCTTTTATCCGATGTTTTTATCCACTTAGAACTGAAATGGGGAGGTGTCATCACGTAAGTGTTTTAGTACGTAATATAAATACGTACCGTCATGATCATAAATAAAAGATTATGTGACTTGCAGACTTGTAAATTTTCAGTAATAACAAGATTTTTAAAAATTGATTTACGATTTCTTTCGTGTGCCTCTTTCTCCAACTTCTGACACTGTCAATATGACTACTTCGTTTTTCGGCCTTGGAGGCAGCGCGTTATGCTGGCGCAGCGCCTACAACTGCAGCCGACCGTGTAGCACGCGACGTGGATGCTTTAGTGGCCTCTTGCTGGATTGTGTTGAGATCCCTCAGGTAGCTTATCTTGTGTTTATCTCCTAACTAGTCCAAACAAAGTTCCTAAGTTAGTTTTTCTGCTTTCTACTTTTCGATCCACATGCCCCTTTGACTCACCATGCACTCATTGACTGTACTATAGTTTTTTTTTGATGGAATTATTTAGGTATACATGACGTGATAATGAAGGCCAGGTGCTATCGGAATACACCTGGCCAACATTGTACATGAGATAGTAATTTACATGTGGAATGATATGAAATAACAAGAAATCAAAATATTTACAGCTCGTAAAAAAAAAACTAAATTAAAGGTATTAAAGAGAAGAAATCAAGAAAATGTTATTTACAAAGTGTAATAAATGATATGAGCTATGTGTTGTTGAATGATTTTAAGTGTTTGATAATGTAGATGATGTGGTCGTGAAATGTGGCTAGTGTGGATGGGTGTTTCATAATGTCTATGAGCGAGAATGGGTTAATGTTGAGATGGCAGTTGGAGGTATGTTTGATGCGGGTGTACAATCGGGGGCAGTGTTTGATGAGGTGATCCAATGTTTGTGGAGATGAGTCGTCGCATGGGCAGATGTCGTCGGCAGTGATTTTGAAACGATGAAGGTATGATTTATGGTTGACGTGGTTTGTGGGAAGTTGAGTTGTTGATGAATGATGGTTTTACTAATGAGAGATATGTGGTGAGGTCCTGGAAGGAGGGTAAAATTGTTTTGATGTGATCGCTGCACTGAGAATATAATTGTGCAGCTTTTACATTGGCTATTTTTGAATTTTGGAGTTTGATGTAGCTGCCCCCAGTTGGTGATAATGTTAAGCGCATGATGTGTCGTGGTTTCAAGGTTGATGATGTTTGAGGAATGAACTATGAGGAGGATGTCATCCGCAAATGCTTGGATGTTGCATCCCTCAGGGAACGGAGTGATGAGTAGTGTGCCTAGGAGTATGTTCCATAGAGTCGGACCGAAGACCGACCCCTGGATGCATTCCATTGTCATGGTTTTGATCTCTGTGCAGTCAGAAAAATTAAGGTAAACTTGTCGGTCGGTAACGTAACTTTTTAATGTCATAAATAGGTTTGTTGGGCAGTCTATGGTCCTTACGGCTATTGAAAATGGCAGGCCACCAGCGGCTCTAGCACGAGTGCCAATTGACATACGAATAAGACTCCCATTCCACTGTCAAGAATATTTGACGTTTGTTAAGAGTACAATGACATTGGGAGTAGCCAAATTCTCTTATTTATGGTAGGAGTCTATGGTTATTTTTTTTTAAATGTCTTTACTTGCTATACACGGTGCGACTGACAGAAATGACGATATTGATTGTGCAAAGACCAAGTGTAAAACTAGCTTAACAATAATAAAAGCAGCCAAGTGCGACTACGACTCGTCCATGACGGGTTCCGTAGCAGCAAATAACATTATATAAAAGTTCTTGCAGTTTAGGTTGCAGGTAACTTAAATTGCGGTTTACGATTTACTAAATAGTAGATCCGCGCATACACTAACAAACAGTGAACACTAAAACAGTGAACAAATAATACCTATACATTTAGTCTTACTGAATTTGTTTGTTAAATTCCGCACTCGTTGGTAATTTAGCTGCATTTTAAATCTGTGAAATCTTTGAAAGTATTTATTCAAATTACACACTGTAAAGGGCCATATTGTTCTATATTTAATGCACAATATATGTATTTACTTAGAGTCCTTTTCACGAAAAGAGTCCCTGCAGCGGGGCGCCACAATCGCGCGTTTAAAATTTAAAAAAAAAATAACATTCTGATTTCTCATATTTAATTTCTTAATTTAATTAATTTTTACTTTTTTATGAAATAAAAAATTATTTACGATATGAAGTACAGTAATAATTATCCATTCAATTAAATAATTTAGTTCCGCTAATAGCTATACCTATATAGCTTAAAATCCCTTCGTTAATAGCGTGCTCATTTCTCGTAAAAAATATGGGATAAAAAATGGTTATTGAGGATTATTCTTAAGGACAGACAAAAGAAGAAGAGAAGTCATATGGACAGAGAGACGCGGAATGCGACTTTGTTTTATACTAAGGGTTCCGTTTTTATTTATTTGGCTACGGAACCCTAGAACCATAGCTAGTGCTTTATCAAAATTTATTAGCAGGAACCATAGACCAAAGAGTGTTCAATGCGCGCGCAACTTCGTCAGCAGCGATCCAAAGTCAGTTGATGTGCAGGTTACAATATCGAACCAAAATGAAAATTATCGATAAAATCGAACAAAAATATTACAGAGAAGTGTTTGAATAAAAAGCAAAAATTAAAATACATTCTGTGATTTATTATGCCATTGTGATGATACCAAATCAGAGAGATATAAATTACGATAGTTAATATTATTATAATAACATTGTCTAAATAACTAAAAGGACAGAGTGACTGACTGATCTATCAACGCCCTACAGCCTAAATCGCTGGACGGATTGGGTTGAAATTTGGAAAACAGGTAGGTTTTATGACGTAGACCTCCGCTGAGAAAGGGTTTTGCCATGTGGACAAAACCGCGAGCATAAGCTAGTATGACTATGTATGTATAATGTGTACCAATGCTGTTTTACTTATATGGAAGTGCAATGTTAAGTAGGTAAACAATAATAAAACAAGAAATGAAACAAATATAATATTTAATACATTTATAGAAAGTTTTGTGGTTGAGTCAGCCAATTAGGGCTGAGCAGAAGTGTTCCTTGAATATTTTATTGGTGGCGCTAGTGCGCAAGTTTACCTTATTCCCTCATCTGTTGTTTAAGCTCCAGGAGCTTGCTGTCAAAAAGCACGCATCTGTTGACCAAAAAGTTGTCCTGAAGTTCGATGCAATTTTTTTGGATTTACATGCATCTTTGTTTATTTTATCGTTTTTTGCCCTAATTTGTATAAAATACAAAGAAAATAACAAGAATGCCGATAGTCATGGACAAATTTATACATTATGACTTTTAATTTCATCACCCATAAATTGTGATAGCGTCAAAAAATTCGCAACACAAACACATAATTTATTAACAACATGATACTTATTATTTAAATATATAAAAGGATAGACTGAGTGACTGACTGACTGATCTATCAACGCACAGCTCTAACCGCTGGACGGATTGAGTTGAAATTTGGCATACAGGTAATAAGGCGTAGACATCCGATAAGAAAGATTTTTAAAAATTCAACTGAACGTGCAAGAAAGGGGCCCAAAGTCAAGTAACATACTTCAATAATGACAACGTTATCATGCAAGCTAAGATATCTTTTTAAAGCAATTAATTAAAACCATAGTTACCGTAATGAAAGACAACGGCACTTCGTTTTTACGTAACTATACAATACTAAGGCCTAAATGAGAAGTCAGCAAAGTGCATGGAACTCATAACACAGTAATGGTCGTTTTAAATTTTCTTTTATACTTTCACACTTTAGGGTAGTTATGTGATATATTATAATAACTTAGATGATTTTATTAACATGATATGAAATACCTACCTGATAAAACATGATTATCGAATAAACACGGACTCTCAATATGTCACATCACTATTCAATTTGTAAACAAACATTACAGACTACAACTACTGAATTAAACTAAGAAAAATACATTATCTAGAAATGAAAGCCGTACGATTATAATATTATGCTGAATAAGGATTATTTAACATGAACTACATACACAAAATCAATCTACTAACAGAAAAGCGATGCTTACTAACCTATGAAAAGTCAATGATTGGGTACTTACGGATTATTTAGCTCTGCGTTGTTTTATACTGTGTGCAATTTTTTTTTCAATATCAGTTAAATCATGGTAAAGAGATACATAATATATAGGTCACGATTTCCATTAAATAACTATTTTTTTCACTGAAAATAGGTATGTCACTGACGATTCAAATACTATCAATTTGTAAACAAACGAAACATAATTTGATTATGGTTCATCCACAATGTGTGACGAATGACTCGTCGAGCAATAGGTAGGTACGCTGAGTTGTTCGTCGGAGTTGGCTGACGCACACAGATTATTTACAGGGTTATTGGTTATTCAGTACATTATGCTATATAGTGTCATAGACAATACATAGTACATAGCTATGGTGTATAGGGCCTTATTGGAGAAGCCATTGGCCATGTTTTGAGCGCAATATAATATGTTCCGTGAAATTTTATGTTTTCAAGTTTTTTTTAAATTCATTATAGGTTAGCTTTTGACCACGATCTCGCTTGATATTAAGCGACGATGCGGCCGTAGATGGTAGCAGTCTAAATCTAGTAGGCGGGATAAATCTGCCCTGGCTTCACTAAACATCATACCGGAACATGGTCACGGATAATTTTTTAAATTCATAAAAACAACCCCATAATTATTTATTTTTTAGTATCTTAGTACTCGGCCAAAATATCAGAATAGTATTTGAATGATTATAAATAATAATTTTTAATCAAATTAAATCTAATTTATCACAATAAAAGATGCTTTATTCAAAAAAATGAATAGAATAGAATAATACTTGTCGGCTTTTCTACCATATAAAAATAATCTATGCTCCTCCGATGAACGACTCGGCAAGTCATTCGTCGCATAGTATGGATGAACCATAAGCCTCTTCATAGAGGGTAACTCCTTGGCGGGAACCTATTAGATAATATTATATATTCTATGGAAATCAATGTGATTAATAATATAAATGAAATTTGTCGTTGACTGTCAGTGTTGTAATGACAGTGGGAGTAGCGACGAGTCATAGACAAGCAGCTTGCTACTCTTATGAAACGTCAACGCTACTCTTAGAATAGCGATGACAGTGGAATGGGAGTCTTATTCGTATGTCAGTTTGCTTGTATGCTAGAGCCGCAGGCGTTGTCAAAGGCTGCTTTAATGTCAAGTGATATTGCGATGACATGTTTTTTTTTTTTTCAGATTTTGATATTTAGAGCAGAATGAATAGCATGAGCGGTGGAAATTTGTTGTTTGAAGCCGAATTGATGCGGGCAGTTGTGATGGTTTATATTTATGTGATGAGTCAGGCGTTGTGTGATTAATTTTTCCAGTAGCTTGCCGAAAACGTTGATGAGTCCAATGGGCCGGAATGATGATGAATCGGAGTAATCTGTTTTGTTTGATTTGGCTATGATTTTAGTGTAGGCGATTTTCCAGTTGATAGGGAAGTGATGAAGTTCTATGCAGCGATTCATGAGAGATGTAATGATGTCGGGGAACCAAGATGAAAAGTGATGGCAAATGTCAGCTGTGAGATGGTCTGGGCCTGGTGACCTCTTCGGGTTCATGAATTTGATGCATTCGATGATTTCAAGAGTTGTGAAAGGAGGTTCATTTTGGTTATGTATCGGATGAGACATGAGTCAATCGTTTTTGTGATTCTAGGTCGTCAGGTGTGTCGTCAGGGAAGAGTGATTGGAGTAAGGCGTTAGCAGTTTCGGTGGAGTCGGTGGTGTATCATCCGTCAGGAAGCCGTAGAGTGGATGGTGGCTGTGATAATGGCGTTGATTTGATGATCTTGTTGGTGATGGTCCATACGTCGTCCTTTGTCTGTTTATTGCAGAAGTCCTTGAAGTGTGAGGTGGAGTATTTACACATGGCGTCAGAGTACTGTTTTTTTCAAAGTTTGTCTTTCAAGCAAGATTTGGTCTAGTGGGCGTCGCTGTCGTACAAGTCTGCTGAGGCGATGATGGTTTCTGATGACTTGTGACTCGAGATGAGTGAGTTCTTCGTTCCACCAAGGGATGCGGGTGAGGTGGTGTGATGAACGTAGGAACGTAGGTAGGTAGGTGGAGTAATGAGTCGCATGTTTGCTGAATTGCTGTAGTGAGGTGAGTGAAAAATTCGTCTAATTCATTAATGGAGAGATGTTTGATGTGAATATGAGCGTCGATGGGAAGGCGAGAGTTGATTGATGCAATGAATTGTTCTTTAATTTGATGCCATTTGGTGTGAGTCGTGTTATAGCGATAGGTATGTGGACAGTTTCTTGTTTTTGGATGGTTGATGGTTTGTGGTGTTAAAGTGAAATGTTATAGCATTGTGGTCAGATGAGGGGCATATAGCCAGATCAATTTTCCAGTTATGAACATGAGCCGATGTGGTGTTACTGAGAAGAGTGATGTCGATGATTGATTGGCGGTGGACTTGATGGGTGACGGTTTCAAATGTGGGGGTGTTGCCGATGTTGCAGACGATGAGGTCATGGTGTGATGACGTTGAAGATGGTGTTCCCGCGCTGTTGTTTGTGTTAGAGCCCCACGCCGTATGCCACCCATTAAAGTTGCCCCACACGAGGTGGATGGAGTTGGGGTGATCTATGAAAAAATTTTCAAGTTTGTTAATGGTGTTGTTAATATCTATCCGTGGTTCTATGTAAACTGATATGAGATAAATTCTTTTGTTGGTGATGGTATTGATTTTGATAATACTGATGTTGTCTGAATGATTGGTGAGACCTGATTAAATGGGATTGAGTGTTGGAGAGATGATGATGGAAATTGATATACCTGATAGTTGCTTGTGAATTTAATGGAATGCGAATGACAGTTGAAGTATGGTTCTGTAATGAAGATAAAATCGATTGTGTTTTGGGAAGTATACACTTCCAGCTCGTGCATTGCATTTCTGCTGCGTCCAATGTTGATTTGGACGCAGCTGAACGAGGTTGGAGTGCTACACCCCATAGTTGATGCGTGTGCGGACGACTTTAACCATATTAATATAGCAAGGGCATTTGTTGGAGGTGGCACTGTGTGCGGGGGCGTTGCTATGGGTGGAGCGTTTATTACAATTGTAGCATGAGAGTTTGGATTGATCTGATTTGGACGGGCATTCTTGGTAGCTGTGGTTTGATGATGAACAATGGGAACATGATGATGAATTTTCCTTACACCACATCTTTGTGTGGCCGTATTGTAAGCAGCGGTAGCATTGTTATATGTGGATGAAATCTTCTGCGTCGATCCTTTGGTAGTCCACATTGAGCTTCCCAGCTTCAATAATGGACCTCCAAAGGGTGGGGCTGGTGGAGAATACTGCGTTGTACAGGTGAGAATTTTTGTTACTTCGTTGAAATTTTTATGTAAAGTTCTGAGGGTGATTATTTTTGATGATGTCATTTTGGTTCCGTATAATATTAGTGAGTGCTTCAGGTGGTGTATGAGTTGAGAAGCCTTTAAGGATAATTTAATTGTTGTAATGTTTTGGATGGTTCTGCAGCAATGATTGATGAGTATTGGATTTTTTTGAGGGTGAGGTGAATGTGCTCTGGTTTGTTGAATTCAATCCGAAGTTTATTATTGGAGATGGGCTTAATGGTTTCTGGTGCAAAGTTCGTGTCACGAAAGCTTATATTTTTCTGCCATGCAGTGATGGTGTCTGAAGTGGAGCTGGCGTTTTTGGCGGAGACGATTATGGCGGGTTTATATGGCGGTGGGCGAAGCTGAGTTGACTGGAGGGATGGTAATGATGCGACTTTGGGGTACGATAGTGGTATGGAGGCACATAGAAACATTAATTTTTCACAATATTTACATTTCAAAATTTGACAGTGACAAGCCATCAGATTTTGATTAACTGTTTGCTGAAGGTCAAATATTCAACTGACCACAGAGGTTTTAACAACTAAGGATCCGTGGGACCAAGAATTCCGCGATGCACTATCAACCGCACCACCAGAAAACACCGCCACAAAAGAAATCTACACCTGTATTAAAAACATAAAGGATGCCATTGGTAGCTCCGGCAACATTAAAAGAGAAATAAAGACAGAACTCCTAGACAACATCAAAATTACAGAAGAACTCATCCCGATCCTGCCATCCAAGTCAAGCAACACTACCATCAATCACGAAGACATCAAATCTACAATCAAGCAGTACATACAGGAAGAAATTAAGAAAATAAAAATCCCACCTCCAGCCACCCATACACCCACTCCTCCACAACTGTACTATAGTTAGTCTCAGAGATTCTAAGTGGCCCTTGACAACTCCCCTTTTGAATGTCCTTGGGTCTATCCCACTGGGGGTCACGATAACTTTTCTCCTTTATAACTTTTGTAACAAATCTTGAACATTATAATCCTATCAGTAGGGTCATTTGCACGTGCCTTACTATTTCATACCTTGTACAAAAGGGATAATGAGGGATCATATAATGGAATAATAGTACTTAGAGGAGGTCTTTTGAAAATTAGTTGCTGTTAACATTGGTTTGTCCCATGTGGTTACATAGATAAGGTCCACTGAACTTGAGTATTCTTTTTACTCTTTCTAGTTTTTAGATCTTCGCGAACTTTAATAGTTTCTGTTGTAACCTCTGTAAAAGATATTTTAAATTTGAATTTTATAGATTTTTTTTGTTTATTCATTATAGGTTAGACTTTTACTACCATCTCGCCTGATCTTTTGCTAAAGTTATAGTTTTAATTGGGATAAGTTCAGCTTAGTGCTGCGCGAGGGAAACCTGCGCAGCGCTGGTTTTCAGCATATCCTATGCTCGAACGTAGGTGTTAGTCGAGTTTAACAAAAAAAATGCAGTATGTATGATGCAGTAGAACATGGTAGCGGACTAAATTTAGTACCAGGTTTGTTTTGAGGTTAAAGTGTGGGGAGAATTATGTAATATATATAGAGGCAGATAGTATCCAGCCAGTGACTACATAGTTTTTAAAATGATATTATTTGTCATCTAGTTTACAATGCAAATGACTCGATAAAAATGATAATCATATCAATAAACGTGCATCCACATTCAAAACACAATAACTTGGAACAAAAAGCCTATTTCTAATCAGTGAAAGTGCCATCCAATCTAAAACAAGGGATCTTAAGATCATCTCGCTCGGACAAAGTATTCTAAGTCATTTCATTGTAATGTGAACTTCCAACCGACTCTGATACCCCTACTACTGGAAATAACATTATTGCAAAATATTTCTTACAATAAATGTAGCGTATGGGTAGTGCCAAATTGAACTCTTTGAGTTTCTTATTATTTTTCTTACCTTGTCTTGTCCGTCCTTCTCATTAAGATACCCAGTTCTCAAGATCAAAGTCATTTCTGAGGTATCTACTCAATTCTTCCGTTTCGTTGAACGTACTGTGGAATAAATAATAAAGAGTTTTCGACTAAGTCTGTTCCTAGACAGTAACAAGAGTAAAATCCTAAATTTGATTTGAACTGAACTTAGCAAAACTTTTACGATCTTTCAATTTGAAAATATTAAATTGGTTTCCATAGTAGCCTTAAAATTCCACTTATACAGGACCTTATCCAGGACTCAAGGCAACGAATCCCGTTTGGTCAGACCATTTCTTACTTGCTAAAGGGGGGCCAGTAGATAACCCCGTCGCCTCTCCGATACGCTGCTTCCATGAATGTAAATTTTGCGAGGGTCCTCGGTTCCGCGTGGACGCACCTTAATGGAGATTAGGTGCATCTTATAGTTTCCGCTTTCAAATCGTTTTGTTATTGGCTTTATTTTTTACTAATAATAATTGACTTCTATGATATTAAAGGTATGGTAGGTAATTGGGATTAATACACCAACTATACAACTGTTGGAGTGTTGTTATTTTGCTTTGTACGATTAAAATATACTTTTATTTTACTTTCTCCAATTCTAGAAGTTTTAGTCTTTCCTATTATTTTGGAGTTTTTACGCTTACTGGTGCTGTACTCATTTAAACTAGGTACTCTCCAAAGAAGTCCGAACTGGATTCATACCTCGAACTGGTTTTGAATGGGTCCGTCTAACACTTTAGTAGGATGCTCTTAATTTTGCGTTAATGGAACCTAAGCACCGATTGCTATCCACTCGGACAATTTCTAGTGTATAATACAAGTCACATTAGCACCTTTTCACAGCGAGCTGCTTTACAACTGAACCGAAATCCTTTCACGATTCATTTATTGTTATTGCGACATAGTCCTTAAGTGGCACCACAATAACCAGTTGTGTGCAGCCTACGCTTGCAAAATGCCTGCTTTGTATCTTTGAATGGTGTAAGAGATGCATTTATGCCACATCGCCGCGATTTAGTTGCTGACAGGAAATGATTCCATAAAATCCGGTGTACGACAATAAAAGTTTAGGATGCGATCTCAGTATCTAACATATTTGTTATATAAAAGATATGGGAATTCTTATACACAGCAAGGATTGTTCCAGGAGGGTTTTTTGAGACCTTTTTAGGGGTAAATTAGCAGTTTAACCGTGGACCGATTGAGCTCAAATTTGGTAAAGAGATAGCTTAGAAAATATAGGTTACAGAACAGCGGGTAGAACCGATGGGCGCAGCAAGCATACTGTAGTTTATGGTGTTCTCTAAAACAGTGCTCAATAATACACACACTTGTATCACACTGACTACATTTATTCCAAAAAGTCCGTGTCTCCCTGTGTCGGCGTGTGCATCACCAGCAACGCGCTTTTTTTTTGCGCAGATTGCGTAGGAAAGTGGTCGTGATCAACGTTTGGTCGGTCTTTCGTACAGTCAATGATCCTTGTCTAGTAGTGCTGTCCATATATAGTCGAGGTTCAGTTGTAAAGTCGATGCGTCGATGTATTTTCGGAAGTCCTTCCGCCAAAATAGTCCGAAATTGCCTATCTGATATGCTCCCGAGCATTTCTGCGATGAAAATATCACAAAAGTATTGAACACAGCAGTGTTCAGCAACCTGCAGAAGACCTTTTTATACCATACTTTATTTCTGAGCCGTTCTTCAGGCAAAGCAGATAGAAATTGATCTTTTCTATCCACTCCGCCCATGGGCTTATAGACTACTTATAGTCAATGACTATTTTTCATTTATAAGTCAGTCGACTATGTTTATTCTGAGTCCCCACTTGTAAGTGATGGTATGTGGAGATTGGAGATCACGCTAACCAAATTTGCATCTCGCCATACCATCACAGACAAGTCTGAACTATAGCCTGCCACTTCCTCACCTTGTTGTGTCAGTTTTCAGTGAGTTAGGCAGAAATTCTCGATTTAGTCGTAATGTTCCATAACAGTTTCTTTATGTTTTTATGACATCGTAATAATAAAGGATTCATCGGTCAAGTAGTGGAGACCCACTACTTGACCTAGCCAAAACTATGACCTTGAGCTAGTCATAACTATTTTAGCGGTAGCGTTGGAGGGACGAGCAAAATTGTCATCCATGGGGACTGCGGTCACCAACACAAAAATCATGAATAACGAGTTACATTTTAATCGTAATAATTACGAGTGGGTACTGGATATACCATTCCCACTCGTCCTAAAAGTAACAAATAACATTAAATCAAAATGAGTAGGACGCTACAAAAGCAACTGCCCGAAAACTTGGTTCATGCAGGTCATACTGCGTCTGTCTTTCAAACGGAATGTTCTCAGGTAAAGCAGAACGGCGTGCACATTAAAACTGGTCACCACCTCCATCCTTCAGTAACCCAAATATCCAACACCAAAGCGCGCCTTATCTTAATACCGAGTATATTTACTGCTGCAGACAATCGTAAGTCGTCGCCTCATGTAGCTGTCACCGGAAATAGAATATCTGAGATCTTGTCAAATGGAGATTGCTTGATGTCCATATTGGTTGTCTACGTTGGTGTGGATATGAATGGTCTTTATTGACCTTAACAACATTCATTATTTTAGGCAAGTATCAGTGGGTCAGTGTCCGGCTTGTAATCCAGCCTTTTTTATCCCCCGGTGAAATGCTTTACGCATACCACCCTAAGCACTTGTAACGCTAGTCACAGGGTGGTTATGTGGGACTCCCCCCGTCGGAGATACCGGCGGATATACCCACCTGGGGTCCTTCCAGCCGCTGTTCAGCGGGGACAACGAAGGTGCGTTCTCGCATTCTTCTCCGTCGATTGTAATTCAGAGGCCTAGTTTAAAATCAGTGTGTGGAAGTTTTTCCACCTAGAAGCTACCGGGTTTCGGAAGGCACTTATAAATAAGGGCTCCGCCTGTTTACTATCAGATTTGTTAGAGGTAGTCGGGTTATATGTTCTATTAGAGAATAATACCCAATTATTATTTTTTATTATTATTAGTGTACCATAATATACTGAGTCATTTCGATTTAGAACTAAAATGTCCTATTGAAACTAGCGCCAGTCCAGGTCATGTTCACGGCTCAATCTCGGCGGCCGGAACACAGCGCGCCTCCCACGCAGGGTGTGATGGTATCGCGGGAGTTACGAGCCCGTTCGTCTTGTTGCACCGTGTTTACTATGTGGGGAGTGGATTTGGTGAGAACTGGTGGATGTGGTAACTTGCGATATTAGAACGTGCGTGTAATATCCACTCTACACCCGCGGACTATATGAGTATCATGGCGCCGTGTCGTCAATGGCTTACTGCTAATTTTCCCAGCAAAAGACTTTGGTATTTTAGTCTAGGCGATAATAATTGTCTACTGTCATCGGCTTGTTGTGTCTATTTCTCCGGAATAACTTATCAGCATGAGCTGATATCGATCTGCTTGGCGATCAATATTTAGAAAAAAGCTTATAACACTTTAAACTTTCGTGATTTGAACTCATGTTAATTTTATTAATCGAGTCTTTTCGCATAATTATTTTTATCTTAGTTTCACAAAATCATTATAAAACCAACCTCGACGTTTCAGCAAAGC
The DNA here is from genome assembly GCA_947507615.1 of Hemithea aestivaria. NCBI lineage: Eukaryota > Metazoa > Arthropoda > Insecta > Lepidoptera > Geometridae > Hemithea > Hemithea aestivaria. Next base: position 12,843,627 of record OX382341.1, on the reverse strand, counting down.
TTATGTTGATAAAAGCTTCAGCACAACGCTGTGTCATTCCGGTTAACCCTTAATTTGGCAAGAGAGTAAATATTTATATTTTGTTGTAATTAATGTATTTTCCTCTTAATATGGATACATGCGAGTCGAATAAAATAAAATAAAAATATATGAAATAGTCCAATTCGCGAAATATATATGTTGATATTTTACAACATTGCCAAATTAGGATGTAAAAATGAAACAATTGAATATGAGAAAAAAAATATTTATTTTTGATGAAAATCACAGAAACAGTTTCTGTTTTTAGTAAGGCATAGACGGGTTTCGCATTTTACGCAGGATATTGTGGTATACCCAGATTTGCATAGTCGGCAACGACCTTTCACCACTATATTGGGTAGGTGGTTCATTCCATCGTACCGCACGTCATCAATGGGTCGTGCTACTGTCGGTTTATTTATTATCTCTGACGGTCCAGGAAATTTGCAACCTAAACTCCTTCAAACTGAAAATCTTTTTAGTGTTTTTTTGGCCACAATGGCGACGGTATAATATCCAGGCGTTATTGATTGATATGTCCAGGAGTTGAGCAAAAATTCCCAGGTACCATCGCCTAGATTTCAGTTGTATCCTGTAAAGGGCAGTGAGCATGTCTGATAAGTCAACTCCGCCCATATGGGCGTTGTTGAATTTCACTACTTGAGGACAGGTCACATCAGTTCTAGATCTTTTCTCTTTTGAATACCGCTTTATTTTGCTTAGCGGATGCGCATCTACAAAAGAGCTTGTCAAACTTACAACTTTGTTATCAAACCACTTTACTGTAGCTATTTTGTTTTTATTGCAAACAATTTGCGAGAAGGAGCCCCTTCCTTTCTTTTTAAGTTGCTTGTCAGAGTCAAGTAGAGCTTCGCATCCTCGCAGGCGATTGGCTTTGATTGTACCTAGGCTAAATATACCCAGCTCATTTCTCAGATATATCACTAATTCTAGTGAAGTATAGTAATTGTCAAAATATATAAAGCATGGTTTGTTTTTGATGGATTTACATAATGCCACAACAACTTTCGCACCAAACCCCAATGCTTCTTCTTTATTAGTAAATTGTATATTGCGAAAAGTATCTTCTCCTCCATATAGAATATAATCGTAAATGTACCCAGAAACTCCAGCTCTGACAAAGGCTTTAAACCCCCACTTTTTCGGTTTTCTGGCATTATACTATCTTCTGTTCCCAGCCTTTTTCCCCTTGTATGGGATAGTCATTTCATCTACACTAAACTGGTTTTCTTCCTCTGCAACTCGCAAACAATTCAGACGTACGCTTTCAACTATTGGTCGGACTTTTTGAAACCTATCAGTGCTTTCTTCATTATTGTCTGAAAAATGAATGAATCTGCGGATTTGTTGGTATTTTTTCAGAGGCATAATGTCTGCGACTTGTGCATACCTGAATTGTAAGCTCCAATAATCTAAATAGCTCGGCATTTTCACCACACCCATTATGATATTAATAGCTATAAAATCTTCTATATCTTTCTTTGTTATATTTATAGATCGGCCCAAAATTTCAACAGAATATATGTTTGTTTGTTCTACGATGTTATCGATTATATCATCAGAAAAGAATAAGGTGAAGTATTCACGTGGAGTCATATCATCAGAGGGTGGATCAGAAAATGGAATAGGTTCGACAGAAGCAGCATGCATAAAATTGGTCTTTTTCCAAAAAAAAATTATGGGTTTACGTTTTATCTTTTTTGCAACCAAGCGTGGACGGGAGCTTGGCTTTGTTCTTGCTGAGCGAGTCCTTTTTCGTGAATTTTGAGATGTGGATGGAGTAGCAGCAGGTGTAGTTAGAGCGGTATTGCAAAGAGGTGATGGTACTGCTGGTGACGGGGTTGGTAGCAGAGGAATTGCAGATATAGATGGTATAGAGTCGTAGTTAACTTTGTTTGCAGAAGGGAATACAGATTGTATCACAGCAGACAAATGAACGTCTTCATGGTCCGATTCAGAATAATGAGTTTTATCAGTGTCAGTCTCTGTTTCACTGTCAAGCAGGTTCAAACGTTCAAAAGATGAATCAAGTGAAGGTGCCGGGGAGCTGAGATATTCATCTTCATCAGGATATTTGTGCGATGGCAAAACAACCTGATCCTCTTCATCTGAGTTGTCACTTCCATCAGATCTTGCATTAGCAACAGGAACTAAAGCTAACATTCGATTAGTCCTAGCCCTCTGAAGCGCCTATAAAAAAAAAAAACAAAATACCACTTGCAACCAAACACCAAAGCCAAATAAATATAATAAAAAAAATGCGTTATACAAAAACATAAGTACACCATAACATCACAAAGTTATATATCAGGGGCTTTAGCGAAGTTGCTTTTTTACCACCAACACAAAATGCACTAGTTTATAGGATATTGAGCAATGATGCTTTTTTACCACAAACACAAAATGCACTAGATAATAGGATATTGCGCAATGATGCTTTTTTACCACATTGATGTTAAAAAGCTTGTTATGACTCAAAAAATACATTATGATACAATATTTGAATAGAAAACGTTAGTTTGCTTCAATGTTAGTAAAATTCAACCAAAAAACCAATATCGTTAGCTTATAAAATATACAAATTTAAAAACTTACCGAAATCGTGTTTACGCGTCGAGACATGTTGGCTGACTGACATTAATAAATAGTGCTGTGCAAGTAAAAAAATGAAGTCGATTATTTTTTCTAGTGTTGTTCATGAACCATTGATTTTATTAAATCGATCGATTTCATTAAAAAATATTTATTGAAAGCTCCAGATTTACTTAAAATACTTGTTGCCTAGAAGTTACAATATCAAATTAAGGGTTAAGATAATATTATGTATGTTACACAGTGACATATTATGATGTACTTTAAATAACTAGGGATAAATTTTAGAGTTAACTCTGTTGAAAACTATATTTCTTTTAAAAATACAGTTCAAACATAAATTCTGAGTAAAGTCGAAGACAAAAACCCACTTTTCTGAATAGCAAACGAAGACGTCACGGATCCGAGGATGTCACTAAACTATAAATATTTATGTCTGACATCATTATCTGCATAAAGCTATTCATGCTGATTTATTTCAGCATACAATTTCACATAGACATGGCACATCCATTCATTTGTGGTCGATTGATGCGGAATCGTGTGGGAACAGTCTCATATTGCGTGTGTCGATCGAATTTACTCACTTGTACTGGATTTAAGGATATCCTGGTATCGATGGTGTCGAGATAGAATACCATTTTGCAAATGGTTCGACTGTGGTTGCTGAATTGTACATTTGGCGCCTTGGTTTTGTCGGTGCACTGTTTTAAATTATTATTCTCTTTAAATATTTTCACAACATTTCTAGCTAGGTGTTAATTTTGTTGTGTAATGAGAATGTCTCACCAAAACACAGACTAGAAAATGAACAAACATTTAATGTAATTTTTTGAGAAGACTTTTTTTCATCCGATTTATACATTCATGCAAAATTTCAGCTCAATCATATACCGAGAAGTGGAACAAATTAAATTTGCAAAATTTGATTACAGACAGACAACGGACAGGTGAAAGTAAATAAAAGCTTGTAACATTACTCTTGCTCAAATGAGAACTACTCTATTATACATTCGTGTGCTCTTTTCAAAAGAAAGATTGGCTCAAAAGGATATTTTCAACTTGAGAGCTTCTGTAACTTTACCAAGTTATACCACGTGCCTTACATATATTTTTGCTTATTAGGTATTCAATAATATTTGCATGTTAGTGTTACTGACAAGATATGAGGATCTGTGTACCTAATGAATAAAACCTACTAAATGTACCATATTTTGTACAAATAAATATATTTCATTTTATTATCCAACGTTATCATTACAATCTGAAATTGACTAATTTCCCTTATAAACTGTAACTGAGATATCGAATGATAAACTACGCGTTGATTAACCACTCTGTTATAACCGGGATTATCTTAATCTTTATATCTAGAAAGTTCTGTAATGTGACAGTTAGAAGACTTCCAGAAACACTGACAACGACAGTTGCTTGTGGTAGACAGCAAAACTTTCCCTCTATTTGTTTAAACTGGAAATAGAAGATATTTGTGTGACTTATTTTGCCTTACGCGATTATTGGAAATCTTTGTTTGATCTATGGTTTGTGTTGTGTAGGAATTCATTCCTCTTCCTGGACAACTAGGACTCTTATGATTATACGACTCTTGGACAATGGGCTGGTGTTATCGTTTAACATCTACCGACAGTCCATCTTGTCCCGTTCATATTCTTGCAAAATGTAATTTACTACTGGAAAAAGTTATCCACGGAAGTGCCAGAATGGCATGCTTAATGCGGCATGCATGCTCTTTGTCATAGATTCGACATTTAGCTGACTGCACTGTGCTGTAAAAGTAAAGGTGTATGTATACGCGTGTCCAAATCCCGTATTCAAGGCAATTTTCGAAAAAATCCTACAAGGACCTACTAAATCCTTTCATCTATTACCTGGGAATCTTCCAAGCACAAGTGAATGGGATAGATGAAAATGGAAATATCTTTGTAAATATCTTTCGTAATTCATCGTCGACTCTTTCCATCAGGTAGGGTGTAGTCAGACGTAGGCCTATTTAGTATAAACAAATGAAACTCAACTTAATTTGATTAATTTTATGAAGTAAATTAAAAGCTTAAGATCCAAGATATTAAAAACTTCGTCCTTTACAAAAAACTTGAACCAGTTTAAGTCCAGTTCCTCATTTCTCACTCCCATATGTCATAGAACAATAAAGCTAGCAGTCACAATAAAATCGTATCCGTCATGACGTATTCATTCCCGAGGGTAACACAGCTTATCTGGCTGTTCTGATTTACCGTTAATTGACCACCCGTGGTTCAGGCCGTTACTCCTGACGACTTGACGCCTTAACACTGTTGCCTTTCAATTTAATGCTTAGAGTATTTGTTATTTAAATGTTGTTATTTATGAAGACTTAAAATAAAATGACTCTAAAATAAGATATTTTTGCACACCACCGCTGTACACGCTCTTTAATTTCCTTCCAGCCAGGTCGTCTGTAAGATATTGCTTTATGCGCCAATTTTAAGTTTGTATTGTAGTCTAATTATTTCCTGTGTATTTTTTTTTTTTTTTTATACGAGATAGCCTACGTTTGACCACATCCCACCTGATGGAAAGTGAAAATGCGGTCGACGATGGATCACGTAAGATGCCTAGAAAGGTACCTATTCACTCGTGCCTTGAAGATACCCAAGTTGTACCGCTCGGGAAACACGGATGACGGCAAAGTGTTCCAAACGCGACCAGTTCTCATTAAGAACGACGAAGCAAAACGCTTGGTGCGGGCAGTAGGTAACGCCACTAAGTAAGGATGCCGCTTTGCCGTCTGCCGCGACGTACGTCGGTAGAATGGGCTTGAAGGAATTAGGTCGTGTAATTCCTGCGCACACTCTCCAAAATGAATCCTATAGAAGACCGATAACGAGGCGACCATTCTACGGTGTATCTTGGTATTTGGTATGTAATAAAGTGTTTTTCTATTCTATACTATAATTTATTTATTTTAGGACATCCAACGGAGGAAACACATTACAATTAAATCTTAGGGCTATTAGTTTTAAATCTGTGTGCTCCTACAATTAAAGGATGCCACAGCATGCAAATAATGATGAAAAGTTGGTACCAGCAGATAAGCAAGGCCTGAATCATGACTTTAACGGCTGCTTCTCTCATTCTCTATCTCTCATCATCAAAAGTTACACCAAAATAGAAGTTCTAAAAATAAATTTGAATTGATATTTCATAATTCATTTAATAAGACAAAGCTGGGATCCAAAGTTACATGTGCCTTCCTAAACACGGTAGCGTCGAGATAAAATGACAGTGCGAGTGGTGATGGTGTTGGTAGTAGCTTATTTTCCTAATTCATTGGTAGTAGCTGACAAATGCACTCTAATGACAAGAAAACTTTTTTAATGGCATCAATATACATAGTTTCTGAGTGAGCGTCAGAAGATAGGTCCGAGTCTTTTCGGGACGGGACTAGGTACTTTTTTGTACAATTTGCTACCTCAACTGAAAATATTGCTACCTCAACAGATAAATAACAAAAGAAAGTCCATCAATTAAAATAATTTCTCTAAAACCACCTGATACGGTAATTTCTTTTTCCATGATAGTATATTGTCTTCAACTTAATTGTTGTCAAAAGGGAATTTATCGGTCATCCATCTAATGATGCAACGGGCGCCTACTGTTTTGACGCCATGACTCCTTTGACTCCGTGTAATGGAGTAATTTGATAGAAAGGTGGGCGGAAGTAAATCACTTGGTGGCTGCAGGCTACGAATATTATAATTGAAGGTGAAAGTTTTGATGTCTTTATTATTTATCTCTTGCGATTAAGATGTGTTTACTACTTGCACCCTGAGGTTTTCCATGCTGATACTATGACTTTATATCCTACAGGGTCATATCTTACATAATATAATATATTTAGGTCGATAGGTTTAGTGATGATGTCATCCTGGTCACTTGTGAGTTCCATAATATATTTTATTCCTAAGGATGTTTCTATTTTAATTTTTTTTGGTCTATTCATCATCAAAATCGGTCTTCAATTGCCACTGCTAGGTATAAGCCTCCCTTTGATTTTACCAACCACTGCACATCTTGTTATTCCTCTACTCTTCCATAATCATCAGACCTTCCAAGTTAAGCAATTTATTTTTATAGGATTAATCTTCACTTTCATCAAGCACAAAGAATTCCAGGACCCATATAATTCAACCGGTCCCATTTCACGAATTCCCGCCAACAAGTCGCGCGTCAGTTTCATTACTAGACTGGTATTAATGACATTGTTTGAACACTAAATCACTCACACGTCACATCGAGGGACAAGTTTTACATAAACATGTGTATTTCCGTTACAGTCTCATTACACACTGAACTTGACTAGATTCTTAGTTAATTTAGATTTAGTTGTGTTTCTCTATATTTGTTCTATGTTAGAGACATTCGTCTTTGTCACGTTAGGCTTTAAATTGTATTCAGAGATACACTGCGACTGCGGTTAACCGCAATGTTAGAGCCGGGAAATATTAGGGTTACGCACTATGCGGTTAGTCACAATACGGTCGATCAAAAATCTGCTAACTGTTCTGGGGTGTAAAGAGTATTCTGGCCAGTGTGAAGATCAGCTGTATGTGACTATAGTGATATGAGACTATAGTGATATGTGACTTTACGATAGTGTAATATCAAATATCACACTATGTGAATATGAGTAGTTTGTGAAATTCTGACTTATTCTTTTTAAGATATTTTAAAAAAATATACCAATATAAATAAATAGGCCAAGCGCTAGTCGGACTACGCGCAATGTAGGCTTCCGTAGTAGGTACTCACTGGGAAATCGAATATTAACAGCCTTATTTTTTATTACCGTTCTCTTACCCTGGTCATTACCCTCCTCTGTGCAAAATTACAGAACTTATAGTTCTACAAACCCGCGGACTGATGGATGGACGGACAAAGCTACGGAAAGAAACTACGGAAGCCTAAAAAGTAAAATACCTCAACCCGCGATTGCAAAATCAGGATGCAAACAATAATATCTACGTCCTGCGGCCAGCCGGATAGACAGCCGTAGTGTGGCTATCCGGAGAGTGCTTATCCTTAAAACAGGCGTTAGTTTAGTAAAACCGGTGGGAACAGCTAGTAGGTACCTATACATTGTAAATGATTTTGGCAATGTGTGTTGATTGAAACATGTTGGGCTTATCGATTTGAATGCTCGTACCGTGCCATTCGCAACAACGCGCAAAGAGACTTGATCCTTTCAAACTTAATTAGCGGCTGCGGTTACTTATCTAGACAAACAGTTAACTGGCTGGTGTTATTAATTTCCTAGTATCAGTATAATGTAGCGGTTTAAAAAATAAAAATAGAAGTTAGAAATCATACTCGCACTTAAATAAATAACCCATATTTTGACTACCTACTGTAAAAATAGGAAATCGGAATTGCAAATTATTGTTTACATAACCCGGTTTGAGTTAAGTTGTGCCAGCCACAATTTTTCATAGAAGAAAATAAATAATATTATGATAGTTTGATGTCTTTGAAGAATCGCCATTTTATATTTTATTATTCGCTATTTTATATCTAAATATGTAAAAGGAATGAGTGACTGACTGACGAATCTATCAGACGAATCTATGTATATAACGGATTGTGTTGAAATTTGGAACACAGATAGGTTTTATGACTTAAACCTCTAATGTTTTCACGCGGATAAAGCCGCGAGCATAAGTTAGTAAACTGTTGAATTTTAAGCTTGTTCACTATATTCCATTGGCTCATCATTGTAAATAAGATTTTAGCAAGCCTTTAAAACAATGATCGTTTGTCCACACCAAGGCAAGGTTAGTTTAGTACTTGGTTCAAATTGAACTGCACTGTAAAACCTACGCCGATGCGTTTTACTATATAATGTATGTTTTACTACTTTATGTCTGACATAGACTTGAGGCAATAGACGACTCATGTGGCGAGTTGGCGTAAAATTATTTTTCCCATTTTGATGTTATACTAAGGCGAACAAATTCAGAAACTAATTAGACTAATACATTATGTATAAAACTTATGTGTAACTCATGTGTAGTAAGTTAAAGTTAGTATTTAATTTTCACTTTTTTTTTTTTTTTTTTTTTTTTTTATTTTTACTTTTCTATGTGTATGAATATGAATAGATAAGAATAGAATATACATTATTCTCGGCAAGAAAACATTCATAAAAATGAATACACACAAGGAAACAGAATATCTAACTAAAACTATAAGAACTATAAATATAAATAAACTAATTGCTAAATTACATCGCTAAATAGCGAATCCATGTCCAAAATTAAACAAATTTCAAGACTACCAAGAATTTTTTGTATTATGTCTGGAGACTCTACCACTCATTTTGCAAGTTCTCTGTGACAAGAATCAAATGTCTATTGGAATTGGGATACATAGTCGTTGTTTTCTGCAGTAAATATGTCGTTAAATTCTATTTCCATCAATGGGCAATGATTTATTAGCTTTAAAATGTTCAACAGGAATAAATAAATAATAATATTAAAATTAAAAATATAATCATTTCATTAATACATGAATATAGAAGAGCGTTTTAAAATTATGTTTAAAATTTATATGTAGTAAAATAAGTAATAAAAAATATATTAAAAATGAATATTTTCTCAATGTGCTAGAAACTTAAAATTAATATGTAACTAGAAACAGTGTCTTTTAATTTTATTTGTTAATCTAACTAAAATTAAAATAAATAGTATAAATGGTAAGGTTAATTGTACAACAAATGCAAAAAAAGTCTAGGACTAGTAAAACGAAAAGATGACGAAAAAAAAAGAACGAAAAGAAGTTACAAAGCAGATCTTCATCCGCGCAATAAAAAACAACAAATGTTGTAGATAATAAATTGGATATTATTATTAACACGTTGTCAAAAAGTTTTTCTTTTTCGTTAACTCCCCATTCCCCATATCATTGTAAATAGAAACATAATTAAGAAACACCGCGGCGTTAAAGGGTGAAATGTCAGTGCTACCCAAACTGACAATTAGGGTAAGGGCTCTTAACTTGTGACAGCTAAAGCTAGGGTTGTCACTAGTGCCGTGGACGAGTGCTTCGGCGTACCCGCTGCCCCGGCATTATGGCGTCCCGCTGGACTTTTCCAGGACGCCAGATTTTTTAGTGGGTATTACCACCGCGTCCAATTTAAGTGGGGGGAATCCCACTACCGCCCTGCACCCCCCGGCGTATGGTGACGATGCGTAACACGTTTTTCTTGGTAAAAATAGGTTGTCACCATCGGATAGTCGATGTAATCGCAAGTATAACGCAAAGTCTGTTCCCTTCAAAAATAAACTACACAGCAGATTATGCGGAGGAAAGGGCAGATGCGCTCGACGATTAATCACGTAAGATGCCTAGAAAGGTACCTATTTACTCGTATGTGTATGTATTGAAGTAAAAAGTCCTAATGCACAGCCCTACTAAACAGCCATGTATTTATACATTGTCTCCCCTCAGAGTCCCATGGGACGCCGCACCGGTTGCCTAATTGCGTCCTGTCAGTTTCCACATATTGGGAGCGGTAAACATCGCTTTTTAAAACTTCTAGACGGTTCCAAATTGAATGTTAATGATGCGGTCTTTAGGAATGTCTTAAGTGAAATCCTTTTTATAACAGAATTCTTTGTTTTGATCGGTTGAATGTAATAAATCTGAAAAAGTAAATGAATCTGAAAGTTTGTGAAGGATTTTTGTAGGGGTTGGTCTCCGAACCTCGGGGGATACGGCGCACGAAGACCAACGGTGTTTAAGATGATGGATTCTGGATCTTCAATTAAACTTCCCTTTTCCTGATGTATATGTATATTTCTTCACAACAACAATAACTTCTTAGCTTCTAAGTCTTCTTAAATAATTGTCTTCACATAACAATTCTTCAACGATATATAATAATATCGCCAACAAAGCAGAGGTGCCATGTACCGGGAAATGCCACCTTAGGCGCTCCCTACCCTTACCGGATAGAGAGCACCTACTTTTTACGCGAAATCACCGCGTCATTTTCACTATGACGCGGTGACATTTCCCGGCACTCCTCACGACCTCTACCCTGCCGCGTTCTATAAATTATACCATAAGGTAGCTTGCTACCTCCTCTTTCCTACGGTATATCATACAATAACATTGGTTAATAACATAAAAAGTTATTACCGTTTTACATGGATTTCTACAGCAAAAAACAGGGACGCGAGAGCGCGCACTATTGCTCTCTCTTTCTAATATTCGTGCCGTCCCTTACTAACTTTAAAGTCTATTGCTGTCTCGGGTAACATATTACTTTCTCTTTCCTTTAGGTTCCCTCAAGCTAATAGAACTAAGTACGACAAATGACACATTTAATACAATTCAAACAAGGTAAAATAAGCTGATAACACGAACAATAATTTACACATAAAAATACACACATCCATAAATACATTATATAGAACCACCACACCCCGGCTCACTATCCGTAACAACTCTCCCCCCGGCGCAGATTCTCGCAGCCCAACTACGTCCGGGAGGATAATGAGCCGCTCGACAGGCCGTCGGAAGACCCCTCCCCGCGTGTTCACGTCTGCACTTCGTATAATGCCGCCGGGTCCGGTAAACGTTCGGACTATACGACCCCGGGGCCAAACGTTGCGGGGTAATAAACCGTCTGCGTTTATTACACGGTCATCGATCTTTAAGAGGGTGTGAATTTACAATATGCTCTACTTCGGTAGATAACGTATTTAAGATTTCTTCTGGCGACGCACGTGATTCTAACGTTATACGGCGAGGGTGCTCTTACCAATTTAACTCTATCTCGCGGTAAGTCACCCATCGCAGGATTCCTAGGTACGTCACGCCTTACCTTACACGTTACACATTGGCCCAAGATAGTTCGTACGACCGTTCGTACGCCTAAAACCCAGTATCTTTGCCGTAGGTTACTAATGAGTTGCTCGCGGCCTATATGGTGATAACCGCGATGCTCATGTTCGATTAGCAACTTTGTAAGGTGATGACGACCGTCTAATATGGGTGGCTCCGCTTCGTGTGCCACTAATGCCGCGCGTGTACGGCCGCGCAAGCGTAATACTCCGCCATTGTCCAGACTGGGGTCGAGACGATTTAATCGGCTATCGCGTGCTATGGCTTCACCCTTAACAAGCCGGGCGATTTCGTCCGGGAAGCTCTCGCGCTGCGATAGTCGAACGAGCTCGACCTCGGCCCTTCTAATATGGCCGAAAGTAAGACCTTGCGCGCGACCTCGGCATTTGTCGGCAAATGCGTACACACAGGCTAATGTCGCACAAGTCGCTTGTATGACGAATACCTCCTAAATTCGATTACAGGCGGCTCCTGTACTGTGTGCATTACAATAACCTTTTCGTCTGGCGGCTCGGCGTCTGGCTCTACGGGCCAGTCTATGTGTTGGGACTTTAATGACTCGGGGTCGATGAACCGAGGGTAATTACTACTCAAGCCTGTATTACCCGTCCTAGTAGCTATGTCTGCTTGGTTCGAGGGTGCAGGTGCCCACCTACACTGTTCGGCCCGAGTTGAGTCGCCGATCTTATTGAGTTGACGAGCATCAAATGGTATGTCGCGTTCCGGCTCGTAACTCTCAGGTATGTTCTCATCTGTTTGGCAAGCTCGAGCTTCACTTGTCGGCCGTCTATGCTTCGATATATTATCTAACGCGTCGATATCGAAGTGCGCCTTCTCTGTTTCGTGTAGCTCGCTGTCTCTTTCACTCATTGCAACGTGAAGTACATCTCCTTCTGTGGTTAATGTACTCTTAGGAGTGACACCGTGTAAAACCCACCCTAATTTGGTGAGTGACGCTGCTGGTTGATCGCGCTTCCCAGTTAATAGTCGTCGCGTGACTATTAAGTGGCAGTTATCTGAGCCTATTAATAAACGCGGTCGAGCGTCGTCGTAGCACACTTCTTCTAATGGCACGCCCTTTAAGTGTGCGTAGCGGAGTGACTCCGCCTTAATTGATTGACCTCCCACACTGAGGCCTTTCATTGTACGAGCCCTTATAGACTCGTATTCCTTCTGTTTACGCCCTTTTATCTTAAATTCGACGACCATGCTCGAAACTTCTTGGGCGGCGGTAATACCATTTATCCGTAATGGCTGTGGTTGTCCGGCGAGGCCTATCTCGTTCGCTAACTCTTCATCCATGAGTGTGATTGTCGAACCCTCGTCGAACAACGCGTAGGTATGTACCTTGGCACCGTGGCTGCCTTCTATAGTCACGGGGCACACTTTCAATAATACTTTATTTGTTCTCAAAGTACTAGCGGTGTGGACGTGTTCGCCGTCCTTCTTCTTGTCAGCGTGCAATAAGGGGTGATGCGTTCGCTCGCATTTATTTACCCCACATTTGTTGCTTCTTGATGAGCACTTAAAACGCCTATGTTTGCTCAGTAAACACGAAAAACATATTCCAGCTTCTCTAGCCCATGTCCATCTCAGGTCCGTGCTCATCTCTAAGAGCTTCGGACACTTGGGCGTCGAGTGGTCCGCACCGCAACAGAAGCACCCTGTAGTACGCTTATCAGTGTCTTCGCCGGCCGTCACATATACCTTGGCCCTTGAAGACTGTACAGCTTCCTTGCGCGGTCCTCTGGTTTCTATTTTCGCAGCGTTCTTCGTTACCGACGGTGTCGCACCGGCCTTGGAGTACGCGTACTTCATGGCCCCGTCGGCCTACTCCATCAAGAAGCGGGATAATAGTTGGACAATAGGTTCATCAAATCTCCTATTCCTACTCGCATAATCGCACCAACGCGATTTAATATGCGGCGCCAATTTGTCCACTATTGTTCGGCTAAGTAGTGAGTTGTGTAAATGGCCCTTAACGTCTAAACTGGCCACAACTGTCACTATGTTTTGCACCTTCACTGCAAATTGGTTCAATTCGACCGCGGCTCCCCCCAGTCGCGGCAGTCGATTGATGTCGTCGAGCGCTTGATCTACTATGGCCTCCGGTCGGCCGTAACACTGTTCAAGCGTGTCCATAATTCGATCAATGTCGGTGGCGGATCCTAGTAGGGCTATGACTGTCTGTTTGGCTTCTCCTTTTAGGCAGTTTCGTAGGCGGATGATATTTTCCCACGCCGAGATCTTGTACAGAGCGGTCGATTCACGTACGGCCGCTTTGAAGGGTAACCACTCGCCGAAAGCTCCACTAAATGTTGGAAGTTCCAACGACTGACGCGACGGAGCTCTATTGCGCGCTAGTCCTTCTAGTGCTTCAGCTAGGCGATCTATACCGCGATCTCTTGACCTATGTGGCGTGGGTGTTCTTCCTCTCACTGGTGATGACCTCCTCTCTTCAAATAACACGCGTGTAGGTACTCGCTCTGTCTCTGTCTGACATCGGGCAGGCGAGTATCGTTCCCTCTCTTTCTCGCGCCTAGATGGTTCTATCTCTTTCGCACTCGTAACTCGTTCGTGAGTACGCGGATGGTGCCGAACGGTAGCAGGAGTTTCTAAATCCGTGTCACGAAACTCCCCCCGTAATGTGCTGTCTTGTAACCAATTCTTGACGCGAGTGTTCGATTCGATCGGGTCCTCTCCGCACTCGCTTGCTTCTTCTTGAATCGCTGCCACGTCAGCCGCCAACCTCTTCTTTATAAGTCGCGCTTGAAGCTGGAGCTCTTCCCTACGTATGCTCGCTAATTGTTCTTCAGCTTCGAGCTCGGCGTTCCGTATACGAGCCGCGGTGCTCGCAGTCGACCTATTTGAACGTACAGACGGTGCGCGGGGGACGTGACGCGATGTCTCAACCTGCGGTGTTGAGACGGGCGGTAGACGCGCGGGTAGCGGATCGGTGTGCGCGGAAGGTGACGCGGGATAATCTTCGTAAACCCGCAGGGGTCGGTCTTCCGCGGTAGTCAATGCGTCCGGCGCGGTCGCGGCGGCGGCCGCGGCGGCAGCTTGACTGCGTGTGGTGGTCATCCTAAACTAATTACAACCTTAAAAAACTATGCCCTAAACTTACCTACAAGCCCTAAACTTAACCTAAGTCCTATACCTAAATGCCCTAATCCTACCTGCCTAAATCCTACCTCCCTATCCGTCCCTATCAGACCGAGCGGAGGGACCGGGGTTAGCCGGGATACGCTCCGAACTCGGGATGGAATGTGAGGAAGGGTGAGGGGGGACCTGCCCAGTAGAGGGGAGTATACAGAAACGAGGTGCTCGGCAAGAGGGGGGAACGCCCTCCCGCGTCAGCAGTGCCTACAGTCCGGCCCTCGCTCCGTACGAACACCCTTGCTGGCGCAGTAACACTATTCGGTGTCTTCGTTCCACCGGTGGCGCCGTGTCAAAGCAACCACACCACTCCTTAGAGCGTTAACCCGCCTCCTTCGCCGTTTAACACCGCTAGGTGGCTAGGGAGCGCGGGCCGCGAAAAATCGCGTATATTCTTCCTCGGAAGACAAGACGACGCGGCGCACCTCTCAGCGACGCGACGTCACGGCGCGACGCACCTCCCGGCGACGCGATGTTGCGACGTGACGCACCTCCCGGCGACACGACGTTACGACGTGACGCACCTCTCGGCGACACGACGTTGTGCTTCGGGTTGTCCACAGCTATCCCGGCGCACCGTTGGGTGATCTTGCTGTGCCTCTTGTGGCCTATTCACCCTTAGGCGCCGGTCGACGTCCCGAAGCGCAGCAAATGAGCCGTAACACAACGTACGGCTCCCCGATGACTTGGATTGTTGGCGATGAAGGCGCGCTATCGCCCAGTTGACAGCGCGCAGGTGTAGGGGGGGGCTGTCGCCTCGTTGACAGCGCCCCTGAATGTTAAGAAAGTCTTGAGAAAGACTAGTTGTTGTTGTTGTTGTTGTTGTTGGAGAGCGCTGTCGCCTCGTTGACAGCGCTTCACGATGTCCAGAAATCCGGCGAACGAAGGACCACGATGTAGGGGTTGGTCTCCGAACCTCGGGGGATACGGCGCACGAAGACCAACGGTGTTTAAGATGATGGATTCTGGATCTTCAATTAAACTTCCCTTTTCCTGATGTATATGTATATTTCTTCACAACAACAATAACTTCTTAGCTTCTAAGTCTTCTTAAATAATTGTCTTCACATAACAATTCTTCAACGATATATAATAATATCGCCAACAAAGCAGAGGTGCCATGTAGCAGCAGTGTTGTTCTTCCTCCCCCCCCTGGGGGGGAGGTGAGGGGATAGGCCTCGGGGTGTTCCCCCTTAACCTAGGCCGAATCGCACGGGGGCTTCGACCCCCGGGTCACTGGGGGCCGCTGGAGCGTCAACCGAGTGAAATGTCGGGCGCGTCACAGCGGCCGCTGCGGGTTGCTCGTCGGGCTCCTTTATTCTCCAGCCTCTCGTGGGGGGAGAATGTCGCGCGGCAGTGCGCGCGGTTGGGGCGCCTCAGGCGGGCGGGCGTGATGCGGCGCGATGTCGTGAAGGTGGGGGTGCGGCCCGTTGTCTGCGCAGTCAAACATGCGACGCGCGAGCCGGGCCACAAACTCTCCCACCTCCGGAACGCCCGTGTCCCTGGCGATGACATCATTGCGCACATAACGGCCCGCTCCCGTTATGTGCCTCAGGGACACGTTCTGGACTGTCTGCAGGCGTTTCCTTTGCGTTGCCGATGCTAGCGCGTACCATGCTGGGGCAGCGTACGTCAGGCGGGAACGGACGTACGCTTTGTAGATGCCCAGCTTCGTCCGTAGTGGCAGCTTGGAGTTGAGGACCGGGCGGAGGAGAGCGCGCGCCGCCTTGGCTTGGTGGACGGCGTGGTCTACTTGCGCTTTCATCCTCAACGCCCGGTCGATGTGGACACCCAGGTACTTGACGCTATTTTCCCATTGGATGTCCTGGCCTCTGAGTGTGAGTGGAGGCGGAAGGGTGCGTGTGGCTCCCGTGACGAGCGCTTGCGTCTTGGCTACGTTCACGGCCATCCTCCATTTGTCCAGCCACTCCGGGATTTTCTGGAGGACTCGCTGCACCCTTCCTGCTGCGGTCTTCTGGTTTACGGACGAGGCGAAGTACGCGCTGTCGTCGGCATATAAGGCGAGGACGACTCCTCGCTCTCCTGCTTGGAGATCTTCTTCCTCCAGGATGGGGATGTCATCGGTGTATGCGCCGTATAGCGCGGGGGACAGACAACTCCCCTGGGGCACTCCGGCGGCGATGGGCCTGGTGGTTGAGGTGGCGTCCTCCACGGCGACATGAAAAGTGCGCGCGTGAAGAAAAGACGCCACCAGGTGGACGAGGGCCGGCTGGAGGGCAGATAGGCTCAACTTGTATAGGAGCCCCTCATGCCACACCCGGTCGAACGCCTTCTCGATGTCGAGAAAGACGCCGACGGTGCGCCGGCCTCTGTTCCATTCCTCGGCTAGGTGGTGCAGGACTCTGGTCAGTTGGAGTGTGGTGGAGTGCCCCGCTCTAAATCCGTGCTGTTCTTCACGGGGGCGCAGGGCTGGCTGGAGACGTCTCAACAGCAGGCGTTCAAATAGCTTAGCTACCGCACTTAAGAGAGTGATGGGGCGGTAGCTGGCAGGGTTTCGGCGGTCTTTCCCGGGCTTCGGCAGCATAATTACTCTCCCCAGCTTCCACGTGCTGGGGAAATGCTGCGTGCGCAGGATGCCGTTGAAGAGGCGGCTGAGGGCCACCAGTCCTCTGTTGGGCAGCCGCTTAATGGCAGAGTTTGTTATTCTGTCGTCGCCCGGGGCCTTTTTGTTGGGCAGCCTTCTAACTGCCAGTACGACCTCCTGGGGCTGAATGAAGGTGTCCCCTGCCAGGGGAGGGGCTGGGGAACTCAGAAATGCCGTGACCTCCTCGTGGACCCGGCGGTGGTGCTCGTGGACGGCTTCAGTGGCATCTGACGGAACTTCGTGGAGCTGGAACTGGTGCTCCAGGTGCTCCGCCAGGAGTTCAGCACGGTCCGCGGCCACGTAGTGTCTCTGGCCTGCGCTGTCCCGGAGAGGACAGATCGTCGTCTTCTCCTGGGTCAGGGCTTTGTTCAGCTGGTGCAGGTTGGTTTTGGTGGGGTCGTCTGCTACTTCTTCCAGCTTGGCCTCCCAGCTGTCACCCCTCCAAGTTCGGATGGCCTCCGAAAGCTCCTCCCCGAGAGCGTTCAGCTCACGCTTCACTCGGGGGCAGCGCGTAGTGGCCCAGAGTTTCCGGAGGGTCCTCTTCTTGGCGCGTTTCGCTTGCAGGTGGCGCGGGAGTGTGTCACGGCGTTTGGAGACTGGAGCTGGAGTAGAGGAGGAGGCTATTGCCTCTTTGATGTGGGCCGTCACTGCGGCCGCATACTCCTCCACTTCTGCTGGCGTGGTGATGGGGCCGACCTCCAGGCCTTCACACTTGGTAGTGAAAGCCGGCCAGTCGACCCTTGTGCGTGCGGGCCGTGGTGCCCGCATGTTGGCTCCCATCGCGAGTGTAATGAGGAGGGGGAGGTGCTGCTCGTCCAGGTCGTACAGCACCTCCAGGCTGATGGGGCATGGCAGGTCTTTGTGGACTACCACGTCCAGCACGTCCGCAGCCTGCCGCGGGTTGGCAGGGATGTGCGTGGGCGAGTCCGGCCCCACGACAGTGTAGTCGCGGGCTTCTGCGTCTGCCTGTAGGAGGCGGTCGGCTGGATTGTTCAGCCTTGACCCCCACTCCCTGTGCTTGGCGTTTAGATCTGCCGCCAGGAGGGTGGGGGTGCGTCCATCGAAGAGCTGCCTGATGTCTTCGAGGCGGAATGCTGTGGTAGGGGGGCGGTAGCCGGCGAAGATATTCACCTCCTGGCCGGCCACTTTCACTCTTACCCCCGTGGTGCGGACGTCAACGAAGGGAGTGTGCGGCAACTCTTCGTGCACGACGTCTCTTCTGACCAGGGCAGCCGTTCCGCGGTAGCCCAGGCCCTGCGGCGTGACTTCGTCCCGCTTATAAGCCTCGTAGTTCGGGATTGATAGGCGGGAGGACGGCTTGAGTTTCGTCTCCCCAAGCAGTATAATATGGACGTCCTGTTCTTGGGCGAGGAGTCGGAGGGCCGCGGTCTTCTTCGAGACCCCTCCGGGGTTCCAGTAAAGTACGCGGAGTGGCCTATCCATAGAAGAATGCTTGGATTGAGGCCAGTCCGCGCACCGCTGCTTCCCGGAGTTCTCTTCGTTCTCCGTGGGCTGCGGTGGTGTTGAGGAGGTCGGCCAGGATCCCCATGATTATAAGTATGGGGTCTCTGGCCAACTGGTGGTTCAGGGCCGGTGGATGATGCGCCGGTCTCTGCTGCTGGTGTACTGGACCTGGGCCCATCCCTGGAGGGGGGGGCACGGGCTGCCAGTGGGTGGCAGTCGGTCGGACGACTTGCGGCGGTGGGGCTGTGGGCCTCGTAGCCGCTACGCGGGTGACCGGGACAAAGCTAACCCTCGGATCGCTCTGGGCCTCGGTCGTGCGCGCGGCAGTTTCTACAGGCCTTGTAGGGGCTGCGGTCGTTGTGGCCTGTTGGCCTGTTGTGCTTGGGCTCCTTCTGTTGGCCCGGCGGGAGGGACCTCTCTCCCGCGAGATTGGGCGGCCACGTCGCGAGGACGGGCGCGATCGCGGGGCGGATGGGGCCCTTGGCGCTGCTGCTAGTGCGGCGGATGGTGGTGGGCCGGTGAAACGCCAGCTTGGGGCGAATGGGGCGAAGGCGTGAAGTGGAGGGGTGGGCAGCGGGGTGGAGGCTGCCATGGGGGGGGCAGTGCGCTGTCCTCGCTTCCTTCTGCCTCTTGGCCTTCTCCTTCTTCTGCCATATGTTGCGGCTTGTCCTGCGTCTGTGGTGCGGGGCTGCTGGGGTTCCGGTTGCCGTGGGGGGGCCCACTGGCGGCGGGCCTCCGGCGACGGGGCGCGCATTGTGCGCGGTGGTGCTGGTGCTGGGCGGGTGGGCGGCGGGAGGCCGGGCAGCAGGATATTCCGCTTCCGGGCCTCTCTTCTGTATGTGGGGCAGGTACGGCTGTTGGCCGTGTGCCTGCCCGCACAGTTGGCGCAACGCGGGCCGGCGCCCGGCGTCTTCGGGCAGGCTGCGGCGGCGTGCGGCTCGCTGCAGCGGACGCACTTTATTGGGTGGTGGCAGTGGTGGCTTGAGTGCCCGAAGCCTTGGCATCTGTGGCACTGTGCCACCGTCGAAGTGCCTCGCCAGGCCTCCACGGAGACCCCGGCGAAGCAGAGGATCTCGCGCGTGTTGTAGAGGCGTTTCATTTCCTCGGCTGGCATGCGCTCCAGTTGAACGAAGATGACGCCTGGCCGGGTCTCGCTTCTGGTCGGGATAGCGCGGGCTGATGAGGCCGGGAAGCCCTTAGCCTTAAGGGCCTCTACCAGCTCTCCCGCGTCGGTGTCGGCGGGTAGACCGCGGATGGCCACATTGAGGGGCCTTTCCGCAGCGGTGCTAAAACACCACCATGACAGTTTGGGGTCGCGGGTGGCGGCTTCCGTCAGGTACCTCTGGACACACCTGTACTCTGCGTCCGATTTAGGTACGAAACGCACCCCCTTCCCAAGGGCGTGCGCGTTGGGTGGGTGTCCCAGGCGGCGCCGGAGCTCGGCGAAATGGTCCGGCCATCTCGTGAGTGCGTCCACGGTGATGGGCGGGTATCCTTTTCGTGCGGTGCTGGCGGCGGGGGCGGCGGGGGGGGTCGTGGCCCCTCCGGGACTCTGGCTGGTGGTCGGTCGCTGCGAAGTGCTGGCTGCGACATCCATCGGCGTTGCCGGCCGGGATGGCGGCGGCGTGCGCGCAATCGCGGCATAAGTTGGGCCTGCGTGCGCGGGTGTAGGTGATGGTGAGGGGGAGGCGGGGGGAGGCCTCTCGCTGGCGGCCACAGGTTCTATGGCGGCGTACGAGGTGGAATCATCCTCACCTAGGGGCTCCTCTCTCTCGGCCATACCCTCCCCACGGCGTTCAGACTGCTCGGGTTCCTCGTCCGAGCTGTCTGCGGTGTTGTTTGTGGGTATGCCGGACGACTCCGATCCGGACGGTGAGGCCGAATTTCGCGCCAGCATAGGATGCGGCGAGATCACGGGCGGCGGAGAGGCTGTCGGCGGCGGGGAACCCGACCCGAAGTTGCGCGGCCGGTCCGGTGACGGTGGCGGCGGGAGACGCTCCTCCTCGGAGTGGGCCGCTCTCGTCCGGAAGATAGGCCTGGGTATGGCCCGGCTGGTGGGTGGTTGCGGGGAGGGGGGGGAGGCGGAGAAGACCCTCTGCCTCTTCTCGTCCCCCTGCGTGACGTCGGACGATGAATTATCGCGCCTGCGCGGCTGCGCGGCGCGGTGCGGGGGGCTGCGGGGTGGTTCCTCGCGGCGCGGGGCATCAGTCCCGGCCGCGGTGAGGCCTGCAGCTTGAGAGCCTTGGCGCTGGGTGCGCCGGGCTCCGCTGCCCGAAGCTGACACGAAGGTGATCTGCTCCGGGTGAAATATATTCCTCTTCACGATGATCCGTGAAGGGGCGGTGGGGTCCTCCTCAGAGGAGGAACTGGTGGCGTGACGCACTGACCTCTCGGCCATCGCGCACTAAAGTCTTTAAAAAATGTGTTTACACAACAACAAAAACACAATGGTGTCCCGACGACAAAACTGCGCTCGTCGCTGCCGAGTCTCGGTCTGTGCGGACCACCAGTCGAGTGAGATCACTGGCGTACCAGTGAAGGCCCAACTAGCTTACCGCAACCAACTCTGAAACGGCGCGACGGTAAACGGGCGGGTTTGTCTGGACAAACGGGTTTGGGGTCACGTGACTCTGAGTATTATTACAATACCAGTAGACAGTGTACCCCTCCTCCGTACACAACACAATTACACGACACGGTGTCGGGCACTGCACAAGGCGAAAACGTCTCTTGTAAGTGTTGCACTGCACTATACGAGTGCGAGGAGCACAGCACTACGCGTGAGAGCAGGAGGGCCTACAAGAAGCTCGACGTCACGCGGGACGGAGCACTCTTGAGGTCGACTCGACTGCAGGCGCGGGTAGCGGTGGGCGGGGGGCGGCCGGCGTAGAGGCGCGGCGGTAGGGAGTAACTGTACTCGACCGAACGCTGCGGCGGCGACTACGGTGCCATGTACCGGGAAATGCCACCTTAGGCGCTCCCTACCCTTACCGGATAGAGAGCACCTACTTTTTACGCGAAATCACCGCGTCATTTTCACTATGACGCGGTGACATTTCCCGGCACTCCTCACGACCTCTACCCTGCCGCGTTCTATAAATTATACCATAAGGTAGCTTGCTACCTCCTCTTTCCTACGGTATATCATACAATAACATTGGTTAATAACATAAAAAGTTATTACCGTTTTACATGGATTTCTACAGCAAAAAACAGGGACGCGAGAGCGCGCACTATTGCTCTCTCTTTCTAATATTCGTGCCGTCCCTTACTAACTTTAAAGTCTATTGCTGTCTCGGGTAACATATTACTTTCTCTTTCCTTTAGGTTCCCTCAAGCTAATAGAACTAAGTACGACAAATGACACATTTAATACAATTCAAACAAGGTAAAATAAGCTGATAACACGAACAATAATTTACACATAAAAATACACACATCCATAAATACATTATATAGAACCACCACACCCCGGCTCACTATCCGTAACAATTTTTATGATAGGTAATGGACAAAATAATAAGCTAGCAAATTACCATTTTAAAAGAAGTAACCAAACGTTTTTCATACATGTTAAGAACAATAAATCATATTTTTTTATTATATAAAATTATGCGATGCCATGCGCAAACAGTACAAAATATCTCATAGGTACCTCTAGGAACCCATAAAATCAAAGTTTCAACTCACATGTCTAATTTTGATGCTGATCGCTAATTTAACTAGGCTTTCAAATATCTCATACTGTTTTCTCCTATAAGTTGTACGTTATTACACATTGGACAGTTAATTGCAGGACCTGAGTAAAGTTTCACAATCATCGCACGATTATACCATACAGGAACATTATCTAGGATCCCATATAACAGCATGGTCCCAATTATTGATACAATATTTATTGTAACGCTTATCCACTATTTAAATGCACCTCTTCACTATACAAAATGTTCAAGCCAGTTGGTGAAACGACGTGTATTGTGAAACTGGATCCGTATAAATTTAATAGCTGAACTGATATTGAGTAACAAGTGAAAATTCTAATAAAGTCATATTGGATAGAGTTACGTAAGAAGAAATTATTCTAGTGGCCAAAATGGGCAGTTAAAGTAAAAAGGTGACTAATAAAAGCGAGGCTGTATTGGTCGACCACAGAGAGGACTCAACCATAAGAGAGCGCATTACCGGAGGAATTCTCTCGCCGATAGGCATTGACGCTGCATAACACACGTCAAATGTCTTCGAACCAAAGAGTTTCTACTTTGAACAAGCCAATCAAACTATAAGATAAGATAAGAAGATAAGAAAACTCTTTATTGTTTCACCACAATTAATATCTTAAATCTAAATAAACAGTTTATAATATAAACAGTGAGACAATTGGCGGTCTTATCGCTAATAGCGATCTCTTCCAGACAACCAAGCAGGGAAAGGAAAATAAATATCGGACGACGGTGGTTGAAAGTTACTATCCATGTAGTCTATTTCGTTGTAAATGTATTTGACTCTAACTCCCAAGCGGCTCGATCGGGCCGCAACCACCCCATTCCAATTTAAGCTTTAATTTAAGAATGCTAGAAACTAATTCAATCCTCCCCGGATCAAATCCTACTTAGAACGAGCCAATCATAACTAGCCAACCGCACCCCTCCATGTATTGGTGATTTTGTTTTCATTTTTTTTATTAATTTATTATGGGGAACTAGGTCCGTTAATCTATACAGTTGGAATGCGTCTTCTGACATCGGGCGTGACAATGCACTATTACAAAATCCTACATCGAAGGTATTCTTACCAAAATAGGTTCGTATATGCTTCATTCCGCACACATTCCATCAGAACGTGGTATACATCTTCTGTGACCCCACACGCGTTACAATTTGGAGATGGATCTTTTTTCATTAGGTATCCATACAGAATATTACATAAGCGGGGTCTGGTTTAGTCTGGTCTGTGGTTGACTATTAAGCTAAACATTCCATGCTTTTACCTTTTACCCAAAGATCGCTTTGAGTTTTAAAGGCTTCCGCAATTTTCATGACTTAAATGATTCGATTCTACTACTCGTTTGAAGGGCTTTAACACTACTCTGTTTCCAGCAGTTACATAGCCTATTCATTATTATTCTGAAGATTCGCTATGTTTTGAGAGAAAACAGTATTGATATAAAGTTGAGTTTAACATGCAAAATATTATAAGTAGCGAAATCCAGTAGGATATTGTTGAAATTATGATTTAAAAAGTGATCCAGAAAATGAACATCAATAAAATCGAAACAAAAAGATTGAATAAATGATTGGCCATGAAAATGTTAAGGTAGGTAAGGGAAAGTGTGTCCTCAAAATGAAGAGTTTCTCCAAAATTTACGCCACCAGTTAGTGCCACTTAGACAGGAGGTCCATCACATTATGCGCGCTGTCAAAATCTTTCTCTCTGCACAGTTCTAGTTTATCTATGATTTCAGTAGGTGTCTTTACCTGCCGTCACAGTCAGTGCTGCCTGCTAGTGGCTGTTTCAGAAAATCCTCATTGGTTATAGGTGAGGAGACAGAGGTGTCTTAACAGCCTTTAACTTCGTGTGCCATTTCGTTTTGTCCGACCCCCCGCAGTGTAGTTTAGTTTCATCCAACTTTAGTTTCATCTAAAAGTGCGGAATTCACACGTGAGGTGTTCTTACGGCGCACCATGCATGTGGGCTAAAATGATGGCTTCATTTACTATTAATGTATGGGATGTGTGTAGTTGTGTGTATGGAAACATTGATTGTATATAAGACTAGAGAAGATACTGCTATTGTAGCCGGTGTTACCGTTTAACTAGGCGAGCACATCTCGTTGACAATCTTCATAAACAGAAATGCCTTCTAATATTTTGCGTATATGTGTTTTAACATTTTTTCCGTTTAGAATCTAGCAGTACTTATTTTTTTGTATATTCTTGCAGGTACATATTTAATTATTGCAATTTTTTTTATTTTTTTAAAGCAGACTAAACAAGCGTTTGACCGCAATCTCACCTGTTGGTAAGTGACGATGCAGTCGAAGTTTTCAAAAGGTCTTTATTAAGATATAACACTTAAATAAATAAATAAATTTATTCAGTAAAAATGCATTACATGAATACAGAATGTTTAGAGAAACCTGTAACCCAAACAAGGCTCTAGACCCGTGCTATGGGCTGCAGGACTTCCTCACCAGAGTTATACATGTACGACTAGCATAGTATACAATATCAGAATAAATTTAATTTCTTATATAACATAATATGAAATTCTTATATCTAGCATGCGTCATGCGTGTGTGCGCCCGCGCGTGAGCGCGTTTGTGTGTATGTGTGTGTTTGTGTGTGTGTGTGAATGTGTGTGTGTTTGTGTGTGTATTTTTATTTGTGGGTACGTGTTTGCACATTATTCTATTTATTAATAAGAATTGATTATTATTTAATAGGTATTAACAGTTTCTCCGTTTCTTCATAATTTAATACAAGTAGTAATTCAAAGACTTTTTTCTTGCACTCAAAGAAGCACAGAGAATGAATATTAGATTTGTTAAGTTTATTATACAGATATGGTCCTAATGAGATAAATTTATTTGCAAATACAGTGTTTACGTGGGGTATGGTACATACATTATTTGAAATTCTTTTATTATGGGCAGGATGACTTGGATCGTAAGGATGTAGTCTATGTTGGTATAGTACTTGATGTTGAACAAACAATTGTCTTACTGTTAGAACATTACAACTTCGATATAGTTCATTAGTTGGAAATCTATAAGGGCGATTAGTAGCACATTTTAATATGCCTCTTTGAGCTCTTTCCAATGAGAGCAGATGAGTTTTGCTTGTGCCACCCCATGTTGTGATGCAGTAAGTTATTATTGACTGACACAAAGAGTAGTAGCACACTTGTTCAGTAAGAACCTATTCACTCTTGATTTTAACAAACCTACGTTATAGCATTCGGGAAACACAGAGAGTGGTAGCGAGTTCCATTACTTCGCCGTTCTCATAATGAAAGATGAAGCGAATCGCTTAGTCCGAGCTACTGGTATACTCACCAGATATTGGTGGCGCAGTGCCGTTTGCCTAGACGTTCGGTAGTAAAAGGGTGATGGTGGAACTAACCCGTGAAGTTCTGAGGAGCACTCTCCATGATGGAGCTTGTAAAAGAGGCACAGGCTGGCAACTGAGCGTTGATGTGCGAAAATAAAGCTTAACTACAGTGTTACACAAATAAACTTTGACAAATGAATTATTATTTTATATGCATAAACTTGTACCAGTAATGTAGACTTTCATATGACATAGTGACTAGTATACTTGAGTTCATAATGAAACTAATTATTATTTAATTACGCGTGAGGAGAGCACAAGCAAATATTTAAGCGAAGTGTGGTGAGATGGCCACAGTCGAACGAAACACGGTAGTTATGTGGTGCCTACTCTAGTTCGTAGTACATAGAACTCAATGCATGTATTATGGCTTAATTCCATCGTCGGTTTCAAGTTACTTGGCTGTAAAGGCGAGGATTGGATCGTTTTTTATGTTACATAGTATGAGAATAAACGTACAGTGGCCGTTTTTAATAAAAGTAAAGGATATTAATTATTTTCTTTATTTGTTTTGTTCTGTACAACTTTTAAATAGATGATACTAACTAGTATATATGCTTTCGCTTTGAATTGAAATGTGTCTTTAGGCGACAAGATTTGCTTGTGTGTCTCTTTTTCGTTGGTGTTGGTACTTCGTACACCATTCATAATTTCTTAATTTCACTGGTTGGTGCTTAATTTCTTGAGTTATTTTCTTTAATAAAAACAAAAACCTGGATGATGTTGGCCTGTAAATTTGGCAAATCTATTATGCCATGACTCTGCATTGTTTTGCGTACTTAGTATATTTTCATGCGTTAACGTATAAGTGCTCAATTTTTTAGGCACTCTGTAGCGTTTAAAAATGCTTGTTTGAATACATTTGGCCCTTTATTTTTTAATATTTTATTTTTATTTTATTTTATTTTATTTAAAGGTACACAAAACAGAGTACAATCAAAACTAGTCTAAAAATATAAGAAATAGAGGGTTATGTACTAAATTCTACTCCAAAATTATGTGTACACATCATGAACCAAAATACCTGACTTGGGCAGTTTTAATGGTTAGTTCCTAATATTAAGTTTAAGCCTAACAAAGTTATACATAATAAGAAAGTTATAAACGTATTTAAGATAAAGATAATCACTAAGTATGAAAAACACAGTATTCACAAATCATTCAACAATATATGTAGAACATCTCTTTTAAATTTAGGTAACCTTTTTTCAAATATATCAACCGAGTCATGGTGGCAATTAAGTATATCATTGTATTCCCTGGTCATTCTAACAATAGGGTTGTAGAAGGAAGTATTATTAGTATAAGCATTCAGTTTAAAGATATTTATATGTGGGTTACGAACTCTTGGTCTAATATTAAAATTGATTACTGAGAGAAGACCAGGGGAATCGATTTCTGAGTGAATAATTTTAAATAAACAAATTAAGTCATGATAACGGCGTCTAATTTTAAGTGATGGTAAATTGAAGTATTTAAGCCTGTCCTCATATGTGTTGAGTTTACGTTTAAGTCCATATCTACAGCAGAGTATATACATACATCTTTTCTGTACTCTCTCTATATTGTCACTGTGGATAGCATAATAAGGAGACCAAATTGAAGAATTATATTCAAGAATGCTACGAATCATTGAAAAGTAAAGATAAAGCAGGGTACGAGGATCGTTAAATTTTTTTGTAATTCTGGCAAGAAAACCAAGTAATTTATTACATTTGCTTATAATATAGTCATAATGGGCCCGAAATGACAATTTTTCATCAAACATGATCCCAAGATCCTTAACAACAGCCTTTCTTTGCAAATTATGTCCTTTTAGTTTATATTCATTAATAATTTTATGATGCGTTTTGGTAGTGAAAGAGATAATACAGCATTTCTCAACATTTAAAAACATAGAATTTTCTTCACACCATTTATCAATGGTGTTAAGGTCATTTTGAAGCATAAAACAATCACTTGCTTGCTCAATTTTAGTATATAGCTTAAGATCATCTGCATATAAAAGGCATGGACAGTTGAGACGAACAATGAGATCATTTATAAATGCTATGAAAAGCAAGGGACCCAAATGAGAGCCCTGTGGCACGCCAGATGTAATGAAGATAGGAGATGATGTATAGCCTTTAATAGCGACTAACTGACTTCGTCTTGACAGATATGATTTGATCCAACGCAGCAAGCTACCATGAATCCCATATATCGTAGCTAACTTGTCACATAAAATTTGATGGTTTACTTTATCAAACGCTTTTGAGAAATCTGTATAAGCACTGTCAACTTGGTACCTCTTAGCAAATGCACAACACAAGTAGTTCTTATACTCAAGTAAATTAGAAACCGTGGACCTCTTTCTTACAAATCCATGCTGGCTGGGGGAAATTTTTGGATGAATATGATGATATAAAGACTCATAGACTAATGATTCAAATAATTTTGCAAGGCAGGAAAGAATACTTATAGGACGATAATTTTCGCAGCGTGATTTATCTCCTGCCTTGAACACTGGAACAACGTGAGCAGTCTTCCATATAGTTGGGAAAATGCCAGATTTAAGCGAGAGATTAAAAATGATGCTTAAAGGAACACAAAGGGCTTTACCACACTTCACAACAAGTTTAGGCGGGATACCATCTGGACCAGGGCCCTTATTAACGTCAAGTTTGGAAATTTTTGACATAATATCATTTAGTGATATAGTAACTTCACCCAACGCGTAATGACTATTATTTACTTGGTAATTGTAAGATGGGTTCAAGTAACAAGGTGGATCAGGTTTTTCAAAGACAGAAGCAAAATAAGTACCAAATAGGTCACAGATTTCAAGAGGGTTAGACGAAATAATATTATTATACCTAATGGTTTGGGGGAGAGCATTAGTGTTTTTATTTGAGTTGACGTAACGCCAAAAATACTTGATGTTATTATCAAGAGACGATTCTACTGATAAGATAAATTTTTTGTAATCCTTATCCATCAAATTTTTGCACCTTGTTCTAAGTAAAGCAAAAGTGTCATAGTCGCGGGGATTTTTAAAATTGATGAAACGCCAATGATATTTATTTTTCTCCCTCAATGATCGCTTTAAACCATTAGAATACCAGATTGGTTGTTCGTTAGAAATCTTACTTGTATATGGAGTATTGGTCTCAATAATTTTCATTAAAATATCATAAAATTTATCCATAACCACATTGATATCAGAAGAATTAAGAATTTCTACCCAGTCTATTAGATCTAAATCTCTTGATATAAGGCAGAAGTTACTTTTATTATAATTTAATCGTTTATGATTTAGCGGTTTGAAAGTTTTACAAGGAGTAACCAAATTATTAACGTCAATGACGAGTGGAGGGTGATGTTCATCTAGCCTGCTTAAAGGATCAGCACCATAAACCTGTATGGAAGATGATGTAGAGAGAACAAGATCTAAATATCTATTGTTTTTATTAGGAATATTGTTGAATTGATAAAAATTACAAATGCCTAAACATTCCAGAAGTAGTGAAGCCTTAGAGCCACATGACCCAGTTGGTAACATTGAAAAAGAATCTTCACATTTAGACCAGTCTACATTAGGGGTATTGAAATCACCTATGCAGATGAATTCACTGCCTATGCCTGATTGCAAAATAATCCGCTGACAATTATTGTAAAAACCATGAATTTTATCCAATGACAAATCAGGGGGAAGGTAACATAAACAGATACTTAGAGATTTAATATTATTATTATTTGACAAATTATCTGAAATGATGGTTACCCAAAGGTCCTCTACCTCAGAGTCCCATGATGCCTGACGGATAAAACTTATATTCTTTTTTATAGCAATAAGGACACCACCTCCATCAGACTTATGTGAACATGTGTCTTGTCTATCCCTCCTGATAACATTATAACGTGCATCAAAAAGTTCAGAATCATTAACACTACAATTTAAGTTTGTTTCCGTCAGGCATATGATATCATAACCACTATTGAGTACGCTGAGGTATACATCTTGAGTCTTAGATCTAATACGGTTGACATTTTGATAATACATTAACATCATTAAATCAAAAATGACTAAATAATTTCAACCGAGGAAAACCAAGATAACCTAATCAACTACCACTTAAAGTTTATTGAGAGTGTCCATATTTCGAATCAACACGCTGCCTGAAGATTCATCTTTACGAACGTAGACACGCCCGTACTTGACCCACACAAACTGGTATGATTTTGCTTTGGCAGCCTTCCTAGTTGCAGCGTGCAGGGCCTTGCACTCAGGGGATAAATGCTCCACTACATAAATCCTGGTGCACATAGAGGTGAGGCCGAGGTTGGAAGAATTGAGTGGAGTGGTCTTATTTGTTTTATTGTAGCGCTGGAAAGCAGACAGAATCACATCCCTCAGGCGAGGATTACTGAGTGTCACAAGAAGATTGCGAGGCCTATTAGAGTCGGGATTTATTTTAGCTACTCTTCGACATGAGTGTACTTGGTCCGGTTGCAGTTGTATGTTTAGAGTATTGCATAAGTTTTTAAAAAGTGCTAAAGGATTTTCGTTTTTACTTTCTGGTACTGCTTGGAGTTCAAGATTCTGGCTACGGGTCATTCTCTCCATGGATGATAAACGTGTGTTGACAGAGAACAGTTCATTCTGAAGTCGAGAGTTTTCCGCTTCTAGATTTTTTATGGCAAGCGCCTTATCTTCTACATCACGTTTGAGACTTAACTGTTCCTCACAAATAAAATTAGTTGTTGTAGTGAAATCATCCTTAAGGATCTGCATTTTACCGTCCATTTCGGTCTTAATTATCTTCTTCACGTCACTCTCTAGCATCTTTCTATATAATATGTTTTGTAGGCGACTAGATTTCCTTGTGTATTTCCGCTTCTTCGTTGGTGGTGGTACACTATTTTAAAATGTATTAATTTTACCGGTTTGTTATTACATTTCTTGAGTTATTTCCTCTGATGAAAAAACCTGGATGATGTTGGCCTATAAATTAGGCAAATCTATTCTGCATTGTTTTGCGTACGTGATATATTTTCTTGCGTTAACATAATATAAGTGCTCAATTTTCTTAGGCACTGTAGAGCGTTTAAAAATGCTTGTTTGGATACATATTGCGCTTTTTTTTTAATATGTTTTGTAGGCGACTAGATTTGCTTGTGTATTTCCTCTTCTTTGTTGGTGGTGGTACACCATTCTAAAATTTATTAATTTCACCGGTTTGGTGCTTAATTTCCTGTTTTTTTTATTTGATAAAAACAGAATCCTGGATGATGTTGGCCTATAAATTGGGCAAATCTAAATAATATACTTATAAGACTGCATTTTTTTAGTTTTGCGTGCGTGGTTTTTTTTTTTCTTGCGACGTGTAAGTGCTCGAAGTTGATGCTGGAAATTGTGGTGGTAAAGTCAAATTACTCCATATATTAATTGTGAGAGAACTATTTTGCTATTATTTCTGTCACAATAATATTAATAATAATTTATTAATTAAAAAAACTATCGAATGATGGTTGTTATTATAAACATTAAAGATTTATTAACTGTGCATACTATTTACTTGTTTGTGGGGACATATTTTGCTCCCATTAATCAATAATTAATTAATCAAATACATTGGTATTTCTTCTTCAGCCCCTCAAGCACAGACGCTGCGTAGAATTGTCTTGCTGTCAAGTCAACTGTCATCCGATACATTCTGATGGCGGCTCCAGATTAGTGCCGTGAAGCCCCGTGAACAGGCGTGAACGTGAATGTGGACGGTTTTCGCGGGGTTCACGCACATTCACGCCTGTTCCCCGATCAGTGTCGGTATTTTGTCCCGCGACAAAGGGTTCGCGCGGCGTTCACGCGTGTACACATCCACATTCACGGCCCCGTGCCAGTTTCGTTTTTCAGATTTTTGAAATCGTCACCCTACAGGAGGATTTTTTGTTTTTTTTTTTAGTTTTCATTGACGTGATGTTGGCATAAATGTTGTATAACAATTTGCCATAAAAAAAAAAAAATACTCCGGACTACAAAGGCGAACGGACAAATGCAGTTTTGCTGCGCAAAATGGAGTGGCGCGCAAACTTTTGGAACTAATCTGGAGCCGCCATTATATATTGCCACAGCAAACAAAGTTATTGCAGCAGCAGCTTCTACGTCCATTTCGCGGCAGGTTTCAGGAACGATTGAGAGCATCCCGTGAATGTGGAGGGCACGACTTGTGCCGTGAATTCACAGCGTGAATTCGCGCGTGAATTCGCGCGTGATTTCACGGCACTAATCTGGAGCCGCCAACAAAAGTACAATGTATGGGATGACAGTTCTACTCTTGAAGTTTCGTCGGGATCCCGTATGTCGTGCTATGGTCTCTGGCATCTTTAAGCAAATATTTATTTATTTATTCAACAACAACACATGTAGGTATAAAATTAGGTCTTAATTATAAATGTCAAATTAGTCCTCCACACACCCTATTAGGGCGCTTGTTGTGTGCGAGCATGCAATCTTATCTACATTAAATATTTATATTTAATATATATGCATTTAATCCATATTAACCCTTTCAGGACCATAAGACTAGGAGAGGTAATGTTATGGTTATTTCTGTATAATATGATCTTTTTGATGTCTATAAAACATATTTTAAAGTCAAAAAGTAAAAACCTATTTTAGTTTTTTTGGAATTTTATGGTACATGGGTGTCCCTATGGTCGTCAACGGTAAATTTTATTCGAAATTATTTACAGTTTTGTTTCAAGGCTAGAGGAATATCTAGGATCTAAACACTTATTAAAAACGCAAATTTACTACCTATAATCATTAATTTATAAGAAATGAGTCAAGGTACAGAATAAAACAATTCAATCGGTCGTATATTACAGATGAACTTTGCATATTATACAGGTGTTGTTAGTGCGATTATCTTTTGGAACGTGCACAATACGCGCATCATTTCCTGTTTATCGTTTTTTCGATGGATTGTAATAGGGTAGATCGATTTATAGCATTGCATAATATGGTAGGTACTTACTCATTTTTTCAGGAAGCCACAGAGACTTGCCTGATCTACAAACAACCAATCAATATATTCTGACCGTGCTTCTCTGTGTAAATGGTATATGCGTTGTTCACTGTTATATCAAAAAGGTCAAAGAATAGTCTTAGATAATCTATCTTCTTATTCTTATTTTAACTTTGACCTGCGATCAAGCTCGTGTGTTATATTTCCTTGATTCGTTAGACCAATGCCACCCATATTTTTATTGTAGTTTGATACGAAACATATTTAGTAAAAAATCGTACCTAATCGTACCATGGTAATCAACTGGAAGCTTGGCTGGTAGCCAGCTTCAATTATTGGTATGACATGATTGACCATCACTTAGTGCATTTTATGCAACCAATCTTACCCTCCAGTCTGGCTAAACAGCGACCCATGCACCCTGTCCTAACGGGACAGTAAGAGAAGCTTTGCACATGGGTACAATATACGGCTCTAACGGTGTAGGTACCGTTAATCACCCAGGTAGAAAGTTCACCCGAATTCACACGGATTTTTTATATGACACAAGAATGCATTTTATGACTACTACTATTATCTTAAGGCTATCCTAAGAATCTATATCGTTTTACAGTTGGCTGTTTCTATTCATTACACGATATTTTTAAAGGTTTATGACTTAATTGAAATCAGTTATTTTTCTTTTATTGATATTGCTTGGTAACTATTCGGTTTTTGAATAACTTCATAATATTTTGTTCATATCGTCGTCCGAAAAAAGTATCCCTTCACGACCATAGGGACAGTACTGTCCCTTTTTATTTATGACTTTATAGCTTTATGAGGATCAAATTATCTTATAGTGTAGTAATTTATATAAATATAACATTAACCAGGCTATAGTTTTTTCATGAAATTTATTTATGATTCTCACTTTAACATCTTGTGAATCTTGAGAAAACTTTTTCATTTTCGCACCAAAAGATATGTCATCTTTTATAGATTATAGACACAATATAGTTCTACTTTTATGGGGCTGCTAGCTATGAATGGTTAAAATGGACATTTAAATTTTAGAAAACAAAAAAATATTTGAAATTGATCAAGAATTTATTTAGATTTTTATTTTTTTGTGTTGGGTACACGGATGTCCCCATGGTCGTCAAAGGGTTAATATAATATGCATTTAATCTATTCCAAAAGCTGTATTTGTCCCGTCTAAAGTTTGTAAAACCTTCTTTTTGTAACTTTCGGTATATTATCTGCCCAAAGTGAAAATGACATTCTTTAATAATAGCGGTATCTGTCTGACACTGTTATGAGCTATTTTTCAAAATCCATGAGAATGTATCTCGGTGGTAATTTTTATCGTTATTTTATAATAACGATAAAAAAGCACGCAAGATTTAAAAAAATGTAGAGCCGAGTTTTAAGTATATTATGTTCTTTGTTTTTTTTATTTAAAAATAAGATAAGATAAGATAAAAGATAAAAATATATTTATTATCAGTTCCAAAAAGTACATACATGAAAAATTATACACATAAATATAGTGACATTTAGATACAAACAGAAGCTAATAAAACAACATAAACAATAGGTACACTGATAAATGGAGTAGGCTCAGCGTAATGCTGGGCAGGGAGGTCCTGCACAGCGCTGATTTTCAGCCTACCCCGAGCTCGACTAGATGATCAGCGAGTTCAAAAAACTATGCCAGTAGCGGGGTAATAATATTTGTACAAACACTAAAAATTTAACTGATTTTTGAAGTTCATTCTAACTTATTGTATCAAAAAAAATAAAAAAAATTACACATATTGCGAGAGAGAAAAAAAAAGAACAAACGATTCTCGCTATTTTTCACATTAAAATAATAAAAATAGTCACTTCATCATATAGCTCGCGCGCGCGCGCGCCCGTGTGTGTGTGTGTGTGTGTGTGTGTGTTTGTGCGTGTATGTGTAAAAAAATAGGACATGATCTTTTTTGCTTGACTGAAAAATACGCCTTGTGCCTTGCCTTCACACATTGGCTGCGGCGGCGTTTTTTAGTACAATCCCAGGGCCCGGAAATTAATATTGTATGGAAAAATATTTTGACAAACACCACGTTTGTGATCTTCAGCACTCACGGTCCGACCTCAAAAACACAGTTGTTGTGTTTTCCGCACTCAATGTGTTAAAGGGCACCAAAGACGGACCACATGTCTTAGGGTGGTTACATACGGACGGTAAATCAAGCGAGCCAGCTCCCATCTTCTGTGGCTCGACTTGTTCGCCTAATACGATACAAATATCTACAATGGACGACTGCTTGAAACTGTCGCTTGTTGATTTATCGCTCAGTTAGGGAAAGGCAGGGATGTATTAGGGAATGTAAGATTTATTTTTTTGTATCATGTTATTTTAGTCAACGCCGAAAAAATCGTATTACGCATAGGGTATGCGGTTGATGGAGTCCCATTGTTTCATGGAAAGATGAACTGTATTTGTCCTATAGTACACCGTAGTATTGTAATACAACAAAAACTTTACAGTAAAACTTTGCTACAGCCATCGATTTTATCAAATCAAATTCATACTATATAAAAAACACTTTTTTCCATAATCTATTTTAAATTTCACTAAAAGTTTACACACAGGGTAATTATAATTGGACTAATAAGTGAACAATGAAACTGTATCATTATATATTCGTTCAGTATCCAAGACATTATGCAATATGTAGCTTACTCTTATTTGACTACTAGCTACTAGCAAAAAACGAGATCCAAGTTTGTAAGTGCTGGAATAAGGATGCTGTGATTCCTCAATCCGTCTCTGTGGTGCTAGGGCGATTCTCACAAATCCATCTAGTGTAAAACAGCGTCGTTCGGCGGCGCCTCCGCCGGCGCGACGAGATTTATGCTAATACATTACGTCAGCTAAGCTCTGGACTCTAACATTACCGCGGTATTAACGTGAACGACCGCTTCTTCAATTCAAAGTTATATGTTAGTGAAATTACTGGACTGAATAGTCTTTACTCTTCACATCATGTCTGTACTCTCTCGTGCTCCTAGAATTAAATAGCAGTTTAAAATCCTGTGTGGCACTTTACTAATTATAGGCAGCGTTATCTCTTACCATCAGGATAGCGTCATGCTCGTCTTACACTATTTAAACCACTAAAGAATTTCTAGTTTCTAAGTAACTTATGTGACCTAGGTAATCTGCATAGGCAATGACAGCTCGTCTCGTCTTAATTCAGTTTATAATTTTTTTTTATGAATCTTTTTAATTACTGATAAACCTTTGATCCACGATCTTGCCTACTTGTTTCGTTTGCACAAAATTTGACCAAACTCCCCTAATATTCGCTCCCGGAATTAAAGTTGTAGAGATCGACGAGGTCGACCCCGATAGGTGTCCATAATGGTCCCCCAGTATGAGACCTGTCAATAATTATTAATTTATTTTATAGTACCTAAAGACTGGAGTGTCGATACAGATAAGAAAGAATTTCTATTCCAAACCACCAGCTTAATACCCTCGTAGAGATGTTGATTTGTCTCCTCGTTCGTGAAAGCAGCTTCAACACTTCCACTTTCATTTATTAGATTTATAGCAAATTGCAGCGATGCGGCTAAAGTCGATAGGCTGATACTGGTCCATTAGTTGCTACATGGACGATGTACGAAGGATGCTTAGGTGTGTTTATCAATAGAGTGAGGAATCGAAGAGTTGAGAATGGTCCGCGAGAATATCAAGGAAATTATTGGAGATATAAGACTTTGCAGGATTTGTGGTTTTGTTTTAATAGTAATTTTGGCACTAATCTGTGTTCAAAGTTTTCGAGGAGGACTGCTTTGAAGCTTTTTCTCTTACGAACTAAAATGCTATCTGAAAAATTGTATACCTTACCTTCAAAAACAGTTTCAAAACTATTAAATGAACAGTAAACCAAAGCAATCACCTTTAACATTTGTGGATTATCATATTATTGAAGATAAGCCAAGATTAAAAAATATCAAAGGAAACCAGACTTCAAAATGTGTGTTTCGTAAAATGGGATGTCTGTCAGACCTTACTCTATGTTGAATCCCCGTGCAATCTCACTGATACAGATTTTACATTTATCAAACAGTTAATGCGCGGAAGACGTTTAGATCCTCTCAGACGCTCAGGTTCCTTTGTAAATGGAAGGTGCGAACTGATGACGAATGAGCGGTAATAAACACCAGTAAATCACTGAATTGATCCAGGATAATAAATGTATTTAGAGTATTGTTGAACATAGTTTTACAGGATCCCGTCCAGTAAAACGAAGGGTGGCAGAGACTGAGACTAGTCCTATATAAGGTTTCGTTAGTTATACAAAGTTCAATCAATGAACGATTTTAAGTAATTCTTGAATGTTGACGATAGCAGTTGTTGTTTATTGGTTCATTTCAGGGTATGAGGGAGGAAGTAGTAAGGGGCAACTGGTCCTATGGACCCCCTAGAAATTAAGTCTGTCGCTCCAACTTTTCGATATTCAGCGTCGGTCGTCAAAAATAAATTAGAAGACTTATGTATTAATATTTTCTTTCGAGGTAGAAACGTTGTATACTCGTACGAGATTTATAATATTAATCTATTCTAAAAAGCTTCTATAAAGCAAATTTTGGTTTTACTTTCTATTGAGTCTTCAATATATTTTTCCTCATGTGCTGTTGATTTCCAGTCACAGTTTTAAGTTTTGTTATGTCAGTTCCTGAGTCTGCTAAATCTAAAAGCGTTGTTTTTTTTATATTTCATAAAATTTTATCGATGCCATGGGCTTTTTAATTTTTCATTTTTATACAGCTATTTTTATTCAGGAATAATAAGGATATTCCACAGGATTTTATCTACAGATATGCCGATAGGAACTTAGTTTTATATATTCTAAGAAATATAGAAACATTTTTTATATTTGTTTTTCGTCGATAGGCCTTCAGCCCGGGAATTCCATAGTGTGCATAACGCAAACGAGTAGGTTTTTGAGGACCGCCTTTTGATATAAATATGTGATTTATAAATATTTATTAAACAAGAAAAGTATATTTCAGAAAACAGAGTCAGTCCAATATTCTCATAACACATTTCTGAATAAAATTATGAATGAAGTAACATTATACAACGGTTAGCATTTTGATACAGTTACCTATAACACAAATGATAGCAGATGTCTAGTTATGAAACAGTTTCATACATTGTACTATATGGGAATGCGAGCGATAAGGTTTCTGAACAAATTTCGTATAATACAGACACCGCACACCGAGATCTAGAATTTTTCAATTTTAACTTTGAGTTTCTTCGCCGTTCTTCTCATAAAGGTGCTTTCCGAATGTGCATAGGTAATCGTACAATGGAACTAAACAATTGTGAAATTGCAAAAGTGCTACCATTTTAGCTTATTTGAACAAATGCACTTTAATTTGACGGATATAATATTCTTATATCACATGGACCAGATTCGCAACAGACAAGAGTCGAGTGGTATACCATGAAGGAGACCTATGCCTAGCAGCAGATGCAGAGGGCTTGATGATGATGATCAAAAAAAATTTTTTTTTTATTTGTCCAATGTATGTAACATTGTTTACAGGGTTTGAGGCTCTTTACAAGGGGCACCTTTTATTTGTGATATAAACAAAATTACTGGGTACTTACGATGAATAAACATCGAGAGTTATATTTATTTTATTTATTTATTCTTTATAGGTAAGCCTTTGACCACAATCTCGCGTGATGTAAAGCGACGATGCGGCCGTAGATGGCAGCAGACTAAACGTAGAAGGCGGGATAAATCCCTCCCTGGCTTCACTTAGCATATAGAGGGCGGTATCTAGCTTTCTTCCAACAGTCTGTGGCTACTTGTATATTGTAAATTATAATAGGTAATAAGGTGTTGTTAAACTGTTTTTTACGAGTGGAAGTTGCGTTGGTTTCATTCACGTTGAAGTTTGGTATTTTCATGGCAGTTATTGAGCGAACCAACAATGTTGTTCGTATGGACATCATTGGTAATTCTTCTTTATGTTTATTGAACCAGTTTCCTTCGTTTATACGCATGTTTTTAGCGAGATATTGTTGATGTCTATCGTAGAGATATCGTCGAATGCTAAATGATGTTTTGTATTTCATAATGAATTGGATCAATTATTTTAACTTAATTATAATAAAATTATATGGTCTTTTTGTCGTAAGGGTCGTCGTATACTGGGGTCTATAATTACTAAGATATTGGATTCTACAAGCCTGGGTGCAATAGATAATGGTTGTGGGATAAGGATGTGTTGTCAATTATTGACCTCCCGATCCGTTGCCTCCAGCTTGTGTTGTGGTCTACACAATTAACAAAAACATAACAACATTCAACAAAATCCTTAGTTAATGTAGCATGTTTACCTACATGTTTATGTATTATTTTATGTTGTCCTTCTTGACTGCATGGATGTGAATTCCCTAACTACTTCTTTTAATCGTGTAATGTATTGAAAGGATGTTTAACATTGATATTAAGAACTTCATTAAAACAATATCCTCTATAACTCAACACGTATAAAACCCAACCATTTTCTTTTCCTGTATCAAGCTCGTTTATCAAAGCAAATCTTTACTTTCTGATTAATAAGATTTAAATCGTCCGCCAACAGTCATTGTGGCTATCAACCGTTCATTTAGTTGTAATCTTTGGATCTGCAATTTCCATTGGCCTCAATCGGAGGCGTTAAGAGCTGGTCCTGACTGGACCACCTTAGAACGAACTAGGGATGGGGTCATTGGTAGTTTCTTCGTTAATATTAATTAACAGGTTTTCATTAAGAGATAACAGGTTGAAAAGCTGTTAATTGGATTATTAAACGTCCGAAGACGCAAAAAATGTTAATTTACCGATAAAAACAAGGAATATGATTGGCTTCATCGCCAATTATTGTCCCCCTTGGAAAATTTCTTTTTCGGAAAACGTCTCTTTCGCAAAACGTCCCTGACGAATGAACGAAGTTCGAACTGGTGAACGAGTTGAACAGCAGTTGAGCAGCAGCAGTTGAGTTCTTTTCGAGTCGAAATGGTTTTTTTTTCTATAGCTGCTTGGGCCAGTATATAACTCTGTCATTGGCCTCGATGAGATCCTTCTTTGTGCATATGACAGGGCAGCTGAGACATTGGAGTAGGTGGTCCATCGATTGACAGTTAAACTGCATCTAACGCAAGCAAAAGCTGTTAAACACGTTGAATCAACGCCCATCTCTAAGTCCAACCAGCCTTGTTAATAAGACAAATCTTAGCAACACTTAGTAACTACTAAAGTACCGGTTCGTAGAGAAATGAACGAATTAGTCGACGTTAAAGTTAACAGGCGTCCGGGTGATTGCAACATAAATCTGGACTTAGAAACATGATGATCAAATGAAGGTATGTGTACAGTGTACACCTACTTGATAATGGTGTAGCAAATTGCTTTTTAACTCATTATTTAACGGACATTTAAATTTGAGATGAGAAACACATTATTTAACTAAAGTAAGATTAAGGTTTGGGCAACATCTACATACGTTTCCCTTCTAAACCACCTCAGGCCAGCAGGTAACAAGGCATGCCTCCGGAAAATCTCGGTATTAGAAGTTCTGGGTATTCTTGATTTTTTTTGGCTTTTTGTTGTAATATTATGTGTACTGTAGCAGCAATGTTGCGCGTCTGTTAGGTCCGCTTTTACTGTAAATCTTTCTATATATTGATGAAAGCCACAAAAAAACATTCGCATAATTTGAAAGATCTTGACTCACAGACAGGGAAGCGATTTTGTTTCATACTCATACTTATGAAGTATTAAATCTAGCTGTAGTATCCAAAACAGCAGTGCAACAAATAGCAAGTACATCAGTGTCCAATTTGCAGCGATATCCGTTTATGACTCGTTAGCGCTACACCCCCGGACGTAAAGCAGTCGCCCATATATTCCAGCCTCGTTGCGGTTAGTTTTGCTTCTATCAAGGTGGTGCGTGGCTATCACTATCTATCACTGCGGACCGCTGAACACGCCTGCGGACCTGTCATTATCACACTTTACTACCTGTTTTCGACTGTTCTATTCAAGCTTTCGAACTTGTTCATTGAAAGCTTTGCGGCGCTCGAGCGGAGAATTAATGACAATTCAATTATCTACACGTGGAAATTAACTTTATCTCTTATATTAAAAGAAAATGGGAAGATGCGTCATAGCGTTATCGTTGCTATGCCAAACTTGGGCCTGTTGGATCGGAAAATTTCGGTTTGCGCGTCGAAGTAAAATTGTGCCAGGCACAATTATCTGCTCTCAATTAGGCCCATGGGCTTAATTGAAGCGGTCCAAGTCAGAAACGTCAATACAGTATCTTTCTAATTTTTAAAAATCTTTGCTTCATCTACAATAGTTATCTCATTCAACAAGTGCGAAAAGTTTAAGGAGGATTAATCCTGTGATTCAGGAAATTGTGCGGTCGGATTTAATGACCGCCTCGAAATAGGCATTTAGCTACGCTTAGGTCAAAAACATACGGTGTATGGTTTAGTACCGTAGTTAAAGCTTTAGACAAGTAACAAGTAGCGAAAGTTAGATTTGGAGCGAGTTTTCATAGTAGTTTCGCGCCACAAACTGAACCAGACCCTGCTTATGTGTTTTGATGAAAACAAAATCACCAAAACATGGTGGGGTGCGGAGGGCGATTGACTCGTTTTGATCGGCACGTTCAAAATAGACTAAGCACCCTACTATAGACCCTTTGGTGCAAAGAGTTTTTTTTTTAGTTACAAAGATGGCTAGTTTCATTGGTTCGTTCAAAGTAGAAATTCTTTGGTTCGAAGATATTTGATGTGTGTTATGCAGCGTGAATGCGTATCGTCGGCGACAGCATATATCTAGTAATGCGCTCTCTTATGTTTCGCGCAAACGAGACAGGTTGCAAGTTCCAATCATTATTTAGATAGCAGTTGTAGTTACTTTATCTTGGTCACTTTATATGCGTTTAAGAGGTTTTATATGAGATACTTTGTGACCCAGTTTTACGAAGCCCTTTAGAGTATGTGGTTTATCTCTAGTGTGGCACCTTTTTTATTTTTATATTATTATTTCCAACTTATATTATTGTGCATATGCATCAAAGCTGTACAAGGTTTTTGCGAAATAATATATTTTTTCTAGGACATTTCAGAAATTTCCAGAGGATGCTTTCATGTAAATTAAAATTATAATAATATTACATAGGTAGGTACAATATATTATATCGAATTAATAACCTCTTCAAAAAATCTCTGCATCATTACTTCTCCACAGTAATTTATAACATTGTTGTTCATTTATGCCTGTCATATATAGTCTTTTATAATGGCGCAAAGAAGATATATTGTACACTGTAATAGACCTGCTAGGTGCCTTGGTACAACTACTAATAAAATAAACAATTCACTCCCATATAACTCTCAAATTATACCATTAATGGCATAATAGCTACCAGTTTTAATAGAATTATTGTCTTGACACTAACCTCTGAAGAATGTGTGATTTATTCATATGAAATGCTTGTATAAGTGTAGTGTGTAGTTAAATAATATGCTTACCTTTATACCGTCTTAAAAAGTTTTCAATAATTATTCTGTATATTTTGTATT
The DNA here is from genome assembly GCA_947507615.1 of Hemithea aestivaria. Taxonomy (NCBI): domain Eukaryota; kingdom Metazoa; phylum Arthropoda; class Insecta; order Lepidoptera; family Geometridae; genus Hemithea; species Hemithea aestivaria. Next base: position 12,801,102 of record OX382341.1, on the reverse strand, counting down.
ACAATTTTATAGCGTCATTAAGTTTTTTTTGAATAGTTTTCTTTGTTTTGTTCAATATTTTTATTATTTTGAACAGTCTAATAATACCTAATTATAATAGTGTATATTCGTAGTTTTCAGAGACGTCAAAAAATTACCATAGTAAAAAATAAAATCGCTGTAAATCTACGAGAAAGAAGCGAAATTCTAAATACACGAAATAGTCACAACACATTAACATTTACGGTGACAACGATTCCCACTCCATTCGGACATTCTCGATTCCCGAAAACAAAAAACGATCTGATCGATAAATCACAGTAATAAAATCGGTGTCGCAACCCTATTTAATAGTCTCCTTCACAAATATAGCGATAAATTAAAAGCCAAGTGCCACCCCTAAAAGGAGTTATAAATCCTTCTTTTAAGGGTAGAAAAAAGTCAAATTAAAACTGGTTTGTTTGGAATTGATGCTTTGTTGGCGGTCTGTTTACAGATTTTTTAATGTTGTTAATAAATTATTAGGATTTATTGGGATAAATTGATACAACGTGTTTTTTTTTCAATGCGCTCCTGAGTAAAGACACTCCCAAATTATTTTACGGCACTGTGACGCTGGACTAAGACTCTCAGCAAAGTTACTGAGCTAACGGGTTTCAACAATTTATATCTGAAGGGTTGACAGGCGCAGTGCAATACCGTGCAGAAATTAGTATTTAAGAATCCTAGATGGCACTGTCTGAAATGGGCAATCATAAATGCTTTACCATCGGACACCGGCACTAATTTCATAGAAAACTTTAGGGTATCGAATCATTTAGATAAATCCAGTCGATCATACAGTGAAACTCCATCTCTGAAAATGGAGCGAGAGAACTTTTTGCAAACTTTTATTTACTTTCACTTATCTGTTGTCTGTCTGTCTGTAATCAAATCTTGGAAGTTTAATTTGATCCATTTCCCGATTTCTGATTCAGCTGAAATTTGGCATGCATGTATAAATCGGATGATAATGCAGTATTATTATGACATGGAGCTGATCAGATGGAGCAGGAAGCTGGCCATAAAAACTTCGTAATTAAACGACGCAACCCCATCGAATTTGTGCTCATTTGATTCGTCTTAACGAGTACTTTGGTGATTGGTGGTTTGGCTAGATGGTAATAATAATAAAAGCTTGTTTTTAAAAAGTTTTTTTTTAATGTCACTTTTTCCCTATCTTGTTCTCCGAAAATGTACAGTTTGTCCTTCGTACAAGGTTTCTTAACGTCATCTCAGTTGTAATTGAATATTAATTTTTTTTCTTTCTATATTATCCCTCAATAGATATTATAATAAGCGTAGTGCATTGTTTTTGTATAATATTTAATATTTGAAGTCACCAAAACGGCCGCAACGGAAGACCAGCGCCTGCCGAACGGCCGGCAATATGCTGAGTTGCGACCTTTTTGTGTATGTCTCTTATGTTTTGTTTCTTAGTTAGTTATTTTGTGTGTCAAAGATGTTTATGCATGAATAAATATTTCATTCATTCATTCAAATATGTGATAAATCTCCTAACAAGTAACAAGTCTGTCGTATTCATGTCCGAGAATAGAATAGGAGTAAGTGTAACACTGGAAATAGTCCGCGTGCTTTGGCGGAGCCTTTGTTTGCTGTTCCGCGCTTCTCGGCTACTGTGACCATATTATATCATCTCCATTAGATTTACCTAAGAATTTGTTTATATTTCTTAATGAACATTGTTATTACCAAAATAACTAAATAGTAAGAAATACAAAAGTAATAAAACTTAAAATTAGTTGCTTAAAAAAAACTTTTTTTGGCTTTGACATTGAATATTCCATTGTAAATATTTACTTGTGAACTGCCAATACTATACACTGTCGTGGTTGTGACGATAAAAAGGTATAAAATGACATGCATAGATGGGATAAAATTTACAGCTAGATATATATATAAAAGTATAGTATTAAATAAAAAGAGTAATGAAGCGACTTCATCTTGAGCACAGATTACCTACTCGTCTTTAGGAAAGTTGGTAATAATGTGCCTTCCGCGTATCGTCCACAACCATACGTCCATTATAATTAATCCATTTATCGTTGTTACAAATAGCTATTATTATCTATTAGATATTTTTCACCGTTCCTTAAAAAACAAATCATAGTCACCCTAAACCCATCGGAAAAAAATATTATTTTAAGCGGTACGGGGCAAACTGTTCCGGGTATCTGATTTCCTATGATTGTATTTATTTAGACTGGGCATTCCTATAGTGGTACGATTATATCCACGTACTACAGTGTTGGGCAAAGGTGATGTGCTCATCATCAGTCGTTTACTACATTAATCTGGTGTTAGTTTATGTTTGAACTATTTTTGGAGTTGCAGAAAACAAACCGATTAACCGATGAGGTATTGAGAAGAACCAATTTTGATCTAATTTTCGTTTTGAACGTTTTCGATGGTCCGTATTTAAGGATTCCTGTATTTATATAGGTATGTTATATTTTTCTAGGTAGGTAGGCGGTAGGTACCTACATATAAAAACATATAAAAAATATGATTTTGTAAGTCTCAATACAACATACATAAAAAATAAGGTTTTACATACAGGAACGTGTGTTTTGGTAGTGCCAATGTGGCAGTTTTTAACCAAGTTAAACTCTCTAACTATTCCCTGCATTATGAGCTGTGATGGGCCATAAAAGCGATTTTAAGACTAAAAGTAAAATAAACCTTCTCTTGTTTTCAGCCGGACGAGCTGGCCAAATCGGTGAAACTGACGTCACGGGAGCGTCGCTTCATAAAGTTCGCGAGCGTGGAGTACGGTGGCCAGCTGTACATGACTCCGCAGGACTTCCTCGAGTCAGTCGTCGAACAGGAGCCCAGACGTTAGTATAGATTAGATTACATTATATTTGACACAATTCTACTTAATACACACTTAACTGACGTCACGAGAGCGTCGCTTCATAAAGTTCGCGAGCGTGGAGTACGGGGGCCAGCTGTACATGACTCCACAGGATTTCCTCGAGTCAGTCGTCGAACAGGAACCCAGGCGTTAGTATACCTAATAGTTCTATTGGCCCCTGGCTTTTTTGTGCAAAGAAGTAAAAGACGAGCAAGTCGCTCTCCTGATGGTAAGAGATAACGCTGTACATAATAATCAGTACAGCGCAACTCAGGATTTCACTGAATGATGTAAAATTCTAGGTTCCTAGGTTCTCACTTAAAAGTCGTAAGACCCCTTGGACCAGTAATTTCACTAGCCACAATGTGTTCCTAATCTCCCTCCAAACCACAGTTAACTTTGTACTATACTAGATGTACCACGAGTAAATCAAAATTACTTTACGAGACACAAAATTACTACTAATTACGAGATGCCATAATGCCGGGGCAGCTGGTACTCTGAATGACAAAGCACTCGTTTGCGGCCCCGACGTCGTTCGGTGCACCGACAGGAGGACCCCTGCGCGGTTGCAAAGGTATATCTACTAAAACTGTATACGAAATACGTACACGAGTAAAATATTTGTTTATCTCTTTCCAGCTCGACTGAAGCGGCGCGTGTTAACAACCAAAGAAATAGAACAATTGCGGGACAACACGCCGGCTCTCAAGAAAGGCTCTCCACAAATGTTTAGGAACATGAGAGATAGAGGTAACTATTCCGGAACTAGCCATTATTTCATTTTAGGTTAAACATTATTAGGTGAAACGTCATTTTAGGTAAAACCATATTGTGTCTAAATATATATAAACCAGCTTATGCTCGCGGCTTTGCCCGCGTGGCATAATCCTTTCTTAGCGGAGGTCTACGTCATAAAACCCCATCTGTATTCCAAATTTTAACCAAATCCGTTCAGTGGTTTGAGCTTCGCGTTGATAGTTGATAGATCAGTCAGTCAGTCAATCACTCTTTACTTTTTTTAGAAAAAGAAATCGATTTATTCCGTCTTTTATGTAATTAAAAATTGACGGACAATCATTTTTTTGGACATCACTTGGTAGGTACTGTAATTCGATTGTAAATGAACTGTAAATTGATTAATTTTTGTTTCCTTCCAGGAATCGTTTCTTACACGGAATACTTGTTCCTTCTTTCTATTTTAACAAGTAAGTTGTCAATATTAATATTTGTTAAGTATATTAATATAATAAGAATCGATCGTGTCATTTCATGTATTATTTAGCGTTAGCCACAAGGGCAAGGCCCTAAGCTTAGGCTATTGCGGACTTCTAGCCATAGAGAGTTAAAGTTACAAAGACAATTTTTATCTCTGTCGAAAGACCAGGCTGGAGCGGTGGAAGAAGGTATATCCACCACCAAAACCGTCCATCTCCCCAGCAGAAGCACTCCCACCGGGTGGTAGTCTCCCATGGCCAGTCTGGAAGTCTTTAAACAGACTCCGGGCTAGCGTTGGAAGATCCCAAGAAAACCGTTTTAGGTGGGGTTTCTCTAGCAACGACAAGTGCGACTGCAGTGCTGTCCAGTCAATGGCACACCTCCTCATGTGCCCTAGCTGCCCAATAACTTGCACATTTGAAGATCTTTTGGAGGCTAACGATAAAGCAGTGGAGCTTGCGCGATACAGGGCTGAACAGCTTTGACATTATACCTTTATTTTAAAACGAAATTTAATAAATAATAAAATATAGCCATTTTCGACTCGAAAAGAAGAAGAAGAAGGTCTTTCTCGTGTAAGAAGTGAAAATTCTCTAGCACGTTACACGACAAATTAAAACATCTTGAACAACAGAAAATAATTTAAAATGTGTTTAATAATATTGTGCGATGAGGAATTTTCAAAAAGTAAAATAGAAGAATTTCTATATTAAAATTTATCTCGAGGTCGTCAAGCGTAGTATAATGATAATGCTCTAAATTTTATGTAACTTAAATTGTTTTAAAAAATGTTTCAGAGCCTGCATCGGGATTCCGCATAGCGTTCAACATGTTCGACACAGACGGCAACCAAAGAGTAGATAAGAACGAATTTCTAGTCGTGAGTTAATCATATTTCTAATTATAATTTGAGACTTTAGATACTTGATACTAGTCACTATTGAGCATATTTTTCATGCGACAAAAATATGCTAAGCACTACTCATATAGAATGATAGTTTATTTTTTCTGAAGGGCTGAACGTTCTTTCAAATCTGTGGCGCTTTACACGCAGAACAATTATTGCAGCGACTGATATAGAAAACTTCCTAGCAACTCTCTGAAAAAGAGTTGTTTGAGAAAAAATATTTATAATATCATACAAATACAAAGTGATAATTTCATAATAAAACAATATATAAAAATGAAAATATGCCATAATATTAAAAAAACACCATTATAAAACACTAAAATGTTTTTTTTTTATATTGTGATCTCCTTATATCATAATGATCTTCTTTATAATACGATAAAATAAAAAATGATTTTTTTTTATATTTGGAATCGATCTGGGTTGACCGATAACATGTTTTTCGGTAAAATTTTAAATGTTTTTGCCTAAATATAAGCCCTTCAGAAGAAATCACACACACTAGAGTGGGTAATGGCTATGTCACACACATTTACACTTATAACAAAAGAAAGTCTTCATGCAACAAGGAACCAATATTCTTATAAAATATTTATTTATTTATTTCTTCATTTTTCTTTTGTTTTTCCCAATAAAAATATTTAGATTCAGCGTCTACTCGGTGGTGCGTTTAAGGAAAGGAAAAATTTGGACCCAAAGAGTGAAGAAGCTGTGAGTTTTGTGTCTAATGTACTCACAAATTAACACATTTTGAGTGTTCGGCTCACAAACTCTGTGGCAGTATCCACCAATGTTGTAAAAATTGTTTGTCGCAGAAAAAGTCTGTAATTTTGTGGAAATTCGAATCGGCTCCATGTAGGCGATTTTTATTTCTAAAAATTGTTTTTATTAATTTTATTTGTTTTTATTGATTTTATTTTTGTATATTACACTTATTAATAAAATACTAGCTTTCAACAAAGTGCAATGTAAAGATGTAATATAAAATGACGCTTTCTTTTTGAATTAGAGATATCTTTTGCTCCTTTCTCTAATATATTATTTATCAGCTTCTGTCCTGTTTTACATTTATTTATAATATTTGTATGTAAACGAAACTATGATTTACATCTATGCACGAGTCCGTGTAATACTTTAAAGAACTAAAACTAAGTTCGGCTCAGTTCAGTTAATAATAAAGAATCGTCAGTTTCTTTGACTGATTTTATAAACTACTAGTGGACCCACTTCGTCGCGATTAATAGAAAATTATCACTATATGTATTATGCAAGTATTATACATATTATAAACCTCCTCTTCTTGGATCACTCCCTCTTGAATCACTCTATCCATGAATCAAAACCGTATTAAAATCCGTTGCGTAGTTTTAAAGACATAAGAATACACAGGGACAGGGACAGACAGACGCGGAATGTGACTTTTTTTTATACTACGTAGTGATAGTGATGCACTGCATTTATGCAAGCGTAATTTTATAGTTTCGTTTACACTTATGAATACTACATATTACTATGTATATTTGTTATAAGACAAGTAAATAATAAGCAATATTTATGTGTGTATTATGTACTCACCGCCTGTAGCTGCTTTCATTAGTATCTTCAAGCGCTATCAAGACAAGAATGGGCCAATTGGAACTAGCCCATAAGCCGTCTATTGTAAGTTCAACATTCTTTACGCTTTCGATTTTCTTTTATCTCTTTTTTCGATTTTCTTTTGTCTCTTTATTGCAATATTTGAATAACATTTGTCGCTATTTGTTCGTTATAATAAAGCTAATGCACATTAATGTTATTACTATAATTAATTCTAAAGTTTTAAAATTAAATATTTGCGTTGTGCAGTGTGGCATAACATCGTTTTCCAATACATGTATGTGTATGTACCTACTTATTTTGTAAATTATAATATTTCTTTATATTTTTCAAATATTAATATTGATTTGTGCTATGTATGTATTTTTTTTGAAATATAGGTAATATGTTGGTATGTATTTGATCAATATGGTGTTATAACAATATCAGTGATCGACTGTCCAAATGAAACTAACCTAATATAAAAAAATACATTTTGTGTGCATGCACCAATTTTTAAAGTTTTTGAAATTTTACCTGTTTAATTCATAACGACAATTATTTTATAATAATGTGGTGTTTTATTTGTTATAGATATCTACTGTCTAATAGAAGAGGTCCCCTTTTTTAACATTTCTTTCTCCAGTGTATAATAAACTAAGTACAAAACTGCTGTGTTACAGAGAAGTGTCCCTATTCCATAATTTGCCTCCGCCAAACCACATAGCACTTTGTGGCTCACAGTTAAAATTTTCTTCTACAAAGTGCTTTGGTCAATTTTTTTGGGGTGAAATTTTTAAAATCCTTTCTTATGTATTTCTTGTCTGAGTAATAAAATTAACCTATTTTCCAAATTTCATCATTCTACTTTCAGTGGTTTCGTCTTCACGATGATGAGTCAATCAGATTACCTCTTTATATAATAGTATAGAAGATTCGACCCCATCCGCCAACCGTGCGCAACAGGTTCTTTGTTTTCGGTACTGAGGGCCTATTGGCTAATTCTCACCCACTACGATCGAAGACAACTTCAATGTACATTGCTGCGTTTGTTATTTTACTCATATTAATGCGGAGGTTTAAACAAGTAATGTACGCCAAATTGTCTATGGATTCTAGTGTTTTACGTGTCGTTTATTTATTTTATTTATTTTTTTTTATTTATTTATTTCATAAAAATTACAGTATTGCATGTTTGGAGTCCACTAGCCCCCACACTAGGATACCCTGTGTCGTGGGGGCTAGTCTCTTCCCCTTGATATTACATTCATTCATGTTTATAAGTAGGTTCCTAAACATTGTTCTTATTAATATTATAGCACTAAATGAACATCCAAATGTTGTTCATTAATATTAAGTGGGTAGTTTATAAAATAAACATTCCTAATACTACGTAGGTAGATGAAGATAAAAGTACCAAATATTAATTACGCAGTTATGCTGTAAATAGGCAAAAATACTAAGAATATAAAAAATAGAAAAGATAACCTATGAACTTTAAGATGTACCTAATACATATATTATAATCTATATTAACTCGTACCAATATTTATATACTTATTACAAGTAGGTAGACATGCATTAAATTAACCAATGTTTTACATCAAAGTTTGTACAGAAGATTACAAACAATAACTAATAATACAAGCAGGTTGGCAGAAATAACATAAAAGGTAGATAGATACCTACCTACATACTTAATGGTACTAACTTATAACACCGCGTCGTTTTTACGTTCAGGGGTTAAAAATAATAATCAGACACAAAGTTACATGAGTGAAGATATCTCATTTCTTACGACATAATAATATTATTATCAGATATTTGTATGTGTTAAAACTCAACATCGAGTCATTACAAGTTATTGCGTACAGCAGTAATAACACTGTATTAGTACATGGTACAATGATAATATTATTATGATACGCCAAGTTATGGTAGTGTGATCCATCACAGAACAATAAGTTTCGTGCAACAGATTAGTTTACCGAAGTGCGAAGTGCACACACACAATCATATAAACAAGAGCAGAGTGCTGGCCGCACGCGCACTGCATAGTTTCAACTAATAGTATGTGTATTAACGCACACATGTGTAGTCGACAACAAACAGTAAGCACACTGCACCGAGAGTAATGACTAAATTTTACTCGTTTTCATGTAAATGTTTGTTCTGATCACGTAAAAATTAGTTTAGTGTTAGGTAGGTATTTAGTTAACAATAAGGATTTTTTATATATATACATATAAATATATATTTTAATTTATGTTTTTTTTATTTTTTATTTACTTATCTATTATTATTTTTATTTATTTGTAATAAACTATTATAGTTACTATACAATAACCTATTAATTTTATAAAATAATATAAATATTATAATCAACGGTAAGGTACTTAATAAGTACTTACGGCTGCAAAGTTATTTACGCGTGTGAAGCAATACTTCATAGGACAATATTTATTGTGATATTTTGTGTGTGTTAAAAACTGAACTTCGAAACGTTGCCTGTTATAGCGTACAACAAAATAACTGTGTTCGTACAACGATATTATGATGCGTCCAGTTTGGTAGTGTGTTCCATCACATGACAAGTATCTAACGTGCAGTTGTTACCGAGATGCGCACACAACCAAAAACCGGTCAGAGCCGAGTTCTGGCCGCACACGCACTGCGGAACTGCATTGTATTAAACTAATGTGTGCGTATTTGACAGCAAACAGTATACTATTCCGTGAGCAGTAACTAAACTACAAATGTTTTTTTTTTTGTCAGTTTTTATTTTGTTTTATTCATTTTAATGTGTAGGAATTTTTTATTTTTTTTATTTTTTTTTTTATTATCAATTTATAATTTTGAGTATATCTTCCGTAGTCTTATAGTCCAGAGTTAATAGCCAGTTTGTGATTTTTGTTTTGCACTGACGTTTGAGGCAGTACATGATGTTAAGTTTTTTATTTGCTATATTGTATATATAAGGTTGTAAGAAGGCAGGGGCTCTCTGCGCGAATTTAGTTTTCTTGCGTGGCACTGGCCATGTTATTGTACGTTGGGGTCTTGTTGATGTTTTACGAACTGACAGTGATATTTTGTGAAAACGCAGTAATATGGTCTTAATGAAAATCTGTCGCACTCGAAGAGCTTTGCAATTAGCGTATAGGGAATCAGTGCTATATCGCCATGGTTTTTTGTATGCAATTTTTAGGATCGAGCGCTGCGCCCTCTCTAGCTTTATCAAGTGAGTTCCATAGGCAGCACCCCAAACTACAACACAATACACAAGAATTGATAAACATAAAGCTGCATAGACAAGTCGAGTTGTGGCTACATCACCGACCGATCCGAGTTTTTTAAAGATGTATTTGAGTTTACGGATCCTACCGTTGAGCATTTCAATTTGGTTTTTCCATGTAAGGTGGTCATCAACTATGACTCCCAAGTATTTTATCGAATTAACACGTTCGAGTGGATTGCAGTCACAGTTGTCAGCGCTTCTACATTTATGTATCTTGATGTCAATCGGTTCTTTGGGTGCAGTGCGGTTGGAAATGCTAAATGTCAGGAATTTTGTCTTCGATATATTAAGGGTAAGTAGATTTTTTTGTAACCATTCTGATATTTGTGACATCGACTTTTGCGCAATATTACCAACGGCTTCCCAGGTATTACCATGAAAGATGAGTGCAGTGTCGTCAGCAAAAGCAATGGTTTCAGTATTAGTCAGGTTCAGTTCGCATAAATCGTTAATGTAGATCAGAAACAAGGTGGGCCCAAGAACACTACCTTGAGGCACACCAAATCGGATTTCTGCAAGATCACTGGAGTAGTCGCCCACTATCACTCTTTGTTTGCGATTCTCAAAATAAGATGTGAACCACTTTAATGCTACACCACGAATGCCAAGAGCTTCCATCTTTTTAAAAAGTAGGGGTCTAGAAACTGTATCAAAAGCTTTGGCAAGGTCAAGGAAGACACCGATGCACCTATGACCAGAGTCAAGTTTTTCTGAAATGTGATCAATCATATGTGAAACGGCGTCCTCCGTCGATCTGCCACAGCGAAATCCAAACTGGTTGTTGGCCAATAGCTTGTTGGATTCAAGAAAAGAAAACAGTCTCTTATTAACAATTTTTTCAACTATTTTAGATATGGCAGTTAACAATGATATGGGACGATAATTGTTAAACGATCGTGGGTCTCCTGCTTTGTGAATCGGCACAACATTTGCAACTTTAAGACATGTTGGAACAATTCCAGACGTCAGACTTAAGTTACACAAATGAGCAAGGGGAGTCGAAAGATATTCTTTACAGTCCTTCAATATCCGGTTACTAATTCCGTCATATCCCGGAGCAGATCTGGGTTTAAGAGAATCAATTATGTTTGCGATTTCAGAATGATCTGTTGGCATTAGGAACAGTGACTTAACAGGTGGCACCCTAGTCGGAGTAAAGTTATGTGCAAGATCGTCTTCTGTTGCTCCTAAATTGAGTAGAATTGGGTTAGCTAGGTCACTTCCGACTGTAGTGAAGAAGTTGTTAAGGTTATGTAGAGACTCAGGTGGCGTAGATGAATGATTGAGAATGTCAGCATTTGATGTTTTATTGCTATTGATATGACAAATGTCTTTGACTGCTGCCCACGTAGCTTTACTATCTCTTTTGCTATTTTTTATTAAAAATCTGTCGTGTTCTGCTTTTAAATTCTGTAGAGTATTGTTACAAACGTTTCTGTAAGTCTTATATTCAGTCTGAAGTTTTACATTATTAGGTTGCTTTCTGGCAACAAGGTGCAATTGGTCTCTTCTCGCAACACATCTAAGAAGCCCTTTAGTAATCCATGCCTTTCTTATCAATTTTGAGTTTGGGACAGAGATAACTGTTCTGTTTTCTTCTACAACCGTTGAGATGGTTTTAGAAAAGGTCTCGAAAGCATCATCTACTTTATTAGTTTTGTACAAATTCTCCCAATCATAACTTGATAAATCTTCGATTATACCCTCGTAGTTCAATTTCGTAATGGTTTTATGTGTGACTGATTGTAGATTATTAATTGCTTTGTCTATCCCAATTAGGACTGCGTCATGATCTGAGATGGATGCTGCGCACACTACGACCCGTGAGGAATAACTGCTTTTAATAAGAGCATGGTCTAAGCATGTTTGGCTGTGAGTGGGGATTACGTGACCTGGTATTAAACCATAGTAGGCTGCTAGATCGAGATAAGTTTCGGATCTATTGTCAGTCGTGTTATATCCTATGTCTATATTTATGTCCCCCGTAATGATAATATTTTCAGTTTTGATGTTTTTCAAAGTTAACTCTAAAGAATTAAGGAAATCTGTGATATCGGCTTTAGAGGGAGAACGGTAGAGACAAATAATTGTGTAGGATTTGTTTACGGTAGCCAGGAGACAATTAGAGTCTTTAAATGTAGGTTCGCTTACCTCTATTTGTGTACCAATTTTAGCATATATAACAATTCCGTCACATTTATTTATGTAATTGAGTGATTTATGGTACGCATAGTGGTTTAGAGAAATAACAGGTGAGTTTTTATCAAGCCAGCACTCGGTTAGTATTATAACGTCAGGTAGGAATTTAAGTGATGCAAGAAATAATGTTAGTTTGTCCAAATTTTTCCGTATACTTCGTATGTTTTGTGTAAGGATTGTGATTTGTTTGGATGGATCACCAATCTTTCTTAAACATATGTCAGGATCAAATACATGACAACTAGGAATTATGTCAGTCTCATCCAGTTCATTTATGATGTCACAGAAGTCTCCCATTGTTAGATTAGTGAATTGAATTTAAGCAAGGATAAAATTAACGACTGTAGGTAGGTATTATTTAGAGGTCTAGATAAATACAACTTTAAGTCTGCACACAAATATATAAATCTTGAGGCATTGAGTAATGTATGTTTATATCAATAATGAGCTGGATGGGACTATAAACTTAATTACAGCTGTAGGTATAGGAGTAACAATTGTAACAAAATTCAACAACTTTAATATTAATTGTTAATATTGGCTTCGAGCTTATTTAGGTCCTCTTCTTTAGTTATACGTATTTGGGGCTGTCCTTCTGCTTTACGCATGAGAATTTTCCCAAAGCTGGTCCAACAAAATGAATATTCATTCCTTTTCGCACATTCCCGAGCTTGATAGAAAAGTGAGCGCTCTCGTGGTGTCAGATTTTCAGAGACATAAACTGCATTACTAGGACCATCGATGTTTATAGAAGTTGTATTGAGTTTGCTTGGTTGCTCTTTATTGAATTTCTTATAAGCTGCCAGGAAATTGTCCCTGAGCGCAACAGTTGTAAAATCAGCCACTATTGGTTTTAAAACAGCTTTGGTGTTAACGCGGTACACGTTTTTTAGGTCTTCCTTTCTTACCGTTACGTTTATAGCTTCAGCTGTTTTCTTCACAAGATTTGTCAGGTCTGCTTTAGTTTCTCTGAGTGAATTAAGAATAGGAATATTCTTTATCTCAATGCTGGTGCACCTTGCATTGCGTTCGAGAAGTTCAATTTTATTTTCAAGCTGATCTATATTAGCTGTAAGCTGCTTGTTTTCTTCTTCCACCAAAGTAAGGCGCTGCACTACAGCATTATATTTTTCATTCATGGAATCTACTGAGATCTTTACATCACTGATGGAGTTAATAATTAGGTCGAGTTTTTCGTCCTGCTGCTTCTGTAGCACAGACAACATGTACGTCAAATCATCCTTTGTGATTTCATCATGCTTGCGTTTCGCTGTTCGGCTAAGGTTAGCAAGAGAAGATTTTGTAGTGGCGTTTACACAGGCTTTGTCACCAACTGCATTTACGTTTGGATCTGATTGTGAGTATTGTATTGGCGAAGAAAAAGCAGTAAGCGCTGGAGACGACGGAGGCGTGCGTTTTAGGGACATAACAGCCAAATATGTAATAAGGGCAATGTAGGCAAAGCTTGAGTCAAGGTACTGTTATTGCAGTATAGTACCGTGTACTAGGCGATCAGCAGTTACCAATGGACGGCAAGGTAGGAGTTGCGGAATGTATGTAGTAGTGAAGTCCGCGCTAGTGTGCGCTGCTCCTCTGTATTGAAATTAGGTTTGGGCAAAAAACAAGCTATTTGTGTGCTTCTTCGTAGCGCAGGCGTCTTGTGTGTGTGTGTTCTTACTTACGGCGCGGGCGTGAGATCAGTGTGAGTGACTTCCACTTGTAGCTTATGCCGTCACCCGTTAGCAGATAGGAGCAACCTCCTTTATGCTTATGCACTCCTATTTTTCTTACTCGATTTAATTTAGAAGAAACTAATATTTATTTAATTTTAAATGCAACAATAATTCCAATTACACGTCTACTCGTATGCGAGTCCGGGGGGGAAGGTTTGGCGATAGCCAATAGGCCCTCTGGTCCCAAGTCCCGGATACAAGATCCTCCAACCAACACAATCACAACACCGACCGCGCCGGCGCAGTCTAAGACCTCCGAGATCCTTCAGATCAGTTAGACTCTCTCCAATGAAACAGATCAAAACATTGGTAGGGCACTAGGACACGCCCCTTCAGGGGTGCCAGAGCAAGTCTAGCCACTCGTGCAGTATATTATTATTGTTCTGTGCTCGCACCTATCTGGCTACGGCCTAAGCCGAAATTTGTGCAATCTAAGGCGCCCTTGAGCTAGTCACCCACAATAAATAATAACCTTTGGGTCGAGTGCCTCCCGCGCTCACAACACATCTGGTAAAGCTGTAAAAGTCTCAATCGGAGACAAACAGCGCAGATTATTTAAAATATTCAAAATTTGTCATTTTATGCGAGGGAGAAAGTCGCACACGAGAAATCTTTTATTTTTTATTTATTTATTTAAAACTTAACACTATCCTTAAAGGTTATATACCCAATGCGATAGCGCTGAGCTATCGCATCTGTTCTATTAATCTTAAACTTAATTCTACTTTTAACAAACTATTCACATTATATCTTAATCTCTTCTCTTAATATTTTTTAATTCCTGATATTAACCATCTTATTTATATATTTTGTACCTAGTCTATGTATACAGATACTGCACACCACCGTCTATTATTGTAATATCAGTCCTGTTATGAGTTAAAAATGCCTGTCCAGATATTACAGTCGCCGAGGCCGAAAACGGTCAGGACGACTTCATCATCATCATCAGTCCTGTTCCATTCCTAGGTTGTCTGTAAGAAATTGCCTAGTGCGATAAGACCGCCGATTGTTTACCTAGTATTTAGATATGTAGCTCAGTAAGTTTCTTTGTAATTATTTGATACGCAATAAAGTATTATTCTATTAACCAGCGCTGCGCAGTGGTTTCTCACTGTGCCGCACAAAGCTGAGTCTATCCCATTTGACAAAAGAATTGTTCAAATTGTTTAGAGTCCTTTTCACGAAAGAGGTCCCACGGAATTTTGCGGAACTAAATAATTTTTTATCTCTAATTACTGGACTTCATATCCTAAATATTTTTTATTTGTTAGATAAAATAAATACATATTTAATTAAAAAAAATTATATGAGAAATTATGAGGCGTTAAAAAGTTATAAACATGCTAACCTTTAAAATTTGCGATAGTGGCGCCCCGCAAAAAGGACTCCTTTCGTGAAAAGCACTCTACTTTTTTTATTCATGTGTATCTTTTCTGTTTTTCTACTGTCAATAAATAGCTTTTTTTATTTTTATTCTATGTAATTACTGGCTGTATATTGTAGATGGAGAAGATCTTCAGTTACGCGTGGCGCGGCAAACGCGGCATCGCCGAGGGCGGTGATGCGGACAAACCGCACGACAACTACGTCAACGATGAACAGGGCTTGCAGAGGAGGCATAACGTCGATACTTTCTTACAGGTGAATATTATAATTATTATATAAATAAATATTACATTTTCCCCCCTGTTTTCCCCGCTGTACCTATGTGCTATTCCAGGGTCTAAGCTATCTCTATATCTACCAAATTTCAGCCCAATCTGTTCACCCGTTTAGGCATGAAAGAGTAACAAACATACATCCAGACATCCATACATTCTTACAAACTTTCACGTTGACAATATTTGTAATATGACCATGTTATAAAATCGTGATGAAAGAGCTTAGAACGCTCTTTATATAACCACTAGCTGCGCCCAGCGGTTTTACCCGCTGTAGCCTTAGTGTTATTCCAAGGTCTAAGCTATCTCTATAGGTTCCAAATTTCAGCTCAATCGGTCCACCCGTTTAGGCGTGAAGAAGTAACAAACATACAAATTCGCTCACAAACTTCGGCATTTATAATTATTATTCTTTTATAATTATCAACTGCTGTCGTGAAATCTTATTTTACTCACTGGCAAAACGCGGTCAAGTAGCACCGCAAAAAAAGAAAAAGTGCCAGCTAATTTGACATTTCGTGTCATATCAAACGTCAAACTTCTTGTCAGCTGTCAGTGTCACATTCCGCGCCCGCGGCCCACGCTATCGCCATTTTGTTTAATAAATTTTGCGCATTTTGAAATAGAAGTCCAGGGAATATTTACGATTACAAAATGATTTCTAGTGAAAATCGTGCATTTCAATCCATTTATCGTCCAGGTACATTTCTTTGGCAAGAAGGGTACAAACGATCTGAAGTTCGACGGTTTCCGGCAATTCATGGAGAATCTGCAGACGGAGGTACTTGAACTGGAGTTCCACGAGTTTTCTAAAGGTATTTACTGTTTTATTTGCCGCTTGTACAGTATAAACTGAAATAAATTCACAATATTTCAAATAAAATATACTTTCATGTTAGCTTTTTATTTAGAATGAATCTTGACAAGACGTTATCAAAATATTTTAAAATATATCAGGATGACGTGAAATGTCTATGAATATAAAATGAGGTGTGACTGTAGATGAGGTTGTAATGAGGATGTAACATTTCTCCCCACCTAAATCTCGTCGATCAGACGTCGAGGAGGTCGGCATTGGCGTTGACTTCTGCGAAGGTGTGGTTGTGGTGCTGGAATAGCAATGGGAGTCTGAAAGGATGGAGATGATGTCGGAGTTGTCACTGATGTGTTTGCATAAGGTGTTTGTGGTGAATTAGTGTTTAGCGCAGGTGACTGGGAAGATGGAGTGTGAGATGAAGACGGTTCATGGGTATGAATTGTTTGAGGAGAGTTAGTGTTTGGTGAGTGAGTAGAAGGGGTGCTTGATGACGGTGACGATGACAAGCGTGGTCTGATTTGATCCGCATGTCTTCTTTTAGAGAGTCCTTGGGCTGTGGTGATCACGTAAGAATATTTGTGCTTTCTTGCAGCTATAGTAGCCGGTTGCCATCTTGTTTCCTCCTTAGTCTTCACGTATACGTTTTGTCCGATTTGGAAGTCGGGTGTTGATGCAGTGGTGATATTTGCTTTGACCTGTTTGCGCTGTAGTTCCTGTATCTTGTTTGGTCTGATGTTGGATAATAGGCAGTTCAGTTGTCTACCAAACATCATTTGTGACGGTGACTTTCCAGTTGATGTGTGAGGGGTGTTTCTATATGTGAATAGAAATTCCGATAATCGTTGTTTCATATGTTTCGGGTCTCTTGTCCTCAATCGTGATTTAAAAGTTCTCACAAGTCTCTCCGCCAGACCGTTCGTTCGTGGATGATAAGGAGATGATGTGATGTGCGAAATACCTTGAGATTTACAATAATTTTGGAATTCGTACGATGTTAGTTGTGGGCCGTTATCAGAAACTATCATGCGTGGTAATCCAAATGTGCAAAAGATATCGTTCAAAACAGAACATAGTTTATTTGAGGTTATGTTTTCCATCGGTCTTATTTCGATCCACTTTGATAGTGCATCGCACAAAACTAACCAATACGTGTTCTCAAACGGGCCTGCAAAGTCGATATGGATTCGATCCCAAACCTGTTCTGGAATGGACCAAGAGAAAATTGGTAGATCAGGATTAGATGGGCGATTTTCTTGACACCTTGTACATCGTTTTACGAAACAGTCAATATCTTCATCCATGGTTGGCCACCAGACGTAAAAACGGGAAAGGGCTCTCATTGCAGATATTCCGGGATGGCCTCTGTGAAGATATGTAAGAACAAGTTTCCGAAGTGTAACGGGTATGATCATTCTACCCTGCCACATGATGATATTGTTTTCAATGGATAGTTCAGAACGTTTTCTGTAATAATGTTTCATGTCTTGCTCATACTCAAGGTCTCTCCAGCCGGTTTTCAAACAGTTGCGTACGCGTGTTAATAAAGGGTCTTTAGATGTTTCTTCACTAATTTTCTTCTGTGACAATTGTAAGTCAGATAGCGTATTCTCCAAGAGTTTTGTTGTAACATTTTGAACAGTGGATTCCTCTTTCGATGGTCGTGTTTCCGGGTTTGGCAATCTGGACAAACAGTCAGCCAATATATTGTTTTCCCCTTTTTGGTAAAGAATGTTGTAATTGTAACTGCCAATTAGAAGTGCCCATCTCACTAGTCTGTTATTTACGAGTTTCGGCAAATTTCGTTGTGCGCCTAATAAGTGTATTAACGGCTTGTGGTCTGTGACTAATGTAAATTTTGCTCCTCTCAGGTAATTATCGAATTTTTTAATACCAAACATGATAGCTAAAGCTTCGCGGTCAATAACAGAATATTTGCTTTCTGCCGTTCGTAATTTTCTGGACGCAAAAGCGATAGGTTGCTCGACGTTTTTTTCTTTGTGAAATAGTACTGCACCTACTCCTTTTTCGGATGCATCGCACGCTAGAAACAAGGGACGATTCTCATCATATGCTATTAAAGGTCTCGTTTTAGCAATACTTGTTTTGGTTTTCTCAAAAATTACTGTTTCGTGATCTGTCCAATGCCATTTTTGTTTTCCGCTAGTCATTCCATGTAGATCTGCACACAGACCGTGAAGATGCGGTATAAAACGTTCGTAAAAGTTCACAAGTCCCAAGAATGATCTCAATTCTTTTACACTGGTAGGCTGCGGGGCCTTAGTTATTGCGTCTATCTTCCCTTTTGTTGGACGTACACCATTTCTATCAATTGTATGACCAAGATATTCAATTTCCTTCTCTAAGAAACTGCACTTCTTTAGATTTACTTTCAAACCAGCTTTTAGTAACCGGTCCAGAACAGTCGATAAAGTGTTCAAATGTTCGTCTAAATTTGTTCCTGTAATTGCAATATCGTCAAAATATATAGCTACGTTGGGCATATCCCCAAGTAATTGATCGAGGTAATGTTGAAATATAGATGGTGCTGTTGAAATTCCAAAGGGCATTCTATTATATTGAAAATAGCCCTTGTGTGTTGATATTACTAAAAATTTTCGTGATTCTGGAGCTATTTCAAATTGTAAGTACGCATCTTTCAAGTCAATTTTCGAAAAATACTCTCCATTTGCTAATTTTTGTCGAAGATGATCGAAAATAGGTACCGGGTGTAAGTGTTTGGTTAATACAGGATTTAAAGTTGTACTGTAGTCTCCGCAGATTCTTATTTCTCCGTTAGGTTTTAAAACATTAACAGTAGGTGTTGCCCACTCGACAGGTGTTGTGTTTGGATCCACTTTATGTATTATACCAGTCTCTACTAATCGATCAAGTTCCCTTTCAACATTCTTCCTCATGCTAAATTTGATTGGTCTAGCAGGAAGGTGTACTGGCTTAGCATTTGCTTGAATATGTATGTTGACTAGATAATTTTTAACCTTTCCAAGTTTTCCATCAAATAGTTGACTGTGTTTGTTAAGTACTCGTTTCAATGTTGCTGGTGTAGTGGTCTTGACAGAATATACTGGTTTCGGAAAGGCCATCTCAAAACTTTCACTCCAATGGAGACCGAATAGCATTGGGTTAGCATCTTTCATTACCACTACAGGTAATATTTTCTGTTGTTTATCAATTCCTATGGTGACATCTGTAAGTCCCTTTGTTTTCAGTTTGTTATTGCCGTAGGCTTTTAACCTAGGTGCTTTAGTTAACATGGGTGATCCAATTTTCTTCCACATGGCAGTGTTGATAATCGAATATGTAGAACCAGGATCCCAGTCCATTGTACATTTAACACCGTTGATCGTTACGTCAATTTTTTTACAATCTTTGTTTTGAGAATTTGTAACGCTAAATATTTGTTCTTCGTCATCATCACTATCTGAGGTGTCATTTGCAGAGTTAGACGTAGATTTGTATGCAATATTTTGCAATGTCGGTTTATGGTAACTATTTTTTGTTGATGTTATATAAGCACGTCCGCTTTTAATACAGCAGCTTTCGAAATGTCCCTTCACATTACATTCGCTACAAGTGTGTTGTACTGCGGCACAATTGGATATATCGTGTTTTTCCTTTTTGCCACATCGCAAACATTGTTTTGGTAGTAATTTACGTTGGGTTCTATGTTGGTTTGTTTTATTGTTGTGCTGGTTTGTTTTATGTTTCTGTTTGATACGTTGTACACTAGAGCCCGGTGTGTCCTGTTCGGCCTGTTCTCTTGATTGAGCCACTGCGAAAATTTCTCTGAATGTTACCTCACGATATTTTCCATTCTCCAACTCTTTCAATTCGGGCCATCTTTGTTTTAAATCTGTTTCCAAATCAGTATGGTTAAGTCCTGTTGCAAATCGATCACGTAATTGTCGTTCTAGAAGCTCGTCTTCATAACCACACTCTCTACTTATGTTTTTTAACCGATTTGCGTAATGTTCCATAGTTTCTGTGGTTTCTCTGGTACTATTCCAAAACTCTGTTAATGCGCGATATCTCGTTTTTTTAATTCTGAATAAATCCAGCAGTTTTATACGTATATCTGTAAATGTGCTATTTTCAAAATTTGGTGTCAATGCTATTTTAATTTCTCTAAACGTTTCTGGTGTTAATGCGTTGATTATGATGTCTTTTTTTACAGCGTCGTCTGTTATGTTAATAATTTTACATTTGTTATCAAAAAAATCGATGTAATCCTCAATATTGTGTTCGTCTTTGTTAAATTTTTCTAAATTAAAGTTCTTCATGAGGAGTATTTTCTCTTGTGTTGTATTAGTTGGTGTTGGTGTTCCATCACGCCTTGTTGTGTCCGTTCTGACATTTTGGACTAAGAGTTGCAAAATTTGTGAAATATTCTGTTGCTGTGCCTGTTGGGCACGTAAAAATAAATTGAATTGATCTTCGTTCATATTTTTTTTTAATTCTCGTCGCCAATGAAATAAATTCACAATATTTCAAATAAAATATACTTTCATGTTAGCTTTTTATTTAGAATGAATCTTGACAAGACGTTATCAAAATATTTTAAAATATATCAGGATGACGTGAAATGTCTATGAATATAAAATGAGGTGTGACTGTAGATGAGGTTGTAATGAGGATGTAACATAAACTACAACTTTACATCATCAAAAAAGATTTGACGGACATAACCTAAGCACAAACAAATGTTGCCTTTTTTTTATCTTTATCTACCATACCGAACACCGGTCGGCCCTGAATATGATGGAGACATATCTCATAGTTTACAGGATTGGCCCTAAATTGCAACAGACTGACCTTGACCGGGGGTAGACTTCCTTTTCAGGAGGTCGTCTTGGTGGGTACCCCAACAGTGCCAGTTATTCTACCACCTGAGCAGTGTTGTGTAAACATTACTGTGCTTCGGTAGGAGGGCACTGTAGCTAGGGAAATGACTGGGCTAAAAGTCTTAACATCTTATGAGTCTTGAGTAAGAAGCATTGGTGCAGTTAGAATTCTACATCATTGTGAAATCCTAGGTGGCATTGTACTGATTATGGGCAGAGTTATCTTTTAACATCAGAAGTCGTCTTCTTACTTATTTGCATAAAAATAAAACACAAATAAGTGGAAGGAAAGAATGGAGGCCTTGGAGTGGGACGAAACAGGCTAAATAATAATATAGAAACTCATTGCTTACTAAATTGTTATTTTTGTTCTTAGGTCATGAAACAATATCGGAGGTGGACTTTGCAAAGATTCTTCTACGCTACACATATTTAGACACGGACGAATATGATATGTACCTTGATAGGTAAGTTATCCTGATGCTATAAACAAACTGCACGCAGCGGTTTTACCTAAAAATTAAACTATAGTTCTTTCCCTAAACTAAAAGTATTAATTTTACTCATGTACCTAACACATCTACTTCGTTGAATGTAGCATCTATGAACTAGCGATAGTTCAGCTTGTAATCTGGAGTTCCGGGGTTATAATCTGTGTGAGACAGTGTTTCCTGCCATGTCATAAAACTGTGGGTCCCAGCTATTTATAAGATAAACAGCAGTGTTTTATCATATTGCATATGGGTTGGCAACACATATAGAGTAACCTGTTCTCATCACTCATCACACTATTATAAATGTGAAATTTTGTGAGTGAGTGATATGTCGTTAGTTCTTCATCACTAAGAGGGTGGTAAACGCGTGGGTGTCTCGCACAACTCGCTTTACAAGATCGTTTCTCCCACACATTGTGATCGTTCATCCCACAGGTTGTGGAATAGCCTTCCAAGCGACGTATTTTCCACTTCCTTCAACATGGGGCTCTTCAAGAGAAGGATAAAGAAGGTGTTAATGGACCGACAACGCATCTCTAATACCACTGGTGTTGCAGACGTCCATAGGCGAGGGTCCTCACCATCAGGCGGGCCGTTTGCTTGTTTGTGTCTCTTACATAAAAAAATAAAATAAAAGGGTGGTCCAATTGATCTGAATTTTGGTATAGAGATGGCTTAGACCCTAGAATACCACATAGGCTACTGTACAGTGAGTAAAACCGTTGGACACAGCTAGTTGTATATAAACCCTTGTTATGTTTTTCCTGCTAATAATACAGATGGAGGGAGGGTAGGGAGGCCTTTGCCCTGCAGTGGGATCCTAGGGGCTCATAATAATAATAATAATAATAATTTTACAATGTTTTTAGTTTTTGTATATATTATTTTTTTTAAAAATATTGTAAAAAATTTAGTTTAAGATTGTATATAAATAAAGAGAATAATAATAATAATACAATAGGGAAAAATCCTTCATATCTGATAGTAAATCACCATTACAGATTGCTGGACCGAGTGAAAGACGAGCGAGGCATCACGTTCCACGAGTTCAACACTTTCTGCCAGTTCCTCAACAACCTGGAGGACTTCACAATCGCCATGAGGATGTATACCTTGGCTGACCATCCTATATCTAAAGGTATGTCAAATTTATTAGGCTAAGATGTCCCACTGAGCAACTTTAGTGTGCTTATATCCCTCCTTTTAAATCCAAACAATTATGTACAGTCAACTACAAAGAGATGTATCCATGTTAGCCAACTTTTAGTATGCAAAAATTATTTACCCTTACTTCGTGACATTTTCAGTATCCACCAAATCTTATACTATATTCGATTCATTTTAAATGCTATTATTATGTATCACCTAAGGAAAAGTAGTGGGGTACATCATAGTTGCATATTAAACGAGTCGATGATAATATAAAGTTTGATTGCTACTAGAAATGTCACGAACCAAGGGTAGTTCAAATGAAAATTTACTTCATATTGTAAGCCTAACATGGATACATCTCTTTGTAGTTGACTGTACATCTGTACCTACTATAGGTACCATACTTTTAGCAAATAAATATATTTCATTTAATTTCTTTTTTTTGTTGTCGCTGAGAAAAAATGCATTACGCATATCCCCCATCAAACTCAAAATTCATTTATTCAAATAGGCTACTTTGGAGCACTTTTGCAAGTCAATTTTACATTTTTCTATTTTAACACTCTACCGCATCTAGGGAATGGGAGGGTTATGTGGGACTCCGAGAAAGGGTCACGGTCTCATAACATCACTCAAGATTGTGGTTAGAAAGTAACTTATAATGTAAACAAAATCCTAATTCCAGATGAGTTCCACCGCGCAGTGAAGATCTGCACTGGCATATCTCAGTCGGAGCACCTGGTGACCACTGTGTTTGCCATCTTCGATGCGGACGGAGACGGCCTTCTCAGCTACAAGGAGTTTATTGCTATCATGAAGGACAGGTTGCATCGCGGATTCAAGGTAATGTTTGTTCATTAAAAGCTTTTATTTACTCTCACCTGGCTGTTGTCTGTCTGTCTGTAATCAAATCTTGCAAGTTAAATTTGACCCAATTTTCGATTGAGCAATATTATTATGAATTTGAGCTGCTAAAGAGATCAGGTTGAAATTTTGCTCACAGATAGGTTTTATGATGTAGTCAGGGACAAATTAAGAATGTTGTGCCAGGCGAGTGTGGGATTAGGGGGAGAACTTAATATTATAATAAGTACAGTTATCTTGGTCTTACTTTTTTTTTTAACGAGGTTTTAAAATGGTTATTACATGGACGGGTCGTTGAAGTATTTAGAACATATTTTAAGGGTCTGTTATATGCAGATTTAAAAAAAAAAACAACTTTATATTATGTCTCCATGCAATAAATTAGTAAACCAAAACAACCTTGTTCAAAGTTGCCCAAGGTGACTGTAATAAGACTGTATTTTTATTTTGTTCCAGTCATATGCCAAAAACGAGGGTTGGGAGGCGTTCAAATCGTGCGTCAAGCAGGAAATGAAGAGCGCAGTATAATATCCCAAATTTATTATATCTCTGCCACTAGCGTTACACTGTGTGACGCAGTGTCAAATTGTCAATAAACACTGCATTTGACACTGCGGCGCGGTGTGACGGCGGCTTTAGTAAAGTCTAAATTTGCCATATTATTGTTATTAACTTATTATAGATGTAACTAGATTTTTATTGCCATTTTCGAATTATTCGCACAATTGGGATGTTGACTAATTTTTTTTTGTCCATAATGTAGATTATTGAAAAATATTGGACAAGTATTTTTTTATTTCTAAATCTGATAAAAAGAGAGATACAACGCACTAAAGTTGCTTGATCGTGACGTCACACCACTCAATCTAATACATTTTTGTTTAGTGGTGTGACGTCACGCGTCCCAACACAGAATGTTAAAAGCGTTATATCTCCGACGTTTTTTTTTATTTGCAAATTCGTGTCGAAAATTTATTTATTATTAAAAATACGGAGTAATTGTTTATATTTATTATTTCATCAATTTTGTCTTTGTCAACATCCTTAATATTAAATTCTTAAGAGTGCTTCCACACAATATTCGATCAGTAAGAGTAAAATGAAAGCAAGTAGGTTGATTGCTTAGGAAAATAAATAGCTGAACATTGCTCAGAGCTTAGGGTTGAATCAAACTTTTTTTTATTGAAATGACTATTTCTCGGGGTGTCTTCAAGGATAAAAGCTAGCGACGCTGTACGTCCTATATCTCAAGGTATTGCGTAGAGTGATATGTGTAATGCATTTCTCCGGGAAAAAAGGGGAAAGGGAAATATATTATACTAGCTGCACCCAGCGGTTTTACCCGCTGTACTGTAGCCTATGTGTGTTATCACTATACCAAATTTCGTTTTTTTTTTTAATGTGGAGATGTAAAAAGAGGAGCAAGACGCTCTCCTGATGGTAAGAGATAACGCATTCGATGTGCAATTCTAGGTGCACTGCACCAACGTGTCATCGTGTGAAGAAGTCACAAACATACACAATCTTTTTCTGACTGTGATAAATGTAATAAATAATATATAATAATAATAAATAAATAATAATCACACACACACAAACTTTATAATTTTAGTGTGGTGTGTTGTGTCCACGCGAACGTTTGCGCAACGCACACTTTTTTTAAATATTCTTTTTCCAAGGCAATCTGTCTCTTGGAGACAATGAGCTTTGTTTGTAGCTGTTGCAGTATAGCACGTCTTGTAAGGAATGTGCCCATTGGCCCATCCTTCTTCATGGTCATTTATTTTGTTAGGTCTTGAGGGATTTTTCGTTTGAGTCTTCTATGAGGTTCTCTTGACATTAATGTTTTTCGACGCACACTAATACACATCTCGTATCTACCTTTCTTCGCTGTTTGCCTACTTGCTATCATTTTACGCTAGTTTTGACCTAAAATATTGATATTATAAATACGACACGGCTGTACTCACGTTAATCATTCGTTGAGATATGTCTCAACCACCGTTTCGGACAATTACGATGTCCTTCATCAGGAGTTCACGCCTGCAGTAACCGACGCTGACCGCCGTGGTTGAGACATATCTCAACGAATGATTACCGTGAGTACAGCCGTGTCGTATTTATAATATGGATAACACTCACGGTTGTTTCCAAAATCCTAAAATATTGATATGTAATTATAACTAAAACAACAAAAATGGCACAAGTAACGTCTCATATTGTCGAGAATATATTCTAGCTGCGCCCAGCGATTTTACTCGCTGTACGTTGTGTTATTCCAGGGTCTTTGTGCCTTTGTGTTATTCCAGGGTCTAAGCTATCTTTATACCAAATTACAGCTCAATAGGTACACCCGTTTAAGCGTGAAATAGTAACACAAAACAATATTGGACGTGAATTGTGCCGTTTTGTTGTTTTAGTTATGGAGAACACTCACGATAGTTTTAAAAATCGTAAAAGTGATTATATTATTAAGATGTAGTTACGTTAAAGTTTTCTAGTCGATCAACGTGCTTAACGAGCCAGATCTCTCAATAATATTATTTGCCACTTGTTAATCTCAATAATTTAAGGTTTTTAAAACTTGTCTAAAACATAGGCCTATTATTAAAATATGTATTCATACAATATTAAAAATGTGATGTCATTCGTTATTCTATTGATACTAACAAATATTAATCACGTTTTAACAGACTCTAAACAAAGAAGGGTTTAATATGTATGAAGTTTAATTTTTTAAAGTTTTATACTTTAGGCTCAGCCATTTAAATTTAGTTCTTTTTTTGGGGAATAGAAAACTGGGCAAAGTGATCTATTCCATTTGGATAATAGTTATTTGTTATACAAGAGTGCAAAGTTGCTTTTTTACCGCGTGCTCAGTTTGTATGACCGAGCAAGCGAAGGATTCTAAAATTAAATCACGAGCGTAGCGAGTGATTTAATAATTAGAATCCTGAGCGTTAGCGAGGGAATCAAAAGAGCACAAGGTCAAAAATCTTTGCACTCGAGTGTGACACAGAATTTTTCATCCCCCCTCAGCGAGGAAATAACTCAATGCTAAAAGTTTTTTTTTTAAATTATTCTCACCATGGATACGCACAGTGTTGCCAGTGCACTATCTTCAAAAATAACCAGTATTCAATTTTAATTTACGTAGGTACGCTTACTTAGAGTCCTTTTCACGAAAGAGGTCCCACGGAATTTGGCGGAACAAATTTTTTATTTTATTATTATTGGACTTCATGTTTTAAATCATTTTTATTTGTTACATTAAATAAATACCTTTTTGATTTAGAAATTAAATATGAGAAATTATGAGGCGTTAAAAAGTTAAAGGTATTTAAACTTTTAAAATGTGCGATAGTGGCGTCCCGCAAAAAGGTCTCCTTTCGTGAAAAGCACTCTACCTATTCGTTTTAGTGATTATTTCCTCATTTTCAGTTTATTACAGTGAGAAATCGTTAATAAAAAAGTTACTAAAAAGTAATACTTAGAAAAAATCTTGCAACTAACTAAATAAAGTTATAAAAAATTGGCTTATTCTATTAACTCAACTATTATTTACTATTACAGTACTATATAATTCATTAAAAAAACATTATTGCCTCGAAATGTAACTTATATCTAAACAACTAACGTAAATATAGTTCAAAAGAAACGTAATATGTTACAAAAGTAACTTACTGGTAAGGCTGATGGTGCGCCCAAAGCAAATTAAAAAAAAAAAGTTTACTAAAGAGGTTCTTACTCCGAGTATTTAACAAATTTAAAAAAGTTGTACGCTTATTTCGGTACCATAGAGGTGGAAGTAAATAGGTTTAATTATGTTTTTGTCTCTAGAGGGTAAAGTAAATTTGAATTTCTCTAGAGGATAATATGGACTTTTCCAGTCAGATATCGAAGCGCAAAAATACACTTTCCGAGGTGGGGGGATGAAAAAAACTGTTTGTTACCTAATGCATTAGTAAGTTTATAACACATATTCGAAATCATAGTAGGTTAAAAGAATGTTTAAAATACATTTTTGTCTGTGGTGTAGTTTTCAAAGAATTTATTTTTAAAATAAAATGAATTTATGCATTGAATGCCCTACTGTGGTTTCGAGTCATGCCTTTAGATATTGGTTGTATAAAAAAGTGAGATTGTTTTTAATTTAAAATTATATTTTTTGTTAATTAATATTATAACTGTTGTTACTAACATTATTTAACTATTAGTAAGAACTATATCTATACCGGTACTTTTTGTCGTGTCCTCGCCCTTAAACCGACCCTTTTCGTGGAATAGTATAAAAATCAAAAATTTATCAAATAGGTCATTTTGTTCGACTTCGAGATTGAGTCATTTAAGAGGACCTGACAAAAAGTTTACTAAACGGGTATTAATGTCGCGGATTCTGTGAGCTATGCTTAGAAAACTGTACATTTTTGCACCATTTTTAGTTCAGACACTCGCAAGTCTTAATGTTTACGACATCTGATGACCCCTTTTCCACCGGAGGCCTTATTGGCTAATTCTCACCCACTACGATTGATGACAACTTCAATGTACATTACTGCGTTTGTTATATTACTCATATTAATGAGGAGATTTAAGCAAGTAATGTACGCAATTTTTTTAGCCAATAGGCCCTCTGGATGGCTATAGGCCAATGGTACCACATACAAATTGGTTAATATTTTATAAGTAGATAGTAACTCAGCGGTTTTACCCCCTAAAGTGTCTAAACCAAGTTCATACCACATTTCAGCTTAATCGAATCGACCGTTTTTGATATCCATCTCTATAATAAATTTTACAGCGAATGTGATGAATATTTGTTGTTCATAAATGCCAAGTTACGAAAATTTTAGCAAAAATACACAGTTCCCTAACAAGTCAGTTTATGAGTTGGACTTAAATATTGGCGTTTGTTGAAGTGTTTTGTAATAATTATGAATCTTACACATGTTTACTAGTCATCTATTTATAAGCTTGATGTTACCATTTTAAATAATAAAACAATTGTGTTTCATTTATTGCTTTTTGTATGTTTTCAGGGTATATTCCCATTTGCCCCAACATCGATTGCCACCAGATGTCATTTGGATTAAATCTCCAGTCGCCGCCGGGTTTGGCGATCTATAGAACAATTTAAAGTTATTTGAAGTGAGGGAATTTCCCAGTCACCAATCGGACGTAATTGTCATCCTGGGGCAAACGGGAATAGACTTGTTTTCAGCGTAACAAAAATGATAATTTTTATTTAGAGTTTTGTTCGAAAACTCTTTGTGTGTTTTTTGAAAGACTTGTGTTATTAGTGAACTAAGTTTAATCTGTAAAGCGATGCTCCACCTCGCGAAAATATTCGCGTCCTGAAAATTTTTCATTCGAAGTGCTTTTGACATTTTTTGTTTGAGAATGTAACGCTGCGAACGGTTTTGCCTACTAGAGCTACATCAAAAAAGGTTTCTACTAATGATTATTGAGGCCTGTTCAAACCTGAGCTTTATCATTGAGTTTTTAACTGGTTCTTATAATGTTGTATTCTAATTGACATTAGTATTGGCGGGTTTTTACATGCTTTCCATATTGTCTGGTTTTATTTCACTCGAAAATATTACTTTCTTTAGTCTTTAATGCTAAAGGCTCTGGTGATTGTCTTATTGTTTTTTTAAGAATATATATATATATATACATAATATTAGATTTTTTATTGAAAATGGCTTTTATATTATGGGAAGAGGATAATACTACATCAACTTATACAGCATTATACATATATTTGCGAATAGGCATTCTGCGATCTATGCGATTAATCAATCTACACATAAATCCTAAAACATCAATCTTATACATTTTGTGTTTTTCAAGCACAATTATCCTTATTTGTAGAAAGTTTAAAATTACGTTAACGTTAATTGACCAGTGTAATTGGTGTCCAAATAAACATGTTTTTAAAACAAATACAAATTATTTATTCGTAGTTTTAGGTTTTAGGTAATATTCAGCGTTGGTGGTGGATGTTGTTTTTATAATTCGTTGGGCAATGACAATTTGACAATATTTTGACATGACAACAACTTGCTGCGCATTTCCTCCTCAAAATGTCTCCCTGAAATACTGTCACTTTGCTTTTTTTCTCTGGTGATTGTCTTATTGTTTTTTAAGAATATGACATATTAGATTTTTTATTGAAAATGGCTTTTATTGGGGGAAGAGGATAATACTACATCAACTTATAAAGCATTATACATATATTTGCGAATAGGCATTCTGCGATCTATGCGATTAATCAATCTACACATAAATCCTAAAACATCAATCTTATACATATTTGTGTTTTTCGAGCACAATTATCCTTATTTGTAGTAAATTTAAAATTACGTTAACGTTAATCACCAGTGTATTTGGTGTCCAAATAAACATGTTTTTAATATTCAGCGTTGGTGGTGGATGTTGTTTTTATAATTCGTTGGGCAATGACAATTTGACAATATTTTGACATGACAACAACTTGCTGCGCATTTCCTCCTCAAAATGTCTCTCTGAAATACGTCACTTTGCTTTTTTTGTCCTATTCGACACCCCCGTGTGGTGACGGGGAGATTGTCGTTCGGTGCACAGTTTTCTCTGTATTTCACCTTCACAATTACTTTTTTTAGTTTCCTTTTTTAGCCTATACTGTTCCGCTGCTTGGCTAGAACTCCCCTTGACTACGAGTAGAAATATTGTGGTTTTTTTTACATTTTTCTGACAAACTCATGATTAGACAAAAAAATACTATCTAGGAGCTCGGTATTGGTTTTGTGGAGAGTTATGATCATGTTAACACGTAAAGCTTGATTCTCAAATATTGGTGGCGAATTTTCCTCCTTTTAATTTTCCGGAAGTCGGAAAGTTCTGCACATTGCATAACATTTACAAGCATAACATTTCACAATCAGTTGTATATCAGCTGTGTTATTTACACCATCTATAAATTGGTATTGCTGTTTGTGCTAAAGTCTTGGCTGGAATTGAATCTAATATCTACTTGTTTATTACTACTAGGCCAATCTCTAATCTCAAAACCACCTCTACAAAATTAATGTCAGTTATGTCCCGGATTTGGACATTTAACTTTCAAAAGTTAATATTCATCAATTAAACACCATCCAGAGAAGCGGCTATAAAAGAATATGGTTCAGATAGGGTAAAACCAGGATAGTTGCCCTACTTTTAAAAAATGTTCTATTATGGAAAGATAGTAACTTAATAAGAATAATGTGACATGTATATGAAAACATACATCTTTAATCTATTATGTAAACCTATTTTTGTGAACATTACTCGTAATGTGGTTGAGTACCTAAATCCTATTTCCTTTGACCTCTTAAAAAGAGGATAGTGTTAGCAACACTGTAGATACCTGAATTTAATCCATCAGCAACAGCGTTGGTTGGAGCGGCGTGTGCGCTGCGTACGACGCCTGGCGCGCCGCGAGCGATGGTGCGGTGAATTCGCTCCTCCACGGCGGCTTCCACTCGTCGCTTGCAGAAGCGCCACCCCACGTATAGCATGCATAGGGTGACGGTAGCGCTGACCATGATCACTGCGGCCAGCGACATGTGTTTAATTGTGAATCGCTCATCTTCATCTAGTTGAGCTTTGTTGGCGGCTCCTGCGCTGTTTTGAGTGACGATGGTTGTCTTGCTTGGTGGTTGTCCCATAATTGCGGTTTGTGTAGGTAGATTGTGATGAAAAATGGTGTGCTGTCGTGCGCGATGGTGGCTGCCTCTGTACTGAATGTAGCGGAGAGTTTCGTAGAGTTGGCGTGATATAGCGGCGTCAAGTGTCGAATCTGACTGTTTTCTTCACCGTCCGACCGGATCTCGTTATTACCGGCGGTGTCAGATTCGGTGGCGGAGATGGCGGAGATTTCGATGAACTGTTATTGTTCTCGGCCGGACGTGCGGTGGTGTCACGTTTGGCATTCCCGCTTTCTGGGCTTGTGACCGACACATGATCATCAAAATCTAGTAGGTAAGCTGGTTTAAGTCGATCAAGTGACACAGTGACAGACCTACCATTATGGTTTAATAAGAAATATTTAGGATGTCGTTTAATAACTTCGAAGGGGCCCTCATAGGGTGGTACCAATGATTTGCGAGCCTCGTTTCTTACAAACACATGAGTACTAGTGGATAGATCTTTATGAACAAATATGGTATTGTCTTTGTTATGAAAACTTTTGTGCGAGACTTTAGGAACTGTTGGTAAAGTATGTGTGAGGAGCTTAATGTAATCGCGATCGTTGATGTTATGCGTTGCGGGAGTATTGTGAAATATATCACCTGGAAGTCTTAAGCTATTACCATATAAAAATTGTGACGGAGAATAACCAAGATCTTCTTTAATTGCTGTGCGCAAACCAAGCAATACCATAGGTAGCTCTCGTACCCATTGTGTGCTACTTGTACATTTAGCCATGATCGCGGATTTTAATGTGCGGTGTAATCGCTCCACCATTCCGTTCGCTTTAGGGTTATAAGCTGTTGTTCTGTGACGTTCAATACCAAGTTTATTTAATAATTGTTTAAACAAATCAGACTCGAACTGACGACCTTGGTCGGACGTAATACGAGCTGGGCAGCCGAAACGCGCGACCCAATGTTCCACGAATACTTGCGCTACCGTTTCGGCTGTTATATCTTTTACGGGTATAACTTCAGGCCATTTTGTCACTCGTATCTATTATAGTGACGCAGTACCTAAAATCGTCTGATATTGGTAAAGGTCCTATGATATCGATATGTACGTGTTCGAATCGATTACCTGTATTAGCGAACTCTCCTAAAGGTGTTACAGTATGTCGTAGAATTTTACTTTTTTGACAAGCGATACAATTCTTTACGAATCGTTTAATGTCAATGTTCATACTAGGCCAAAAATACCTATCCTTAACTAAGCGTTTGGTACTTGCAACGCCGGGATGACTCACATTGTGTATTGTTTTGATAGCGAGTTCCCGTAACTGTATAGGAAGATAAGGACGTATATTATTCGTTGAAGTTTCACAAGTAATTTTTGTATCAGCGTTAGGCATTGTAATCAGCTTAAACTGTAGATTGTCCTGATTACGTAAATTCTTTAATTCATCGTCATTATTTTGCAATTTAGCTAGTTTTTTATAATCAAATAAAGATGGTACAATTATCTCTTCGATTCGCGATAAGGCATCTGCAACTGTGTTTTTGCTACCTTCTATGTACTTTATGTTTTCGCAAAACTGGGAAATGAAATCTAGCTGTCTCAAGCGTCTAGGTGAATCTGAGGGTGAAACTTGCTTTGTCAATGCGAAAGTTAATGGTTTATGATCAGTTAATACAGTCAGTTCTCTACCTTCTACCATATAGCGGAAGTGTTTTATAGACATATAGATCGCTAGAAGTTCCCTATCATAAGTACTGTACCTAGTTTGAGTGTCTGTCAACTTTTTTGAAAAAAATCCTAGGGGTTCTAATTTTTTATCGACAACTTGATGCAAAGCACCTCCAATACAACTACCAGACGCGTCTGTCATTAAAACTAGTGGAACGGACGTATCCGGGTGCGATAATAAGACTGTAGACATGCTTTGTTTACATTGACTGAACGCCTTTAAAGCACTTTCGGTCCATGTAACTTTAGTCTTATCTCGTTTCTTTGAATCGAGGAGCTTGCATTTCTGCAGCTTTTGGAATGGTTTGTCTATAAAAATTCATCATGCCAAGGAAACGTCGGAGTTCCTCGATCGTGTTAGGTTGAGGATAGTCGTTAATGAGTTGAATTTTTTTGGAACTCGGCGTTATGCCTTGTGCGTTAATTTGATATCCGAGAAAATTTAATTTGGACTTGCCGAACTCGCATTTTTCTGTGTTGACCGTTAGTCCGTTTTTTTGTAGGCGGTCCAAGACTACTGTTAGATGTTTGATATGCTCATCTTTAGATTGTGAACCGATAATGATATCGTCTAAATAGACAAAAGCAAAATCTATTTCTTTCATGACGACGTTATTCATGAACCTTTGGAAGTCCTGAGCTGCGTTGCGTAATCCGAAGTTCATTCTTGTTGTGTGATTGACTTGGCAATCGCACTATTATTATGTCGGTATATTACTTGAGAGATACATACATTGTTGTGTTTTCATGCGATGGCCAAGTCGATTTATTAATTTAAAACACAAAAGATTTTACCGGCTTGGTAGTACATGGATCTCACAACTTTTTACGGTAGAAGAACTGGGAGTTGCGAGACTTGGTATTTTTTACAAGTTATGTTTTTGGTGGCATATCTTTTACGGGTATAACTTCAGGCCATTTTGTCACTCTATCTATTATAGTGACGCAGTACCTAAAATCGTCTGATATTGGTAAAGGTCCTATGATATCGATATGTACGTGTTCGAATCGATTACCTGTATTAGCGAATTCTCCTAAAGGTGTTACAGTATGTCGTAGAATTTTACTTTTTTGACAAGCGATACAATTCTTTACGAATCGTTTAATGTCAATGTTCATACTAGGCCAAAAATACCTATCCTTAACTAAGCGTTTGGTACTTGCAACGCCGGGATGACTCACATTGTGTATTGTTTTGATAGCGAGTTCCCGTAACTGTATAGGAAGATAAGGACGTATATTATTCGTTGAAGTTTCACAAGTAATTTTTGTATCAGCGTTAGGCATTGTAATCAGCTTAAACTGTAGATTGTCCTGATTACGTAAATTCTTTAATTCATCGTCATTATTTTGCAATTTAGCTAGTTTTTTATAATCAAATAAAGATGGTACAATTATCTCTTCGATTCGCGATAAGGCATCTGCAACTGTGTTTTTGCTACCTTCTATGTACTTTATGTTTTCGCAAAACTGGGAAATGAAATCTAGCTGTCTCAAGCGTCTAGGTGAATCTGAGGGTGAAACTTGCTTTGTCAATGCGAAAGTTAATGGTTTATGATCAGTTAATACAGTCAGTTCTCTACCTTCTACCATATAGCGGAAGTGTTTTATAGACATATAGATCGCTAGAAGTTCCCTATCATAAGTACTGTACCTAGTTTGAGTGTCTGTCAACTTTTTTGAAAAAAATCCTAGGGGTTCTAATTTTTTATCGACAACTTGATGCAAAGCACCTCCAATACAACTACCAGACGCGTCTGTCATTAAAACTAGTGGAACGGACGTATCCGGGTGCGATAATAAGACTGTAGACATGCTTTGTTTACATTGACTGAACGCCTTTAAAGCACTTTCGGTCCATGTAACTTTAGTCTTATCTCGTTTCTTTGAATCGTGTAAATAAGCATTAAGAGGAGCTTGCATTTCTGCAGCTTTTGGAATGGTTTGTCTATAAAAATTCATCATGCCAAGGAAACGTCGGAGTTCCTCGATCGTGTTAGGTTGAGGATAGTCGTTAATGAGTTGAATTTTTTTGGAACTCGGCGTTATGCCTTGTGCGTTAATTTGATATCCGAGAAAATTTAATTTGGACTTGCCGAACTCGCATTTTTCTGTGTTGACCGTTAGTCCGTTTTTTTGTAGGCGGTCCAAGACTACTGTTAGATGTTTGATATGCTCATCTTTAGATTGTGAACCGATAATGATATCGTCTAAATAGACAAAAGCAAAATCTATTTCTTTCATGACGACGTTATTCATGAACCTTTGGAAGTCCTGAGCTGCGTTGCGTAATCCGAAGTTCATTCTTGTAAATTCGAATAAACCGAACGGAGTTATGACTGCAGTCTTAGGGATGTCCTCAGGAGCCATTTTTATATTGTGATAGGCTTTTCGTACGTCGA
The DNA here is from genome assembly GCA_947507615.1 of Hemithea aestivaria. Taxonomy (NCBI): domain Eukaryota; kingdom Metazoa; phylum Arthropoda; class Insecta; order Lepidoptera; family Geometridae; genus Hemithea; species Hemithea aestivaria. The sequence continues at coordinate 12,765,622 of OX382341.1, read as the reverse complement.
TTTTTGAGAAAATAGATTTTCCTTTGAGCATGTATGTAAAGTCGAGTAGTCTTGGTAACGGATAGCGATCAGGTATAGTTTGTGCGTTGAGCCTGCGGTAATCACCACATGGTCTTAACTCACCGTCTATTTTCTTTACACAGACTAGTGGGTTAGCCCATGGACTATTTGAAGGTCTACAAATGCCTAATTGCATCATTCTTTCGAATTCTGCTTTGGCCGCTTTGTATTTCTCCGGGTTAAGTGGACGCACTTTTTCGTGAACCGGTGGACCGGTTGTATAAATGTGGTGTTGTACGTCATGATTAGGTTCTAATTTGAAATTTTCCAATTTTGTTAAGTCGGGAAATTGTAGAATACGATGGTATTCGTCGTTCACATCGACCGAACGAATACTTTGTTCGTCGTAGTTAATGAGATCGCTGGATCGTGATAATTGTGTGATTTTGTCTATTAATTTCCTGCCATGTAAATCTACCATTAATTTATTAGCTGCAAGGAAATCAGCACCTATAATGGAACGTTGTACGTCTGCCAAAATAAACTCCCACTTAAATGAACGGCGTAAGCCTAGATTGACCGTTATGGTTTTGGTTCCGTAGGTGTTTATTTTGGTTCCGTTTGCTGCGTATAGGGTATAGTCTAACGTTTGACCGTTTCGCTTCTTTGAGGCTATGACGGAAACGTCAACACCGGTGTCGATTAAAAATCGTTCACCGGTATTAGTATCGCTCACACATAATCTATAAGAATTTTCGACACCGACAGCATTATCGACCTGTACCGGTGTCGTCGTTAGTTTTCCGACCTCTGGGTACAGTATTTTACATCGCCGCACTTGCGTGCTTTGTCGTTATATGTGAAATGGTAAAAGCACAATGGTAAAATCCAGGATCGCCAGGTTGAGCCTTTTGTTTTGAGAAATTTTGGCTATTTTTGACGGCTATTTCGCGGCTCTTTGAACGTGAGCGCGAAGAACCCTGCGCGAATCGGTTCCTGTTTCGCGATTCCCGATTGTGGCTATCATTACTACGGAGTTGACTGTTGAGGTTCGCTATTTCGGCTTTTAATTGGTTGATTTCGAAAAGATAATCTTGGTTATTAGATATCGGTGCTAGCTCTGATGGCTTTGTTGATTCGATTATTTTGTCTGCCATTTTTGCCAAGCTATCTAACTTTTTCTCGCCGGTGTCGCATGCTGTTATGTATCGTCACTAGCAGTTCGTCACCAATAGTAATAGGTATCGCAGTTGCTGATGGATCCATAGTGGTTTCCAAAACACAATCATCATTGATAGAGGCTGACGGCTCTGATGCCAGCTGAGGCAGATTGTCTACAGTGGCTATGGCTGATGAACTTAATCCTTCAAAATGCAGATCACACAGTTGGAAATCATCTACGGTAACACCTAACGATCCAACCTCTTTCAATGTAGAATTTGGTTCAATTGTTGTAGCCTTTTCAGTTTATCTTTTGTGTTTTTCCACAGATTAAACAATGACAAATCAACCAAATCACCTGACCATTTATCCAATGTTGCATCAAAAGTCTCTAATTTTTCAGGATTGATATTCTCATTTAAAATTGTAAGCCCCTTTTCAGATAATGAATTCGTTCACTAATATCCTGGTTTTTGCTGTTACTCTCAAGTGGGACTTTTACCTCCAGCGGGTTCCACGGAAATAAGCCACATTTCCTGAATCCATTTGCCAAAATTGATTTATTTATGGTATTGTCCATTACCTCGTGTAATAACTTAGCAAAATCTTTTTTCTTAAGTACGTGAGGCTCATCATTTTTTATTTTATCAATCCTCCAAATTTGTACACGCCTTCTCCATGCTTCTTTTAGTGGCTTAAATACTGCCACATCCATGAGTTGAATTAAAAGGGTTTCATTAGGATAAAGTACCACTAACACGATTCCCTTTTCTTTACAAAACTGGCTAGTTTGAAGTGATAAATGAGATACGTGACCATCTACAAAGAGAATAACCGGTAATTCTATTTTATTTTTAATCAACCAAGGATAAAATATATCAACAACAAATTCAAAGAATGCTTCACACGTCATCCAACCTGAGTCAGTTTTTCCAATACCCCAGTCTGAAGGAAAGTTATCTGCAATTTCTTGAGGTATCCGCTTATAGCTGTGCTGAACAATACCGTGGTAGAAGCCAGGCAACCATCTGCATTATCCCGGCTCTCGACGCCGTCAAATTTTGTGATATCCTCGTAGAAATGGTTGGATTCCTCCGAATAAATGCTTTTAGCCATGTTCTACCTGGTCTTCCATTTTTAAATAGGGCACATAGACGTTTTATATCCTTCAAGTATTTTTCTACACTTACAATTAACTGTTCAGTTGTCACCGGGAACCCCGCTTTTGCTGTATTTTGCACCCAGTCGCATATTTTATGCTCCTCTTCTGGTGTAAGAATGGATGCTGGACCCATCTTTCGTTCCATTGGTTACTTCCCTTTTACTTTATTTGTAATCGTTATTCTTGGTACACCGAACTTTCTTGCCGCCGTTCTTATGGGTATATTATGAAGACGAACATCCTTCACTGCTGAGAGCATTGCAGCTTCAGTATAATTTAGGAACGCGCCCTTTTTCCCAGACATCTACAAGGTGAAAATTTGCTTTCAATAACTGATCAACCTTACAATAAAGGTGGTCAACTACTAAATAAACTCACCTTAGTGTAAAAAAAAAAAAATTCAATTCTAATTAATGGTGCCCCTCATATATTATTGTACAGTATAATTAATAATTACATGATACACAATTTCATCAGAAATTGACCATCCCGGTCAATTACTAGAAAATCTTGGTAAATTTGAGTCAGTAGTGGACCACCCCATATATCAACCTTGTAAATAAATTTTCGTATTTTAAATACCCTGTTACCTTAATTAATCCTAAACAAATAAGAAAAGCAAAACATTTACCATCAACAAGGTCACAAAGTTGCTAATATTTAACTTCAAACTTTTGCAATTCTTATGAAAATTGTTACAAAAAATCGGTTAATAGATTAACGGTGCGTCACTCAACAACCAACTGGCGGCCATTTGGAGTGATTCCCAGCTCGTCCTACAAGCCTACGGCCCAAATGGGACGAGTTAAAGAAAATCAAAATTAATTCTATTTTCTATTCACAACTCGTCCTACTTATCTGTCAAAATGAAAAAGGTATAATCAGTTACAAAAATATCTAAAATAATATATAATCGTATTTATAAAAAAATTAATGTACCTACCCAAGAAGGTTGGAACAATGGAGTTTGCAACGTCAACACTAAACTTAAGCAAGAAAAATGATGTCATAGTTGTTTGCCATCTCACTTACTCATACTGAATAAGTAGGCTGACGATAGTATTTTGATTTTAATTTTTTGTTTATTGTAGATGGCAGACAACCATGACGTCATTTTTCTTGCTCCAGCTTGGTGTTCACGCTGCAAAATCCAATTGAGTGCAAAATTCTTGTACCTCTGTTTTTTGTTTTCTGATCTATCGACCTACTTCCTTAGATGCAGTTGGCCATAAGTACTAGGAGACTATAAACCATGAGGAGGTTTATGTTATGTCGCTCTTTTTGTTTCGTTAACTATTTTTACTCATCATTTTTTTAAATAAATAGCACAAAAAAGCACCAGGGATTCAGAGACTATAAGGAGGTAAACCAAAATTAACTAAGGAATAGGAAATGAGAAACACAAACATGACTTTTAATTTTTAACCGCCGAAATAAACGGTGGTGGTTAACAATTCGACGCGTTTTTTTAACTTCTTTATGTTTCTGTGCTACTAGTATTTTTTGGCCTACTAATTTATTTATACTGTCGAAATATAGTTACAATTAGTAATGTACTTACTAAATGTAGTTAAAAACATATTTGTAACAGAATAAAATATTTATTAACAACTTAACTTGAAATAAAATTATCATTTATAAACTTAAATTTACTTAACTTATACTCGTACCTCTGAATAATTGTGTTCATTAGAAAAAAATAAAAATAATTTCAATAATAATAAAAAAAATTAAATCTTAGACGCAAACGAGATCGCGGGCGCCCAAAAAAAAAGTTTTAAACTTGAATACTTCTCAAATGAAACTCTAAATCAAAAAAATATTGTCAACTTATCCATCATTTTATAAATACCTATTCAATGACGGGGTATCATTGAACATGATGGGATCAACCAGAAATAAAAATCATCCCTTTCTTAAGTATATGGGAAATGGAAGGTCATCATCATCAGTCCACGTTCGTCCACTGCTGGACATAGGCCTCCCCCATGGCACGCCACTCAACTCGCTCCTTCGATTTCCTCCTCCACCCGATCCCCGCGACCTTCCGGATATCCTCACCCCATCTCACGTTAACACTTTTACTGCGATCGTTGTTTTAAGACTTTCGTCCTTACGTGCGACTCTCTGCACGATATGACAACTTTTCAAATATACACATACACGTAGAATTTTTTTTTAAGGTTCCAGGCAAAGCTGTTAAGATAATATAATTGGTTTATACGACTAATGTCCAATTATGGATTACAAACTTAATACTACTCAAACAACAGCACGAGTTAAAAGCAAGCCTAACTATAAAAAAATATTTAGTATATATTTTAAAAAGATGACTCTAACAAACTAAATCGTTCTAGTTATTAATTATAGTGTACAGTGAAAAGTGGTAAAAGTTCTATGTGTGCATTTTGCATAAAGAACACATGAACAAAGTGTCTTCTCATTACAGACAATAAGAAACGTGTTATTGGACACATTCTTAATTTAAGTCTATCTAGCAGTTTAAGTTTAATATAAAATACTTATTAGCCTAAGGCAAGGCTAGATTGTATTTTTATATAGAGTGCATCTAAATTGGTGTATTCTTTATTAATAAAAAAAAAATACGATTAATGTCCAATTATGAAAAATGACAAATAGACTAAAAACGTCCAATCATAAAAATGACCATTCGCAAAATGGTCAAATTATAAAATTGTCCATTCGCAAATTGGTCCAGTCATAAAAATGTTAAATCGTAAAAAGGTTCAATTTGAAAAATGTCCATTCATGAAAAACGTAGTACGTATACCCGTAGTCCTATTAATAGTGTCAGGTACCTAGTGAAAAATCTTCATTTCCAATGACAGCTGTCAAACTTGAAACGTCAATATCTCGGAAAATACTCATCCTAGGCTGGCGCTGTCATAGAAGAAATTAAAAGTTACCGGGGGCGGAGGATCTCTTTGGAGTCTTGGCTTCAATCTTTCTTTTCTTTGCCACTCCCGATGGCCCCACAGCGCCGATGCTGACCCCTTTTGATACGGAAGGGGCGCCTCCAGTTTTCTTCTTTGCCCCCTTGGAGCACATCCCTTTGATGTTTCCGAGGAAAAGGTTTTCTTTCTCTAGTTCCTTAAGCCGTTTCCTCTTTTTGGACAGCTTTGTCTCCAGATCTTCTATCTCCCTTCGGAGAACCGCCCACTCCTCAACGGCCTTGACTCTCTGCTTGTTCAGAGACTCCATGTTTCTACCAGTTTGGGGACCCTCTCCGCCTTAGGGCGAAATTAAAAGTCTTGGGGAAATCTGCCTTTCAAATGACAGCTGTCAAAAAGAATTGACGTTTCAAGTATGACAGCTGTCATTTTGAAAAATGTCCATTCTAGAAAAACGTAGTACGTATACCCGTAGTCCTATTAATAGTGTCAGGTACCTAGTGAAAAATCTTCATTTCCAATGACAGCTGTCAAACTTGAAACGTCAATATCTCGGAAAATACTCATCCTAGGCTGGCGCTGTCATAGAAGAAATTAAAAGTTACCGGGGGCGGAGGATCTCTTTGGAGTCTTGGCTTCAATCTTTCTTTTCTTTGCCACTCCCGATGGCCCCACAGCGCCGATGCTGACCCCTTTTGATACGGAAGGGGCGCCTCCAGTTTTCTTCTTTGCCCCCTTGGAGCACATCCCTTTGATGTTTCCGAGGAAAAGGTTTTCTTTCTCTAGTTCCTTAAGCCGTTTCCTCTTTTTGGACAGCTTTGTCTCCAGATCTTCTATCTCCCTTCGGAGAACTGCCCACTCCTCAACGGCCTTGACTCTCTGCTTGTTCAGAGACTCCATGTTTCTACCAGTTTGGGGACCCTCTCCGCCTTAGGGCGAAATTAAAAGTCTTGGGGAAATCTGCCTTTCAAATGACAGCTGTCAAAAAGAATTAACGTTTCAAGTATGACAGCTGTCATCTGAAATGTCTCTCCAAGTCCTTTAATTTCTTCTATGACACCATTAGGAATAAACCAATTCGTGTTGGACATTAATCATAGTTGTACCAAAAACATGTTGGACGTAAATCCCAGTTGGACCAAATTATTTTGGACCGAATTAATGTTGGACATTATTCCTAGTTGGACGTAATCCATGTTGGACCGAATTAGTGTTTGACCAAATTAGTATTGGACATTAATACTAGTTGGACATTTTGGATTTTGGACATTTGTCGTACAAACCAACGAGAGAGCGTCACTCGATGTATACGCTTTTAAGTACTATCCCAGTAATAAACAGTCGTGAACATTGTTGTATGGTTCTGATTTCCGCAGTCAAAGTGTTAACAATTCTATACACAAACCAACACAAATTTCACCTTCCAAAAAATCTTTGATAACTTCTTCAATATAATTGTCAATATCTTGCGTATCTTTTTTCTTTTTAAAAATATTTGTTCCTTTTTTTATTAGTGTGTCATCATCATCCAAAATCCAAAATGTCCATAGTATTCAGCTATCATAAATACGCTGTTGATAATAATAGTTGCAATATTTTTTTCTTTGTGTTCTGTACACCCATTAAGAAAATCGAAATTTACAATCGATTTTGCATTTTCAGTTACATTTTTTGTTATATTTCTTGTGTGCCCTTGTTCCTTCAGCAAATCATTCACTAAAGTAGCGCAGTATTCAACACAAGCCACCAAATCTTTAGTTACATAATTCAGACTCTTTTCATGATCTGTGTACTCCCGGCATTCCACAAACAAATGATGTTTTTCTATTTGTGTGGACACAAATATATTATAGCAATTTTTACAGTCAGTTTGTAGATGCTTAACCAAAAATCCACACACATAGGCACACGCCTGAATTTCTGCATTGTCTTCATTCAAATATTTTATATGTGGCAACTCTGTCTGTACAAAAACTTCAGGCTGTGTCCTCGATTGGCTTGGTTGTGTAACTGACAATGTTTTTTCAAAATTGTGTATTATGACATTATTGTCAGTTTCACAATTGCCAGTAGTACCAAACCGGGATAAATTGCTGAGTACGGCTGTTTTTAAGCCAGCTACAAACTGACTGCATGTTGGGTTGGTATTGGACCCACATTTGCCACGAATGCACCCAAACAAATTTTCTAAGGGATCCTGCTGCAATCTTCTTGTGGCCATGCTCTTTATTTTATGTTTTTGAACTAAGTTCTTCCATAATTTTTCAATGGCTGTTAAAGTCCACACCCAGCCTTCTTGTGATGGTGGCTTACGTGGGCTACCAACATATTTCATTGTTGAAAAAAATCTTTTCATATCTGTAAATAACTTGAAATGTGGGCCTTTCATTTTTAAATTTTTGGCATAAGGTTTTCCTCTGCGTAAGTCAGCACAGTCACTATTGAGGCTATCAAATAGGTTGTCCATGTTTGTAATAACACTTGCTGTCACTGCTGCTTCTGCTGTAAGCTCTCCTGTAAGATAAAAACCGGAAATTATAATTTTAACAAAACAGCTGATAATAAAGTACGTTCTCAATGAAACACAGATACAGAAAATATTAACTTCCTTAATAGTTATAAGGTTAATAAAAAATAATTTCAAATCAAGCTCACAGATAAATATATAAAATAATATATTTTATTAATTTTAGTATTTGTTGTTATAGAGAGTGTAGTTGTGAAAATTTTAACTGTTTAGCTATTACGGTTCATTAGAAAATCTTATGACAGATGGACAGCCAGACAGACAATAGGGTTCTGTTTTATCCTTTGGTTATGGAAACCTAAATATTATAAGAGCTCTCCTCTATATTCATAAGTGTAAAAATAAAACACCATTGGATACTTTAGCCAACATTCCTCCAGCTACCGAATGGCTTAATATTTGTGCTGCAAGTTTTACTTTCATTTTTTGTTTTGAATTAGGGTTTAAGTGTTCTTTTTTCAATACAGGAGCATAAACAAAGTTTGGATTCCTATTATCCACTTCATAAAAATCTTTGATATGTGACCATTTAGCAATGCCTGTAATACAAATAAAAAAGAAAGTTACACACAGGCCAAAATCAACTGAACTTCCAATTCCATGACAATCCATACTTCCACACTCCATACTAATATTATAAATGCGAAAGTGTGTCTGTCTGTCTGTCTTTCTGTCTGTCTGTTACGTCTTCACGCTCAAACCGCTGAACCGATCTTGATGAATTTTGGTATACAGATAGCTTGAGTCCCGGGAAAGGACATAGGATAGGTTTTATCCCATTTTTATCCCATTTTTTTATCCCATGGGTTAAAAACCTTTTTTTGCGGATAACACCGCGGTCACAGCTAGTACTTTATAAACAGCAATTTGGTTGCTCAAAATTACCAAAATTGTCATGTGCAATTAAATGCAGTTAAATACAATAACATCATGATATTTATTAAAACAATTTTTTTTTTATCATACCTCTTCCAGTTTTGTCATTTGAAGAAATGTTAGTTGTACACTCAATATCGTATTTCATGAATAAGTTCCGGAAACATTTTAATAAATGTGGCGGATCAAACAATGTTACTATTTCTCTATTGAGCACTGTAATAAAGGGGTGTTCCAGAGATGCACCCAAAATAGTAAGTGCTCTTCTGTTCACACCATCCATGTCCAGGAAAACTTGTAACTGGCGTTGAAGCTGCTAACGCTTTTGCAACTTATTTTGAATCGGTTTTTTTTAACTGAAAATCCTATTTTGTCTGCTGTTAACGCGGAGCGTGAATCAGTAACAAATTCCTTGTGCTCTCCACATATCTCAGTCGATAGCATTACAACTAAAGACTTAGAACTAGCTGTTAAGCGCCTAAAACCCCACTCTGCTGTAGGTCCTGATGGTATCCCGCCATTCGTACTGAAAGATTGCTGTAGGTACCTATCAGACGCACTGTTGCATATTTATAATTTGGCACTAAATACATGTACTTACCCGACCAAGTGGAAGATATCGCGAGTGTCCCCTATACCCAAGTCTGGTTCGGTGTCGAAAGTGGACAATTATAGACCTATAGCTGTTCTATCGACATTTGGCAAGGTTTTTGAGTCTATAATAAATCGGCACATCACCCAGCAGGTTAGGTCGCAATTAGCAGATGCTCAGCACGGTTTCAGAGCGGGCAGGTCCACCGTCACTAATCACATTAACTTTATTGATTATGCAGTCGCTTCAATGGATTTAAAAATGCAGGTGGATGCTGCGTATTTTGATTTCAAAAAAGCATTTGATCGCGTACATAATGACGTGTTGCTGGAAAAATTTTCTGCCGCGGGTTTTACACCCAAGTTACTAAAGCTGTTTGCTGGATATTTTCATAACCGCGTTCAGTATGTACAACATCTAGGATGCAAATCTGACCCATATGTAACTCGTTCAGGAGTCAGTCAAGGCAGCACGCTTGGCCCGACTCAATTTTTAATTATGATAAACGACCTGCCAAGTGTCGTTAGATCAGCCGAATGTCTTATGTTCGCCGACGATTTAAAGCTGTACTTGGGTGTAGGAAACTTAGCTGACTGTGAAGCGTTGCAGAGGGACATCGACAGTGTCGTAGAGTGGAGTGATCGTAACCGGCTTGAGTTTAACGTGTCTAAATGTAAGACTATTACGTTCGCACGGTTGCGCACGCCGGTTGTCTACCCATACAGCATGAGCGGTGTTCCTCTGGAACGAGTCACAGAGATTCGAGATCTTGGTCTTAATCTGGACGTCGAGCTTACTTTTAACGATCACATACCAGAGATGTGTCGACAAGCTAGTAAGTCTCTGGGGTTCGTGATGCGGCAAACTTCTAGATTTCAAGATAAGACTGCTATTTTAACTCTGTACTATGCGTTCGTTAGAAGTAGGCTCGAATATAACTCTATTATTTGGTCTCCTCACGAGGCCAAGTACAAACTCATGATAGAGAAGGTGCAAAAAAAATTTGCCCGCTTTCTATATAAGAAACTTTACGGATACTATCCGTACCTATATCCGTCTCTGTTTGTCGGCGGTATGGTCGGCATTGAATCATTGAATCTGCGACGAGACACTGCCGCGATGATTCACTACTATCTACTGCTGAATGGTAAGATAGACAACGCGGAGGCGCTGTCGCGGTGCAAACTGTGCACGCCCGCGCTTCTACTGCGGCTCAGCACGCGGCGGCTACTCGCGCCACCATTTGTTCGCTCGGACACAGCTAGGTACGCTCCTACTGCCCGAGCAATCGGGCTACTCAATGCTTTGATTGCTCATGATCCAAAATCTGACCTTTTCTTTGATCATTTTTCAAAATTTGTCAAAGATTGTTCTTACTTTCTTAGTTATAATGTTTTGTAGTCTTTAATGTAAATTGATCCATTATGCGTTTTGGTGTCATACTGTGAGTGTATTGGATAATTGAATGTAAAATAAATAAATAAATAAATAAATGTCACACACAATAGCTGCTATATTTAGTCCAGCTTCCAAGCACTTAGCGAGCACCTGCAATTGAAATAAAACCAGTGAGAAGATGCAATAAACCTAGTGAGAAAACATAAACTTGATAAGACATGAAGAACCACCATTGTACTAGTCACTTATTAAAACAAGTGATTGTTACATTAATGAACCGCCTTAAAATAAAACAGCTCGACTGATTTCAATAGAATTTAAATGGGATCACAAGGGGTGTGATCAAACAAAAAAATATATTGTCCAGGCATCCTGAAAATACAGTTAAATTAAGAACTCCTTCCTCATATGAAGATATAAATAATATGCATATATTAATCATAATTACCTGTTTGATTAGGACTGCAAGTCTATCTGCAGTGGAAAATCCACTGGAAAAGAAATGGACAATTGGCTGCTTCACTCTTTTTCTTATTCCAGCAACCATAAAGACTAAAAAGCATATGCTGCAATATGTGTTGATCTTCCCTGTGAGGCATGGTCTTGGTATCCTTCAATTAAATCTTCTTTTATATTATAGGCCAAATGGTTTTTTATGGAAATTTCATCAAACATTAAAATATATTCATTGTCCGATGCTTTTTGTGTTTTAGAGTGATTTTTTAATACTTAAAACACTGGCTCGTTGATACCAACACCAAATGGTACTTTATTTAGTAAAGTTTTTAAGGTACTTGGTGATGGCAGTTGGAACAACCTGCGTAACAACCGGTAACATGTTGGAGACCTTTTGTATAGTCTCAAAGCTGTTATTTTTTCTTCTTTTCTCCATCGTCGACCTGTTGTTTTTTCTTGTAATTTCTTATTTGCCCTTGCAACAGGCATGCGAATGTGAAACGGTGATATTTTTTCAGATAATTTTTTCACTGACATGTCGGCAGTGACTCTTTTAAGCAGTTGTTTTGATTTTAAAATTTTTATCCTATTCCGGAGTTGGCAAATTTTTCGCAAATATTTGCTACATTTAGCATACAGAAATTTTTCTTTGCCTGTTTTTTGAGGCTGTTTTGACTGTGATGTTGCACTGGTGCTAGGCTGTATGTACATCTTGCAGTAACATCTGCATGGATTCAGCCTGGGGTCTACCTTGATGACGAGGTAATTGGTGTCCAACCTGGTTTGCCTGTGACTCAGACTGCCTAAGAGTACTGCTGTTAGACAGAACATTTTGTACATCTTGCAATACTATCTGCGAGGATCCAGCCTGGGTGCCATGATATATATGCAATTGGTGTTCAACCTGGAACATAATAAAAATAAAATAATAATTTACAATGAGTTGAATCTAGTTATCAGACTATGGTAGTTAATTGAAACAATTCTGAGCAGAGTTTGTAAAGCAGGGGCGGGGCAGCTTTACAAAGGTAACACACCCAGAAATTAATTTACAATAAGTACTAATAAATACAAACATTTTTAAAAGCAAGTTTTTATTTAAATTTGTATTAAAGTTATTGCTTAGATAAAAAGTTATTAGATGACAATACTAACAAGCCTAAACTCGACTTTCATAACACTTTTTGTTAGGCTGTTCCAATGACAATCTTTTGGCTCCATCATCAGACCCTTGTTATTATAAATATGGAATGAAAAGTACCCATAAAAACTTAACATACTTGCCAAAATTCAACCATAGTATTAGCTTCCGTCATTGAGTTCTAGTCACTATGTCAGGACTCCATCATCAGATCAGACAAATGGCATCAGAATATTGCATTGTCAACAGACTTACATAGGAATGCAATATTTCAATGGAATTAGTTGTGTCTAAGTGCTTAATAATTTAGTTACAAGATTTGTCTTGGACATACATACATACAGTGCAAGCAATAAAAAGCTTACAAAATCAAAATAAATAATCTTGATCTAATATAGGATCACCTGTTAATAATAAAGACATACATAGATAACAAAAAGCATATATGCTTTTAGACATTAGTTTAATAATGAATATTTATTACTTACATTATATAGAACTGCGGATCGACATAGAGTTTTTAAAGAATCATTTGTGAAGTCACAAGGCAGAAAATCATTCTGACTGATGACTGATAACGTCTTGCAGCTCCAATATTTTATACCTACACGTAAATAATGGTCATACTCTACTTTTCTACTTATTATAGACTTTTTACTTTGGTAAATAATATTGTTTGTTAATGTAATATGTACAGTACGCGCGCGAATTGAATTCAGTCGGTGCTGTACAATTTGTTTCGGGCCGACTGCATTCAACTAGCACGCGTGTTGTACCACTTTACCTTTGAATTATAGGTAACCTAGTACGGATAGATTAACATAGTAAAAGCCATACATACCAGTTGCTGCACCATCAAATTATAATCAATTTCTGTCTGGTTTTGTTTAGTATAATTATTGTTAATCTTAGTATTATTTTCGTCTTCGTCGGTATCTGTGTGAGAAATTAAGAAATCTAGTTCTCTTTGCGCTTCTTCTTATGATTTTAAGTTCCTCCGTTTCACCTGACATACGAGGGCGGTTTGATAAGTCCGTGACTTTTTGAATAAAACATTTTTTTTGCGGCAAATAAACTTTTTATTTTTCTACATAATATACATAACCTTTTAGCTCGATACATTTAGTCCAGCGTTTTTCTAATTTTTTTTATTCCCTCCAAATAATAGGTTTTCTCAAGGCTCTCAAAATACGCGTTTGTTTCGGTAATGACTTCTTCATTAGACTCAAATCTCTTACCACCCAGCCATTTCTTTAGGTTTGGAAACAGATAATAGTCGCAGGGGGCTAAATCTGGAGAATATGCTGGATGGGGTAGCAGTTCGTATCTCAATTCGTGGATTTTGGCCATCGTGACTAAACAAGTGTGCACACGTGCATTGTCTTGATGGAACAGCACTTTCTTCTTCGCCAAATGCGGCCGTTTTTGCTTCAAGTCAACGTCGAATCTGTCCAAAAGCTTTGAATAATATTCGCCGGTGATTGTTTTACCTTTCTCGAGGTAATCAATGTGAATGACACCGCGTGCATCCCAAAAAACTGTGGCCATGACCTTGTTGGCTGACAGACTCTGTTTGGCCTTCTTTGGTCCACGTTCACCCCGAGCAACCCACTGTTTCGATTGTTCCTTGGTCTCTGGCGTGTTGTGATGGATCCATGTTTCGTCCACAGTAACAAAATGGCGCAAAAATTCGTCCGGATTACGGCTGAACATCGCTAAACACTCTTTTGAAATTGTCACACGATTGCGCTTATGGTCGAGTGTGAGCAATCGCGGCACCCATCTCGCGGAGAGTTTTCTCATGTCCAAATATTCGTGTAAAATATGATGTACCCGTTCAGTTGAGATGCCTACAGTATGAGCCAACTCACGCACTTTCATTCTCCGATCATCCAATATCATTTCATGGATTTTATCGACGATTTCCGGCGTGATCACTTCTTTTGGGCGACCTGAACGTTCGGCGTCACTAGTGCTGGTACGACCACAACGGAACTCTGTAAACCACTTCTTTACCATTGAAATTGATGGTGCCGAGTCCCCGTAGTATTTATCAAGGTTTTCCTTAGTTTCAGTGATGGTTTTTTTACGTAAAAAGTAATGCTTAATCAGCACACGAAATTCACTTTTTTCCATTTTCGTAAAAAATCACGAGGTTGTCTGCTTTGTATGGCTATCAAACACCAACTGCATGACGTAGCTTGCTCAAAATTTGACAGTTGCCTTCTCGTTCCACCATTTTAGACATGCTACAAAAGAAAATTTTGCAAAAAAGAGGTTATGAAAAAAGTTCCCGGTATTGCTATTGTCAATGTCAATTTCCACTCCGTATGTCACTTCACTGTCACCGACTGTCATGAACACGATATAAACCAACCTCAAATATTTCCACGTTTTTTCAGATGCTATGCGAAACTACTTTTATTTTCAGTTGCACAGTTCTTTTTGATCTCGCTTTGGCGAAATCCGACTCGTAGGACCAATGTTTGCGTTCAATACGCCCAGCCGCTCCTCCGGGTCCAACTGGGCTCGACCAGCCACCGGTGCGTCCGGGCCGGCGCGTCGTCGGGGGCTCGTCCCTTTTGTAGTTTCGCAGTTAGGTTTTATATTTTACACAATGAAACACTGCACTTTGATTCATTTACGTTATATTGTCGAGAAAAATGCTACTTATTTAACAAAATTTAATCACACGGTTCGTAATTCTTAATAGTTGAAAGAGCGCGAGAGAGTGTAATGTCAGATTGACAGTTACCAAGCAAAACATCAAAAATTGCTCTTACTCTTTACATATAAAGTAGTGGTGCACGCAACACACGTTCATGAGCCACTGTATTAAAAAATAGAATATTTATTATAACATTATAAGACCAAACACTGTTAATAAATAAATCCATCAAAACGTTGTCAATTTTTCTTTTAAGTTTCCCGGATATTTTTTTGAAGTTGTGTATTTATCAATAGCCTGTTGTTTAACCGAACCTGCAGGAGGATGAGGCTGGTGGCTGCGACGGCAAAACATCTTCTGTAGCTGAAGTTGCTGAAACCAATTTCCTGCCGTAGGTGTTGGTCTTGTTGTGGTTACAGTGGCAGCATTTACGTTCCCTTGATCCTGCTGGCCGGTAACTACTCTCGTGTAAGCATCTAAATGCTTTTTCTTGAGATGCGCCTTTAAATTGCCGGTTGTCCCCTTGTAACTATATAAATCTCCACAAACCGAACACCGCGCTTTAATTTTAAACTCTACTATTTTTTCAAAATAATCACGTAGGTATACGCGACATGTTTACACTTATATGTAACTTTAAATCACCAGAGTTTATTTACATTACACTAATATTTTATTTACAAATTATACCGATAAGTTTTCACATAATTATAATGTGTACACAGTTCACAGTACAGATTAGCAAAAAAAAAATTATTTAATGCAGATTTTGTTGCGGTGCGCTCTGTTTTTTTCTGAGTAGCTGACGCCTTATCTTTATTGCACCTTTTAAAGCATTCTTTGTATATGTTGACAACATCCTGAGAAGGATATCTCAAGCCACTTTGTCTTAGTGTGCATTAAAACAGTCATACTTCTCAGAGCCCCAACGCATTCGTCACATTTAACTATATAAACCAGCTATGTAAGATACAATTTCTTTTGAAAAAGGCACATTGGGCCCACACAATCATGACCTTCTGGAAATTCTAAAAGGCCATGACTATGTGGAATGTAATGAGGATATCAATCGACAGCAATCAGCTATTTTAATTATTTATATTTATTGGCCGCTTTGTAAGATGTGGTCAGTATATTGAATATTGACGTCAGATTGGATACAGTTGCCGCTATTAATGTTTATCGAATGAGAAGGCGTTTGTAAGCCGCTTTGAACTGTATAGCAGTCTGGTTGTTATTGAAACAACTTTTTGCCGAAACTACCAGCGCCGAAAAATAGCTCAAGATGGTCTTGGCTTAATTTGAAAGATGTGATATACAGCATTTATTGTTTCGTATCTTTAACATAATAGTATTATACTTTTTATAATTGACTCTATATAATTCAAGAAACCTAAAAACCCTGTTTTCCCGCCTGAGCTTACAACGCTCTGCCCTTATGTGTGCAAAATTACAGCCTCTAGGATTTATAGTTTCTTCGTAAAGCCGCGGACGGACAGACGGACAAAGCGAAACTATAAGGCTTTCCTGTTCCCTGAAATATCCAATATTCCTTGATTTTTGTTTGCGGATCCCGTCGTTATATTGTATATTGAATCTGGTGGCTGAGATAAAAGACGCAACATTCGCCTAGACCGTGTGTTTTTCATTTTCCGTATAACTATAATTTCCCGTATAAGGCTTAGGCCGCACTACGGGTTTTTCCCGCCAGCGGTTAACCGTTATACCGCGAAACCGCTCGAGATGCTCACACTACGATTATAAAACGCGAAGCGATTATAAGCGCGAGCGTTGCCTTGGGGACCCCCGGGGAGAGCCGAAAAGGGATCTAATTTTTTAACAAGAAAAGGGACCTCGGGTTGGCCAATGAAAATTGGGTTCCCCTGAGGATTTTTTGGGAAAATTCTCCCTTTCGACTCTCGCCACAGAGTCTCGTCAGCGAGGTTTGGGAAACAGACGGTCTCCCCGGCTCCCCGTAGGGAGAAAATCAAACAACGGAAACATTGAGAAGTCTGTAATCAAGAAAATCAGGCGATTTCACTTTCCCGAGGACTCGGTTGCCATGGACGAGGAAGAATCCATCCGAGCTCGACTCGACTCCTCCCCGACTGCAGAGATCCGTTCCAGTTGACCACGGAATGCCGGGTCCCGCATTCTCTCGAGCAGCTCCCGGTGAAAGTCGTCTTCAGCCAGCGAGGCGGAGCTGGTTGCCTTGGGGACCCCCGGGGAGAGCCGAACAGGGATCTTCTGGGAACCGGAGGCGGAGGATTTCTTGGGAGACTTGGCCTCAATTTTTCTCTTCTTCGCCATCCCCGAAGGCCCGCCTCACCATTTCTGACCTCTTTTGGCACGGGAGGGGCGCCTCCAGCTTTTTTCTTCGCCCCCTTGGAGCACATTCCTTTGATGTTCCCCAAGAATAAATTTTCTTTTTCCAGCTCCTTCAGCCGCTTTCTTTTTTTGGACAGCCTTGTCTCCAGATCCTCGATCTCCCTTCGGAGGACCGCCCACTCCTCAACGGCTTTGACCCTCTGCTTGTTCAGAGAGTCCATTTCTTCACCAATTTGGGGACCCTCTCCGCCTTAGGGCGAAAGTCTAATATGCCTTTTGGCTTTTTGACCTTTCTGCCCTCTCGGTCGGGGGGGCCCCAGTGTGGGGATTTGGAGTCAATGACCTGCAGGGGCTCTTTGCTGTAACGGGGGGGCGGGCTCCGGCTGGAAGCGGAGGCCTGGGGACGCTGCTGTCCAACTCGGGAAAAACGGCATTGGAGGAGGAAACTGAAGAAATCTTTTTCGGGACATCCTTGGAGAGGGCTTCCAGGCGGCGAAGGACAAACAAGGGGACGTCTCCCCCAAACCCAAAACGGACAGTCTGATGAAGAGGGGCAACCGGAACAGCGGGAAGAACAAATAAGAGGCCCTGACTGCCAAGCGTTCCCCCGCCTCCACTTTTTCAGAGCTTCCCATCTCGATTCTCCTTCGGTTGGCTCCCATCAGCGAGAGCTTCCTTCCCCTGGCAATGGACCTTTTTCACCAATGGGATAACTCTCTTGAGAAGGTAGGGCACCGACAAGTCGTGTCTATTGGGTTGGACTCACCAGAAAGGGGGGGGCGGGACCCGAACAGCCGGAAACGGTCTTTCTCCTCCTTGGTGACGCCGTCCTCGGGAGGTGAGTTCGCCAGAAATTCTGATAAGGACTGAATCAAATCTTCCGTTGGGAGGATTTTCTTCTCTCCTGGGTGCCGGGGGGGAACCAGCAAGTTCCCTATCCCAGCTGACGAGACAGAGTGGCGCCTGTCGAAAGAGAAAAAAATCCCAAATTTTCTTTTTGGGGAATTCCTCCTTCAGAGGCCTTTCCGGGTTCCCACTTCGAAGTTTTCTTCCTGTTAATTTTTCGACTCGAATGGTTTGTTGAGAACAAAGGCATACTGGCTAAAACTCAGTTCGGTTTTCGCAAAGATATGAGCACTATGGACAGTTTAAGCATTCTCACTTCCGACATCCGTACTTCTTTCCTTAAAAAGGAATTTCTTGTAGGCGCCTTCCTGGATATCTCTTCTGCTTATGATAATGTTCTGCTATCCTTACTTAGAAATAAACTCATTCAATTAGAAATCCCCCAAAAACTTATTCGGTTTGTTTGTCATCTATTTATGGAACGATCAATTATCATTAAAAATCAAAATAGTTTTCTCCCTGCACGTACCTGTTGGAAAGGTTTGCCACAAGGGTCAGTTTTAAGCCCTTTGCTCTACGCTCTATACACATCTGATCTTGAATTATCTGTCCTTCCCTTCTGCAACATTCTACAATACGCTGATGACTTAGTGCTTTACTCCTCTGACAAGTCTATTGATGTGGAGAACAATCTGAACATAGCCCTAAATTACCTTCATGATTGGCTGTTAAATCATGGCCTTTCCCTTTCGGCTTCTAAGTCATCTGTCGTAACATTTTCAACAAAACGTTTTATTCCACCGGCTATAGTAAAAATAAATAACGAAATAATTCCCCTTCTTAATAATGTTAAATTTTTAGGTATTTGGCTTGATCATAAACTATCAGGTTCATTACATTCCGACTATGTGATTAAGAAATGTGAGAGTAATATTAACATTTTAAGGTCTCTTTCTGGAACCTGGTGGGGTGCTCACCCTTATTCTCAAAAACTTCTATATAATGCTATTGTCCGTAGTCACATTGATTACGGATGCTTTATACTGGGCAACAAGTCCACTTATCGAGAGATTGAGAAAGTTCAAGCAAAATCCCTTCGTTTAATTTTGGGGGCGATAAAGTCGTCCCCCATCAACGCGATGCAAGTAGAATGTGTTGAGCCTCCTCTCTCTCTCCGCAGACAATATTTGTGCAATAGATTTGTTTGCAAATTATTACAAAATTCAAATCATATCCTTCTTTCTAAATTAGAAACATTAAAAGATTTATTAGGTCGTCGCCCCCTCATGCCCTTCCAGATCTTGTACGAAGCTATTATTACCTTACTAGTCTGCCAGATCCCTTTCATCAGTTCTCAATATCTCCACTTTATTCTACCCCTTTTGATGCACTCATTTTCTCTCCCAATGTAATATTAAATTTTGGCATTGATAAGAACACTGTAGAGGCAAACAGTGTATTTCTGAATACAATTAACTCTAAATATAAGGACTGGTCTTTATTTTTTACTGATGCCTCCAAGTCCTCCGATAAACCGGTGGGGATAGCAGTTTGGTACCCTGCATCAAGGATAATTTTAAGCTTCAAATGCCCCCCTCTCACTTCTGTTTTCACAGGGGAAGCTATCGCTATCCTGGAAGCAATCCTGTTTATAAAATCTCATAACTTGAATAAGTGCATTATCTTCTCGGATTCCGCAAGCTGTTTGCAAACTATCCAGTCTAATCAATTCCGTTCTAAATCACGCTTTCCTATCATTCTCAGAATAAGAGATTCCCTATTACAGTGTCACAACCTTGGTATTAGTTTGATCCTTGCATGGATCCCTGGTCATGTGGGTATTATGGGGAATGAGTCAGCGGACTCCTGTGCCAGGAATGCTTCTTTATCTGGTTCCCCAGTCCATCAGGTTTATTCACATGATGTCTGTTCCACATTTATGCCAAAATTATTTGAAGCGTGGTCAACACAGTGGCAAATTTCTAAATGCATAAAAGGTAAATATTATGGTGATATCCAACCTAATATTCCCCATAAACCTTGGTTTTTTAAATATAAATTGGCAGATAAATCCACAACTTCAACTATCTGTCGCCTACGTTTAAACCATGTATGTACTCCAGTATTTTTGGCTAAACTTCGGATTAAGGACCATTCCATCTGTGAATGTGGCTTGGATTTCGGTACTGTGGATCATATATTTTTCTCTTGCCCATTACATCAGTTTTCGCTGTACGATAATATTCCCTCTGATGTCCCACGTCCTGTAACATTTAAATTTCTATTATCTTTGGTCTTTTCACCTTTTATTAGAATATTGTGTAGATATATCAAAATTAATAATATAAATCTATAAATTTGGTCTTTTATTTATTTATCATTCCTTTATATATTATATTCATTAAAGTTATTATTACTGTATATAATTAATAAATCCCATTTTCTTAATGTGTAATACTAATAATGTATATTATACTTGTGTAGATTGTAGCATCTCCTTTAGTTCTCCTATCCTTTGTTTTTCTTATATATAATCTGTGGAATGTAGAATATGGTATAGCTTATAGAAATAATAATTCTTATAAAGTTGTCTCATTTATGTATTAATTTGGATGTTGTTTGTGCTCAAAATCCGAAATTCTCATATTTATCTATTTTCCATCGTTTGGTGGTTTATCTATCCGTGAGTCATTGGCAAAATTGTGGTGCTAACCACTTTCACAAGCCACAAAAATAAAGAATAGAATAGAGTAAAACGCGAAATGCCCGCGATTTTCTCAGTTTGAAGATGGATTTCAAAAGAGCAGTATGTCTTGTTGCTCTAGTACTAAGAAATAGAAAAAAAAAGGTAGCACTCCGGGAGTGCCGGCAGAAGTGAAAACTTCAATATTAACGTTGTGTTTAATTATAAGTATAAAAATACTATCATTTATGAGGTAGAATACAATGTTTATTTATTGCGCTATCGTACACAAATATGACAATTTATATGTTGTTATTTATAATATTATATCGTTATTTATATATAACATTAAATTTTATCTCTCAGAAAAATCAACTTCCATCCATAATTTCGACGACTTTTACACCATCGTTATTATCAGAATCATCATCGCAAATTTTTACAACTGATACAATTGGTTTATGATAACTGAAGTAAGATACAAACAGTTTTGATTCGAACCTATTTAAGTGTCTAATAAAAATATAAATATAAAATATTAAAAAAAAATATCGGGCGCGCGCTTGTCTAAGCCCCCTGTGCCGCCTAAACAGAGCAGCACACTCAGGCACATGGAACAAAATACTCTACGAGAAGAATGACAACTACGTAGGACGGGACGGCTAACACGCGGACACTAGGGCTGCCGTGTTATAGCACGGAACTAATTCAAAACGCGGGAAAATTTAAAAATCCATCTATAGGTACCTACATATATATGTTTACTATATCTACCTATAAATGTATATTGCTATGTATAGTAGGCGTATAGGTATGAAATAAAACTAACATGATTTACACATTTTTTTAAATATAATTTATTTTCTTTTCAATGCCCATCTTGATTCATCGTCAACAAACTGCCTGTTTCTGACCACACAAAATCGATTGATGCACATGAGCACTGTGTTTTTTTCTAAAATTCCTTTGCCAGGTTTCTGTAAATATATAAAAAGACATGTATTTTGGTAACAAATTATAAACTAAATATTATTATAAGAAATTACTAGTGAAATGGGTGAACTCCATAATATTAGGTACCTACTATATTTTATCTTACATAATATATTATAAATGTCAAAGTTTGTAAGAATGTATGGATGTTTGGATGTATGTTTTTTACTCTTTCACACCTAAACAGGTGGACTGATTGAGCTGAAATTTGGTATAGCTTAGACCCTGGAATAACACATAGACTATTAGTACAGCGTGTAAAACCGCTGGGCTCAGCTAGTTATTATATAATAGTATAGTACAGGATATTTGTACAGGAAAATGAATAGTTGTTGTTTAACCCGGGCCCAATTGAGCCGCTTGGGTTAACCTGCTCAATTGGGCCGCAACCACCCCATTAGAATTTAGGCTCTAATTTAAATATGCTAGAAACTTATTCAATCCACCCCTGCTAAAACAATTGAAGCGCTAGTAGCGGAGGAGTTAAGACATACATATTTTATTACCTGGAGCAGATTAAGCCTCGGAGGGCTCAACTCCTTTGAAAATTCAGAAGAAGAACCAGTGTTCTTTGTTCTTCCATCCATCCCAGCAAGATGTACTGGGTTGAATGCTTTGCTAAAACAATGAAAAAAAAAACTTTAAATTTTGAGTCACACACTCAATAAAATTGGTGGGCAGGCTTACTTAATAGATTCATAACTAATGACATGAGTGATGCATAAAATCAATAAAACCTGTGAATAACCTATGGTCTTTTTTGGTACACAAATAATATCTCTTCTATCTAAAATTATTTAATTAAATTTGAACTTACTTGAACTTTCAATGTTTGGTTGTTGTCATTATTTTCTTCTCTCTCCTGGGCCAAAATATTATTTGCATAAGGTACAGCAAACTTATTCAATCTTGTTTTTTTTAAACATGTGTAATAGCGGATTCATCAAAATGTATTCCACATATTCCAGACACGTACAGCTTATATAATGACTGCTCAGATGAACAATCATCATTAGGAAAACAGTACTATGCCCAAATCTTGGCCCTGAAAATAAAATTGTTATTGGTTAGGTTGTTCTTGGTTGATTAGGTTTGGTTAGGCACTAAAGCATTTGAAGTGCAATAAATGTACATAAAAAACTTACAAAGATCCGGGTGTGGATCTGGAAGGTAGAGGGAATCTATGGAAGGTAATAGCAGGATTTTCCAAAGAAAATATGCCACACATCGCACGGGTTTTACACATGAGTCAATTACTTACAAAATAAATATAAAAACAAACTCGGTCTGTGTCGTTAATCGTTATGGAGTCTTTTTCTCACAAAACTTATACAATTAATATTATAAAACGTCTCTATCGTGGTGGTTTTATCGTAACAGTTTATTGGAGCCTCAATTTTACATAGAATTTATCATTAAAAAGGGCATTTAACACAAAAATTCAACTTAACAGAAAATCAGAAATTTTTTAAGATGACATTGACATTTGAAATGAATTGACAATTGACATCAAAATATTTTTAATTGCCAGTATATGAATACAAATATGCTATTCATTTTCTACCAATTCATAATACGACTAAAAATAAAGTTTTATTTAATGCAAAAAAACAGCTTAAAATCGAACTTATTATTATTACTTACTTATAGCAAGTGAAACTATTTATTATAGACTAGCTTATGCTCGCGGCTTTGCCCGCATGCCGAAATCCTTTCTTAGCGGAGGTCTATGCCATAGAACCTATCTGTGTTTTGAATTTCAACCCAATCGGTCCAGCGGTTTAGGCTGTGCGTTGATAGATCAGTCAGTCACTCTTTCATTTTATATATTTAGATTTAAGAAAGTTATATCATTATCAAATCTTTGTAATTTATTTATGAAAATACTATTCAAGGATGAAAAAAAAAACTACCATGGACAAATGTATTTTGTAATGGTATTATCGTCGGTTTAAATTTTGTTTCTCATTCCATCTTGTATAGCGCTGGCTCGTTCTAACAAAACATACACAGTGCTGGCATTGGCTAGTTCAACAGTTGACCCCCCCCTCAGGCACGGTAGAAAGAGTGGGAGATACTAGTTCCTCTCCCTTCCCCTCGATCTTACGCTTTTTCGATCAGCATCACGTGACCCTGACGCGAGTTTGAAAGTTTTTACCCATACAAAAAAGTGCTCAGCGCCGCTAAAGAAGTTTTCACTTCAAAAAGACATCAACGAAAATTTCATAAATATTGGGTCCATCCACTCACCAGCCGAAGATTAGAAAAAGGTTTCTTTCATAAGAAATATCAAATTTTAAGAGAACATCCAGACAAATTTTTTAATTACTATCGGATGTCAATAGCCAGCTTCGATAAAATTTTGCATATTGTGCGTCCACAAATCACCTTCATGGATACAAAATTTCGCAATTGTATTTCACCAGAGGAACGCCTGTCTGTGACTTTGAGGTAAGTAAGAATAAATAATACATACATTGAAAGTGGATATTTTTATAATTATTGTTAAAAAAATACATCAATAAATTTACTGTTCTTGAAATTGCGAGACATAATTGGCAGCTGAAGGTTCTTCTTGTTGATTTTGTACGTATTGCAGTAGTTGTTCTGGCTGCTCGAGATCTTGAAGAGAATGCACGGGTGCATGTGATGTTGAAGGAACAGAAGTATTAAGCGGCAAATAAATGGTTTGTTTTGCAGGTCCTGAGACAAATTGTCGCACTGGTGACTGTATTGGCATAGCTGGTGATGTAGAAGGGGAATATGAATAATATGATTGCGGAGACGGCGTTTGAGTGTATGACAATTGTGATCTTGGTCTTTGATTATGGATTGGTGGTGGGTCAAATGGATAAAAAGATTTGGCTTTTTGCAAAACATTCATAATTTCTATCTTGGCAAAATGTTTCTGATCATCATTAAGTTTGCGTAACATTGGTACAATCATTTGTGAAAAGTTTATGTCTTCGTCATATTCACACGTTTTTTCCTTTGTATTCAAAAAATTTAACAATTTTTGTTCGTAGTCTTCATTGTTATTTTGGCTTTTGGAAGCCTTCTTACAAGATGGGGCTCGATTTCTATTCGTTAGTGACAGGTTTTTAGGATTTCCAGATGATTCAATATCAGGATTATCTTTTGAAGAAGATTGGATATTGCTGCTAGTCTCTCTTTTTTGCAAAGATGGTAACGATGGAACAGAGAATCGAAGTGAACGTACTTTTTCTTTTTTATAGCACTTTGACCAGATTTACCACGTTGTATAGCTAATTCTTTAGAAAAACAGTCGCGCATATTCTTCCATTTCTTTTGTATTATACTACCTGTAACAAAATAAAACTATATTAATAGAATGTTTTTTTTTTTTCAGGTATCTTGCCAGTGGTAACAGTCAGTATGAAGTCGTTGTATTTTGAATATTTGATCGGCACAACAACATTAAGTGAAATAATTGAACACACATGCAAGTGTTTGTGGATATGTTTGCAACCTACATATATGCCTGAAAAAACAGAAGAAGATTGGATAAATATAGCAAAAGTTTTTTTTGAAAGAACTTATTTTCCTAATTGCCTTGGTTCCATAGATGGAAAACATATACGCATAGAAAGGCCAGAAAATACTGGTTCAGAAACCTTCAATTACAAAAAGTATTATTCTTTAATATTATTGGCTATAGCTGATGCAGACTATTGCTTTACGGCTATAGATGTTGGAGCATATGGATCAAATAGTGACTCAAGCGTATTCAAGAATTCCAATTTTGGCAAAAGATTTTTGAACAACCAATTGCATTTACCAGAATCTTCACCATTGTCTGATTATGAGGAAGTCGGCCCACTACCGTTTGTTTTTGTAGGCGATGAAGCATTCCCCCTTACGGAGCACTTAATGAGGCCATATCCAAACAGAAATTTATCCATGAAAGAAAGAGTTTATACCTAGTCAGGTCATAAATTCTGTCACATGTTTAATATAAAATTATTGGAACAAGTTTATTTATTATGTAACCATTTATATACCAAAATGAACTTAACAAAACATAGATTCTTATGACAATAAAGTTTATTCAAAATGACCTCCGTGATTTTGAACACAGCCCTTCAATCTGCGCGGCCAGTCGTCTATCGCAGCACGAACGAGGTCCATGTCAATATCGGCTGCTGCCTTAATCAAGGATGTCTTGAGTGACTCCAAATTGGGATGAGGCTTTGAGCACGCCTTTTCCTCCAAGTGTTGCCATATCTTGTAATCTAACGGACTCAAATCTGGACTGGAGGAGGGCCAGTCTTCGTGCCGGATGAAGTCGATTTCACGCGCCGCCAGCCAGTCTTGTGTGCTCTTCGCTCTATGAGCTGGCGCCGAATCTTGTTGGAATACCCAGTGCCTGTTATTGAACATGGTATGATAAACAGGTTCCACAAGGTTCGTCAGGACTGTATTTTGATACACAACTGCATTCGTTTTTACACCTTTCTCACAAAAATGTACCTCTGTTAAGCCCCAATAAGAAACTCCAAACCATACCATGAGCGAGGATGGAAAATGACCTCGTTGGACACGCGGAATACGGTTGCTCGCTTCTTCACTACTGTGTGCGTACACCTTATCATTTTGTTTGTTGTAGCTCTCTTCTACGGTAAAATTTTTTTCATCCGAAAAAAGAATTTCTCGATATTTTTTTCTCGCGTACCGCTTCAACAAAGCGCGGCATCTCTTCAGTCTCAGGTCCATTAGACGAGCATTTAAACGATGTCCTGTTTTTCTTCGATATGCCCGAAGCCCTAAGTCTTCATTTAACACCCTTTTCACCGTGGTTCTGCTTAACCCCATCTGAAGGGCCAACAGTTTCTGCTTACGTTTGGGATTTCTTTGAATTCGCGCCTTCACAGCTTTTATCACTGCTGGAGTCCTAACAGACCGAGGGCGACCACTTCTTGACCTGTCATCTACACTAGAGTCTTCATTGTATCGTTTGATGGTACGATAAACGAATCTTTTGGTTATATTCAAATTTTTCAGTATGTCAAATATTTGAATTGGCGCGTAACCGCAACGATGCAACGCAATAACTGCAACACGGTCTTCTTTAAGCGTCCACTCCATATTTAAAAATGAGTAAAATTCTAAAAAGTATACATTTTTATTTTCATGAACAATTCGAAATTCGAATTCAATAAACTTTTTTGTGGCCAGCATTCTAAAAGAAAAGTTTTTACTGTGTGACAATACTTATGACCTGACTAGGTAACTATAGATTATTTATCTTATGCCAGAAGGACTGTCGAATGTGCATTCGGAATCATGGCAAATAAATGGCGTATTTTGCATAGACCACTAGACGTGAAATTAGATTTTTGTGACCGCATTATTAAAGCTTGTTGCATATTGCACAACTTTGTAAGACAACATGATGGCAAGCAGCTTAATGAATCATCTCAAGTTTCAGAACTGCAGCGTATTCCTTCCATTCGTACGCGTTCTAGCAATAGCGTTATGGATGTAAGAAATTTATATGCTGATTATTTTACATCTCCTGCGGGTGCGTTGAGTTGGCAATATGAAAGTATTTAAAAAATAACCTACCTTTATAACAAAAGTGACTACTAAATCAAACAGTGTCTCACTCAAAATCACAGATGTAAAGTAGCTTTCTTTCTAGTAGTTTTAGTTTGAGTTATTTGTAAAAATAAATAGTTTTTAAAACTTACCCTTCTTTTTTTTCTCGGTCTCCGATAGTGTCATCCAATTATTGACTACATGCAAATAAACTTCCTCCCAAAGTTTATTTTTCGCATTTCTGTCACTATATTGACGCAATGTAGTGTCGTACAGAGCTGGTCTTTTCTGTACTTCCACTATGATTTTACTATCGTACTCTGCATTTGAAACAGTCTCCGACTCGGTCGACGACATAATTTCAATGGTGCAACGCGAGGACACAACTATTCTTCACGATAGTCGGCCGAATACTAGCCAGAAAACCGCGCGCGGTTAACGCATAGTGCGTGTACGCCCGCTCAATTCTATGGATTACAAATTTTGCTGCGGTTTTTTTCGGCGACAATTTTGTAACATGTCGCGGTTTTAAAATCAGTCGCGGGAAAAAGCCGCAAGTGCGGCCGCTTGTATTGGTTTTCTTGTTTCATAAACTAACACGTTTAAAAAACGCTGCGGTTTAACCGTAATGCGGCCTAGGCCTAAAACGGGAACAAGAAAGCCTTATAGTTTCGCTTTATCCGTTTATCCGTCCGTTAAGTAACTACTTAATAATTTACATGTAAAATATGCGATAAACTGGGAAACAAACAGAGCGCGCGTTTTCGCATTTTTGTCGGAGGAGCAAACAACATGTGACTTTGTTGGACTAGTATTTTCGAAAGTAAATCACAAATTTTTTTATTCAACAAACTTCGAACCCATACCACTTTTATTCTAGTTTTATGTCTATAATATTACATATTGAATAAAGTGTTTGAAAATTTGTAGAAAGAACGCTTCATTAGATCATCCAGAAGAATAAGCTCCACCAATAGTTCCATCAGGAGCTCCAACAAGCATAAAATCCTTGAAATATGAGCATAGGAGGAATGAATCCACCTCCTGCATTTATTGTAGCTCCTTCAGTACCATTCTTCAAGCAGTGTTCATAATGCTTCTTTAAAGTACATCTTGACAAGTTAAAATGTTTGGGTGCCCCTCTTAATGAGATTTTTTTTACTAGTTTAATAGCACTAGAAAGTGCTGTTTTAGCAATCAAACGGACTCCGTTTGATGTTTTTGCTACGAGGCATTTACCTGTATAAAAAAAAACAACAAAATAAGAAGTATGTGCATTATTAAACAAAATTAACAAGAGAACGCCTTTAGAATTTACGTACCGTTTTAGTGTTTACGCCTCACGAGCTAGAGCGCTCATTATTTTTTTTTTCATAAATTTTCTTTGCGCATACGCTTCCTTGTATATTTGCAGAAACAGACGACTGACCATCTTCATTTTCTTCAGTAGAGCAGTCCACAAGAATGTCGTGTAAACTCCTTGATGAGTTGCCTTGTTCTTCATTTATGTTCTTTCATCTTTTCGTATATTTGTAATTTTTCCTTGAGCGAGCGCACGTCGTCATGCCGCAAAGGCCTTTGTTTACTGCAGGTCTGGAATACTATCAATAATGTATTGTATGGCGACATAATCAGGGAATATCGCCCTTTTTCCTAATTTTTTCATGACGAGTATATACAGATAGTATAATCTTTCCACTTCTGTTTTGCCGCCATTATCGTGCATTTCTTTAGAATATACGGCTTCTGGAAATTATTTCAGGAGCGCCGTTTTAAGCTCTTCATAATTTCAGAACACTTTTCTGTTCTCAACCACAGGCCCACCGTACCGCATAGTGATCAGCGTGAAATAATAATTAATTGTTCTTGCGCGCTCCACCTGAATATCCCGTTGTCCTCGATATCTTGGGCCCATTTTGACACATTGAATGGCGCTATTATATCTTTTTTAGTGTTGAAACCATAAAACCCCTCGTGCGCAATGGCCGCCGGGAGACCGCCCCGGCGCAATCAACTAGCGCGTTGTTAGCCTCAGCCATCCGAAGTTCTTATGGCCACTTTCCATTGATATGCAAGATCAGCTCAGCTGCATGTTATAATAATATTATTACATTGGCATCAAATTAAGCTTCCAAGATTTGACAGACAGGTGAAATTAAATAAAAGCTTGTAACAATAATTACACGGCATATATGTAAGGACAGAATAATTTCTGACCTTACATATTTTGCTCACTTTTTTTAACTTCCAATATGTCAATTTCTAATTAAAGTTTTTTTATTTTCAATTTTTTTATTTCTAGATTTAATTTGTGTTCCTCCTCCAACATTCCTAAATTTCTGTTTTTGAAATTGACGTTGCTTTCTCCAATCAATTGTTATGTTGATTTTCTGTAATGAGAATGACATAGAGGTAGAAACAATAGGTATTTTATACCTAATGACAAAATGTGGTATCATTATAATATCCAGTCTTGTATTGTATATTTTATATAAATAAATATCTAGACACGCAGCAGCGAGTCAAGCCAAGTTCAAGCAAAGGAACTGGCGACCGCGCCGTGTGTTATATTACACGAACCGTCCAAAGCGCGTTTTGACGACTTTTTACACCCTCGTTATACAAAAACTATTACACATAGACAAGTCAAATTTGGCACATATACTTAAATATACGAACTATATCTCTGTTCCAAATTCCAATAACGCAGCTCAAACGGTTATTTAGATATAAACATCCAGTAATCGGTGAAGTTAATACATACTGAGGGATAGATCAAAAGTAATATCCCAGTTTCAGATGACCTAGAAAGCTGAAATTTGGCATCCCGATAGGTAATGTCGTAGTAACAAAGGGAAAAATCAGAAACTAGTATTTCTTTATCATTTTATATTATTATTATTTTTTTAAAAATGTATGATATTAAAGTTTTGGACGCCTAGGAACTAGGAACGCATAAAGCAATACATGTTGCATGTTGCTATAATTTTTGTGTATGCGGCTATTTTCTGTTAGATACTACGAAGTGCGCGCGAGTCCACTATTCCTACTAATATAAATACAAACTTTATACCAACTGTACGTATGGATATATGTTTTTTACTTTTTCACGCATAAACGGGTGGGCCGATTGACTTTAAATTTGGTATAATAAAAAATATAGCTTAGACCCCTGGAATAACATAATATACACTACTGTACCAAACTGTATAGCGGGTAAAACAGCTAGGCACAGCTAGTCACTAATAAAAATAGGTTCCTGGTACCTACGTAACAATTGTATATCCTATGTAAATACCTATCAATATATCGACTCACCAGCACAAGGCGGCTTAGTAACATAGAGGTAATAATATTAACATTGTTTACAACAAAAATAATGTACGTATATCGCCTTAGGCGCTAGTTGGTGTAAACATTTTAGATACCTACGTACCTGTAACGTATAGTCATAATTTTATAGGTATGTGGCGGTATCTGGGGGCACGGTAGTGCCCCCGCCAAGTCGTCGTCATTACAAGTCTTGTCGGCTTAGGTTTCTTTTGATCGAAATTCTTATCCAGTTCCAGATGATCTAAAAAGTTAAATTTCCATCCAGGTAGGCGGTAGGTAAAAGATAGCTGGGTGAATATAGATAAATTTATCAGTAACTACACTCCTTTGCAAAAAACGGGCACCTAAGGAAACTTACTTTCTAAGGTAGATTTGTGTTAGTTTAAAAATATTTAATTGTTTGACACACTTTGTATACTTATACTCGTACCTAATCGTGTAATAATCATGTGAAATAAGCGTGAATTTTGGCAATTTTGTATTTAAATTGATGATTTTTTCAAAACCGACGTACACGACCACACAATAACAAGTGGCCGACAATAAAGACAAGAAGATTTTTTTACTTTTTTATTTAAATAAATTTACAACTGTAAAAACATAGTAACG
This sequence comes from Hemithea aestivaria, assembly GCA_947507615.1. Lineage (NCBI taxonomy): Eukaryota > Metazoa > Arthropoda > Insecta > Lepidoptera > Geometridae > Hemithea > Hemithea aestivaria. Next base: position 12,734,378 of record OX382341.1, on the reverse strand, counting down.
AGTGTGACCTCCTCTTGCCAAAATCACAGCTTGAATCCTTCTGGGCATACTCTCTACGATGTTTTTAATACGTTTTGAGGAATACGTTCCCACTCTTCAGCAATTACTCTTTTTAGCTCCCTGATGTTTTTTGGAGCAGGTTGCACTGGTCTTACCCGCCTTTTTAGAACATCCCAGACATGCTCGATTAGATTGAGGTCAGGACTGCGAGCTGGCCAATCTAAACGACGGATCCCAACTTCTTGCATGTAAGCTTCCACGTCACCAGAACGGTGCGGGCGGGCATTGTCGTCCATAAAAATGGAATCTTCCCCAAGTGCAGTCAATGCGGGTTGTGCATGTGGAATTAGGACTTCCATTATGTACCGGTGTGCATTTAATGTTCCTCTTTCTAAGAAAACTAACTCCGTACGCTCCGTCGAATTAATTGCTGCCGAAAACATAACGGAGCCTCCGCCATAAGGAGTGATTTGTTCGAAACACACTTCCGCATAGCGTTCCCGTGGTCTCCGCAGCACTCGCCGGCGTCGGTCCTCTCCACACAAAGAGATTCTAGCTTCATCAGAAAACAATACCTTATTCCAGTCCTCCATAGTCCATGTAGCACAGTTTCGAGCAAACTGAAGTCGAGCAACACGGTGCTCACGGAGTAATTTAGGGCCTCGAGCCGGGCGGTAACTTTTGATATTGGCAGCCAAAAGCCTCCTTCTAACCGTCCACAAGCTCACTTCTACTCCTCTTACTTCTTCAAGGTTTTTTTTCAGGTCCACACTTGACGCCTTACGATTCCGCAACGCCTGACTCACCAAAAAGCGGTCGTCTCTTGGTTCTGTGCATCGTTTTCTTCCCGAGCCGGGTCTTCTTTTAACTGAACCGGTCTCTTGATATCGTTGCCATGTCCTCTGGACAGTTGAACGGCTCACATTTAGCCATTGAGCCACGTAAGTTTGCGAACAACCTTCTTCAAGTAGGGCTATAATTTTACCGGCCCTTATCGCTTTATTGCTCATATCAAAAAGTGGTATTTATTGTGGAAAGAAAGAATAAATTGTTTAATTTGCAGAAAATACTCAAAAAGTTTTAAAATTGTAATAAAATTGTTACTGCAATTCGCATCAATTCGCGCCAAAAAGCAAAGCAATTTCACAATATAATCAGTATTTTTCTTTTTTAATTTTAAATTTGGAACATTAATAATCATGCCAGGATGTTTATAAATGATAAGTCAATGCATCGTCAAATTAATAAAACCTCTTTCTTGTTCTTCTTCATTGAAGCAGAGAAATCATCAAAGTGCCCGTTTTTTTTTTTTGCAAAAGAGTTTAGTATTGTTTAAAAATCAACTGATTAGGTACAATATTCAAATCAATAGTGCACATGAATGCTATATATAAATAAGTACTAAATTAATTATAGGTATAGGTATATCGAAGCACGGCGAGGCTCACGGGCCGCAGTGCGCGGTGCGACGGCCGTGCCATGGAGCAGTGGGGTGGGGGGAGGTGCAATAAAATAATCATTTGGTATTAATCTTATTATGACTGGGTGTCTTAAACCTATTACATACTAATAAGTACTGTACAAAAAGCAATGATATCCCATCAAAAACATAAATGTGAAAAGAGAGCCAAGTTCAATATTACGATGTATGTACTCATAGTTACCTATGATTTGGTAGTTGACTTCAACGACAAAAGAAGTGAGATCTAAATGGGTGCCAAGTTCAATGGTCAGTCCTGAAAAATATTTACAACAACATAAAATATTTTATTACAACTTAAAAGATTATTTCTTCTTATCACTTAGAATTAATATTATTTTGAAGCCCAAAGTTTGAATTGGCTAGTTCTCATGGGTACCATACGACGAAGTATCATTAAGACAATAGATACTTTATTGTACACCACATCATGCTACAGAAAATACATAAGTACATAATTAAATTAAAAATTACAATGTACAAGTGGCGGTCTTATCGTTAAAGAGCGATTTCTTCCAGACAACCAATGGATGGAAGGGACTAATTTACACGATAAAAGACGGTGGCGCACTAATTAGCATTAAGAGCGTTTAATAGTGATCAAGCTAAAGTTAAGAGAGTATCTACCTAGTATATTATGAGAACTGGCCAAGTCAGTCTTTAGGCTTCAAAATAATATTAATTCTAAGTGATAAGAAGAAATAATCTTTTAAGTTGTAATAAAATATTTTATGTTGTTGTAAATATTTTTCAGGACTGACCATTAAACTTGGCACCCATTTAGATCTCACTTCTTTTGTCGTTGAAGTCAACTACCAAATCATATGTAACTATGAGTACATACATCGTAATATTGAACTTGGCTCTCTTTTCACATTTATGTTTTTGATGGGATTGTATTCAAGTACCTGGATTAAATTTGTTTTTTTTTCTTTTTGAGGGATCAAGGAAACTTTAGATTGTCCTTCCATCTGTACTGAAAAATAAATATAGGCATTAATATCTCAGCTTTCAATAATATATCCCCTTGTTTTATCATAAGCATCACCTACGTCTTGCTATTTTAGATAATAATTAGGTAGCAAGTTTAAAATGCCCACAATAATGTAACTGGATAAATATATGTAAGTACTAGCAGCGTCCGGCTATTTTTTCCTGCTGTACCTATGCTGTGTAGCTGATGTGTTAATCCAGGGTCTTAGTTATCTTTATGCCAAATTTCAGCTCAATTGGTCCATCCGTTTTGGAGCGAAAGAGTAATGAACACACATCCAGACATCCATACATTGTTATAAACTTTAATATTATTGAAAAAAAATTAAATCTTACACCAATTAATAGAATCTGTCTCCTCCTTTGAATTCGTTTTTTTGCATTCAATGATATAATTTTCAATTGATTGGCTTGGCTCCTCATAGATTGGTATATTCTGTATCTAAAATATTTTATATACAGATGAGTAAAACAAGCCCGACTCAGTCAGGTTTGTCTCACTGACACAATAATCACATTATAATAATCACATATATACATACAATATAGAGGTAGGTAAATAATATAATTTAATACTAAAGAATTTACCAGAGCTGCGTCACTGTCATAATCATTTATGACAGTCACAAAATCTAATGGAGCTATCGCCATTATTTCCTGGTCTTCCACTGAAGGAGACGGTGGTTTTCTGCCTCCTCCAGTGCGAAGCTGTTCCTGTTTATATTCAGAAATTTTTTTTTTTGCGCTTAATTTCATTCTTTTCCAAGCCAATTTCAACTCGGCTTCCGTTCGATTTTTCCCCGTGATTTCATTATATCTGTAATATTAGTAAATAAGATTTCCCTCATAACTGGATCACAGGGTAGATAATTACCATAAATTTAAAAACAGAGTTAGGATAAACAAATAGATACTTATTCCATTTGTTTTTCATTTCATTATATAACTGATTCATTGTTTCTTATCAACAACAGGTGAACCCAAGGGATTGTTTAGAACTTATTTGTTATATTTTGCCATTCTTTTATCTTTTTTAAATTAATGTTTGTTTTTGTTGATATGTCTTCTATGACTGGCGCTGCACTTATTAGTTGGCGCAAAATATCCTGAAATAAAGAAAGCATTTATATCAATGTTCGAAAAGATGCTCAAAAATATTATACACTAATTAATATTTTTTAGTCTAAAAACTCACTTTCTCCTCAGCGCTCCAATTTTCGCCCCTTTTCTTTTTTAGCTGGTCCATTTCGTCAAATTATGATATAGTGCACCACCAATTTTGCAAATGACTTGTGTAATAAATACGCAAAATATAATATTTCGAGATTTTTTGGAATTTTGTTAACACAGCAAAAAGTATGTATTATCGTAATTTCGTCAAATGATAAAAATTTTGTTTTTACTGAAAATAGCACTAGATATCTGTGCATTTGCCAATTTCAAGTTTCAAATATTTAATTTTTGGCCTCTATCGCGGATTTCAATCTTTTAAACCGTTTATTGATAATAAATAATTAATATCTTCACTTAAATGTAAACAAAATAAACAGAAAATCATACGAAATATGAAAAGTCTGTAATTTTAAATTTCGCGGGTTTTACGATAAAATTGTCATGATTATTTAAAGATCCATCTTAAAAATTATTTAGGTAAAACGGAACGTTTTTGAATGAATGATATCACTTTTTTGTATTTTTATCTGTTTAAAATGACTAAGTTCTGGAACTAACTAGTCCACGGTTGATCTTTGTTTTGTAATCAAGTCGAAGTACTAACCTTTAGTATGGTAACAAAGTCGGATTTGTTAGTCCAGGTTTAAACCAGGTTTATGTCGATTTTTTGTAATAAGACTGTTTATGACGATATTTGTGCAACGATGAGCGGAAGCCGATTAAGTTGGTGAAGGGTTTACCGTCGGAACGGAGATACGATACATTATAATGGGAGCAAGAGCAAATAAGTAAAGGAGAAGTGAATTGAAATGATCTACAATGTTTACAATAGGTTACTACAATGTTGAAATAAAAATAAGTATAAGCAGAGGGCTACAAAAAGCGGCGCACTATGTTATGTGGAAGACATTTTGCAATAGGTGCCTATAACTACTAACTTTGTTCAGTGACTTACCCTTAGGCTGGCAGCATACGTACGGTTTCCTCATTAGGTTTCCTGATCCGGAATTCAGATTAGTTTTTCCGTGATCCTAGCGCAGACGTTAGGTTTTTTGTATTCGGAATTTATGCCGCCAGTGGGTATAGTAACGCTTTCGCGAAAGCACGTATCATGGACATGGACGATGAAGAATTAATTGGGATAGCACTTTTATTGGCGCTAAACAAGAAAAAAAGGAAACGTCGTTATTGGGTCCACCCATTAAATACTCAAAGAATAAAAGAGAGTCAATTTTATCTGAAAAGAGCAAAATTAAGAGCACACCCCGAAGAGTTCTTCAAATTTTACAGAATGTCAATGAAATCCTTTGATGAACTTCATAATGGCATACAAAACAAAATAAAGAAGCAAAATACATGCATGAGGTTATGTTTGGATACGGAAGAAAAGTTGACCATTACATTAAGGTAAGCTTTTATTTAAAATCAAATACAATTTAAAAACACAAAGATTACACATCATACAGGTAGGTACTTAAACTATTTAAAATTTATATAATTGTGAATATCCTCCTCCTGGGTATCACTTAAAAACTGTGCAGCCTGGCTATCTTCAGTCAGTTCAGTTTGAATAATATTAGTGTTTGGTTCAGAATTCTCAGGATATTCTTGTATGGGATTTTGTTGGGTAGGTGAGTGGGGAGGTGCTATATTAGTTATTGAGTGTATAATCAACTTTGGCTTAGAAGTACTGGCACTTGAGACATTTGGTTGATGAGAGAATGGAATATAAACATGTGAATTTTGGGGCACATACATATTTTCTATATGCATTTGCCTTTCTCCTCAGAATGGGTGCAATGTTGTCATCGCACCTCAGCAGGGCTTTGTAGAGGTTGTTGCCTCGCTCTAAAAAGGTGTTCAGAAAGAACATCAAGTCAGTCCGCGCATCATTCTTTTCATGCAATCTGACTCCTCCGTAATCCGTCATCTGATCTCCCAGTCCAATTGGGTTTTCTGCTGCCTTCTTGAAGAACTGCTCGGCAATTTTCCTCGGGTCGAAGCCTATATAAGCAACTGCTTCCCTAATTTTCGAGTTGTTCTTCCACTCCTCAGCAGAAAACCTAAGACTGATTGATTCAGCCTGGTCATCATCAAGCCCTAAGGCATCCGCAATCTGAGTGAGATCATCCTCCGCCCACCCCAGAACTTCCACCAACACGCTTGAATTGTCAACCTTCGAGAGTGCCATTTCTAAACTTTCAAGAGTTCAAGTAACTTCAATTGTTTAAAAGTACACCGTCTTTGTGGTGAAAAAAAAATGCCCCACGTTGGGCGCCACTGTCGCAATTATTGTTTAAGAGAACAATAAAACGGCAAATTTAAGTGAAATTACTATATTAGAAAAATGCATAAGAGTAAGAAAGGCAAAAAGTCACTAAGTAGGGCGTGGGTGAAAAATCACCAAGTCTGAGCAAAAAGTCATTAAGTCGTCTGGGTCACTAGGTTCGTTTCACTAGGAACACTACTCTCCTCGGCAGCAGGCTCCGGCAGGCGGCCGACACTCGGCGAGGTGGGGGGGTCCCTCTCCTAGGACTCGTACTCAGCACTCGATCCCGACAGGATATATATAATAAGCAGGACAGCAGCAGTCCTCAGTCCCGGAGTAGCTCAAGGGCCTACTAAGGATTCTAAATTAGCCTTAATTTTATCTAACGTTTTCCGGCAGCCATCACAATCTTCACTGTAACTATAAACTGAGTCAAGAATGTCCTGAGCGGCATAAAGCTGTGTTAATTTATTAATCTGTCGACGCAAACCATCTACACTATCCGCGGGACTTTCGCCTCGGATAGCGACCTCGTAGCACAATTCTAGCTTTTGCAAAAGTAAATACTTAATTGAATGAACCATATTCAGCTGATGTGTTGTGCAAACAAGTAACAATATTTAAATTAAACAATAACAAAAAAAAAAAACCAAGCCCCTTTCTGTTCTGTTACAAATAATCAACTTTTGTTCCAGAACGATAGCGTAATGTTTAAATGAAAAGCGCAAATAAAAAATAACTAAGTGAGTGAGAGAATAAGCTAAGCGAGTGATATCAAAAATGATTCATTAGAAATTTCAACTAATGTATCTGTCTCAACTTTTTTTTAAATACTGCTACTAAATTTAATCATAGTTATATAGTACCGTAAAACCATACAACTATAGTCCTGTCTTACAACTATGGTTTAGTACCATACTTTGACATTTTGTGTTATTAATAAGAAAGTAGCTACATTTAGAAAAAAAATCGGCCACATTTAGCTAGAATAAATAGTAGGCTTTGTAGTTTAGGGCAAATCCGATAAATGGCATCTATGTGCAGTCAACAGCAAGGGGTGCGGAATAAACCTGTTTTTACGTGTTTTTGAAACTCCGCTTACTTTTATAACAAAAAATAAGTAAGAGTGGTCCACCAGTTCTACAATTAATTTTTATTAAAAGGTAATATGTTTATATTTATAATATTGGTGCTGTTTTTTACATCAGTTAATTATTTTAATATTAAGTGAAATTTATTCCAATTTTCATACCTTGCTTTCAACAATAGTCCAACGGTTTTTTTGGGCCATACCTTATTAAAAACCGAATTTTGTTTTAAACTGCTTCAAGGTTTTGAGAATATTGACAAAGAAGAAGCCTGGAGCCAGTTCATACAAATATTATTCAGATCGACATAATATTATGGAGTTAGATCTTTCTGATATTGAAAATAGAAGACTGACTCAAGACAGGTCGTATGTTTAAATGTATGTCCCGCTGCGGACTTGCCTGAAAATGGCTCGAAAAAGGTGATAAAATTTTTTATCAGACCGGGCAATTAAAACTTAAAATTCAGCCCCAAAAAAAACTCAGCACTGAGAGATTTGCTGAGCTGAAAACGACGAGAACAAGACGAAAAAAATTTTGCAAGTTTACCTGCTAGACTTTTTTATTTAATTTTTTATCTTACAATATACTGATTTTATAAGATATACTACGCAAATATAAGTAAAAAGTGATTCATTCTTCCATTAAAGTTACTTACAATGTTGTCAGTTAAACTTGAATAAATATGAATAAATTCTAATAAAACCTTGGTTTTAATGAAATGATATATAAAATAATAATATTTCAGTATTCCAGACCTTTAACATTGCTTCAAGTCAGTTGAAGTATGGTTTTTTCTTGCATTTTTAACCTGGACTATAGTTGAAAACAGCGCACACAACAATTGTCCAAAAATAATATATAAAAATTAAAATGTTTTTGTATAATACCAGTTTAAACGTTAATAATATATTAAAGCACATTCATTAACCCACCTAATTAAAAATAAAAATACTCTGTGCGATTAATAACATGACTCTGACAACACGATAAAGATTAAATCCTATATATTGGACCATAGTTGTGACTATATTTTGGAGTTTTCTAATGAAATTAAACCCAAAACCATAGGTATTCGCGCTCGAAGTGACCACTAAAAATGGACGCACCTGGGCGTCGCTGGGATTTTGGAAATTTGGAATTGAGGCTTGCGAACAGGAGAAATGGAGATGACTTACCTCGGCCTTCGATCCTGCGCTTCCTCTGGAGGTGATGATGAGGTCGGTTTGGGTCGTCGTGACCGGCAAACCGAGGAACGGGCGTCGCTGGCACAGCGACGCCTGCGACCCGGAATCGTTCGCGTTTTCACCGTCTTAAACGCGGCGGAGATCACGGACCCGGGGTCGATCGATGAGATCCCCGGGACTCTCGCGTTTCCACGTAAGAACGATGATCAAACTTTGGAATATTTGCGGAGCGCGTCTTCTCTGTCAGACTTTCGGCGGCAATCCAGAGTTGAAGTGTCAAGATGGCGCTGCCGTCGTTTTCTTCGGAGCTCTTCGGAGCCGGTCGGAGCTCCTCGGTGTCGGTCGATCTCGGGGCCGTCATTGGTGGACGGCGAGGCATAGATCGCGGCGCGATACCATAGAGGCGCGGCGCGCGAATTTTAAACCGAGGCCGAGGAATGTAAGGAGGGAATGTGAAAGGGTTAAAGCAAGCCTCAACAATATTTTAATTATGAAAACATGTACGTGCAACGTTACACTGTGACCTTGTATTTTGACTTGTCTTTGGATCTTCATCATGAAAATAACGAACTTTTATATCGATAAAATGCATTCTTATCTTAAATTCGTCCTCTGTAAGGAACTTGGCTTTCGTCGACACAAATATCTTCTTTCGGTGAGTAATATTTCTAGAAAGTAGCCATGAGAGCCTCGCTGGCAAGTCCGATTTGCACTTGTCCGGTTTTTTTCTTCTTTCTTTTTGTTCTTAAAATATATCCTGGCAACGTGTCCGACACGCTTACAATAGTCACAAACTACTCTCCTTCTAGTTAAGTAAGCAGAGTCCTCAATACCGTTATTTTGCTGTTTCCGATAGTCCTCAAAAGACGGGTTCGCACTACCTCAAAACTCAATCCGCCAGACAAGTTCGCAGTTTCAAGACTTTTTCACAAGAATGTTGAAGTTATCAGGTAGGTAATCCATCTAAAAGTATTTCTGCTATTTCAGCATCATCGATCACTTTCCAATACCTTCCAGCTGATTCACTAGGTTCATGATTGGATTAATGTATTCTGTCATGTTTGAATGGACATTTAACTCTGTGCGATGTAATTTGCGTTGAAATGTAATTTATCTTCAAACATTTTTGCTAGACATTCGTAAGCTTCTTTAGCTAGTTGCACTTCTTACACACTGGTACAGGTGAGGTTGTATAGAAAGGCAAAAAATACGTGACAATGCTGTGGCGTCCAATGTGGCATCAGATTCAAGACAATTCCAGAGTAAAACACATCTTCAGAGCAAACTTTCAATTTAAATAATTGTCAAGCCGTTAAGTTCTTCGAGGTTATACGAATTTGGCGTAATTTGAACCTTTATAATATTATTTTTATAATCATCCTCTTTGTTTACTTACTCCAAAAAAATACTGACCTCGATCTTCTCTGGGTCTCTAAGCAGCCAGAGTAGCCTGAAAAGATTCAGAGCATGACGCAGCCGGTGTATGCGTGTTGATCGAGTTTAACCAGTGTGATGCAAATAAAAAAAAAACAAAGGGGCTGCGGAGTGATTCATCGCGGCCCAGGGCATCAGTCCCGGCCGAGATGAGGCCAGCAGCATGGGGGCCTTCCAAGCACTGCCAAAGGCTGCTACAATTGAAGCAGTACTATTGTGGTCTGCTCCGGGTAGAATGAATTCCCCTTCACGATACCGCGAGAGGATGCGATGAGCTCTTCCTCGGTGGAAGAGTAACCCTACACTGCATGATTTAATTAATTAATTTATTTTAAATCTTATTAGGTCATATTTGTAGCCAACACGGGAAATATAAATAAACTGAAAAAAACTAATAGTAATAGAGAAAAAGGTTTTTATTATTCAGTTCCATATGTGGCACAATATACAGTGTACTTCTTACATAAATTTGCTAGAGGTGAAATTGACGGAAGCAATTTTTGTCCTTGTTTAGACAAAGTTCGACTCGGGATTTTTCGCACATAACAAACGACTTTCCTTTGCAGTCTGGATTCTTGCATCGATGATAGGAAAATGCTCGACTCCATCACACCTGACGTCACGAGGAGGAAGAATCGCAACATTGGCTCTCATTCTTTTTGTCTCTATCAAATCATGACTTGCAGAAGATGGGCAGCCTTTTTTCTTAGTCATTGATGAACCACATTTGCTCATCCACTGACAGTGCTTCTCGTTTGGGTATAGCTTGACATTTATTTTTGTGTTTCTAATAAAGGTCTGATTTTATGAAGACGATCGTGTCCTGCAGTACCTGCTGGTTGGCTGAGTTGTATTGTCATTGAAGTGTAAATGTTGCCGAATTTTATCAAACTGGTTTACTGACTATTTCTTATCAATGGCAAACCTAATTCAGATTCCCAGGACATTCGAGTATGTGGCAGTGGGGCAATGCCCATTAGCAGACAGATACCTATGTACTTTTTCAACTCTATAACACTTGTAGAAAAAGGCTTTGATGGGTTTCTTTGTACACTAAACTTATGTATTTCTTCTACGATATGGCTTAGAATATCATCATCAAAGAAGTAGAAGAAATATTGCAACGGAGTGTCAAGTTCAGCAATCGGTGGCTCTAGATCTGTTTGTCCACAAAACTCACGGTTAGTTGGATGGAAAGTTTTTTTTCCGATGATATTTCGCTTTTTTCTGGCGACGGAAGCAGTTGGTAGTAGGTAAGTGGTAGTAGTAGTAGTAGGTGTAGGAGTAGTGTCTCTTGGTGCAGTAGACGCGGAAGATACAACTGTTGATTGACGTGTTCGTGTAGCAGTTGATCTAGATGTACTTGCAACAGCAGGAATTGAACCACCAGGATTTTATATTATATCCCTTTCAGGCCCAATTTCATTTTTCTTTAAAATAGGGTCAGAGGATACCAAAGGGGGCACTGAGGGATTTTTTTTTTTATAAATCATCAAATTTATAGTAGTTTCAAAACACTTTGAAAATATTTTGGAAAAATTTAAAAAAATTACGTGTTCAAAAAAAATTTTTTTTTTTATAAAATCATGGAATTTATAATAGTTTCTAAACACTTTGAAATTATTTAGGAAAAAATAAAAAAAATCATGTACAAAAATTTTTTTTTTGTTATTTTTCGTCATCATCATTGGATCGCGGCATAATAAGCTGTCTGCACATGTCTACAGATAAAAATCATTCAGCTATCAAAATCAACTCGTATCTGGCGTTGTGGTCACTGTTCAAACCTAACCTAACCCACTGATTTCGGTTTGCTCTGAATTCTGTGCTAAAACGCTATCATAACTGACTAATAGCCGGCAACATGGTCAGTCACATTTTCCTGAATATTTTCGTGGAAAATCATTTTCATGAAAAATGGTCTATGGCAACTGTTGATATGGACGATTGAATTAAACACTGGAAACTGTTATTTAACTTATATTTTATTTTAGAGCACATTATATTTCCTACATTTTACAATCCGAGCCAACGAGAAGTAGAAGGCAACCATAGATTCTACAAAACAGGTCATTGACACATTGACATTTACGAGCGTTGACATTAAGGATAACTAGATGGCGCTGCGTGTCTCATTTATAGAATATTACGATTATAAATTTACCACAATATAACACGCCTCCTTAAATTTATAATCTTATACATGCCTTTACTAAACAATACTGATCTTAACTAAATTATAATTAAATTATCTTTAAGCCTAATCGGTTTTTCACAAATTTTGTCTTATCTAGACTTTTTGTTAGCATGTCTGCCAAGTTACAATTTGAATCTATTTTTACAATATTAATTAATTTCTTTTCATAGTTTTCATTTATATAATGATACTGCACTTCTATGTGCTTTGAGTTTTTTGTGAAATTACCATATTTAGCAATAGCAATTGCACCTGAATTATCTTCATACAGATTTATCGGACTACTAAATTTTACATTGAATGATTCTCTCAACAAGTTTCTTATAAAAAGTACTTCTGTAACTGCCTCTGACATAGCAATATACTCTGCAAAAGTTGAACATTTAGCTACAGTATTTTGTTTTCGTGTTTTCCAATAAATTAAGTTTCCAAACAATCTAATAACAAAACCTGATGTAGATTTTCTATCCACATTATCTCCTGCATAATCAGAATCTACCATACAATCTAATATTTCAGTGTCTACATGATCATAATAAGTTAATTTTAGATCTTTAGTCTTATACAAATATTTTAATATTCTCATTGCATATTTGAAATGCGTTCGGCTATAACAACTTTGATATCTACTCAAATAATTTACACTGTATGCCACATCTGGCCTTGTTCCTGTACTAATATACAATAGTTCACCTATTATATTCCTGTATTTAATACTTTCATCTACTTCTTTAGCTTGCTCTAATTTCAAATTTGTTTCCATCGGTGTATCATATAACTTACTATTTTCTAGACCATATTTTGCAGCCAAAGATTCAATATATTTTGTTTGATTTAAGGTCATTACCTTTTTATCATCGCTATAATCAATATCAATTCCAATGTAGCTTTTAATTTTTCCTAAGTCTTTCATTGCAAATTTTTTCATTAAACTGATTTTTACCTCGTCTATCTTGTTCTTGTCTTTACAGAAAATTAGAAAATCATCAACAAATATTAATATATATATTGGATCTTTGCTTGCCCGATTTACATATAAACAGTGATCATAGTTACTGCGAACAAAATTTAATGTTTTAATAAATTCATCAAAACAATCATACCATACTCTAGGGCTTTCTTTAAGGCCATAGAGAGCCTTTTGCAATTTGTAAACTTTATTGTCTCCGGTTTCATAACCTTTCGGTTGATTTACATAAACTTCTGACTTTACATATCCATTTAAAAAAGCAGTTTCAACGTCCATTTGTTCCACAAATAAATTATTTTTACAACTGTATGACAATAAAATTTTCAGTGTTTGTGTTTTTCCTACCGGTGAATAAACATTATCAATATTATAATCCTTTTGTTGGAAACCTCTCACAACTAATCTAGCTTTATAAACATCACTACTTTTCTTTCTGAAAACCCACTTTACATCAATAACCTTTTTATCTTTTGGCTTTTCAACAATTTGCCAAGTATTATTTTTATTTAAGCTATTCATTTCTGAATCCATAGCTATTTGCCATTGTTTATGATCATTGGAGTTCATCGCCTCCTCAAAAGTATTAGGTACGTTGGCATCTACATAGTTTACATATATATACTGCACAATAGGATTTCCATATCTAATCGGTTGGTTTCTCTTTCTTTTAGGTAAATCTACGTCTACCTCCTTGTTTTTGTCATTTATAATTTCATCATTTACATTATCTTTTAAGTCATATCCGGTACTAGTCTCCTCCGTATCTACAAAATCTTCATCACTATCATATTCAATTTTACTTACTTCACTTGACACATTTGGAGCTTGTCCATTCTCCAAATCATTATCCTGTTTATCATCTAGATTTTCTAAACAAATCAACTGAATATTCTCTTCAACTACCTGTACATGCCTAGCATTAATTACTCTATTATTCAGTAAGACTCGATAACTATTCTCATTGTAACCCACTAAAATTCCTAGTTTTGACTTATCATCCCATTTACTTTTTCTTAAAACTTCAGGCACCCTGACAAAAACTCTACTTCCATAAATTTTTAAATGCTCTACATTTGGCTTAACCCCAAAAAATATCTCATAAGGAGTTTTATTCTCTACTGTATTTGCAATCGTCCGATTCTTTAAATAAGCTGCTGTTTTTATTACTTCCGGCCAATACCTTCTATGAATTCTAGCTTCTCTCATTAAACACCTACCTATGTCCATAGCGGATCTATTATATCTCTCTGCAACCCCATTTAACTCATGAACGTAGGGCGGACATGGTAATAACTGTATTCCCTTTTCCCTTATAAAGCTATAAATGTCTTTATTTAAATATTCTCTGCCATTATCACACTGTATTTTCTTGACTCGTTTGTTAAATATATTTTCAACTAAATTTACAAATTCTATAAAGCAACTAGCAACTTGAGCTTTACTTTTAATACAAAATATTCTTGTGCATTTACTATAATCATCAATAAATGTTAGAAAGTATTTTTCTCCACAATAACCGGTTGTTCTATGAGGACCATTTAAATCAGTATGAATTAATTCCAAAATTTCAGATGTCTTTTTTCTATTATTTTCAAAAGGTACGTTAGTCATTTTACTTTGAATACAATTTGAACATTTCATTTCTGTGCTTTCAATCTTATCTGGCAAACCATCTACTAATTTATTATTTATTATCTTATTTAGATATTGAAAATTAACATGACCAAGTGCCCTATGCCATTTTTCTTTCTGAGTCAATTTTACTGAAAGTGCACTCATTTCATTTTTCAATACAAAACCTTTTATACAATACAGATCATTTATTTTTTCAGCAACAACTATTAATTCTCTGGCCTCATTATAAATTTTTGCACTCTCATTTTTCGCTATTATTGTACAATTTTTAGTTATCTTCGAGAAACTCAACAAATTTTGTGTCATGCCTTCTACATAATAAACATTATTCAAATCTACATATTTTTCATTATAATAATTTTTGAAAAGAATTTTAACAGTACCTACTTTGGTTGCTTTTAACATTTTGCCATCTGGAAGTTTTACATCAACAGGAATTTTCAAATCAACATAGTTATAAAAATATGTATCATTATTTATTATATGATCAGTACACCCACTATCTAAAAGCCAACTTACTTCATTATTATTACATTCTTCCTTTTCAGTGTTCCCCGATACCTGATTTATTTCCGGATTACATACTTCCGCTGTCCATGACTGGAATGGAGAGTAGTTCGATGATTCGCCTCTGGAATATCCTCTGCCTTGGCTCCGACCTCTGTAGAAATCACCCCGGCTGCGACCTGCACCTCTTTGCAGACCTCGCTGACCTTGTCTTGACTGGTATCGTCCTTGAAAGCTTTGTTGTCCATAATTATTATTCTTTTGGCCGTGCCAACAGTCCTTTTTGAAGTGGCCAGTCTTTCCACAGGTAAAGCATTGCAATTTAGTTCTGGTTGCAAATGTACTCACATTCTGTTTCTCAGTTTCATTTGATGTCATATTCTTTTCTTTTATTTTTGAACGTACATAGTCGACTGTTCTTTGTTCCTCAGGAATCACATCCAGAAAATCTCCTATAAAGCTGTAGCTTGGTGGCAAGGCTCTGAGCAAATACCTTAACTTCTCGGGTTCATCTAATTTTCCTCCTGCCGTTTTGAAATCATTTATTTTTCTCTCGAACTCAACAAAGAAATCCTCTATAGTACTGTAATTACTTAATTTGATTTCTTCTATTTTCCCTCTGCATATTATTTGCATAGCTGTTGACTGAGTCAAATACATTCTATCAAATTTTTTTATCATTTCATACGCTGTCTTGCACTCACTTATATATTCGAGCTGTTTGTCCGTAATTGTACTCATTATTATAGTCCTTGCTTTTAAATCTTTCTTCTTCCACAGTGTCTCCGTGTTTTCATATTTTCCAGGCATCATGCCAACGGCGGGCTCGTCACATTCTTTATATTCCAACAGAGTTAATAATCTTAATTTCCAGCTTGTATAGTTTGCTCCGTCAAATATTGGTATTATAATATCTTCTACCTTCGCCTGTTGAATCTTTGTATGTTGAGACATTTCTATAATTTCTTGTAAACCGATGTATTTCTCAATAATTGTATTACGCTGCAACGCGTTGGCCGGTACCCATGCGCTAATAACCTCAAACGTATTTTGTATCTTCTTTGCACTTCGATATTTTACTATTCACACTGAGTTTTTATGCGTAACCACGCTCTGCTACCATGTTGATATGGACGATTGAATTAAACACTGGAAACTGTTATTTAACTTATATTTTATTTTAGAGCACATTATATTTCCTACATTTTACAATCCGAGCCAACGAGAAGTAGAAGGCAACCATAGATTCTACAAAACAGGTCATTGACACATTGACATTTACGAGCGTTGACATTAAGGATAACTAGATGGCGCTGCGTGTCTCATTTATAGAATATTACGATTATAAATTTACCACAATATAACAGCAACTTTAGTCCTGAGCCGCCCCTCTACCTATTTCCAACACAAAAAAGGGGTGTCAATAGAATACCACTGACATCGAAAAATAATCATTTTTGTCCTATATAATCGCGCCCCCTTACCTACTCAAGCACCCATTTCTAACACAAAAAAGGGGTGTCAATAGAACACCACTGACATCGAAAAATAAAGTCTTTTTTTCCCTGTAAAAATCGTGAATATTTTCGTGGAAAATCATTTTCATGAAAAATGGTCTATGGCAACCTTGGTCCTGAGCCGCCCCTCTACCCATTTCCAACACAAAAAAGGGGTGTCAATAGAACACCACTGACATCGAAAAATAAACAGTCTTTTGTCCTATAACTGCTGGCAACCCCAGCCGTGTATACATTGAGCTCCGTGTTAAAAATCTTTTTAAATTCTTGATTTCACTTAGTTTGTCCCGAAGTGCACATTTACTACTAGTTCTACATTAAGGGAACACTATCTACTATTTCGTGAGTACTTTTGCGGCTATTCAACATAAAACATTGATAAACAAAGATTGTATTTATGTACCCACAAAAACTGATGTCGAAAATAAAAGTCAATTTTATCTCAGAATACCCACGAAAAGCTTGATAATCATCCGTCAAAATCAAATGACAGCTACTTGGTGCATTCCTTAGTAATTGCTTTCTCGTGAGGCACAGATACACATTACATTTTTGGCACCTAATCTTTGATCGACTCTTGCATTTCTCCTTTCTACAAGCGCGAGGACTGTCAATGCCTTCAAAGCTTGGAAGGTGATCATAGCCATCGTACCTTTTAGCTTGAGAAGGTTGGTTTGCTCTTTTGAATCGTGGCGTATTTGAATGCAAATTTTCAATGTCCTCACTATGATCATCTTCATCGCTCTCAGCCCTTCTTTGGCGAACAGGTGTGTTGTTAAGTCCATCCGCGACTTGCATCCGAAACTCTAACAAGTCCATCACTCTGTTGTTGGGAATGTCAGCTGCTGCACATTCCAATTTATATAGGCGCCATGCATTGCAAAGAGCGAGATCGAAAAAATGGAGTATTACCTTCAGAGTCCACTTTCTTGTCTTCATGAAGGTACGGTAATACTCCATCGACTGGTCTTGGATATCAACCCCGCCCATGTGCTTGTTGTAGTTAGCTATGGTCCTTGGCGCTGTGACATCAGCGAAAGCTGAGATATTTTTGTCCCAGCGCTTCACAAAAGTTGCTTCATCTGCAGATAGATGTGCAGTTAGACGCGACTAACACGGACTTGTTATCCATCCATTTCACAACATCATCACACACAAACTGTTGTGACTCACCACGCTGCATTCGGCGGTCAGGTTTGAAATCTATGTTTTTTCGCTCAGGTTTACGATTCATCGGGTTCATCAGGGTTGCTGTTCCGTGCAGTCCAATGGTGTTCAGCTTCTCAATCAAAGGTATTGACGAAAAATATCGATCAAAGTAAACGCAGCTGCCTCTTGGTATTGACTTGGAGAGATGTAAAATTACCGAGGCCCAAAGATTTGTCGCCGAATGGAGTGCTGGCACCTCTGTAGACTTCAAAGTCTATCATGAGACCGTCATGTGTTGTGGCCACAAAAATTTTGAGACCTTGAGGACGAGGTTTGGTTTTAATTACCTGCTGCTGCATATCACCACCGCAGGACCTTGATAATGTTGCAGCGGATCCATCCTCGTCATCCGTATCGCTAAACATTTCACAAAGTTCGGTGACGGTAGATCGAATTACGGCAATGTCATCGTCACTTTCAGCGCCTAAGGAGTCTTGTTCACCTTTACTGCCTAATGGTATAGTCAAATAGTTTTGAATTTGAGCGCTTGATAAGGTTTTTTTCGCCATTATCTAAAAAACAACAACATCACAATGTTAGTAAATATACCTAAAATTGAACAATCACTGCATGAAGTGACACATCAGGCACATAAAATATTTGCGAAAATTTTGCATCAAACACGTTCAAATCAAAAAAATATACTTACATTTGTTTAGTTCACAGATATTTCTACATAAAAACAATTTTTTCACTGTTGCATTCCGTAAACAACTATTATTTATTAAATTTTCAAATTGAACAAGCACGGCACTCAACAAAAAATAAAAATTTTCAATTGAATAGCTGCCTGAGAGAGAAAGTGCTGCTATCTAATTTCAAAGAATGCATTAAATGGGTGCATTTGATTGTTTACATTTTCTTTGCATAATCACAGATGTTGCTACAATGGTTCAAATCATAAATAATATCAATTTTATTGGTTGTCCCACATATGGCACTGAATGCAGTGTAGGGTTAAGGGCGTGAAGCACTGACTTGTCTGTCGTCCATCGCGCACTATGTCAATGTTTATTGCACAATAACAAAACACTGAGGTCCCGACGACAAAAACTGCTCAAGTCGCAGCCGAGTCTCTGTGCGGACCACCAGCCGGGGGAGAGCTTACCGCAACCAACTTCAATTTGGGGTCACGTGACTCCGTATATTATTATAATACAAATAGCCAGTGAACCCCTCTTCTGTGCAAAATACTAACACTCGACACTGCGTCGGGCACTACACAAGGCGGAATCGTCTCTTGCGCGTGTAGCTTGATTGTATTTTTCGAAGTGGTGTTCTATTAACACCCCTTTTTATCTTGGAAATGGGTAGAGGGGTGGCTTAGGATCAAGGTATACACAAATATTAATAAAATGTGACACTTCATTTTAAGGGGAAAACATATTTACTAAAATACAACGTAGAGCCGAGCCAGATCCATTTTCATTTATTCCTATGAATGTCCCTCAGGAATCTGCGACAGCGGGCGGCAACAGATGGCAGGGGTCTTAAAATATTGCCCGTACATGAATTATTACCCCGTGTACCATTTTAAACGCCACTGGCTCTGGCAAGTGCCGCAATGGCGTTTTAGTTCCAGCCACACTGGTCACTGGCGTATCAAAGTGTTTGTGTGAAATTTTGCACTAACATTGGGAATGCCAGCAGCAACTGGAACACCCAAACTGGAGTCTACGGGGACTGTGCTAGCGACAAAATTTTGGCTATGGTTGACTGCGTAATGACCAATCATGTTGAGACGTAGGTATATTCCCTGATACGATCGGTGCAAGTCCGACATGATATTTATTTCCCCGGAATGTTTTTTTGACCCAGCACTCATCCGCGGCGAGATGAACATTTGCCACAACTATTGGATATAATATGTTTCGACTGTTGTTTGGAATTAACTCAACGTGTTTTTTTTTAGTTAGGCGTCTCATGCAACCGAACGTCCAGGTTTGACGCTGTAGAAGTCGACCTCTCTGATATTCATTCGGGTTTCATCGACTTCTACAACGTCGTTGGCTTCGCCTATCATTTGGCGGTCGTGGCTCTCGGCTACTTCACAAACTTCCCTAAAATAATGATACTTGATACAGTTAAACCGCAGTTATTCCGGTTACACCTAGATACGGCTTTTGTAGCCTGCGTAACGTTATATTTTTACGAAAGAAGTGCATCAAAAGTCTCAGTGAAATTAACACAGACTTTCGACTTTTCATAAAAAGTATTTTTTGTCAGCGAGACAATTTCATTGCAGCCTCGTCTGCGACACCTGCAACAATAACTTATTTTGTAGGATGTTCTGGCTTCTTTCTACATATTTTGCCAATAAATATGGCAATTTTTGGGCAATAAAAGACAAGCTTGGGCAGCTTTAATTGCGCTTTCTTAAAAAAAAAAAAAACAATAATTAATAATAAACGGAATCAAGCAAAAAACTAATCAAACTATAACTAAAGTAATAAATTAAAATGAAAATGAAAAAGTAACGAAACTACGAAAAAAAAAAACGAACTATGAAAACAAAAAGTAAACACCTACAATAATAATTTATTCGATAATTAATCAAAGCGCAAAGAAAACCCCAGAATCTCAAAGAAAATTCGGAATTATAAAATTACGAGACTTGAACTTGACATTCCGTACCCAGAGGGCGGTAGAAGGGTCTCTGGGATATCCCGCGGCAGTGCGCGCTTCTGCGGAGCCTCAGGAGGTCAGGTGTGTTGTGGTGCGATGTTCTGGAGGTGGGGGTGCGGCCCGTTGTCCGTCGTACATACGACGCGCTAGACGAGCCACGGACTCCCCCACCTCCGGTACACCTGTGTCCCTGGCAATCACGTCATTGCGGGTATAACACCCGGCTCCGGCTTATTGTACCCACCGTCACGTTTTAGACCGTCTGGAGGCGCTTGCGCTAGTGAGCCGAGCAGAGCGCGTACCAGGCCGCTGCGGCGTACGTTAAAAATAGTATTCAAGTTTCAAAATACAACGTATAGCCGAACCAGATCCATTTTCATGAATCCCTATTAATGTCCCGCAGAAATCTACGAAAGCGGGCGGCATCAGATGGCATGGATCTTAAAAAAGGTGCTGTACATGAATTATTACGCTATTTACCATTTTAAACGCCACTGGCTCCGGCAAGTGCTACAATGGCGTTTTAGTTTCAGCCACTGGCGTTTCAAAGTGTTTGTGTGAATTTTTGCACTAACATTGGAAATGCCAGCAACTGGAACACCCAAACTAGAGTCTACGGGGATGTCGACTGTGCTAGCGACGAAATTTTGGCTATGGTTGACTGCGTCATAGCCAGCCATGTTGAGACGTAGGTATATCCCCTAATACGATCGGTGCATGTCCGACATGATATATACATATGTCCCCTGGATGACATTTTTTACCCCGGGCGCGGGGTGGTATGTAGGACTCCCCCGCCAAAGATGAGCGCGGCGGGGATACCAACTAAAAACCTGGGGGTGTGAAGCACTCATCCGTGGCGGGATGAACATTTGCCGCAACTATTGGATATAATGTGTCTCGACTTTTGTTTGGAATTAACTCAACGTGTTTTTTTTAGTTAGGCGGCTCATGCAACGGAACGTCCAGATTTGACGCTGTAGAAGTCGAACTCGGTGATATTTATTCGGGTTTCATCGATTTCTACTACGTCGTTGGCTTTGCCTATCATTTGGCGGTCGTGGCTCTCGGCTACTTCACAAACTTCCCTGAAATAATGATAACAGTTGAACCGCAGTTATTCCGGTTACACCTACGGCTTTTGTAGCCTGCGTAACGTGATATTTTTACGAAAGACGTGCATCGAAAGTCTCAGTGTAGTTAACACTGAGACTTTAGACTTTTCATAAAAAGTATTTTTTGTCAGCGAGACAATTTCATTGCAGCCTCGTCTGCGACACCTAAAACGAAAACCTATTTTGTAGGATGGTCTGGCTTCTTTCTACATATTTTGCCCACAGTTAGGGCATTTCCGGCGATTAAAAGCCAAGCTTGGGCAGCTTTGATTCCGTTTTCTTTGCTATTAATGGAATATGCGTAGTTCCAAAAAAAATAAATTACGCCCAAATTTAAATCCAAAAGATACATTTTTAATGAAAATAATAAAAAAATACACGTGAAAATTATTCATCGCGACCAGAGCAAACAATGTCTCCCAAATCTCTCACAGTTTCCCCCTGGAGCTTGAACACTGGTCAAGCTATTCACCAACAACGTGGTTTAATGCAGATTGAAATTATGCAGAAGTCGGGATTGTATTCCTACGCCCGTAGCTCCTGATAGCACCGAAAAAAAAAAAAAAGTGTGTGCGTGTAACCTTTACGCGCGATTGAAGTAAAACTTCAATTTAATATCCCGTGAACATTCACGAATTTTACTCGACACTGGCAAAATGCACATGTTGCCATATTATTAAAAAAAAAAAAAAGAAATTAGACAGACCATAGTATATGACATATACTTACAACCAATCAGAATTATTATTTTTAAATGGCGGAAACTACACAGACTATAGTAAGCGTTACTTCCGTCAGAAAAAAAAAAAGTAAGCGTTACTTCCGTCAGAAAAAAAATCTGAGTTACTCCCTAGTCGCGCCTAAAGAAGTTTTACTTCAAAAATAGGTCTTGATTTAAATGGGGCATCCAAACGGAGGTGATGTTATTTCCAATTGGCTATCGTTGTTACAGATTCTTTTTTACCGAATTTATTGTCAAAAATCATTGGTTTTAATATTTTTTTGTGTCGTTCGACACAGTGCACAGTGGTCCATCCCATAGGTCATAGGGCTGAAATGTCGATGGTTCAATTATGACGTCATTTATCACTACAGGGCAGACAAATAACCCTTCTACCCCCAGGTATAAAAGAAATTACAATAACATGCAAGGAACATTTCATTTTTTGCAACCGAAGTGATAACATTCCAATAGTGCTAATTAGCGTTGTCTTTGTCGGCAAAATTTCTATAGTTTTAAAGTGTTGTTTTCTCGGAAATTTATTGTTTGTGATAATTTTGTGCCATGGATATTCAAATAGAAGGTATGTACGACATTTTTAATCCTATTGTGTTTACTTTAACCGTGTCCACACGGGTATCATCACCACCTTAGAATCTCTTATATTGTAAACGATGCTCATATGTTTGGCATTGCCTCTTCCATTTACTAATCTTTTACAGACAGGGATAACAGTTTTGCAGGCTTTTATAATAAAATCATCTTGATACCGTTTATCAGAGTGAGCGTAGAACTGATCATGAAATCGTTTGATATCTTGCATTGATATATTAATACATCTATATGCCTCACTGTATCTACACGGGTATCTCGACGGCAAATTGAAACACGAATACCTGAAAAAGAAAAAAGCCTACATTAAAATCATTTTTTTTGCTTGAAAAAATATTAACATTAGATGTTAGTGAAAACGTTGCACAACCCTAACTTCGGTAAACAAACCAAATGTTCGACAAATTACTGACCTCTTCTTCTTCTTTTCTCCGCGACTATTTGGTCCTGCGACAGATATTCTCTTCTTGGCCTGATGGCTAGGCACCTCCTCAACACTTTTCTCCATTTTATTCACGTATTCAATCGGTTTTTCTAATAGAAATTCACTAATTAACACGACACAAAAAAGAAACGTTAAGCGCCCACGCGGCGCCTCAATGTATGGTGATCGCAAGATGGCGGTTGGGGTTTAGAGCGTCGTGATTGGCTCATACGGATTTGACCATGTTTGAAAGCTGGTCTGGAATAGGCTAATTTTGAAAGTAAGGTTTATTTTTAAGGGCTTTATTTATTTATTTATTTTATTTATTTATTTATTCAGTAGGAACATTATGAGCTAACAGATATACTCCAAAGCACTCATAAGTTAAATTAAGTATGACAACACAAATACATTTAGACACAAATATTACAATTACAATACACAGACATTGCACAAATAATGGCAGAGACGCTTATACAAAGTGGCAATGTTGTCAGCGTGTATGTCAGCATCCTGGACATCTTGGAGGAATTGGTTCAGTATTCCTACTGCTCTCGGTGTGGGCGCATTATTTGCGTAGAGCGTATGCAGTGGACTAGGACTAGCAAATAGGCGATGGTGACGCCGACCAGCTCGAGTATAGTTTTGTGGTACATAGTACTGCATGCTGCTCAGCACCGAGGGGTTGTCCACCTCGTTACGCAACAACATGCAGTAGTGCATACATAGGATTAGCTTGCGTCTAAGTTCGAGAGTATCGAGCCTACCATTCCAGAGACAAAAAGAGACGGGAAAAGGAAGGGATAGTATCCATAGTCTCTCTTGTAGAGATACCTTGCAAATTTGCGCTGCACTCTTTCTAGCATGATGGCATACTTTTTCTCGCGTGGATCCCAGACAACAGCTCCAAACTCAAGAGTGCTTCGTACATATGCATTATACAACGCTATAGGCACACTTCTAGACTGGAAATGGTAAGAGGTGCGGGTAATAAAACCTAGTGCTTTACTAGCTTTTTTACTAATACTAGTAATATGCTCACGGAAATTCAACTCTCTGTCCATGATTACGCCAAGATCACGGATTTTTTCAACACGCTCAAGAAGAACTCCGTCTAGACTATATTGATAGTTTTGAGGAACTGTAGACCTAGTGAAAGTTATAGTTTTGCATTTGGAGACATTGAATGTTAGGTTGTTAGCACAAGCCCAAGCCGCGACTGCATTTATGTCAGACTGTAGTTTTTCACAGTCAGATGGACTGCTGACACTGAGAAACAACTTCATATCATCAGCAAACAATAGGCACTTAGCTGAACTGAGAGCTAGAGGAACGTCATTGATCATAAGCGTAAAGAGCATTGGGCCTAGCGTACTTCCTTGACTCACACCAGATCTAGTATAGTACTCTTTGGATATGTATTTTCCTGTTTGTACATATTGTCTACGGTCTCTGAGGTAGTTGGCTATAAATTTCAAGAGATTTAGCGAGAACCCGTAACTTGAAAGCTTAGACAATAGGACGTCATTATCGACAACATCAAATGCCTTCCGAAGGTCAAAATATGCTGCATCAACCCGCTTGCCAGCATCCATTTGAGCCGTCACATAGTCTAAAAATACGACATGGTTAGTATTGGTGGAGCGTGCTCTACGGAACCCATGCTGGCTGTCGTGCAATAAACAATTAATTTGAACAGTTAAATACTTGTTTATAATTGTTTCAAATACTTTCCCAAACGCAGATAGTACGGCAATAGGCCTATGACTCTGCACTTCAGACGAACTATCCTTCGGTACTGGAGTAACTCTAGTTACCTTCCACGAAGCCGGATATATATTTTTTTGCACACAGAGGTTATATATATATAAGAGCGGCGTTTCAAACGCAGCTAGACAGTCTTTTATAAGAAAACTGGGGATACAGTCTGGTCCGAACGCAGAGAAAGCTTTAAGCTCTTTTACCGCGTGACGCAGGGCAGGGGCTATAATTTTGTTTAGACTTATACAGTTTGGCATTTTTGCAGCGAAGCTGTGGCTATCTTGCTCAGCAATAAGGGCTTCTAGCTGAGGGGAAACATTTAAAAAGACGGAACTAAAATATTCCGCAAAGGCATCAGCCGCTTCTTGTCCTACTACTACTCTACTATTAAATAAATATTCGTGACACTTTTTTCTATCTTTGCGTCTTTCTTTCACATATGTCCAAAAACTTTTTGGGTTGCGGCAAATATCACCTTCTACTGAACGCAGATGTAGAGTATAGGCATCATCTATTAGTATTTTTACTTTTTCCCTATAGTAACTAAACATAGCTTTGTTGAACTCTAAGCCATTACATTTGAATTTTTTGTGGTGAAAGAATTTTTGTTTGATGTTATATATAATTTCAGACGTAAACCACTTAGGATTAATTTATGCTGGATTTGGCTAGTTATGACCGTTTTAAGGTAATGAAGAATTCCACAAAGAAAAATTTTGTGTTCTTACTTTAGAATCTATGGATTTGGATTTGACCACTTTTGAAAATTACCTCCTGAATTTGTGTTTTAAATTTTTCATTAATTTTATCATTTTTTTATTATGTTTTGACAGCTTTCTCTGATGCAGGGCACTTTACTTCTACAACAAAATCTTCTCTAATTCCATCAGGGGAAGCTCCCAAGAAACCATTTATAAGATGAAAGCCAGATTTTTCAAGTTTTAGGTGTAATTGGTTTTCAATAGCTTGAAGCACCCTGTTTTCTAACTTTCTTCCCCGTTGTATAGCTTTCGTTTCGGGCACTTTGTATCCACCTAATATCTTGTAATATATTTGGGTCGGATCGGCTTCGGGTCTGAGAACCTTGCGGCTTCACCGACTCAGATACATTAAAGGGTCGGCCAAAAACTCCTAGCATGAGAGCATGAGAGTTAGATGGGACCAGAGTTAATTAGAGAAAAGAGTTTTAAATATACCTCAGGGTCGTGGTGTTTATGGTGGAGACCTATTGTTCGATGGGCTTGGGGTGAGTGAGTGTCAAGATTTAGTTAGAGACAGGCGCCAGACACTCACTCCTCCTTCGAAGGTGTTCAAAGAATACAAAGTATTAAAGTTTAAAAAGAATATTTTATTACAAGAATATTTCTGAGACAATACCACTAATTGTACTAATTCACTAATTAATAAAAACTAATTAATTATTCTTAACTCAAACGCATGTATGCAAAAATTAAAGAGAGAGATGCTATTTGAAACGAGAACGAGACCTACCGAAGGTTCGCTCAGCATCAGCAAAGGTTTACAAATATCTTAAGTGACAATCACCGTAAAACTTAGTAACGTATACTGAGTTGTACCGATTGTGAGTATCGGTCAGATACAAGAGGAAGAAAAGGTTGAGACTACGACAAGCGCGTAGCAGAGGCACACCGTTAAGGTGTCGGTGAGACTCAAGTATCAGCCCTTCTGTGATGCTATGACCGTATACTCGCACCCGGGACACTCGCTACATACTAAACATTATATAAGTAGTAACACAGCTTAATGTTCACTAAAGTTAAATAACCCTTAACACACTGCACTAGAAAAGTGTTCATTTAAGTATAATGGCACTCACAGATAAAATGTTCATTACACTGGTGCGGGTTTATAAAGTAAAGTAAAAGTTGTAACTTGTAGGAGTACCTAGCTAGTACCCATAGAAATATTTGACACGACCTGCACAGACGGTCACGTCGCGCGCAGTATACGCAGTACCGGTAGAGAGGCGGCTAGGAAGCAGCCGAGGCATTCTCCACCGTAGAGGTTAAGTAGTCATCGTGCAGACAGACGCTGCAGTTCAATGGTTAAAGTTGACGTGGCAGGTACCACGAGTAAATTCCAGCGCTTTTCAGCCCAGACGTAAGAACCCTGGAATGGAGGGATCCCAGTTTATAAATAAGCTCGCAATGCCGACACACGAGGTCGTGCTGACACACGGCAACGAAGTGAGGAAAACTTACCACTTAAACGTGGGCAAAATGTATTATATCAATTGGAGCGGCGATGCTAGGCGTCGACTCCTTTATATCTACGACAAAACAAAAAGAATTTAGATCACCGAAATCTTTGTCAAAACGACGCGTCGGAACGGTCATGAAATGGCGCCGGCGACTCACCTTGTAGATCGCGGCGGCAGGCAGGCGTTTGCACAGATTTGAGCGCCGGTCTAACACTAGCAGGGGCGAGATGGATCGCAGGAGCACTATCTTTCTTGGCGTGGTAAGGCGGAATGACACCGACCCCCACGCCACCATTACGACGAGAGTTCCACCAGTCCCCGCGCAAACAAATAGTAAAAAGACCCTTGAACTTGAACCCGCACAACCTCAAAGCGATTTTTCCGGTTGCCAAGTTCCAAAAATACTAACTACCAATTCATAAAAAAAACTAACAAAGCTCCCATTATCTGACATTTCTTCACTAATGTCAGAGAATTAAATTTAATACTCTTGAACGGAAACAAGTTGTCCTAAACTATATTCTAAGAATATGACACTAAATCATGACATTATTTGAAAAGTTTACACAAAACAAAGATTAGACAAACGACTAACCCCTGCATTTGGCAGCAACGGTAACAAAACGACTTTAGACGGCTTCCAGACTAAAAGACCACCCTTGAAAGTGCTTTCTTATACCGAGAAGATTAACATATTCTACTTCATCCCTGATTAATTCCTACCTATCTAGCAGATATTTCTTACGCGGCAACCCCGTGCGAAATTCCATAGGCACATCCGTATCCTATAAAGCTAAACATACACATTTGACCACAGATCTACGAAAATCGATAATTAGTAGAACTAATCGAAGTCTTGAGAAGTACTGCACTTCTCTTTTCAGCGACGTCAATGTCAAGGTTAATCATCTGTCAGCGTCAGCTGTCATGTCCATTCAAAGTCATGTAAATTATTGGATAAACTCACCGGGGGCAGACTTCCTTTGCAGGAGGTCGTCTAGGTGGGTACCCCAACAGTGCCAGTTATTCTACCGCCTGAGCAGTGATGTGCATACATTACTGTGCTCCGGTAGGAGGGCACTGTAGCTAGTGAAATTACTGGGCTAAAGAGTCTTAACATCTTATGACTCTTGAGTAAGAAGCGTTGGTGCAGTGCTCCTAGAGTTTCACATAATTGTGAAGTCCTAGGTAACACTGTACTGATTATGGGCAGCCGTTATCTCTTAACATCAGGAGAGCGTCTTGCTCGTCTTCTACTTCATAACATAAAAAAAAAAAAAAAAAAAAAAAAAAAAACAATAACAAATATTAAAATAATATTTGTAATTCTCGAAATGTTTAATGAAAGAATGTTGAATGATTAGATTTAATAGTGAATTTAAGCAGCTTGTGCCGAGAGTTATCAGCGACATGTAAAGTTTAAAGTGCCTACTAAAAATATGTTGCTAAATAACCTAAGATGAAATTGAGCTAAGGTAATTTTATTACAATCTGTTCCACTAAAGCTCCATCTGTATTACAATGAGCAGCTTCATACAGTTTAGAAGCTGTAAGTCTCCCCTGGCGTATGCTATGCCAATATTTGCTTTCAGCTTGGTCAACAGTTTTTCTATTTATTTCTTGTTTAACATTATTTGTATCAAAAATATTTGATAAAATTATCATAACTGTGTACAGGTTCATGGTCAATAAATGTTAACATAATGTCAAATATATGGGTCCATATTGGCTCGCATAAAATTTTTAGTCCTAATTTAATGTGGCATAACGTTTTTCAGCCTAAACATCAAAACGCCTAAAGTTTTTAGGCATAACTTTTTTGGCCTAAATTTTTCTCCCATAATATTTTTAGGCATAATAATATTTACGCATAAAATTGTTACGCATATTGTTTTAACGCCTAAAATATCTTAACATAAAATTTTTTGGCATAATTATATTCAGCCCTAATATTTTTCGACATAATAATATCCAGCCCTAATAATTTTCAGTATAATGATATATCCAGCCCTAATTTTTTAGCAAAGTGATATCTTGTCATAATACTATTACCAGGATTGTAATCGGCAAAATAGTATTAATACTAAATGAAACGAATTATTAATTTCAATGTTCTAACTTAAAACCTAACCTAGCCTTCTCGCGGTTTTTTTTTATAGAACGAAGTAAGAGATAACTTATATAACGATAACTCCCGATGGTAAGAGATAACTTCTTACTTAAGAGTAATAAGATGTTAAGATTCTTCAGCCCAGTAACTTCACTAGCTACTGTGCGGTTGTTTCATTTTAATCTCCTCTATACCCTACCCTCTCTCTGAATTAGAAAGTGGATGGTCATTTTTGGCACTTTGTTGACCGCTGCCGTGGCACTGTGAACATTGTTCAAACCTAACCTAACCTAAATTATCCGAGTCGGTTTTGTGACAGTCAGTCTTACTGGGTGCCATAAACTACTTTCCTAAATAATTTTATTAACTTACAATATTAGTTGTATGCCTTAATATAGTTATGTAAAATTATGATTATGCCCGAGAAAGTCATGCGAAACATTTTCGGACAAATTAAATTAGGACTAACAAAATTATGCGTGCTTATATTATGACATACAAATTTATGCTTTACAAATATATGCTAAAAAACGTTAGGGCAACTGACAGTTATGGCAAGACATAAGTATGTCTAGATATAATTATGTCCAATTATGATTAGGCTAAAAAAAGTTATGCGAAACATTTTCGGCGAAACAAAATTAGGACAAAAAAAATTATGCGTGCGAATACGCTCCCCAAATATATTATATGACACAGGTTTAGTTCCTTCAGAAAAGTTGAAGATCAGTGAGTTGATTAAATTTCTTCTTTGGCACTCTTCTTGAAACTCACTTAATATTGTAAAAAAATTCGGAAGCAGTTTTGGATTCTTGGCTTTTGGAAATATTTCTTTACTAGTTCTGCACCAGCACTAGAAAGAGTTGGTTTGTTCCAGTAACATTCAACTGCAGTTGATGGTGGCTCTGAACTTTTCTTTGCCAGCCAGAAAAGGAGGAGTAATTAATGTTTACAACCACCTGTAATCAAAGCTGGTGATTAGATTTATGTAGGTTATTATCATACTAATATTGTGATGTTCACAGTGGGACAGCATAGGCTCATAATAATAAATAATAATATTGTTAAAGCATAAGTTGGTTTGTATGTGTTTGTTGTCACACTGCTAAAGGAGCTGTGCTAGTGACTTGGCTTGGCCTTTTAAACTGTGGGTAACAACGGGCACAGCAACTACCTCTAGAATATATAAAATTAACCTTTACATGTTTCAAATTACCTGCAGATGCCGCACAGTCCTCACAGCTTGCCTCAATAATACACTTATCTTGTTCATCAATTTGACATGTTACTGTATACAATTTCTTGTTTACTCTATGCTAAGGCACTATTTTGGCTTTGACTATGCAAAGAATACCAATTCGGTTTACTTTCACGTACCCCACTGCAGTACTTATATAAGAATCTCGAGATGACCTGAAACAAATAAAATAAAAACCTTTTCTTAAGTAGGGACCTACTAATAAAATGAAGTTAGGAAGTTATTCAAAGAATATCATTAACTTACATTAAGATCTTTACTCCTCTTATTTCAGCCACGTTATGCTGTTTACTCGTAGAGAGACATATTCTAATATCATAACGTTCTGCACTTTAGGAAGGTTCCTTGAATCAGCCTTGACAAAACTATCACTCATTTTTATTATGCCAAGGAATTAATTACGGAAAATCGGGAAATTATGCGGAATTTAAATTTTAGAGGTTAAGTTGTGATCACAGATTAGGTTGTGATCAAAAAATAATCAATTTTGGAAATAATCGATTTTAATACGTGATTTTATTTTTAAGAATAATCGTATTTTTTTATCATCATTGAATCAATTATTTATATTATACTGATTTTGGCTCAACTTACGACGCCACACCATGATTTCGAAGTTGAAACTATAGGTAGGTTTCACTATTAAACGGCTTTTTTAAAAGTTTTATATAATAAAGTTATGTACATAAATTAATTTTGTTTATTTATGTGAAAAGCTTTTTAATTTGAACCTTTTATAATTTGATTGTCTAAAACTTTGATTTGTGTTGATTATAATAAGAACTTACTAATTGTTGTCTATTTTTAATTAATAAATCTATTGACATCATGATATTTATTGCGTTTATTTTGAAATTAATTGACAAATTAGAAAAAAAACTATTAATATAACAAAATCGATTATTTTCTTAAGAATAATCGATTATTTATTAATCGATTTTTCATGCTACAAAAAAAAACGATAATTTAAAAATCGATTTTTATGTACAATGTCACATCCCTATCACTGATAAAATGACATTGACAGATGTGTTTCACATTTTTTTTATTCGAGGCAACAGTCTGTAACGAATAAAAAAAAAAAAATTAAAATGTTGTTTTGTTTCCCGTTGAGCGCGGGGGGTGAGGTCGGCGTTCAACGTGAAAGGGTGTTAAATGCAAAGGGGGGTCCACTACGGGTAAGCACAGTTAAAAATATAAAGGTTGAAGACCTTTGGACAAATACGTCCCCGAACAAAATTGGTGCTAAACTTACCTGCGTGTCCCCACACTAAAGGTTACTAAAATTTAAAGGATCGTTACATACATTTTAATCTGGAAATAAACTAGAAATGCACGGAATTGCAGAGCCAGTCTAGTATTTGACTTTTATTTCAAGGACCGTATCGTGGCTTCCTGGTGTCTTGGTGTAATCTGAGGATTAAATAATTAACAACGGAGTCAATTCAAAATTATATTTATTATCGATCACACGCATGGCGACTTATGTTATGTTAAGATAACATGTAGATTACAATGAGTTGAGACAATTCCACAACGCACAACTAGAGGCTAAATCGTGCCATTACTAAACCCAGTTGGGCCGGTAGAAAAAATAATGTTTGAAATACATATATTAAATTGTTCCGGAATGTGGATCCACTACAATATCTTCTCGTATAAATGTTCGCTTAATACAATTTACAATGTTCAGGGCTAGTTCCCTCTAACGTGGTGAATGTGTGCCCCGTTAAGCGGTGGCACCAAAATTAGGTTATTGCTATTAGAATTAACGTTGTACCATTTGCGAATCCTGCAGGGCCGTAGGCTTAGAGAGGCAAGGCCGTTAGTACTCTCTCTTATCATTCCGTACCCCCTTGGAGGGCGGTCGGAGGTGGGTCTCGGGCATATCCCCCGTTACCCTGGCTTCGTCGCCGAAAGCATCGACCTTCGGGTCACTGGGGGCCGCCAGAGTCGACAACCGTTGCCGGGCGCCTCACAGCGGCTCTCGTTCGGTGGTGGCTTCCTGGTCCACTGGTTCCTTGTTCAGGATGTCCCGTGGTAATGCGCGCGTCTGCTTCGCCTCAGGAGGCCGGGTGTGATGCGGCGCGATGTTTTGGAGATGGGGGTGTGGCCCGTTATCCGCGCGGTCGTACATACGACGCGCCAGACGAGCCACGAACTCCCCCACCTCTGGTACGCCAGTGTCGCGGGCGATCACGTCGTTACGGACGTAACGCCCGGCTCCGGCAATCGTCCGTAACGAGACGTTCTGCACCGTCTGGAGCCGCTTCCGCTGGTGAGCCGAGCAGAGCGCATACCAGGCCGGTGCAGCGTAGGTAAGGCGTGTACGTATATACGCCTTGTATATTCCGAGCTTTGTTCTCAGCGGCAGTTTGGAGGACAGGACAGGACGGAGGAGTGCGCGAGCTGCCTTCGCCTGGTGGACTGCGTGGTCCACCTGGGGGCACATCCTCAACGTCCTGTCGATGTAGACACCCAGGTACTTGACGCTTGATTCCCACTTGATGTCTTGATTCCTCAGTGTTAGGGGCGGGGGGAGGGTGCGGCTGGCTCCGGTGAGTAGCGCCTGCGTCTTGGCTACATTCACCGCCATTCTCCACTTGTCCAGCCACTCCGGGATTTTGTGGAGGATACGTTGCACCCTTCCCGCGGCGATCGCTGGCTTTGTTGAGGAGGCGAAGTATGCACTGTCATCCGCGTACAGCGCGAGCGTGACTCCTCGCTCTCCTTCTCTTAGGTCCGTTTGGTCTTGCGTCGGAATATCGTCGGTGAACAGGCCGTAGAGAGCTGGCGACAGGCAGCTCCCCTGCGGCACGCCGTTAGTACTCACGGGGAGCTTGATAATTAGTGTGACTTGCCGAAGCGGCGTGGCAAAATCCCACAGACGGACGCGTGGTCGGTGTCGGGCGGGATGCTCGCTGGAAGCGTCAGCGGCGATCGATTTGCTCGGGGAGCCGTGAGGGAAGCCGGGATCGTGGGCGCTTTCAGGTGGGCGGTAACCCAAGACATGGAAAAGCGAAATAAGGTGATGTTGAACTTCGATGCATCTCCAAAAGGTTGGCGGAACGCATAGTGAGGCTATGCGCCCGTCTGCACGAATGAAATAAACTAAACACTTAAGTTTTTTTCGGGATTTTAGAATATGTGTCCAAATCAGAACAAATATCGGCGCGGTCGCCGTTCGCTTGCAAATGAATTTTACGCTTCCATACATGGCGGCTTCAGAGAAATGACGTGGAATGGAGGAAATGGGGTCATCCAGGTCAAAGGTGCGTTTCGTTTCTATTGACGCCAGGGGTATATTCACACAAAACGTATAAAATTATGCCCGCATTATTTATTCTGAAATTCACCTACGAGTGTTTTGTAAATGTTTCTAATTAGATCCCTTGGTAATATTATTCCTAGTTATCTTGTTTTATATTGATGTTTAATTAATAAGTTAGTATTTACGCGTCTTGTCATTGTCAAATGCAAATGACGCAATAGCAATAACAAGACGCAATAAAAAGCTTCTATATTCTTTATGCTATGTTGTTAGTTGCCATTAGAAAAATTGTAATGGTTTTCAAACGAATTTATAAAATGTGATAAAAATAAATGCCAATTATAATCTAATCTGAATTGTTTGGATTATTCCCTAATTAGTTAATTTAAATTTAGAATAGTTTTATTTATATGCGAGTTTGATCGTTTATAGTAATCGATCGATTTCATCCGCAAATCATAGATCAGTGACAGCTGACAATGAATAAATGTAGCTGTCACTGTCTGAATGCTGCGCAACATCTGCCAATGTCAGACGTGCGTCAGAAGACAATGTCTAAAAATAGATTTCCTTGTAACAGGATATCCAAACTTTTGTGATTTTGCTAAATTATGGAAAACAAGTGGTTAGTATGATATAATGTGATGGTTTACGATACCCTCCAAAAAGGTATGCTACAAGTCTCATCTCAATCTATAAACCCGATGATGACGTCATCATCGCGAATTATTCTAAAAACTTTAAAAATGTTTTGAAAAATAATTACGACGAAAATAACAAAATAAATCAAATTAGTTTCTTAAAATGCTCTATATTTTCATAATTTAAAATAAAAAAGGAGGTCGAGATATTTTGGACATACCCCATTCCTTGATCATCACATCATTGGAGAATAAATATTTTATTTATTTATTTCATAGCAAACAAAACAGTTTACAACACAAATTAAAACAATATTGTAGCTAATGATAACATTATAGACCTATGTCGTAAACCTAAACATGTATGCCTAAAAAGAATAGATAATATTTAGAATTCATACGAAATCATTCACAAAAATAGCATTCATTTACATATTTCAGACAAGAAATTTGGTGAATGGTTGGAATTATTCCCATCCGTCACCCCAATTTGTCCCCCTAGGGGGACGGATGGGAAAAAAAAGTTTCATTCGTCCCCCTAACGGTAAGAAGGTGACAGATAAAACTATTTTTTCCCATCCGTCCCCCTACCGTTTCTCAAGGGGACGGATGGGAAAAAAAATGTTTTATCCGTCCCCCCAACGGTAAAAGGGGGACGGATGAAACTCTTTTCTCCCATCTGTCCCCCGTGCTGTTAGATTTTATTATAATAAATATATAAATGAAAAGCTTTATGATTTTAACGCTCTATATATATGTTTTTCTTTAGTAATAGTATTAACAGTTTTTTCTTTACATTTTTTCAAACAAATTTACTATTAATGCACAATAAATTACAATTAAACTTACACTAGAACAACATAAAAAAAGAAACACGGAGTTATCCAAGTCATTAAAGGGGCTACACTTACATTTATGTACAGTTTTACCTATTTTATTAGTTTTAACTTGTGAAAAACTAGGTGTTCAGAAACTCAATATAAGTACTTTGTTATCCTCTTATTAATTCATTCAATCATTAGAAAAATACACACTTATGTCGTTTTTTGTAAAACAGCCTGGTTGTAACATCATGATTTCCGGAATAAAAGCTATCCTATGTCTTTTCTAAGGTTTCAAACTATGTATCTTCTTATCTAATAAAATACATCCGATATTTTTTGAAAAAAAATTGTACTTTTTTCTAAGTCGTATGTGTATCTGTTTTTCCATGTATGATATCTTTGTTAAAATAATAATAACTTAGAGATTTTATTACCAAAAGTTCATTTTTCAGTATACATAATTATGTGTCCGGTCAAAATGGACATTACTACCTGGTGGTGATTTCATTACCTCCATCTCCACAAATTTATGGCGCTATAACTTGTTCGTGTTTCCGTAAATTTACTAGAAAAAATAACTTATTCCATATTTATTTATAATCAACATTATGGACATTATTTATACGTCATGCCTATTCTCTGAAAGTAAATTCTACCTGACTGCTTTATTTGGCGAATACCTAATAAAAATAATTAAATAATAATTAGTAAGCTAATAAAAAATATGAGCTTATTTTTAATAATAACACAATAATAATTCTGATGTCCATTTTGACCGGATTAAAATACCTATACATATAATTATGCAAACTGAAAAAAGAACTTTTGGTAATATAATCTCTAAGTTATTATTATTTTCACTAACATATAATACATGGAAAAAAAAATCGTATGTATAGGTATTTTTTATCAGGTAAGAAGATAGTTTGAGACCTTAGAAAAGACATAGGATAGCTTTTATTCCGGAAATCATGCTTTAACAGGGCGAAAAGAAGCTCGGAAGTTTGTATGGGGAATAAGAAAATATTTATTCCAAGCAGACATATTCCTATGAGTCATAGGCACAAACTTGTGAAGGGCGAATATTTAGTACCAAAAAGGTACTAAATATTGACCAGAAAATAATTTAAGAAAAACCTTGCATTTAAATGTGAAACGTTTTTTTAAAAACCAAGGACCAAGGTTTTTTCTAAATATCTTGAAAACCGTAAAAGTTATGAAAAATCTAAAAAGATATTTGAGAGGTACTAAATAGGTACTAAATATTTTAATTAATCAGAACTTCCAGAAGAAGCTTTGAAATTTTGTATGGGGAATAAGAAAACGCTCATTCCAATCAGACGGAGCCACAGGTAGGAACTTGAGAAGGGCGAATATTTAGTACCAAAAAGGTACTAAATATTGACCAAAAAATAATTAAAGAAAAACCTTGCGTTTAGATGTGAAACGTTTCATTAAAAACGTCAAGATGGCGGGACCAAGGTTTTTCTGTGCCGCAGCTTTTCTGTTGAGGTACTAATTTTTTGATCGGAGCTACTAAATAGTACTTGTATCTAAAATGACCTGGGACTGAACCAGGAGTGATCGATGGATGTGTCACTCGGTTCTAAATGACTTTCCACGCTCCTCGTGGCAGGCGGGCCTCGCCGCTGATGGTTTCCTGATGGTGGCAATTTGCACGGATGACTGAAATTCTCGTAGACTGAGGTGAATTACGAGTTGAATAATACACCCGTGCCTCGTATTTATCGTGCTTTATTCCTTTTTGACACAATTAACAAACTGAACTTGATTACTGATTAATTATCTAAAAAATATTACAAGAGCCGACTGACACTGTGAAAAACCAGGCAGAGAGATTAAATATGGCCGCGTGCCATAGTGAATTAAAAATCTATTGGCGCGTAGGCAATTTTCTAGACGAGGTACGCCATCTGTGCCAAATTAATTGAACTGATTACAAAGCATATTGACCAAGTGAGAAATAGATCTACGTAATAATCAGGAGAGCGTCTTGCTCGTCTTCTACTACATAACATTAAAAAAAAAAAAAAAAACAAATCTGATAGATGGCGTTAGTGGTTCTGAAATAGCGTAATTACAATAATAAAATGTTTATTTTTGAATAAACAGTACTAAATAGGTAGGTACTAAATATTGGTATAGGTTTCATGCGAATTCAAGACTTGGTCCCGTCATCTTGACGCTCGCTAATATAGGCGTCCAGAAACTTGAAGAGATATTTTTGAATATAGAAGATGTAGTAGTACTTTATTACTTCTTTGCTCAGGCTATGTGTTATATTAAAAAACTGGTTTGAACTTTTGAAGTACTAGGCGTCCAGAAACTTGAAGAGGTATTAATTAATATATAGAAGATGTAGTAGTACTTTGTTACTTAGGCTGTGTGTTGTTTTGAACAAGAAAAATAGTTCTAGCTTATGAAGTACAACGCTTTTTTTTTTTTTTCAAAAAAGCTATGAAATTTTATTTCAAAGCAAAGATTCCAGAGTGGAAACCATTAAAAAAAAGACTGAAAAAAAAACGCCATAAAAACCCAAATGTGACAATTTCCAGCATTTCTTATATCGGGGACTGGTAAAGCAAAACAACACAACGTCCCATTGGGATCCATTGTGTTCGCTCCTGATCCCTTGCTGTTTTTTACACCGAAGAGGAAGAAACCTGTACTCCTTCGGTTTTGTATATGCAACCTCCAGCAGGCTCACGCGTTTCGTACGAAAGACATCGCACACAAAATGTGCTCCATTGCTTCTTTATCATCACCGCATATGAAAATTAAGTCAGGGAGGGATTTATCCCACCTTCTAAGTTTAGTCTGCTACCATCTTCGCACGCTACAATCTTACACGAGATCGAGGTTAAAGACCTATATGATCATAAAAATGCATTTTGAAGAAAGTTTTAAAACTGGGACTGACACACAAAAATTTAAAAACATTATAGTAATATGTCAGGGAATACGATGAGACGGTGGATATTATTGTTGTTCTGGTTCAGGCTCTACTTTAAAGGTGGATGGACTACTTCAAATCTCTTCACATTAATTAAAATCATTATTAAAATAGTAAATCGACTGCTCGACCGTCCTGGCAAATTATGTCTGCCATCCAACCACCTCCTGATCCAAGGAGTGTCACTGGCCACACTACATTGCCAGTATTCATTCAAAATAAGGTTGTAGTATAGAATAGAATAGAAAACTCTTTATTGAAACACTACAAACATACAGAAAACTGTATTAAAAGCAGAACTCATCACCCGCGCCTATCTCCGCTCCCTCTATCCTCCGCGCCGACATATATAACATGTTACGGCTAAAGTCCGAAGTGAGGCCACACACAAACACACACACACACACACACCCCCACACACACACACACACACACACACACGCACGCACGCACGCACGCACGCACGCACGCACGCACACACACACACACACACACACACACACACACACACACGCGCGCGCACACACCCCCCCTCACCGAAAAATCCGATTTCTACCGCACAGTTTCAGTTAACTTTACCAGACAGACTATCGTAATTTTTCTAATAAATGACCAATTGTTATTTCGCCAGACAAAAAGTTTTTGTCGGCAGCTCTGAACATATTGGTCATTTAAAATGTTAGAGTTTTTGCGCGTATTTGTTGATGGTATTAACTTATTTTGATTCTGTAGTAAAATTACACGGTAGAAATCAGAATTTTTCTTTAACACGTGTAACAGCGTTACAATGTTGGGTTTTTTTTTTCAACTGCTTTATTCAAGGCGTTGTACCAGCCCTCCAAAAAATTGGTGGTGCGATGGCGTTCATTAAACACACACAATATTTTTCTAAAGTCATTGGTTTTTTTTATCCACTGTCTAATCTTATAGAGACGGAATTTTTTGCTGTTGCCATCATCAGGGCTTTGTGACGCTATGTATACCCACCCATTTAAAATTTGATTTTCTGGCACTAAGGGAAGAACGGCG
This sequence comes from Hemithea aestivaria, assembly GCA_947507615.1. Taxonomy (NCBI): domain Eukaryota; kingdom Metazoa; phylum Arthropoda; class Insecta; order Lepidoptera; family Geometridae; genus Hemithea; species Hemithea aestivaria. The sequence goes on along the minus strand of OX382341.1, from coordinate 12,695,133 downwards.
CTTAGTGCCACTTGCCTTTTTAATGTTTTTGATTTTGTCAGTCCCAGATCGTGACCTTTCTTCCATACTGCTTTATTATAATGAAAAAAACAGCCCTTAATCGTCACATTGGGAAATACCTTTTTGGCAGCTATCATAGCCGCGTTTTCGAAGTCGGTTTTAAACGTTTTTGGTGCCCACTCTGGAATTTGAGATTTAATTAAATGAAATAAAATTTCACAACTTTTTTGGTCTTTTTTGCTCATGAGAGCATATGCAACGGGTACGATGTCAGTTGTGTTTTTAGTGCCAAAATCTGCATGTATAGTGTATAGCTGTAAAAAGGGCTCTGGGCAACTTTTAAATGTGCCATCACTTAAATAATCATCTAATTCGCACAAAACCTCTCGCTTATCTGGTGCACAAAATACAGTGATTCTGTACCCATCGCCATTGTTGTAATCCGCCAAAAGAAAGTCTTGGAATTTTGGTGGTACTACCACATCTCTGTGTTTTCAAACATTATTTTTTTAAAATTCACAGCATTATTGCGTATTCTATATAACGTAGTCTTGATATTTTTAAAAGGTTGTATTTTTTTTATTAGGTCCAGACCTTCGTCTTTGAGAGTACCTACGGCGTCTTTATAAATGCCCGGAAGACTTTCCCTTGCCTGGGACGAAATGACGTCCTCTTTAACCTTGTCGAATTTTTCGTCAAGAAGTTGCGAGCAAAATCCGGAGCATGTCCATGTGCTATTTCTTTAATTATTACATTATTCTGAAATATAAATGAGAATCTATTTTTAGTCAACAGTACCTTTGGTTTTGGGTTAATACACCTACTAAACAGCTAAACCTACTAACACTGTCAGAGTCAAATCACAATTTATTGGTTATGAAGCCAACCTATAAATATACGTAGCAAACCTAATTGTTTGGTAGATACGAAATAATTTAAGTTCATCCTAAAATTGTTAGTTAAGCTTATCTTAACACAATGTTAGATAATAATATTATAATTTAAGTTTACGAGTGCACAATGCCAAATGCCACATCCAACTGAGCTCAGTTGCTTAAAGCCGGTTTACATTTTGCGAAGTGTGAAGTGATAAGTGTTAAGCGTTAACTTAATGCGATAAGTCTCAAGTGTTAAGTAGTATTTTCCATCTCCGTTTACACAGTGTTTAGGAAGAAGCTCAAAGTAGTGGTACTGTCCGTTGTGCATAGTGTCTCTAGAAATGGAAGATGAACAGCGCTTAATATTGAGACAAATAATTAAAGAGATTGTATCTGTTGTGGTATCTGATATAGAAAATGAACTCAATTTTGAAATCAATAGGCCTAAGAGATTATGGCAAAGAAAATGGATTACCAGACGTTCTCAGTATGGAGCCAGCAATAAACTTTTTGAAGAAATTGCTAAGGAAGATCCTGCTGAATTTTACAGATCAATGCGAATGACAGAAACGCAATTTGAAGAGTTGCTGACGCACGTTGAGCCCGCCATAAAAAAATAGATACTTTTATGAGGAGTGCACTCACGCCAAAAATAAAACTTCAGATAGTGTTGTATTTTCTTGCCACTGGTTGTAGTCTGCGTACTTTGTCGCATTTATTCAGAGTATCTAAACCAGCAATAAGTTTAATGATACCGATAGCCTGCGATGCTGTATACAACGCCTTAAAAGATTAGTAAAACACATTAACAAATATTTTATAACGGTTTTATTTTTAGAAATAAAATTACAAACATAAAATTGTATTGGAATTTTGTAAATTCCTTATGCAGATTCCCAAGCTTGGGTTAACACATCATTTCTATCAACAACAGAAGTAAATGCATTTTCAGAATTTGACTGATTTGTCACAACAGTTGTATTTGTATTTTCAAGATTTCCATAACTCAATAAGGCATTTTCACTGTATGTCTTTGTGTCATCGTTGCTCGAATAAGAATTTCTAGAAATGGTTGAAGTTGGAGGAGACGACATATAATGTAGTTGTGTTCTGTTTTCTACCATTTCATAAATGAAATTGGATGTTTGAGACTGACGGCGGATATGTTTCAAGCGCAAACCAGAAAGATAATTTTGAATATACTGTTGTGCTTCAATTGCTGACTCCATTGGTAAATTTTTCAATTGAACTGCAACCATTCGTCCAAATAAGTCGAATTCATTCTCTGATACAACAGAGCTGTTGACACTGTTGGCTACATTTTGGGCCTTTGTCAGTAAGTTATCATAGTCTCGTAGCATCGTCCTTTTCCGAAGATTTTTCCCTTTGAATGACTGGCCCGAGTCATTGCTTGAGGTTCCAACTCCTGAAACTCAAACTCAAACTCAAAATTCATTTATTCAAATAGGCTACAATGGAGCACTTTTGCAAGTCAATTTTACATTTTATTTTAATATTCTACCGCTCATTCGCAAGGCACCTCTATGAGAAGAATGAGCAAGAAACTCATAGGATTGCTTTTTTTAAATCATCATCATCATCATCATCTCAGCCATTGGACGTCCACTGCTGAACATAGGCCTCCCCTTTGGACTTCCATATGTACCGGTTGGAAGCGACCTGCATCCAGCGTCTTCCGGCGACCTTTATAAGGTCGTCTGTCCACCTTGTGGGTGGACGTCCTACGCTTCGTTTGCTAGTCCGTGGTCTCCACTCGAGCACTTTTCGACCCCATCGGCCATCCGCTCTGCGCGCTATGTGGCCTGCCCATTGCCACTTCAGCTTGCTAATCCGCCGGGCTATGTCGGTGACTTTAGTTCGTCTACGGATTTCTTCATTTCTGATTCGATCTCGTAGAGAAACCCCGAGCATAGCCCTTTCCATAGCACGCTGGGCGACTTTGAGCTTCGAGATGAGGCCATTGGTGAAGGACCACGTTTCGGTGCCGTAAGTCATCACTGGTAACACACATTGATCAAAGACTTTCGTCTTGAGGCACTGAGGTATATCGGACGAAAAGACATTGCGTAGTTTCCCGAACGCTGCCCAACCGAGTTGGATTCGGCGGTTGATCTCTTTCTCGAAGTTGTACCTACCTAATCGGACTACTTGTCCTAGATAGATATACGAGTCCACAACTTCGAGTACCGATCCTTCAACAGATATTGGGGTGGGCACAACATTGGCATTTGACATAAGCTTCGTCTTGTCCATGTTCATTCTTAAGCCCACCCGTTGTGAAGCTCGGTTGAGGTCATCGAGCATCATGCTGAGTTCCTCCATCGACTTTGCCATGACTACGATGTCGTCGGCAAACCGAAGGTGAGTGATGTATTCGCCGTTGATATTGATGCCAAGTCCTTGCCATTCCAGGAGCTTGAAGGTGTCTTCCATTACGGCAGTAAACAGTTTCGGAGAGATAACGTCTCCCTGTCTTACGCCTCTTCTTAATGGAATCGCCTTCGTGCTCTGCTCCTGTACTCGGACTGACATAGTGGCGTTCTTATACAAGCACTTCAAAACTTCAATGTACCGATAGTCAATACGGCATCGCTGAAGTGACTCGAGCACCGCCCATGTTTCCACCGAATCAAAGGCTTTTTCATAGTCCACAAACGCTAAGCATAGTGGCAAATTATACTCCTCGGTCTTCTGCATACCTTGCCGCATCGTATGAATGTGGTCTATGGTACTAAAGCCTCTTCGGAAACCGGCTTGTTCGGGAGGCTGGAAGTCATCAAGTCTGTGTTCGAGACGGTTCGTGATGACCCTTGAAAACAGCTTATAAACATGGCTCAGAAGCGTAATGGGCCTATAGTTCTTCAATAGGCTGTTATCACCTTTTTTGAAGAACAGCACCACCTCGCCTCTGCTCCACGTCTCAGGCGTTTTGCCATCGGACAAGACGGAATTAAAAAGTTTCTGGAGGACTTTAAGTACCGGTGTTCCACCCGCTCTCAGAAGCTCTGAAGTGATTCCGTCTTCGCCCGGCGCCTTGTTGTTCTTAAGCTGCTTCAGGGCCATCCTAATCTCGTAAAGACTGATGTCCGGGATATCTTCAGTATAATGTCGGGACAGTTTGGCTCTTGGATCTCCTACCAAGCTGTCAACGGGCTTTTTTAAATATGTGTTTACAATTATTATCTTGGTTCTTATTTTGGTGCATTTTCACTTGGTTTCGTACAAGTTTTTATAAAACTCACTTGGTCAATATATTCTTTAAGGAGTTTTTCAAATAGTGCAACATTTTTGTGTACTAGGCTGCAATAAGCAATGGAGTTAACTGGTAAAAGAGCCAAGAAGCTCTCAACCAAAACCATCAAGAACCGCAACTTGGAATAATGCAAAAAGACGCATCTATCCAAGATGAACAACTGCTTATAATGTATAGAAATATGATTGCCTTCTTCAAGAGACGTGGGAAAGCCTCCTTAGGTATAGATGCCGTTCGTAAATTGGCCTGTTTCCAGTCTTCAAGCGTTTGTCGCCATGCAATTTTTAACGGCCGAAAGAAGCCGACGTCTAGGGTCTGGGTTAGGTGTGTTGAATAAGGCACCTATAAAACTGATGTTATTGGTTTCACATACATCGTTGTCAATGTGAGGTGATAAATTATCACCTATCAACACCTTTTTCCCTTCTAGTCTTTTGGCGTGAGGCAAAAAACAACGCGTTCTAACGCAACGCGTCATAACGCTTCAGAACGCTAACTGCCTATTCGACACCTGGCAGGTTATTTGGAAACCGTTCTATAATCTTTCCTCGGAGGTCTAACAATGATAATGGAAATCCCCATTCACCACATGTAGCCGCTGCTCGCAATATTGCCGATTCCTCTCGGTGGCTAAAAACTGGTTGGCCACCAGACATTTTTCCGTGAAGTCCTTTGAATTTATTATAAAGTGTCCCGTATGGAATTTTATATTGCAGTGAAGCCGCATTGATTGGACATCTTTCCGTCAGTAATTTTTTCCAAAGCTTCTTCTAACGTATCTTCTGTATAATTTTTGTAACCGCGGGTACCCACAGACTTTTTATATGTGCGAACCATGAGGCACCTACAACCAAACCAGAAATAAGAGTTAAATTGGCAATGTGCACGTTACTCCTATAAAACTGGGTACAACCACCACAGCACTGGGCCGAAATTGATAATACTATCAAAGTCGCCTCGTACACCTTGGGTTGCCAACATTTCATCAGCGAAATATAGTATTTTCCAAAATAAGGTGTAAAAAAATATAGTACATTTAAAAGAAATATAGTATTTTATGGGAAAAACAAAAAAAGAGACAAATATATATTTGTTAATTATTTATTTTTATAAAAACTATATTTTTTTGCACTTCTTGCACTGTGTAACAGTTTTTTGTTTAAAATAAAAGTGTCATATGCTTTGTCACATTCAATTTTTAAATTAATATAAATCAAAAGCTCATTTTTTATTAATGATATACTACTTCTGTTTCTTTCTTCTCGCCGCTTCGAATTCATAACCGAAAATATCCTTTCTGTGAATGCCGAAGTGGCGGGAATAGAGAGCAGGAATGATATTACTTTAAATAAATTTGGTAAGTCATTTTCAGTATTTTTAAAAATATGCTGCCATTTTTGGCCTGTAGTTTTGTCAGTAAAGTCACTACAGTCTTTTACTTTAGCAAAGATTTCATTCAATATCGTTATTTCAGAGTATAGGTCGTCCATTTTGATACTCAATTTTTCTTGTAAATTTAGAACTTCTAATATTGTCTCACAGTCATTAAATGAAACCTCCTTTTTTAAATTTAATTTTTGGATTTTACATAACCAATTGCTTTCACCGAAATCAAACCATTTATTAAGATAGTCTAAACATTTATCAATAAATAACAAAAAATTCTTTTGAATTGCATAACTTTCTGTGGGGGATTTTGCTTCTAATAATTGCAAAATTTTTTTGGTTTCGTAACCAAAAAAAATATCTTTTTTATGTTGTTCTTGCGCCGATTTTAAAATTGACATAATATTATACACATCTATGACTGTGATGTTATTGCCTTCAAGTTATTTAACAGCTTTATGAAAGTTATGTAAAAAATGACTCGCGAAATGCAAAAAGATTAGAACTTTACTGTTTCCATTACTTTCGTTCATCATCAAAATATTTTGAATATGTGTAGGACATTCCTCACCTAAGCTAAAAAAATAATCACCCAAAGCCTTCCAATTCAAAAGTATGTTGTCCACGCAAGGAAGCAATGAAAGCCACCTAGTACCAACATGTCGTTTCAGCTCATGCCATTCACCTTCAACAGCAGCAACAAATTTCTTAAGCTCTTCTCTACGGACTGCAGAAACGGAGAAATGGCTGTAGATTTTTAAAATAATATTTTCAACATCAATGCTTAAAAAATTCATTGCATGCTTCACTGTGTTGTGAACTATGTGTGCATGACAATTACCCTTAACCAAATCAGGAACTACTTGTTCAATATTTTTATAAAGAGAATGGTGAATACCAAAATTCGCATTGGTATTATCTGCACTCAGACCAAACACTCTATCAAAGGAAAGGTTGTGGTGGGATAGTGAACTGTTTATAGCATCAAACATACCGTTTGCAGATTCATCACAATATTCGTAAAAGTCTAATAACTTGTTTTGTATCCCATTCTCAATATCAAAATATTGTACAACTAAAGGAAATAGTTTAATATTTTTTCTATTACTTGCATCAGTTTGCAAACAAAAATATAAATTAGGAGCATTTAATTCATTCAGTAAAGTTTGTAATGCATAAGGTCCCAAAACCTCATTAACCAGTGCTTCCATTTTAGTGCGTCCTAATTTTATGTTCAAAGCGGTTTTAGAATCGACATAAATGATTTTGTTTAATTTTACAGTACAGTCCATGCTGTTATAAGAAAGATTGTGTTTTACAGTATGGTAGGTTAAAGCAAGTTTACTGGCTGAAATCTTGTCATCACAAGTAAGAGAAGCAGAAGTAGATAAGAGCCCGTCGAACCAATAAACCTGTCTAATGTAGAAGTTTTCTTGTAAAGTTCAGTTTTGAGTTTGTGGTGCTTTGTTTCACCATGTTGTTTAAATCTGCAATGGATTTTAAGTAAAACATTTTAAGTACCACTTATCATGCAAATCAAATCAATCATTGAATAAAAATAAAACAACAGAAGATGAAAGAATTTAACATAACCTAAAAGATCTAACCTGGCCAATGCCACTTTTCCCCACAGAAAATGTTATATTACATGGTTTACATTTCGCATTATAAATATTTTGGGGATCTTCAGTAATCCAGTCATACTGTCTTTCCCACTCCGGTTTAAATTTTTGGAGTCTTTTTATTATTTTTCGTTTTTTAGTCGGCGTTAGCGGCGCACTAGAATTTGACGCACATTCGTTATCACTACCACTTTCCATACCTAATTTATTTAGGATTTCCACTTTTCAAATGAAATAACAACATCTAATTGAAAACAATTCTGCCGATAAATAAATAAAGCAGACCAAAATCTCGTTTGACGACGTCAAAATTGACGTTGTCAATTTGACATTGACAAGTTCGTTACGCAAGCGTTCGGATACACGTTATCGCCTATCGGGTACTTTAAAGGCGCGTTCTTATTTTTTTTAAATTAAGGATTTGGTTGTTAGATTTGTCGGTGTTGAAAATATAGTATTTTTACGTACTATATATTTTTTCAACAGTATATAGTACGCAGACCCGAAATATAGTACAATACTATATATTATAGTACGGTTGGCAACCCTACGTACACCCTATCAATGTAGCCCCGTCATGCTTAAGTGTTCATGCAAAATAAAATGGCGGCCGTAACCAAAAAACACAATCATGGTATTAATCTCAAAGAAACCTACAATTAGAATAGTGAAACATTAGACATCAAACATTAATACTTACTTTGTGCCACTAAGGTTATTCAGACCAATTTTTAATAAGTTTTTTTACACTTAACTTTAATTATTAATTTCGGTTCGAACCGACACCCGTCTCTTTTCGACGTTTTGCCAAAATATGGCCGATATGTCAGTCTAGCCAACATAACAAATAATATTTTTGATGCGTTCCGTATTACGTATTAAATCGGAAAAAAACTTACCAAATTTAGTTATCATCAAAGTCGCCCCAGTTCGCAAAGTCACCTCGTTTTATGGAATATCCTGCATATTTTCTGGAATATCCTTGTAACATGCTATCTCCATGAGGTGTGGTTAGCACCTTTTGCAGATCAAAGCTTGTAGCTTGTGTTGTTGTGTGTTGCTTGCGTGTGTCATAATTCACTTTTAATTTTTGGTGAGCTGAAAATCTTTTGTACATAGATTTATTTTCTTTACAATGCGTATCTTTGTTCTTTTTTTCTGCTTCACTCATGATATCATTAGGGTCGAATATTTTCTTCATCATCACTGATACTTTAGGTTTAAAGTTTTGTCGACAAGATCGATTTCTATATTATCTATTTGTTTTAAGATATCTTGCGTAATTTCAAAATCGTCAAATTCATCCATAGTGATAACAAATAAACCAATGAAACCCAATAAATGCACTGCAGACTGCAATAGTAACGAATGTTAAATTTAAAAGCACAGCTCGGCGTCTCAATTCAAGATACGGACGGCAACTGCAAGCGCAAACGAACGCGGGGGAGCGCGAAGGGCTACCCGACACCGCGACCCGCGTGACTCCCTGTAACGGCCAACCGTTTTTTTCTCTCTGTAGGCCGCGTCGGTCAATGCTGCCTGACGTTAATTATTTCCATAAATAGTGGCTCAAATTGACTTTTGTTGTTACTAAGTAACATTTGAGTAAAAGATAAAAGCAAAAAAAAAAACAATTTAGTAATTTTATACAGATTTAAAATTTTAAATAGGCCTAAAGGGAAACTTCACTGACGGTCAGCACTGACCGCGATATTAGAGAACGCGTTAAGTCCTTAACGCATCCAAACATCTTATTTTATCTTCAATAGAGTTCATAAATGTGTCAATGCAATTATTTTGCTTTAACTTCTCCGCAGTAAGTTTATACGAAACGATGCGAGATTTAAATGCAACATAAGGTATTAGTTTGCGGCTTTTATGTTCGGAGCTACGTAGATGGCCAATCAAAACTTTGTTCTTAACATTTTTAGAACATGAAGTACAAAGAGACATTGTGTGATATTGATACAAGTCAATGTGGAAGCATATGAAATATAATATTATAAATGGTTATGTGTTTGTTATCTCTTCACGCCTGAACGATTTAATCGATATATGTAGGTGAAATTTAGGTGTTAGGTGATAAATGTATCTGTATTGAAGTTAACGTTCTATACCTATCTACCTATGTTTCCTTAAATAACTATCTATTAATCTACCTATTTCTTATGTCTGCTTATATCAAAAAATGATAAAAAAATAAATTGAAATAATTTTATTAAAGTAGTATTGAATTAAAAACTAAAGGAAATATAAAAAATGACTTATCTTTTTTTTTTTTTTTTTTTTTTTTTTTAACAAGGGGAAATGCATTTATGCATACCCGTACCTCCCGGGGGAGAGGCATGGGTTATGTGGGACTCAGCTTGCCGGTGGAAGTGCAAAACCGGCAAGAATACCCACTAAAACCCCTTGGTAGGCCGTCGTTCCGCCTTCACGGGGCAGGATGGGGTCGCTATTGCATTCACCATCCCACCCCAGCGGTGGCCCGGTCACTCACCGGACCCCTGCGCCAATGGAGGGGTGATCTAATCTACCAAGACCACCCCTCAGACTTGTTGGGCTCGTGCAAGCCGGCCAGAAGCCCCCCGGCTCCCGACCAGTGAGCCCAACTATGGCGAGGGAGAGAGGAGGTTCTGCCTTCTCTATCCGCCTCGTCGTCTGCGCTGGAGCGGATCAGTGAAAGCATCGGTATCCCTGATCCGCTCCGATGTCCGACCAAACCTAGTCGGACATCATAATCTCGCTCGCCGGACTATCCCGGCGAACGACTCTTGGAACGGCAGCGGGGACGACACCCAGAGAGCGGGGCCCATGTCCTTTCGTCTTAGGGGGGACACAACTCCGTCCCCCCATCTTGTGCCCACAGGGCCTGCCCGATTCAGCGCAAATTGCGCAGCGAGGTTCGGCTCTGCCACAGGTTGCCGCCTTGTGACCTGTGCCTCCACATCTGAAGCACAGGTCTCCCCTGTCAGCCGTCGCCGTGCACTGGGGGCGGGTGTGGCCCAGCCCCATGCACCTGAAACAACGCATGGGCCGATCCCCCATGGCCGTTACCCGCACCGAACTCCATCCAACCAGGATCCTGCCTCCGTCCAACAACAATTTGGCTGCCGAAATTGGGCAGGACACAATGGTGGAGCCCGCTCCACCGTTACCGATGCCACGGCGGATGCGCCCGACCTTAACGAGCCGTACGTCGCAGCAGCCCGTTTCCGCGACGATCTTGGCCAACCCCTCCTCCGTGGTAGCGTCGTCCAGGCCCGTCACACTTAAATCAGTGCTTTTGACGGGCCTGACCACGCTGGCCTCGTCGGACAGGACTGCGCGGAGTTTCTCTGCCAGTGTTAGACCTCTGTTGTAGTTCAAACTAACCTTTATATTAATTTACTCGTTTTATATGTTTGAATATGGAATATGTTTTGTTTATGTCTTATTGAAAAAATTACATTGAATTGGACCAACGTAATGTTCGTTTTACTTCCACGGAATAATATAATAAACTAGTTATTTTCATCAGGTTATGGGCCCAGTACGCTTCCACTGGTTATGGTTATGGTCCTTTCACGAGAACATGGCTTCAACAGCAGGTAATCCTGCAGCAGCAGCTATACCAGTAATTGAAAAATTAAAAGGGTATGAAAATTATGTAAACTGGAAGTTTCAATTGAAAATGCTGCTCATACATGAAGACCTGTGGGATGTTATCTCCGAGGATGAGGCTGAAAGTGCTGAAAAAGACCCAAATTTTAAGAAAAGGTCGTTGAAAGCACTGGCAAAAATTTGTTTGTCAGTACAGCCAGCTGCATATATGCATGTCCGAAAGGCGGAGACAGCCCGTGAAGCCTGGTCCAATTTGAAAAAGGCTTATGAGGATAAAGGCCTTACGCGACGACTGAGTCTCCTCAGAATATTGTTTGCCACCAAATTGAGTGACTTCAAAGACATGGAGGCGTATATTGCAAAAATTTGTGATGTGAGTCAACAATTGAGCGACATTCAGTCACCTCTTGATGATGATTTTGTCGCGGTTATAATGTTGAGCGGTTTGCCTGCCGAATATGATCCCTTAATCATGGCACTAGAAAACTCAAACATTTCACTATCAAGTGAAATTGTAAAAGCAAAATTGATGCAGGAAGTACAGCGGCGCGGTGACAAAAATGAAGAAGGCTCAACAACAGCGCTTGTTTCACATAAGAAAATAAGATGTTTCAAGTGTAAGAAGTTAGGACACACATCAAAACAATGCAAGGGGGGAGCAAGTAACAAGAAAGAGAATAGTAACGGAGAGGCGATGTTAACTGCATTATCGACGTGCGTGCGTAAGGATGTGTGGATTGTCGACTCCGGTGCCAGCAACCACATGTGTAACGACAGGGACATGATCACTGATTTTGTGCCTGGTTTCATAACTGAAGTGAAAGTGGCGAATGGTGAAAAACTCTTTACTCGCGGTCGCGGCAATGTGATAGTAACCTTAAAGCATAGTGTAAAGACAATAAGTAATGTCTATTACGTGCCAAATTTGGCAACCAATTTGTTATCTGTCAGTGCTTTGACAAGGAAAGGATTCAGAGTTATTTTTATAGATGAAAATTGTAAAATATATAAAAATGATACCTTGATAGCGTCAGCTAAACGCGAATGTGGTGTGTATAGGCTTGAAACTGTAGAGTCTGAGCGGAGTGATACATCAGTTGTAGGGCATAATAATTGTTCAGCTTTTACAGAATGCAACGAGGCTGTGTCGATGGAGAGTCAAACAGGCTCAAAAGCTTCGCCAGCGGTGCAAGAGGATGTACCACAAACCCAAAAGGCGTCACAAGTAGAGTGGCACAAACGACTAGGTCACCTTAACGTGCGTAGTATGCAAGTCCTAAAAGGTATGAACTCTGGAATAGATTACGATACTTCTACGTTCGAGTCTTGTATTTCTTGCATTCAGGGTAAACAAATTAGATTACCGTTCCCGAAAAAGTCTTTCAGTCGTGCGACTGAGATATTAGGGCTAGTGCACATGGATTTATGCGGGCCCATGCCGGAAAAATCGATTGGTGGTTCAAGATATTTCTTTTCACTTATAGATGATTTTTCGAGAAAGACTTTTGTTTATTTTCTGAAAACTAAAGATGAAGCTTTTACTAAATTCATGGAGTTTAAGGCTTTAGTTGAAAATCAGACCGGGAAAACACTGAAAAGCATTCGTAGCGATAACGGCACTGAATTTATTAATACTCGTTTTCAGAATTTCTTAAAGAAACACGGTATTCGCCATGAGACGACTGTTCCTCACTCGCCAGAACAGAATGGTGTGGCAGAGAGAGCCAACCGCACCATCGTGGAGAAAGCCAGGTGCATGCTTCTTGGTGCCGGGCTGGATCAAAGCTTCTGGGCGGAAGCTGTAAACACCGCCGTATATTTGAAAAATAGGTCCCCCACGAAAGCTGTTAGAGGAACTACGCCCGAAGAAAAATGGTCCAAACAAAAGGTACATCTAACTCACCTTAAAGTATTTGGATGTATGGCTCATATACGGATAGAAAACAGAAAGAAGTTTGATGCAAAAACTAAACCGTGCATTTTTGTAGGATATTGTCAAGACACCAAGGGCTATAGGTTCATTGACCCTACGAGCATGAAATGCATAACGAAGGCCAGAAATGTAACATTTCTGGAAAATGTTTTCTATCGTCCTGAGAAGGATAACGGTTCTTTAAAAGAACGTGATGTACTTGTCCACATCTCTCCATCTAAATGTAACTGTCAGCCTGTTAGTGTAGTAGACCCTGCACATTTAGATTCAAATGATGATTCTATAACTCCAAGTAATGCTGGAGCTGATGAATCAGTTGGGCAGGCAGATGGAAGTAGAGATATGTCTCTAGATGTTACTGACAGTAGTGAAACAGATGATTTTCGCGATGAAAATTATATTCCAGATGAATCGTCGTCGTACGAGTCGTTGGAATACAACGAGAACGCTCAGCTGGCATCACAATGCATCTTCGTGGCTGAAGTAGATCGTGCTGATGACGAGCCACTCACTGTGAAGGAGGCGCTGGAAGGCGAGGAATCTGCGAAATGGAGAGAGGCGATGGACGATGAGTACAAGTCATTTATTGTCAACAAATGTTGGACACTGACTGATTTACCGGCAGGACAAAAGACTGTGAAGAGTAAATGGGTGTTTAAGAAGAAAAGAGGACTTAATGGTGAAGTTTTGAGATTTAAAGCTCGTTTGGTAGCCAAGGGCTATACACAAAGGTATGGAGAAAATTATTTTGAGACGTACTCACCTGTAGTCAGATACTCAACTGTAAGGACAATACTTGCTCTAGCCGCTGAACATAACATGGAGGCGGATCATCTTGATGTTAAGACAGCGTTTTTAAATGGTGATCTGTCTGAAACCATTTATATGGAGCAACCAGAAGGATTTCGTGACAAGAGGAATCCTACAAAAGTATATCGCCTAAATAAGGCAATTTATGGTCTTAAACAAGCGTCCAAAAGTTGGTATGACAAAATAAATGACGTATTAGTAAGAAAACTGAAATTTAAGAAGTTTTCGTCGGAACCTTGTGTGTTCATGAGAAATACTGCTCGAGGTTTGAGTTTTATTTGTCTGTATGTTGACGATATCATCTTATTTTCAAATAATGAGATTGATAAGTCTACAATCAAGAAACAGCTGATGTCTCAATTCGATATGAGAGATTTAGGGCCAGCGCATCACTTTCTCGGCATGAGACTTTGTAGAAAGGAAGAAGGTGGTTTCACCTTGGATCAGTCAAGTTACATTAAAAATGTTTTACAACGGTTTAATATGGCCGAGTGTAAACCGGCTGTTACCCCAATGGAGTGTGGTTTGAAACTGTTGAAAAATGACTCCAAATGTGAAAACTTGCAGTATCGAGAGTTGGTGGGTTGTCTGATGTTCATAGCTGTTTGTACAAGACCGGACATTTCGCACGCAGTGAGTGTCCTCAGCCAGTTTAACGAAAGCTACGGAGAGGATCACTGGAAGGCTGCGAAGCGAGTATTACGTTACCTGAAAGGTACACTGAACCATTGTTTAACTTATAAAAAGAGTGGTTTGTCTGTCAGTGGATATGTAGATGCAGACTGGGGCTCTGATGAGCTGGACCGGAAGTCATTTACTGGTTACATCTTCAAGATTGGTAACTGTGCTATCAGCTGGCAAAGCAGGAAACAGAAAACAGTAGCACTTTCAAGCATGGAAGCGGAATACTTAGGTCTATCAGATGCTTGTAAGGAAGCTTTGTTTATAAGGAGTTTTATGCATGAATGTCTTGGCGTTAACGTTACTGTACGTATCTATAATGATAATCAATCTGCGTTGGCCAGGGCAACAAACTCGATGTATCACTCCCGAACGAAACATATTGACATTCGTCATCATTTCGTACAAGACATTGTTAAGCAAGGGTTTGTTGATCTGCAATATATGTGTACGAATGATATGATGGCGGACGTATTAACTAAACCTCTTAGCGGGGATAAAACGCGTAAATGTGTTAACCAACTTGGGTTAAATAGTAATGTAGTTGGTTAATGTTTGATATATAGTAAGTTTAGTTTGAGGGCCAGTGTTAGACCTCTGTTGTAGTTCAAACTAACCTTTATATTAATTTACTCGTTTTATATGTTTGAATATGGAATATGTTTTGTTTATGTCTTATTGAAAAAATTACATTGAATTGGACCAACGTAATGTTCGTTTTACTTCCACGGAATAATATAATAAACTAGTTATTTTCATCAGCCAGCCTGTCCGCTTTCTCACTATTTTGGGAGCCAGGAATTTCCAACATTCTGGCTCCCGTTGCAGTCTGACGATATCGGAGCTGGTCTATGCCCAGCTCCTTAAGGTCCACCGCAGCTTGAGCCTTCATCAGTACGGCGCTGTATGTGACCCCTCTTTGCGCAGCCTCGGGCTGTAGCGCGAGCACCACAGCCGCGGAGGAAGGGGTCTTTAGCACCGTTTTCTTTTTCGGCGCCGTTTTTGGCGCCGCCTTTAGCTTAGCGGCCGGTGCCGGAGCACGGGACGCAGGGGCTGGGATAGTCTGGGGAAGGGAGGACTTCCCTTTTCCTTTTCCTTTGCCCTTTCTCACCACCGTTATCCAAGACTCATCTTGAGAAACGGCGGGAGGGGCAGCCCTGCTTGGCTTTTGGGTACCCGAAGGACCCGCAACCGTAACCACCTCGGAGGCGGCAGAAGGCTTTTTAGTCCCCGCTTTTGAGGCGAGCGGACGAGCCATGGCAGGCGACGTCTTGGGTAGAGTGGTGGCCATCGCCACCCTCCTCTCGTCCGCACGTAAGGGTGGACGCACTTTCGGAGCGGGTAGAAGCCGATCCTCCAAAGCCTCTATTCGGGCAGAAATCATCTGCCCGAGTGTGGCGGTCAGTGACCCCCGCAGTTCCTCAATAGTTATACCCGGCGCTTGCAGCGGTCGTGTTCCTCCGCCGGTGGCAGCGGCGGTATTAGCCGCGGCGAGCTCCGCCCGGGCATCACCAAACGCCTTGCGGAGGCCTTTCAGTTCAATCTGAAGAGCCTCCACCTCCATCTTTAGGCGACTGTTGGCCGCCCGGAGACACCGCGTCTCTTCCGCCTCATTGCGACTGGCGAGGGTATCAACCACCTCTCGTAAAGTCGACGCAGACCTTTTAAGGCGACCGATGTACTCGCCTTTGAGGTTACCAGATTTTCTGGCAACCTCCAGTATGCAGGCAAGCATGCCGCCCGCCTGCGCCCGCAACTCTTCGGCGTTCATTGCGCTCATGTCGCCGAACACCAACTGGACATCGGACTCACTCCCCGGGTCCAGGGTGCCAGCGACATCAGCGGTATTCGCCCCCTTCTTCAACTTCCTGCTACGCAGGATCTCCGCCAGCTCCTCATCTGATCCGGCAGATTGGGGCTTGAGTAACTCCCCGCGGGTATGTCCCGCCTTTGCGGGTCTCCCCCTACGAGGCGTAGGTACTTTTGCAGCCGTCGATCCGTCAGTCTCCGTATCGTCCGAGTCGGTAACACCCGACACGAAGACAGGAGCTAACGGACGCTTCCGCCGCATACCACCGGCCACTCCCGAAACTGAAGCAGCCACTGCGCGAGCGGGAGCAGTCTCCGTCTGCATGCGGTTCAACACCACCAAGTCTTTCCGCTCCGCGACCGAGTCGAGAGAAGACTCCCTCGAATCTACAGCCGCCGAGCTGCGAAGGACGCGGCAGCCCTGAGAAGGGCTCTTTGTTTGGCCCTGAGAAGGGCCTTTCACGGAACGCCCAGAGGCGTCACGTTCAGGCAATGCAGGCATGGCCTCCGACATATTATCAGTAGATGCAATCGTGAATTGTTGCCCGCAAGTATAGCGCTCGGTATTTGGTCACCCGTCTGCCACTCCGTTACGGTGGTCAGACGGGGTCCAGGACAGACTACGGGGAAGCTACTTATTGTTTGCAAAAAAAACTGGGGGGGATTTCTTAAATTTCCCAAAGCAAATCATGAGCAGCCTCCTGCAGAGCTTGCTAAGGCTCACTTTGTTCATCACAAATTAGCTTCGTGCTTGCTAACGCCTTTTTGTACCGCTCCTGGGGCGGCGAGTCTTCAACGTCTGCTCGACGATAGAGTTTCAAATCAAAGAAATATTCACCGTCCAAGGCCACGGTACGATGGCTCTGTCCTCCGGCCACCGTCGTGGTGAAGGACGACACCAACGCGTTCCGTCGCTGATTGCCTTCGTTCTCCAGGGACGCCTCCTCCGCCTTCACGATCCCGAAAATATTACACGGCTTTCTCTTTTCTGTCCTGTAAACAAGTAAATGATATTATTATCTATGATTTGATCCAAAACTAGGCGTTAAGTCTATCCTGCTAACCGGTCCTATGTAAAAAATGTATAAACAAAACAAGTGAAATAAAAAAAAACTTTCATTATCATTATTACCATCTAGCATTATAAAGAACTCGTCAAGACAAATCAAATGAGGCCAAACTCGATGCGGTTGTGTCGTTTAATTACGGAATTCCTATCGACCTTCGAGCTCCATCATCAGATCAGCTCCATGTCATAATATTGCATTGTCATCCGATTTATACAAGCAAGCAAAATTTCTGCTCAATCGGATGCCGGGAAGTGGGTCAAATTAAACTTGCAAGATTTGATGGCACCGGAACGATTTTTGTCTTCTTCGCAGCCTTCGTCGGTTTGCTTGAAGGCGAAGTCCTCTTTCTTGGTGCGGGCGCGGGAGGGGTCACAGGAGCCGCAAAAGTTTCTGTTTCCGAATCAGAACTAAAAAATGATTAATAAAATAAAACTATATAATTTCAAGTTTTTATACCATCAAAAAGGTGGAATAGAAAGATAGAATAAACAAAACTGTACGAACGTGTACATACGTAACGTTTGCCTTTAAGTTTAAACTTAAAGATAAGTGAATACTTACGAGTACATACATTTTAAACAAATAGAAGTGTGGGTTGTTGACCGTTGGAGCTGGTGCTGGTCACTAGTGCTGGCCTAGAGCGCGGATGTCTCGAGATGAGAGTCGAGCGAACTGTCTGCCGTTTATCATCAAGCAAACAGCTGGCTGTAGTATCAATTAAATTCTTTAAACTGGTCGCGGACTCTACACTACTTTAAGAGAGAAACCGTTTTAAAATAAATGTTATACCCAGCTTCTAATTTTCCCCAACACTCCAAATAATTTTCATTAGCTATCGGTATTTGCCTAATTAATTGCTCGGTTTCCCCTGTCAAATGGCCCTTTAAATAGTGCAATTTACATTGTCTAATAATGTATTTGTATGAACTAACGCAACAAAGTCTCTAAAGGTTACCCATTCAGAATATATTCCAGTAAACTTTGGAATTTCATTTTTTGGTAATTTAACACATGATTTTGCATTACTACGAGTGAGCGAAAGGGCTGAGCGCACGAAAGACTCTGGGGACTGAGTCGCTACGAGTGAGCGAGAGGGCTGAGCGCCCGAAAGGCTCTGGTACTGAGTCGTTACGAGTGAGCGTGAGGGCTGCATGCAAGTGGGAGAGAGCGGGCGGTCGCTTAACATGAACGCGGGGCTCATGTCATGGCGGACGGAAGGGGCCCGAGGCAACACGCGAGTTTGCCGAGACCGGCGTTACGCGCACCGAGGGGCGCATGGAGTCATTTTGCATCGTTTTAAGAGAGTTATTATACTCTCTTAAAATGGTAGTATATTTCTTCCCCAGCCAGGATTGGAGATCCATGGCTGGGGAGAGGCTAAAGGCCTACGTGACGCCGGAGGAGAAGGTCCCCGGCGAGCTTAAAAGGAAAAGAGAATCTCCCTGCCGGGTGTAGACAGGGAGGTGAGTCTGTATCCCTAGTGAATACCAACTCACAGTTCAGGTAAACCTAGGTGTAGCCTCACTTCGGACATTAGCCGTAAAGGTACAAAGCTAATTATAATTTTAACGAAGTCCTATCGGTTCTCCAATTATTACTTCAATACAGAACTTAAATCGGTTCTCCAATTATTACTTCAATACAGAACTTAAGATTGTAAACAAATTTATATTAAGTACTTACGACGTACTTTAGACGCTAAACACAACATTTTTCCATATGATATATACACGTTTTTGGTTATCCACCCCGCGAGAGTTTACATCGTATATTTTGCATTAAGAATACCTGCTCATGAATGCTCATGCAAATGATGAGAATGCTGCTTCACAAATCAATAGTCACACACTGAATTCTATCATAATATTAAGTTCAATTCCAAAATTAATGCATTAGAATAGAAAACTCTTTATTGTTCATACAAATTATTATGTGAAATCTACATGTTTATTACGACAAATTACACAAAATACAAACAAACACAAAATACAAACAAACACAACAGCACAAAATACAAACAAACACAAAAGCACAAAATAACACAAAATTAAAAAACTATGAACTATGAACATACAAATACAATAATATAGCTTAGAACTAAGATTAGGACACAGAAATAAGTGTTACAATTGGCGGTCTTATCGCTAAAAGCGATCATCATTAATCACTGGAAAATCTTTAAACAAATAATTATTATTTATTACTATTCAAAAAGTGTTGAACTCTATTGACGTGATTGACAACTCGTAGCTATGTGGCTTCGACTTTTTGACTATAGAGAATTCAGGAGGAACATCTATTTTTAGTTCTTGACTTCGGTGCAAACTGTTTCCATTTTATTTTGTTCTTGGATTTGTGGGTTTACATTTTCTTAACTTTTTTCATCATCTTTGTGTGCATTATAATTACTGCCTATTTCCATAAAATCATCTTTCAGGGAAAAAAGAACCGTTGCCATTTTTTAAGCATTGCATCCCATTGATCTTTAAAAAGTTTCATAACGGCTATGTCAAGTTTATATTATTGTATTTGTGTGTGCAATAAAGAGTTTTCTATTCTATTCAAGCGGTTGTAATACATGACTCGTATGAGCAGGTAGTTTCAATATCGTTACATTGGCTTTACGCGCTTCTTCAATTGATATATAATTATGTCTAAGCCAACAGGAGTAGCATGTCCGTCATACATTAAAGTATCGGACTTTGGTCTCCAACAGCTGATAGAAACATCTTTTAAAATAAAAATGGTCCATCGGGGCAGGAGAAAGTTTTTTGGATTTCCTTTAGCTTTATTTCAAAATATGTGGCACAAATAAAAGGATCTGATTGTATCAACCGGGCTTTTGTTTCATATGGTAAATTTTCTGCTTCAGATTCAGTTATTTTAATGTGGTCAACAGCCTCACAAAGTAGTACAGTAGAGTCCGTTTATAATGACATCGAAAGGAATTGACAAACACGTCATAATAAGCGGACGTCATACAAAGCATTTTGTGAAATGAAAAACCTTTTTTATGTAAAAATGTAAGTATTTTAATACAGAAACATAGTAATTACATATGTATACATACATATTAAATCAAAATCAAAATTGCACGTAATCAGCACATTATAACACATACAAGAGTATTTTTTACTGTAAGTAATCTGTAATTTTATTTAAAAACAATGCGTGACCTTCAAGCGTCAATTAATCACTGAGATTCAAAACAAAAACGAGCCACGTGCCGAACGTCGTCGGGAATCAACGAACATTACCGAAGGTGTAAAGATTCATGTCGGTCATTATAACCGGACATAATTATTTAAAATGGGTCATAATAAGCGACATGTCACTGTAAGAGAAGTCATTATAACCAACTTTTTTATAAAGAATTTTATATGAAAACCAAACTTCGTAGTGTAATTACGTCATAATAACCGGTTGGTCAATATAGGCGGAGTCATAATGAACGGATTCTACTGTATTATCAAAGGAATCCATTGCATTTCAGCAGCAGATAAAGTTAAGAATATAGATGGTACACCAAACTGCCTTACTATGGCCAACAGTTTTTTTTTTCAGCTTCCCAGTGAGCAGGAGAATTTCGAATACCACTGAGGACTCGATAACCGTCGTCGTGTTGCACTAAATTGTTTATAAAATTGTTTTGAAGCACATCACTTGCTAAAACAGAAGCAGCATTGACAGTTTTTTTGCGTAAACAAGTTGTAATACTATTTTTCACGGCAAGCGTTTGCTGTTTTTTCAGCGCAGTAAACAAGTAGTCTGGTCTAACAGCACGCCTATCTTGCCTGGATATTTCAGATCGTGTGATCTCCGAGTGACTCAATTAATGTTGAAAGTACGCGCCATGCCACAATGAACTTTTATAAATGCAAGTTCTTCCAGATGCTGATCGAAGAGCAACGAAATTGGCCTTTCACCTTCTCCTGGAGCCATTACTATTGTAACATCTTGATCGCTATCTAATAAAGTTTCCTGTCCACCTGGATTAACATCAATTAAAGTATTAACATTACGATCATCTACATCATTTGTAGTGCATGTGCATTCAACAGTTTCTTCAGGCTCACTGCCGGTCCAAGAGTTTTCAAGTTCTATGCCGCATGCACGGAATAAATCACATGTTACTAAATATTCTGCTGCTCTTCTTATTATTTCTGGTCGGACCCGCTCCCTACGACCATGTCTGTAACAAAACTTACGCTTCAACTCCACAGTAATAATATTATCATCGTGCATAGACCTAGGCAAAGTTCGCACCATATTATTGATTTTTACAGGTATATTTATTACATTCCCAGAAAGACCATGCTGATATCCTAATCCTTGACCTTTACGAACAATTTTTAAAAATACGTGGCGGGGACTTACTAGCCTTTCCTCCATCGGGGTCAACTCCTTCAAAATATCGGGAATTTCAGGGAATTTCAATCCGTTAGCTATGGGTAGTCGGGGTAGTCGACCTTGGTTAATATATTTAACACAAGTGTAACAAAACTCTGCTTAATTATTTGTTTGATTTATAGCAAATACATTTGACGCGAAGTCTTCACTATATTTAATAGAAATATCATGAAAGGAAAGTTTTCGTACAGAGCTATGGTGCCATAACCTACCGCAGCATGCACATGGATGGCTGTAACCTTCTTTTACATTTTCATTGTATCTTTGAGATACAATGTCCCAGCACTCGGTTGATTTAGACCGCGCTATTTGTCGGGTACGCGTGTTACGTGATTGCTCGGCCTCTCTGAAATCCGGATCCTCACGAGCGCTGCGGTGTTGCGCGCTATTACGTGATTGTTCGGCCTCTCTGTAAATCGGATCTTCACGAGCGCTTCGGTGTTGCGCGCTATTACGTGATTGCTCAGACTCTCTGTAAATCGGATCCTCACGAGCGCTGCGGTGTTGCGCGCTATTACGTGATTGCTCGGCCTCTCTGTAAATCGGATCTTCGCGAGCGCTGCGGTGTTGCGCGCTATTACGTGATTGCTCGGCCTCTCTGAAAATCGGATCTTCACGAGCGCTGCGGTGTTGCGCGCTATTGCGTGATTGCTCGGCCTCTCTGACAACTGGGTTTTTGCGAGTACTGCGGCGGCGTTGGCTATCACCTTGTTGCTCTGCTTCCCGGAAAAGCGGGTCTTCACGAGTACTGCGGAGACTCGTGTATTACGAAGTTGTTCTAGTTCTCTAACACCAGGAATCTGGCGAGTTACACTATGGGCTTCAGTATTGCGTCTTTGCTTCCTCTGTGTAAAATCTGTAGTACTTTTACGTTTCCCAGAATAATCTTTATCGGTAGGTTTTGCAAGTTCCTGAGAATTTTCACTAGATGTTGTCAGCGTTACGTTTTCTCCAGAAGTAGCAGTAAAGGTAGGACTTTCAATGTATTGCGTAAAAGTTGGACTTATTAATGCCGGAATTTCCAATTGTTGCGTGTTTTGAGACCGTTTAGTCCGTTTCTTATTAGCATCTTTTGTTAATATTTTAGTTTTTGTTTGAGATATACTTTTAAACAAGTCAGCGGAAGGTCGGCCAGGAACCTTTCGTGTCACATCCGAGGACGGGAATAGCTCTAACACTTCACGAGATAGAATGTCGAATAAATGACGTCGCATATCATCAGCAATATAGAATAGAATAGAATAGAAAATACTTTATTGTGACACCACAGAAACATAAACACAGAAATAGAAACATACAGAACAGAAACAGATACAGAAACTTAGAACTAAAACAATTTATAATATAAAAGTGTAACAATTGGCGGTCTTATCGCTAAAAGCGATCTCTTCCAGACAACCAAACAGGGAAGGAAAATAAAATAAGGACGACGGTGGTTGCAATATATTTAGGCATGGAGATATATACATACCAATAACTTATCTACTTAAATACATTTTAAGCACTACATAGATAATATTTATAATACATATAATAGTATCAACAACATAATATATATTATATCGAAAATACATATAGTTTACATAAGACGGATTTACCCTCAGTGCTAAGGCTGTGGCAAAACAAATTGCATATAATCCGCAATCAATGCTATTTGGCTGGCGTTGGACGCTGGGGAATTGAACTTTAGCACTGTTCAAGTAAGGGAATAATGCGTTCACATAAACCAGTTGCGTAGGGCTTAATGAATTATATAAACTATCATACACCCGTAGTATACCGTTTATGTAATATATGCATACCCAATGTCCTACAGTCCCAACATGTCCACCATATATTATTTGAAGATGTGATGAGTCTTGAGGTATAGGCTCTATCAAATGAGGATACATAAATAAAGACACTTCCCTTGGACGAAATGTAGAATTTTGTGCCAATATATTGTGAAAGGCACGCACGACGTTGTCCTCAATGTAGGCATCATTATTTAAAACGTAAGAATACATTATTATAAATTAAATATACGCACGTATTTATTATTAGGTATATACACTTACAATTATTAATTATTTAAAATCAAATATTTTACATACAATATCTACAGAAATACTACTTATCTATAATTGTTATATTATTATTTATAAAGTAATATTTATTATGTAATTAAACCTTTAAATTCTTAATAATGAGACAATAATATTAATTATTATCAATGAAACCACGGATATTAGACGAATATTTTTTATGAATCCTCTATTATAATCAATATCATATATCTTATACGTATCTAAATCAATTTTTTATATCACAACGAACAAGAACGAAACCTATACAAAGAACCTCAATCGCATACGAATATTCGATAAGCTAATAGGACAGGTTGAAATAGTCCCATACAACCATGAACAATTCGCTTGCGCGATCTAATTTTACTACTAGATAGCGCCATCTAGTTATGCATTAATAAACTATAGGCTAGGTTAGCTTTAGGTATTCTTATTTATTGAGTTGGAACAACAGGGTTGTTGACAAATTGTTTAGTCCATATTGTAGATTATTAAAAATTGTTAGACACGTATTTTTTTTTTGTAAATTTGATAAAAAACAATGGCTTAGTCGTGACGTCAATATACCAGATTTTGTGCATTTTGTACCGGATGCGAAAACTTATAATCGTCGTTACTCAGCCACTTTTTATTTTATTCACAAACAAAAAAATACGTGTCTAATATTTTTTTATTATTTAAAACATGGACTAATTATATTTTGAATTTGCTGACCTTGCCAATATCTCTTTTTTTCAGCGCTGATTTTACCGAAACTAATAATTTTATCTTAACCGCTATAGTTTTCCTGGAAAGTTCATGGTTGAAAGCATACCTCTGATTTTTTTCAGAATTTTAAAGCTAGTAGTTCAGATTTTAGAGGGGGGGGACGCTCAATTTTTTTTTAAAACTTGAATATCTTTCAAACAGAACATGAAATCGAAAAAGTTTCTTAGCAAACCGTCTTTCATTTTAAAATACCTATTCAACGATACCCCACACGATGGTATCAGCCAGAAAAAAAAATCATCCCCATCTTACGTGTACGGGAGGTAGCCTAAATTAATTAATTAAAAATTATTTTTTGTCACCGTTCTCTTACCCTTATTATTACTTACCTGTATACAAAATTACACTTTTCTAGGACTTATAGTTTCTCCGCAATGCCGCGGACAGACAGACGGACGGACAAAGCGAAACTATAAGGGTTCCTTGTTGACTACGGAACCCTAAAAACGTATCAAATACTTTCGTTTCCATCCATCCTTTTTTCGTGGCAGCAAAGTTTGTACCGGGGTAGGCGTCTTTAGATGTCCACTGATCCCACACATTAATACCCTCACTTAATGTCAAATTTGCTTTCGGTATTAGTTCTGCTGCCAGCATGGAGAACAGTCTTGTGTATTTTCGTCCATCTACGGAAGAACTGAAACCTAACGATTTTGACTTTTTCCAAACTGTATTCGTGATATGATAGTAGCAACCCTTTACTACTATTTCGGGATAAATAGACTTAATAGCTTGGATGATGGCTAATTCGGAGTCACATTTCAGAGTAGTTATATTCATGAATTTTAAATAGTCTTTCGTACGTAGTTTGACTTTTTTTGGGCAACGAAACAAACATCAAAGCCACAAAACCAACAGTTCCTGATTCATGCGTAATATCATCATGCACAGAAAACACAAACCTGCTAATAATAATGAGCCTATCCATTCATCCGTTATTGTAAATCCTGCGCCATTTAATAATTCTGTGTCATTGAATCTTTGAGCTTTTTCGATCATTTGAGTCACGTACGTAGCCATTGAATCACAATTTTCAAGTCTTATTGATATCAAATGTCGAAGCAAGGTTATTTTTCTCGAGAAACCAGAGTCATCATACACGGTTTTCAGTTTTTTTTTTTTTTATACGAGATAGGCCTACGTTTGACCACATCCCACCTGATGGAAAGTGAAAATGCGGTCGACGATGGATCACGTAAGATGCCTAGAAAGGTACCTCTATTCACTCGTGCCTTGAAGATACCCAAGTTGTACCGCTCGGGAAACACGGATGACGGCAAAGTGTTCCAAACGCGACCAGTTCTCATTAAGAACGACGAAGCAAAACGCTAGTTTAGTCCATAATTCTGCAGAGCGCTTAGAATGCTGGATCTATTGTTAATATTAATTTAGCCTTCGTTTTGACGTCGTCCACAGGCTCTTGCTCGAAATCTGCTGTTGGTAAAATGTACTTGTACATTACCACAAGCACCAACAAGTTTTTAGCCGCGAAGCACCACTCTCTCATAATCACTCATCATTTACCTATTTTTAATACTGTTCGTTTACAGTTTGAGTGTTTAGTCGAAAGCGTCAATATATCGCGCTTATCCTTCCACTTGAGCACACAAATACCACGCTGATTCTCCATAGCTATGGATTCACCCTTTTCCAGTTTGGCGTCCACTAATTACTGCTACCGGCAAACCCTTTCTAATTTTTCTTAGGGTTCCAACTAGGTGGGTGTCTTGGTTCAGTAGTTGATTTGCCAAATCTAAACTTGTAACACGTGGATTAATTTTAATAGCAAAAAAACCAGCAATGGGGTATTTTTTAACACAACGTGGAAGTTTGGCATGGGGTTTCTAGTTATTTCATTCCAAATTATATTTAAATATATGTATAAGTTTTCTATATTTTGGTAACAAGTGCTTTCTAAAACTTACCAGTTGGTTCCGTAAAAACTATAACAGATGGTTGATGTCCTCGTGGTCGTGTCCATTTTTGCATAGTATTCAATGTTTCTTCTATATTAGCAAGTTGTTCAAGAACAAAATTTTCAACCGAGTCAGATTCACTTTCTGATCTACTTGCAATAATACGACGATGACGTTTTGTTGGTAAGACACTCTCATCATCACTTAGACGTTCATCGCAATGATTCATTGTTGTCACCAAATTGTTTCCTATCTCACTTAAAAAACTAGCTTCTAAAGTCTATTTCAACTAGAGAGCGAAAAACGGACATTGACCTTTTAGTGTTGCGCAGGGAAGACCAACCTTCTTTGCATCAATAAATTATTTTAATAGTTAACAACTATTTTGTCACTATCAAAATTCAGGTTTTCAGTTTTTACCTAACAATTATCATTATATTACTATTATCACTATTTAACTCAAAACTTTAGTACAAGTTTTTCATGTAACTATCTACCTACACATTAGTAAATTAATCATCTGACATTGACAGGTGTAATTAGTTTAAGATTTAAGTGTGTGCCAAATAAACTATTTATTATGTCGCTCTTAAACACGGGCTAAGCCCGGGCCTTTTTATAGGCGTACACGGAGACAAAAAAGTCCAACGTGCAGAGGCCCTTTTGAGCTTTTAATATAAATGTAATGGGTGACACTTATTGGAGTCTGTCTTTGAGTCCATCCATAGAAAATGGGCTCAAAGACAGTCTCCGCCAAGTGACAGGACTATTGATAATTAATGGAAACTACTTGAACTAGGCTATGGATGTGTATTCTAAATGGATGGTTAATGAGGCGATTGCTAGGACTACGGCACCTGCCACTTCCGTCCCATTAGGAAATATATAGGCAGGTGATGACTCGCCACTCACTAAACGGGCCCCCATAAAGGCCGGCATTACATAGCCGACGAGAAGGGCAACGTTGGTGTAAGTGGCTGGAGGGGGAGAGGTGTCCCTGGACTTTAAACACGTAGGCCAACTCGCCACTTATGCTTCACATCCTCCCTCCGAGCGAAAAGCTCTCTCGACTCCACTCTGGCCGGCCAATCAAGGCAAGCACAGAGGTGGGGGACTGTTCCTCGTCAGTGTTCACTCCGACCGGCCGGTGAAGGCAAGCCGGAGATGAGGAACAGGATCCTCCCCCGGGAGCACTCGGGTCCGTGGGGTCGCTACTCCCCAACAGCTCGCCATAAGCTGCCCTGCGGCGCTCGGGTCCGTGGGGTCGCTACTCCCCAACAGCTCGTCATGAGCTGCCCTGCGGTTCTATTTATTATTATTATTACCTATTATATAAAGGAAACGATTAAGAAAATAAAATCAAACGAATTAAAAAATGACATTATATTAAATCTGAATCAGAATTACTATCGTCTGACGAGCTGCTGTCTGATGTTTCGCCTGTTACGTTTATGATAAATGAATCCACAGTTTTATCCACTTCCTGGTCTAATGAGGCTAATTTTTCTTCTTCTTTTTTTACATGGCTTATACTGTTTTGCCATTTTTCGGGGGTAATGTGGCTTAGCGCTTCATGGAGTAGCTTTTTTACATCCGTTAACTTGAATGTTGTATTTTTTCTTGACACGTATCCCTTGACATCGGGCCATATTAATTCAATAGGGTTAAATTCACAGTGGTATGGAGGTAATCTCAATTCTCAATACCCTCCACACCAACTGCTTTAGCCATTTCGTCAATGACGTAACGCTCGTGATGTTTTTTTATATTTTTAACTTTTTCCAACAACTCTACTTTTGTTTCCTTTCCTTCGTATGAAATTGTTTTCGCCGACAGCCATGTTTGAATTTCAATTTTTTTCCAACTTGTTACTGGTACTTTCTCCTGGCGTCTTGAGTGGTAGCTGGCATTGTCCATTACTACAACAGCATTTGACTCCAGTCTCGGAAGCATTTTTTCAAACCACTGTTCAAATTTGGTTGCGTTCATTGACTCATGGAGTCTCCTGTGTTTTTGCATTCAAACACAAGTTCGGACTCTGGGACAAATCCTTTGTCACTTCCTATATGCAGCACAATTAACCGGTTTCCTTTCGAAACAGGGTTTTTAGCACCGGTGGACAGACCCTCCAAAAAGCTTGTTTAGGGGACTGTATAGTCGTGTCTTCCCAAACTTTACTTACAGTGTGTCCTAAAAAAAACCTATGTCAATTTTTCGTTTAACAAACAACATCACAATCATGTCAGATTAATGCCAATCGTTGTTTAAAGTCGACAGTAAAATAAATTCAAGTAAATACATTCAACAGGAAAATTATAGAATCGTTATTAATATGTAAACAAAAAAATATGTACCTGCATTGATCCACGTTTCGTCCAAATAATGTATCGGTCTTTGTTCTTTTCTAAACTTCATAATTGTTTTCAAGTACTTTATGCGCCACAATACAATATCGTGTCTCTCGATTAAGGCACTGTTGCTTTTTCTTTTAAGATATTTGAATTTTAAATGTTTTCATAACCGCCAAAGCGCCGCGCCGTAAGGCTAAAATTTGGCAGCATTTCGTCAGAATTAACTGCTTCCAAAATTTTATTTAATGTGGGGACCTCGCCGTTCAAATAAAATTCATGAACTTTTTTTCTAATGCATGACTTGTCAAACTCGTCAGTCTTTTCAATTATATTCGGACCACGTTTTGGTGATGCAGGCGGCCTTATTGTATCCATTTCTTTTTATTCTTTTAAAACACGATATACAGTTGCCTTGTTTATTCCCAGAATATCGGCAGTCTTTATTTTTATTTCCGTTTTGGACATATATTTGTCTGAAGGACACGTCTCTTTCACATATTTATAGACGTTAATTGTCATAATTTTTTCATTTTCCGACAGATGGGATAACTTGCGCTTCTTTCTAGGTGAGTTAAAACTTTTAAACGGCTCCGATGATTCCATTATCACTCACAAACAAAAAACAACACAAAACAAAAGTAGGGGGGGGGGGGGTATAATTGGGGGTTCTAGATCACTATGCTCTCGTTACACTCGAGCATAGTGTAATAGTAATAATCTAGAATCTCCCAATTATACACGCTAGGCTGGTGAGGTACACTAGATTTTTGGGTTTGGATTTGACCCAGCTTATTGGATATAGTTGATTTAATTTACTTACAATTATTTATCTTTATGCCATGATTTATTTACCAGCGGCGATCGTTTGATCTCGTTTCAAAATGATATTATATTTTCTCGGCATCCCAGCTGCTACTACATTTAATTTGTCGGCTCCCAATGATTTTATACCATAGTTTATCAAACAAAAATATGTAGGTATAAGACTATGGACAGAATAAACATTGCAAATTAAGTTAATGTAATGCAAGATACGAGTATATATCGCTACTAAATAATCGCTCAGTAGACATAGGAATATGTATTAAAATATTTACTGCTCAGAAAAATAACTTTATTACATTAAAAAAAACACGTCGACATAAAGGACATTTATTGTTTATTGAGAAAGTACACTTAATGCAGCTAATAGCATGCCCGCAAGGATAGAAACAAAGGGATACAGGTTCAATTGTACAAACTTTGCACGACAAAACATTATTAGCTTCTAGGGTATTATTGAAATTATTATTTTTGTTATCTATAAGCAGTTTTTTGTCATTGATCCTTTGACATGTTTTTATGATTAGTGAAATATATGTACAGTTCGGATAGACGCGAATGTGCTCCTCCCACGGCGAGTGTTCAGCACCCCAATCTTTGAGACCTCCATCGCAAAAAAAACATATGACTTTATCACTCTCTCCTGTATAAAACAATCCAGCATCAGCCATATCTTCAGGTTTCTGAGTCTTCTGTCGAGGCCATGTCCTAAAACTCCGTAAGCGAGATGTCTGTATAGAATAGTCAGGATGAGCTGGTTGCTTAACCCTTATCATGTTGTATTTTAATGTTCGTAATACCTAGAAAAAAACATTAAATAAATAACAATTTAAAACAATAATATTGAATAAAAGAATACTAGTCTGAAAGTATTTTATTATTTACTATTTTTTATTTCATTTTACAAACAGCTGTGTACTTACTATGTTAGATATTTAAAATACAATAGGTACTCTGGCTCCTGGTTCTAGATAATAATTGAATTATTTCACTAAAAAATAGCCCGCTTAAGGTGAGTACAAGCGCCAGCGTTTACTTATATTTTTGGAATTTAACATTAATTTATTTATGGCTATGTCAAAAAATCCATTTTCACAGATTTTTAAATAGCAGGTATGATTAAAATTAAATTAAATTAAAAAAAAACATAATTTGTGTAAAGATCTATTTTCATTGGTTTAGTATTAAGCTACTGCAATTATCCAGTATAACTAGACACGTTGCCAACAATCGGTATTTTCAACCAAGTAGATGCGATGCCCAAATACGTAAAACGTCTCCTATGACACGGTCTGGCTGGCGCCAGTAATGTGATACATTGTTAGGCTCTAGGCATCGATAGATTTTGCATGGAAAAATCATTATTAACTATAAGTTCATTAATCATAAAAATCAGATTAGCCTGGCAAAATGTTTTGTTACGTAATAAAAAAAACGAAATATCTAGTTTGCATGCGGTTTTATGAAAATAGGGGTATAAATAGCTCCGTTCCTGAATAAATTATTATTATTAATATAATATTAAATAGAACAGAAGTATACACGGGACAGTCTCCCAATAATTATAATAAAAAAAATATATTAAGATACAGAAATCCTCCAGCGACAAGAAAATATAATAAGTATGTAAGTAGATAATAATTTAATATTTATTATTTTAGTATATATATTTTTTTATTTATGTTTTACCATTTTATTGAGGGGGCTGTTTCATGATACTTGATACCTACTTACAGCCAAACCATTTTTATTTTAGCATATATTTTCATTTTATATTATACTTTGCAGGTCTTTCAAGAACCCTTTTGAATCCGACAGTGAGTTCCCCTCCCAATCAAAGGATTCCCCTTCACTGAAGAAAAAAACCGTTAAACCCACTACAGCAAGAAAACAAAAACCTAAAAAAATAAAGGAGTTATTTGGGGAGTCGGATTCTGAAAATGAACTTGTGCCAACAACATCTAATAAGAAAAGGAAACTGAATGTGTTCCCTGATTCTGAGGTGAGATATTTATATTATAGCTCATATTATTTTATGTTTTATTGCGTAGGTATAAAGCAAAATACTAAACTGTAACTTTTGTTGATGAGATTCTTAACTTGAAGAAAATGAGGTTTTATCGTAACCCATAGCCGAGACACCCGCGCCTCTCGCGGGATAAAGCCCAAACGCTACGCGGATTGAGCCAATCAGGGCCTTTTAAAACAACCGCGCTTTTAAAACAAGACGCGATTGGTAGGCGTCCCGCGTCCCAATGATTCTCTCTGCCGGATTTTGTAAGATGGTCGATTTTTCTGTGTACTGTGTAAAAACTTTTGAATAAATATATATTTTAAACTCGTTTCGGTATTATAATGTTCCCCCCAGACTATACTGGCGCCCAACTCTAAAAATAAATAGTTTGGAGAACATTTTTAAGTGTGTTGAGTGTTGTGTTCAAAATGCATACGCGTTCTCAAGTGCACGCGCCGGCGTCGCGGGACTCCGACGATGGCGTCGCATATTCCGACGCATCCGCCGCGGTCCCAAACGTAACGATGTCGCAAGAAACTCTGACAAATCTAATAGCAACAATGCAACAAAGTTCCTCTAAGTACAGCGGCCGCCCTGAGGAGTCATTAGAAAATTTTATTGACGCCATAGAATCCTACAAAGATTGCGTCTTAATATCGGACGAAAACGCCCTCAAAGGGTTTGCAATGCTTTTAGAAGGTCACGCTGCTGTCTGGTGGCAAGGAATAAAACCATCCACCACTTCATGGAAGGAGGCGCTATCCTGCTTGAGGTCGGCCTTTGGCAATCACGACCCGCCATATCGAATCTACAAAAAAATATTCGAATTGCAACAAGGTAACGAACACACAGACCTATTTATATCAAAAGCTCGCGGCCTACTAGCCAAGCTACCAAAGGGAGAGTTATCAGAGAAAATTCAATTAGACATGACATTCGGATTATTGGACCGCCGTTTACGAAAAAGAATAGACCGTGACAGCGTAAACACATTCACTGAACTTATTGACAAAGCGAGATTAATCGAGGACTCATTCAAGGAAGGTAAATCGACACCCGCTACTGTCGGCGTGACAACGGCAGCGCCTCGCCGGCCCCCCGCCGTGAGCGTGCCGCCGCATTCGAGCAGCGTGACGGCCGCGCCCGCGCCTAACGTGCGAGCGTTCCGCGCGCTGCCCACCGCCGCCGCAAACGAGCCTGCCGCCGGCGCTAACAGCGCCCCGGCTCGAGTCGGTGCTCCGCCCGCTTCTACCAGCTCCGCTACTGACAGCTCTACAGGTCGACAACAGCGTCCCTTTTGCGTGTACTGCCGTAAGTACGGCCATACCAGGGATGAATGCCGTAAGCTATCCAAACTGGAGACGCGAGGTGAGTCTCATACCGCTTCCATTAAAGACAATGACAATGAACTAAAGTGCTATCAGTGCGGTGCAAAAGGCACCACCCGTGAAAAGTGTGCAAAGTGTTCAAAGCATAATAATAATTCAGAGTTTTATGCTATCACTCCCGTACCAAATGTAACAAATAAGCTTATAAAATGTAAATGCACCGATGTACATAATAACAATACTAACAATGAGCATTCTAGCTTGCCTAAGTTACCTGGTGTTTCTAATTTTGAAAATACTAACCATTCTGAAATTTGTATACCTAGCAATGACTATATTACACACCCTAGCTTGCCTAGGTCACCTGAAGCTTCTAACTTAAGAATTTATAACCAATGTGACTTAAATACTAATTCAGGCAATGGCTATATTATGCAACTAAGCTTATCTAGGTTACCTGAGGCCTTTAATGTTGCAAATATTAATAAGTGTGATGATGTTACCTATTCTAACAATAATAGCAATGTGCATTCTAGCATGCCTAGGATATCTAAAAATCCTAGCTTTGAAAATAATATTCAGTGCAATACTGTTAGCAATTTTGACAATAGCAATGTGCATTCTAGTATGCCTAGGATATCTAGAAATCCTAGCTTTGAAAATAATATTCAGTGCAATACTGTTAGCAATTTTGACAATAGCAATGTGCATTCTAGCATGCCTAGGATATCTAAAAATCCTAGCTTTGAAAATAATATTCAGTGCAATACTGTTAGCAATTTTGACAATAGCAATATGCATTCTAGCATGCCTAGGATATCTAGAAATTCTAATTATGAGAATAAATATGAATGTGATATTTTCTATGATACGGTTTGTCAAAATAAGTATTCTAAACAAAATGTTTGTGACTGCAGCAATAATATGTGTGTATCTAATAAGAAATTGAATATGCCCTGTGATGTTTCAAGCGTGATGCCTACCAACCCGCTTGAATGCCCTAAAGCTTTGCGGCCAATATTTAATATTGAGATATTAGGTGCCCGGGGAACCGCTCTTATTGACACGGCTGCCAAACAGTCGATTGCTGGTCATACATTATTTGCCCTCCTCAAGTCTAAAGGTCATTTTATGTCCTCGAAGAAAATTAATGTGAAACTTGCTGATGGTGATATTCGTGAAATGGACATGTTGGAGACTAGAGTCGAGGTGAGATTACTAAACAAAACTTTTATGGTCCCATTTATGATATTTCCAGAATCTGATAATAATGAATCTCTCCTTGGAATTGACTTCCTTACTTCAGCTGGAGTTGTGATAGATTTTTCAAAGAGCACCTGGCATTTTTCAGAGTATTCGGGCTCTACACACGAACTCCAGTTTGAGCCTAACCAGCTCACACCCAGGGCCACCTGCGCTGCAATCGAGGTGTTGCGACCTGATGAAGGAGTCACTCTCACTGGAGGCGAACGGGACCAGCTCGCCCAGCTGCTTCAACACAATGAAGATATCTTCAGCTCAGGGGGAGCCCCAACACCTTACGCAGAACACCATATTGACACGGGTGACCACTCTCCCATCGCAGTACCTCCCTATAGATTGACTCCTGCCAAGAAGGCTATCATGGAAGCGGAAATCAATAAGATGTTACAAGAAGGAATCATAGAGGAGTGTGAGTCTGCCTGGGCCGCACCTGTTGTTCTAATACCAAAGAAAGATGGTACATATAGGTTCTGTATAGATTACCGGCGATTGAACGCTGTGACTAAAACAGATACTTACCCACTACCTGTCATTGAAGACCTACTTCATGGTACTCAGCAGAGTTGCTACATTAGTACCATAGACTTGAAATCTAGTTACTGGTTTGTGAAAGTACACCCCGATGACAAGGACAAAACTGCATTTATAACACCTTCAGGAACATACCGGTTTATAAGAATGCCATTTGGCTTAAAGAACGCTCCAGCCACATTTCAACGGTTGATGAATAGATTCCGTTCTGGGGTTAGTCTCCGAGATGTTACACTCCTAGTATACCTGGATGACCTGATGGTGCTATCACCAACCTTCGAGAAGCACAAAGAGGATCTACAAGCTGTTTTTGATAGATTACGCACCTTTCGACTTAACGCTAATCGCGAAAAGTGCTCCTTTGCATGCAAAGAAGTGAAGTACCTGGGACACATAATTACACCAGAAGGAATTAAACCATATGACGCCAAAGTACAGGCAATTCTGACTATGGAACATCCCAAGAATATCAAGCACTTGCGTACCTTCCTACAGACATGCAGCTGGTTCCGAAAGTTCATCCAGAATTTTTCTAAAATCGCTCAGCCACTCACATACCTCACGAAAAAAGACGTACCATGGGCATGGGGTGACGAGCAGCGCACAGCCTTCGAAGAACTCAAGAAGTGTTTAACGACGGCGCCCATCCTTATTCAGCCAGACTATGAGAAGCCTTTTGTGGTACGTACAGATGCAAGTAACTATGCTATCGGCGCCGCACTGCTTCAAGGAGAAGGCCATAACGAGCGTCCTATAGAGTACGCTAGTCGCTTGCTCACTGCCGCTGAACGCAACTACACCACGACAGAGCGTGAGGCGTTAGCCGTTGTCTGGGCCATCGAGAAGTTCCGCCCATATATCGAAGGATATCCAATATTTGTGAGAAGCGACCACCAGCCACTACGCTGGTTACTCTCTCTAAAATCGCCAACAGGACGATTAGTGAGATGGGCTCTCAAATTACAAGCATATGACATAAAGTACGAGTATGTACCCGGAAAAACTAATGTTCTCGCAGATACACTGAGCCGGCCGATCTGCACAGATGTGAGTAGAGACACATGTGGTATTTGCACAGTGATCGTCGACCTACCTACCAGAAACGCCGAGGATCTGCGTACAGAACAACTCGCCGACGAGGAAGTTAAAAAGATCATTACAGACCTTGAAAGCTCTGACGAATTGCAATCCCAGAAATGGATGGACCGAGGATATCTGCTGAATCATGGAGTTTTATACCGCTATAATCCAGATACAGACAGTGAAGCCGCCCACTTTGTAGTACCACAGAACCTCAGAGAGGAAATCTTCAAGGAATGCCACGACTCTGAACTTTCAGGACACCCCGGTGTCGATAGAACCTATTATAAAATGTCACAACTTTACTATTTCACTGGAATGCGTAAACAAATCGCAGACTATATAAAGGCCTGCATTCATTGCCAGCGTTACAAGGCGACCAACCAGAAGCCCACCGGACTGCTGCAAACGCCAGTCCTACATCAGCGAAACGAGGTGCTCGCCGTAGATCTGTTTGGCCCGCTCCCGGAAGGACACAACGGAGAGCGATGGGTGCTCATCGTTGAGGACACGGCCACGCGCTGGGTGGAGCTGTTCGCTCTGCGCGAAGCCACGGCGGAAGCTTGTGCCCGCACCCTCATCGAGGAGTATTTTCTACGCTACGGCCTGCCGCGACGCATTGTCTCCGACAACGGGGTACAATTTATATCCGCGGTGATGCAGCAAACGATGTTTATTCTGGGCATTCAGCAAAATCTTATTCCCTTATACCACGCTCAAGCCAATCCAGCTGAACGCAAAAACCGAGATTTGAAGGCGCAACTGTCCCAGCTCGTCGGTACCGACCACACATCTTGGCCCAAGAAGTTGCCCACGGTGAGATATGCTTTAAACAGTGCAGTATGCCGAACGACCGGCACCACTCCGGCTTACCTTATGTTCGCTCGCGAGATGAGGTCCACGACCGAAGTACGCAACGACTTACGCGCCGTGTTGAACAAAGAGAACTTCGTGCCTCAAATAACTCCATATATCCGGAGAGAAGAGAAACAACAAGATAACTCGAAAGACTACGCCGATCAATTTAGAAAATCTGCTCCCACTTTTAAGGAAGGAGACAAAGTTTTGGTTAAGACACATATCCTGAGTCAAGCATCAAAAGGTATCACATCCAAGTTTTTCCCCAAAAGAGATGGACCATATATTATACATAAAAAGGTAAGCCCTACTACCTATCTTATATACAAGTTGGACAACCCTCAGGAACCAATCGGAAGGTATCATGTCAACGACTTGACTAGATATTTTACTGCCAAGACAACCCAACAGCAGACCCCGATGGTACCCATCCGAGGCCGCGGACGGCCCAAGCAAACTAAACCTCAGCAAGCCCAGAGGCGAGGACGTGACCCATCTGGACTTGAGGGGGAGGGTATCGTAACCCATAGCCGAGACACCCGCGCCTCTCGCGGGATAAAGCCCAAACGCTACGCGGATTGAGCCAATCAGGGCCTTTTAAAACAACCGCGCTTTTAAAACAAGACGCGATTGGTAGGCGTCCCGCGTCCCAATGATTCTCTCTGCCGGATTTTGTAAGATGGTCGATTTTTCTGTGTACTGTGTAAAAACTTTTGAATAAATATATATTTTAAACTCGTTTCGGTATTATAATGTTCCCCCCAGACTATAGTTTTAATTTATTCTCAAAACTTTTTATTGTTTATATTTTATATGAACAGTATATTAGGAGTTTTAATTTATCTGTAGACGATAAAATAATTACTGTCTACATGTGAGTTGATCATTTACATAAATGTATTTTAATATTTATTTATTTATTTATTTTATTTGGAAAATCAACAGCTCTATGTATAGATTTTAAAGTAAGTATACAAAATGTGCTTAGCTAACAACGATTTCCACTGATATAAATATTCACAATACAATAATAAATCTACTTATATATATTTAAAGTAAACAGGATATACAAAACTATGGAAAAGACAAGACTAAGGTGAAAAATTAGTACATTGTTAGATAAAAACAATAGTAATAAAAAAAAAACAAGGAGAAGACAAGAAGAAACACAAGACATGACAATACTAAATAACTAAATAACAAGGATAAAGCCATATTACTTCATAATTCACATTATTAGCATGGTACTATAGTGATAAAGAAAATGTAGGAGCAGGAGTAAAAGGAAGGAGTAGTATGTAGTAGTATAGAAAGATAATCAAGTAGGTATACAAATAAATAGCTAGGAGAAGAATTTTTTAAATATAACTATTTTAAAACCATTCTGTTTCATAAGAAATAGATCTACATTTTTTGAATAACTTGAATTAAAAAGATTTACAGTACGAAGGAAGAAAGAATTTTGTCGATAGTTAGTAGAACAGGGTGGATTATGCAAATTAAGATAGTTTCTGCGTGAGATGGCCCTGTAAGGGACTGAGAAGTAAACTTTGCCTAAGAGAAATGGGGAGTCAATAATGTTTATAATAATATTATGTAACAAGGTAAGATCTGCAGCTTCGCGCCTTAATGAAAGAGGTAACATGTGGTGGTGCTTACAGGAGGCAGTGTAGTCGGTGATTTGTATTTTAGTTTTATAGTTAAGGAATCGTAGGAATTTCTTTTGTGGCTTTTCCAAAATATTAATATATTTATCATACCGAGGGTTCCACACCTGAGAAGCATATTCAAGATGACTTCGGACCAATGAACAATATAGAATCTTCAAGGCTTTTATCGACTGAAAATCCTTAGTGACACGGAGAAGAAAGCCTAGGTTTTTCATAGCTTTGCTTGTTATGTTATCTATGTGTTTGTCGAATAGTAGCTTAGAGTCTAGAGTAACACCAAGGTCGACTACACTGTCAGTCCGGGCGAGAGTTTGACCACTGATATTGTAATTGATACTGAGCGCTCTGGGAGATCTGCTGAATGTAACACAATAACACTTGAGGACGTTAAGTTCAAGTTTATTATTAGTGCAATAACTATGGAGCCTGTCGAGATCCGATTGGAGTAAATCCGAGTCTGACGAGTTATTGATTGTTTTATAAATTTTCATGTCATCAGCAAAAAGCAGGAAATTCGAGTGTTGAAAACAGGAGCTTATGTCATTAATAAATAAGACAAAGAGGAGGGGGCCTAGAATAGATCCCTGCGGGACTCCAGATGGAATAGGTGACGAGGCCGACGCATATCCATTCAGGACCACAGTTTGGCAACGATCTTCGACGTATGAGGTGAACCATCTGTGTAGATC
This sequence comes from Hemithea aestivaria, assembly GCA_947507615.1. NCBI lineage: Eukaryota > Metazoa > Arthropoda > Insecta > Lepidoptera > Geometridae > Hemithea > Hemithea aestivaria. Next base: position 12,656,301 of record OX382341.1, on the reverse strand, counting down.
GCCTCGAATACCAGCTGTGTGTAACTTTGCAAGTAAGATCACGTGGTCGATTCGATCAAACGCTTTACTGTAGTCCGTATAGACAGCATCGATCTGGCCGCCCGACTCCATGCCCGCAGTGATTTCATCAGTGAATGTGACAAGGTTTGTTGTGGTTGATTTTCCTCTTAAGAATCCATGTTGCTGGGGCAAAAATGTGTGCTTTAAGGTTGAATATACTTGGTCATGGACTACCTTCTCAAATAGTTTAGCTAGTATACAAAGTTTTGAGATCGGTCTGTAATTACTAATAATAATATACTATATCTTTTCAGGAGGAAGGTGAAGAGCCTATTAAAGCGGAAAAGTTAAAAAGCTATATATCACGCAAAGTGGGGTCCGGATACACGCTACAAAGCGACCCTACAAAGCGAGGCGAATATTATGTAGAAGTTCGGATTTCGAACGCTAACGAACTCCGAGCGCAGCCAGCCAGCACCAGGTGGAAACACTCCCTAATCAGCTTCAAGTCGGCTGTAGATGAAAACTCTACCACCTGGAGGGCGGTCTCCCGACTTGTATCAGCAGTCAAAGAAGATTACCGTGGTATTCGCCCTATTTTGTATGGACAAAACAATTTTTAATAATGGCTTTATTGTAAAGTGAAATTATAAATTTCTTTTTAACATAAATTATTGTGTGAACCTATATGTAAACTAACCTTTTTTATCCTTCTATAGAGTCTACTTTGTAGATAAAAATATAAAATACAAAAATACAAAAATTAAACAAACATATATAAAAATACAAAATTGAAAACAAATAAGAGCTTTTATTTTATAAACCTAATATCAAACTAGTATATAGAGCTATATTAAATTTGATTGAGATTTATTGTAAAGTGAAATTATAAATTTATTTTTAACATAAACAGTGTGAAACCTATATGTAAACTAACCTTTTTTAATCCTCCTATAGAGTCTACTTTGTAGATAAAAATATAAAATACAAAAATTAAACAAACATATATAAAAATACAAAATTGAAAAAAAATAAGAGCTTTTATTTTAAAAACCTAATATCAAACTAGTATATAGAGCTATATTAAATTTGATTGAGATTTATTGTAAAGTGAAATTATAAATTTATTTTTAACATAAACAGTGTGAAACCTATATGTAAACTAACCTTTTTTTAATCCTCCTATAGAGTCTACTTTGTAGATAAAAATATAAAATACAAAAATTAAACATATGAAAAATTACAAAATTGAAAAAAAATAAGAGCTTGTATTTGTAAACCTAATATCAAACTAGTATATAGAGGTATATTTAATTTGATTGAGATTAACTGTAAAGTGAAATTATACATTTATTTTTAACATAAATTATAGTGTGAACCTATATGTAAACTAACCTTTTTTTATCCTTCTATAGAGTCTACTTTGTAGATAAAATTATAAAATACAAAAATTAAAGAAACATAATAAAAATACAAAATTGAAAAAAAATTGAGCTTGTATTTTATAAACCTAATATTAAACTAGTATATAGAGGTATATTTAATTTGATTTATTTTTCAATTATGTCTTTTTGTAAGGCTTGTAATTTGAAAGTTAATAATTTACCCGCTCATAAGAAGTCCAACTTACACAAATCTAACTGCTTGTTGCAAACAGAATTTAGTAACGTGCGCATTGTGAACTGTGCATTCAAAAACAAAATAATAAGTTATAGAGTAGATTCCGAAAACCGTAATATTATTTCTCCAGAATTATTTTTATCAAGCATTTCAAAAACATGTTGTTCTCTTATAAAAGGTCAAGTAGATAAACACATATCAGTAAAAATCAATTTAGAACTGTTTGTATCTTATGTTTTGCCTAAAATTAATGAAGCTAGTCTTAAATCCTTTAATACAAAATATGAAACCATTTATCTAAGTTCAGATCTTAACGACATTTATACAAAGTTAGCAGAAAAAATTATAAATAAATGTTCAGAATTTGAGCTCTGTGAGTCCGGTTGGACAATAGAATCAATAAATCATTTAGAAATAAATATAGCTAAATATTCTCCCTTAAAATCTGGCTCGTATATACCATTACCAGATAACATAAGTAGAACTAAATCATGTCTAAACTTAAAAAACAAAGATAATTATTGTTTTCTATGGAGTATAATTGCATATTTATATCCTGCTAAAAAAAATTGTTGTAGAACTACTTCATATCCTCATTACTATAATATTCTGAATACTGAAAATATGAACTTCCCTCCGAGTCTTGAAGATATCAAACTATTTGAAAAAATAAATCCAGATTTAAGTGTCAATATTTTTGGGTTAGACAAGAAAAATCAAGTGACTAGACCATTATTATATAAGACCTTGAAACGAAAACCGTCGCATATTAACTTACTATGGATAAATAAAGGCAACCGAAACCATTTTTGTTTGATAAAAGATTTCGAAAAACTTATCCACAATCAACTTACGAAACACAAATGTAAAATAAATTTATGTGAAGAATGTTTCACGTATTTTGAGTCATTAGAAAAACTCGTGAATCACAATTGTGCAAGAGTTCAAACTGTATTACCAGAAGAAAACACAAAACTTTCCTTCAAACATTTTGAGAGAACTCAAAAAATTCCTATAGTTATTTACGGTGATTTTGAAAGCTTACTCGAAGAATATTCTGATAGAAGTAAAAGCGCTCACGTAGAAAATATACAAGTTCATGAAGCAAGTTGTTTTGCGTATTACATTTACTGTGAATCACAACCAGAACTAAGTAAGTTTGTATCCTATAGAGGTCCTCAGTGTTCAAAAAAATTTGTAGAATTACTAAGCAAAGATGTTAAAATGCTTTATGAATACGCTATGCAATGCAAACCAATGACGGCGAGCGAATCGGAATTAATTTCTTTTAAAAATGCTAAAGTATGTTGTATATGTAAAAACAAGTTTAATATCTAATATATAAAATTCTCGTGTCACAGTTTTTGTTGCCATACTCCTCCGAAACGGCTTGACCGATTTTGATGAAATTTTTTGTGCTTATCCGGTATCTATGAGAATCGGCCAACATCTATTTTTCATCCCCCTAAATGTTAGGGGTAGTCCACCCCAAATTTTTATTTTTTTTATTTTTTAGACAAAATTTTTAATTTCTATTTTTTTATGATACAACATACAAAAATACATACAATCCTCAATTTTCACCCTTCTACGATTAACCCTTATTTTTTAATAGCCATTTTAGTAATTTAATCAATTTTCCTCTCCGGTCGAAAACTGATCAATCGTCATTTAATTAGTTATCCCCGCCAGATGTCTACAGGTGTCACTTCTGACCCAGTAAACAGCACGGAGTAGGGATGAGAACGAAGCCGGTCTCCTTTCTTTCTCACTCCCTACACAGTTGTCGGCCATCATTATTGTTTATGCATCAAGTGTAGTAGTAACGTTGACAATTATTATTTTGCTATCTCAGTGTAACTCTCATATTAACTTTTAATCATTCCTATTTTATCAATAATAATTAAATTATCAATTTTGAGTGTATTTTTCACGATTAGTTAATCAAGTGATTTTATAACCTCAAAAGTACTCAACACGTGACACGAGCTTTCAATAACAACGGATTTTGTGTTGTAAGTATACTTTTTTTTATTTATATCGAAAATGTTGTTGATCTTATAAAAATGTAATTTTAATTTAATTTTATTTAAAAAATGTAATTGAACAATTAAGATTTTCATAGTTTCCAAAAAATCAATCATTATGAATCTTTATTTTGAAATGTCAATGGAAATATTGGTTGTATGAAAAAATTATAAGACAATGTTTTCATAAAATTTAATTTTTTACTTTTGTTTGAAAATTTTTTTCAAAAAATAATGCTTATTTCACGCATATACCACATTCTTACATACATACAATATACACATTCTAACATACATACATACTTCCAATAAGTAAGCTATTTTTTGTCTACATTAGAAATTACTAGGAAATTATTTATATGGCAAAACAACGTTTGCCGGGTAAGCTAGTTTCAGATATAATTGTAGCTCATCATGATCATTTTACAGGCTCATATATTGGACCCGCACATCAAGTTTGTAATATTAACGCAAAAAAATGTTCATTCATTCCAATAATATTTCATAATCTTTCAGGATACGACTGTCATTTGTTTATAAAAGAGCTTGCTGCTGTATGTGGGCGTATAAATCTTATTCCAAAAAATAAAGAAAAGGTATATTTCTTTTACAAAGTTTATTCCAGTTGATAAACAAAATGTAGCTCAAATATAATTTATTGATTCGTTTAACTTTTTGAGTTCTGGTTTAGATAATTTAGTAAAAACAATGAAACCAGATGATTTTAAAATTATGAGCGCCTTTTACAACAATCCAATCCATTTTAATTTAATGAGCAAAAAAGGCGTATATTGCTACGACTATATTGATTCCTTTGATAGGTATAATGAGACCAAACTGCCAGATTGAAGACATTTTTATAACAAACTTACGTCTGCACCTGTTACAGAAAAAGACTATGAACATGCAAAGACAGTCTGGAAGGCTTTCAATATATCAAATTTGGGAGTATATACTGATTTATATTTAAAATGCGATGTACTTCTATTATGCGATGTGTTTGAAAAATTTAGATCTATGAGTTTGAAATTTTATAACCTTGATCCATGTTTTTTGTTTCATCGCCTTCACTGAGTTGGGATGCTATGCTATTATATACTAAAATAAAGTTGGATCTTATATCAGATATTGAGATGTATCAATTACTAGAAAAGGGCATAAGAGGAGGTCTTTCTCAGTGTTCGTTGAGATACGCAAAAGCCAATAATAAATATCTTTCTGATCATGACAGCGAAAAACCAGACAGTTTTCTTATTAACTTAGATTGTGTAAATCTGTACGGATATGTCATGATGAAACAACTACCAGTTCGTAAATTTAGGTTCCTCAACGACCTTGAAATAAAAAAATTCGATATAATGAAAACGTCCCAAGAAAGCAATACTGGGTATATATTAGAAGTCGATTTGCATTACCCTGCTGAAATCCATGACCTTCATGCTGATTTACCTTTTGCTGCAGAAAAATATCCTCCGCCAGGCAGTAAACATAAAAAACTAATTGCCAATTTGAACGATAAACACAAATATGTTATTCACTATGTACATCTCAAGGAATGTTTGAAAAATGGCCTTAATTTACTTAAAATTTATAAAATATTAGCGTTCGAGCAAGAAGCATTTTTAGCTCCCTACATCAAGCTAAATACAGAACTTAGACAAAAAGCAAGCTCTGAGTTCGAACGAGATTTCTTTAAAAAACAAAACAATTCTATATTTGGAAAAACAATAGAAAATAAAAGAAAACAAGTGGATGTAAAACTTGTTAATGTATGGAATGACGTTTTTAATAAAACAAACAAACTTTGTGGAGCTGAAAAGTATATAAGCGCACCTAATTTTAAAAATTTATCTATCATATCTGACTCTCTTGTTGCTATTCAGTTACAACAGACCAAAATTATACTTGATAGACCAATTTATGTCGGGTTCACAATTCTGGAGTTAGCAAAAACTCACTTATATCGTTTTCATTACTCAGTTATGAAAAATATTTATCATGATATTAAGCTATGTTATACAGATACCGACAGTCTATTATATTTAATACATACACATGATTTTTATCAAGACATGAAAAGAATTTTGAAATATTTTGATACAAGCAATTTCGAGCCTGATAATATTTTTGGGATACCTACAGTTAATTCTAAGGTGCCCGGATATTTTAAAGATGAAATGGGTGGTGATATAATTTCTGAATTTGTAGGCTTAAGAGCAAAATTGTATTGTATTGACTCAATTTCTAAATCTGTAAAAAAAGCCAAGGGTATAAAGAAATCGGTGACGAAAAAGCTCGATATTCAAAATTATAAGAGAGCTTTGCAATATAATGAACGTTTAAGAAGAAGTATGTGCATTATTCGTTCCAAAAATCATAATATTTTTACCCAAAGAATAAACAAGGTGGTCTTGAGTAGAGATGATGATAAAAGACAAATACACACTGATGGTGTCCGGACATTGCCATGGGGTCATTATAAAACCATGTTTTAATAAATAAGTAAAAAAACATTATTTATCATTTAGATCGTAAATTGTGCTTATTGCTCGTATTATTATATAAAATCTCTTAAACTAATAAAATAGTTTTGATTAAGATTTTTAAATGTACCTATCTACACATATGTTATATATAAAATTGATATGTTTCTGTATGTTGTACTTATACAATAAATATGATTTTGGAGTAAAAAAAATGTTTTTAATTTTTAAAATTTAACCTATCGAGGGTTCCAACATTTCGTAACTAACATTTTTTTTACGAAAATAAGAGGTACTTATTATGAGGCTTACAAATTTGTGATCTTTTACATCTGCAACTCATTTTCGTAAAACAAATGAATGTTACGAGGTACGACCCTGGGCATCCTATTGTATTTACCATATTATACGAAATGAAACAACGCTATCGCCGATAAAATGCATTTATTATTAATAAACTATACACTATAAGCAACTAACTATATACTATATTATTACGTAGCTCTTACATCTATCATCATCCATGTCATCTACGACCGCATCATCGCTTAACAACATGCGTGCGAGGTCGAAAACAATAATAACTTTGACGCGATTTTAGAGAATACCAATATTTTAATAAGTGATATAAGATGAAAAATTAAAACACAAGCTGGAGACCCAGCTTAAGGCCTCTTATTAATGATAACAGGAAGGCCAACGAGCTGACTTCAAATACTCACTACTGTCAGACGCTAACTTATCTAAAGATAGCGCCTAGACTTAGTGATTATTTAAAATCGACTCGTTGGCCATCGTGGCATCATTAACAAGAGGCCTAATCAACGTCATTAATTTTCCTACTTATATCATTAATTAATATATTAGTATTTTCTAAAATTGCGTCAAAGTTATTGTTGTCCTCTGCTATATACTGCGCAGCAATTTCGGGTATATCACTGATATGTCCATTTTCACCGATTTTAAAAATTTCTATTTTAATTAATTTGTCATTTAATTTGAACTTTTTCTGTTTGATAACATGCACACTTTCTTCTAATTTTCTTTTCTCAACAGCTTCGGGCGCACTCCTGCTGCTGGCAGGGGCGCCCGAGCTGATTTCTCCACCACTATGCACCTGAGGCCCCTCCACTTCGGGGCACAGAAGACATTGGCCCTCAGGCTGGGTGCCAAACCATTCGAATGGTGGTAGAGACATTTTCTGCAACAAACGAACATAATATTATTATTTTATTATGTTAATCAGCACAATAAATAATACACATGAAAAAACTTTTTATACATTAATAATTATAAAAAAAAATAGACGTAACTTACCCGATGCAAAAGGTGCGCGTTCTTTAATATCTCGTGCACAAGTGAGATGAAATTAATTGTGTATTAAATATCTCATAAGAGATCAAATATCATCAAAGACTGCGAAGCGACTCCCCATAAACGATTCAACTATTTATAAAACACTAGCCGCGCCCGGCGGTCTTACCCGCTATACTATGCCTATGTTTTGTTCCAGGGTCTAAGTTATCTCTATACCATATTACAGCTCAATCAGGTGTGAAGAAGTGGCAAACATTTACACTTACACCCGAACTTTTGCATTTATACAATAAATATAATACAATCACTCTTTATGCAGTTACAGTAAATACATAGTTATACGTAAACAATACACCCAAAAATAAAATATAAATGCAAAACAATCGACGGTCTTATCGCATAGAGGTTACAACGAATTATACTATGTACAAATACATCTAAAATTGCATCAAACACATAATTTTATTTAAAATTATTTAAACGCTAAACAGGCTTAGGTTTGACCACACCCCGCCTGATGGAAAGTGCAGATTCGGTCGACGATACTTACTTTCAAAATAAGACTAAGAAGTTCGATTTGATTGATTTTATTCGTTACCTTAATTGTTATATCATAATTAGATTATAGCGCTGAGTCCAAATAATCACGCTCATGTTATTTGTGGATAGAATCAGTTATCAAAAGTAAGTTTTTAATGAACTATTTAACATGGATAAAACAATAAATCTAACAGTGTTCATCATGAAGTTGATCAAGCAAGCCACATCTCTACAGATAGAAAATTTAGATATACCAACGCAGGCAAATACTGTCTCGCTTAGACATGGCATATTGTTACCAAATACAATTCGTTCTATAATTTGCGGCCCATCAAATTTCGGAAAAACAAATGTTATGATTGGGTTATTATTACATGAAAATGGCCTGAGGTTTATAAATGTTTATTTGTACTCAAATACTACTTTTCAATCAAAATATTTCTTCTTAAAAGAAGTTTTTAAAAATATTCCAAATATTAAATTTAGTATGTTTAGTAAGAATAACGACGTCATTCCACTTCAAGAAGCCTTACCTAATTCTGTTTTTATTTTCGATGATATAGCTTGTGAAAGTCAAGTGAATATTCGAAATTATTTCTCCATGGGCAGACATAATAATATAGATTGCTTTTACCTATCACAAACTTATTCTAAAATTCCAAAACAATTAATTCGAGACAATTGCAACCTTTTAATTATATTCAAACAAGATGAAATTAATTTAAAACATATTTTTAATGAACACGTCGCATCTGACTATTCTTGGCTTCAATTTAAACAAATGTGTTCAGATATATGGAAAGAGCAGCATGCATTTTTAGTCATTAATAAAGATTGTGAACTCAATAACGGTAGATACAGAAAAGGCTTTGATAAATATATAATGTTAAATTAAGCCTATTTAAGTACAAGCAGCTAATATTTCAGTCATTAAGCCTAAAGCTTTCAATACAAGTTAACGGTAGAAACTGACATGTCTCTTGAAAACATTAAAGAGCAATTCATGAAAAAACAACTAATCAAGTCAGTAAGGGCCATTAAAAATAAAATAAAAGAAATGAAAAATGAAGAACACGACACTAATATACATATGAAACAAATGTTTAGGCCAATTGTTATGCCTTTGGCAGAAATGGTTGAATTAAGTAAAAAACACTCTTTAAAACAAAAATCATTAAATAATGCTATCGCAGAAATGGATTCATCATTTAAAAACAGTTCGAATAACTCAATTGATTCTGTTTATGAAGACATTGAATATGAAAATGATAACTCATTAGTTAGCATACCTTCTAGCCATAGTCCTTTGAAATTAAATGCAACTGAACCTAAGACGCCTGCCAATAAAGAAATGTTTATAAGCAAATTAGATACTCCATTTCTATCTATGATAGCAACAGAAAATATCCTCGATGATAAAACATTAAATATACCGTTTGGGGTGCGTTGTGAAGATAATAAACTTATGATGGGGAATATGCCAGTTTCATTCAAATGTCATAAAAATAGTTTTGGAAAATCTGAAATCTCAACTATTACCATTGATAAAAGTTGTTATGAAATGACTCCGGGACTTAAAGAACTTTTACTTAAGAAAAAACCAAATCTAAAATTAGTTTCTGATACAGATAAACTTATTTATAAGGACATGCTAATTCGAACCAATGCCCATAAAAGAGATTATGCAACAATTGGGCAAATAAAAGGAGATAAAGGTAATAAATACTGTCAAATTATAAAATCGCTATTCAAACCATTGGATGATAAAAATATTGCTAAAAAAGGAGGTAGTATGTCTATGTTAAAAAAAACGTACACAACGGATACTGATTTTATATATTGGGATGATCCTAATGAATTAATTGAAAGACTTATGCTATTAATAGCATCTAAAGAAGCTGGAAATACAAATCATGAAAATGAAATTATCTCCATAATAGAAGAATTAAAAGAAGCTGGAATCATAAAAGATTCAAAATGATATTAGCCATAATCTAACCAAATTATATATTATAATGAAGAAACATAAGACATAAGATTGTTTATTGCCATAAGTAACATGGTTACACTTAGTATATAAAGCTAACAGTCGGCAATGAACGTTAGTGTGTTTTATTAAATTTATCAGTAATAATTATTGTTTTTTAATTTATTACAATCAACAATTAAAAAATGAGCAAAATAACTGTAGTTAACGAAATCCATAAAAATGCAAGAGTTAATTTTCCTAGGAGAAACGTTATAATGAAAGATATCGATGACTTGTGGCAGGCTGATTTGATCGATTTGCAAGCTTACGCTAAAGAAAATAAGGGTTGTAATTATATTTTAGCTGTAATAGATGCTTTTTCTAAATATGCATGGGTGTATCCAATTGGGCGTAAAAATAAAGTGTGCGTGTCTCATGCTTTCAAATCATTATTGGATAATGGTCGTATACCTAAAAATTTGCAAACAGATTTTGGAACTGAATTTTATAATGATCAGTTCAAGAAAGTGTTAGATAACTATAAAATAAATCATTATTCAACGTATTCTACAAAAAAAGCATCAATTGTAGAAAGATTTATAAGAACTTTAAAATCAAAAATGTTTAAAGAGTTTAGTTTAAAAGGCAACTATAAGTGGATAGATGGCTCATTAAATAAACTAGTTAAGGAATATAACTACTCGTATCACAGAACTATAGGTTTACCTCTAGTTCAGGTCAATGATACTAACAAATGGTTTTTAATAAAGCGATACCGTGAAAAAAATAGGCCGGTTCAGAAGGAAGGTAAAACGTTAAAAATTGATGATTCTGTTCGTATTAGCAAATACAAAAGTGCATTTCAGAAAGGCTACACTCCTAACTGGTCCACTGAAATATTTAAAATTATAAAAGTACATAATACTAAGCCGACTACTTACCTTCTAGAAGACGCCAGAGGAAGACCTATTATAGGAGCTTTCTATATTCAAGAGCTACAAAAAACTAATAATCCTGACGTTTATCTTGTAGAAAGGGTTATAAGAAGGAAAAAAAACAAATGCTTTGTTAAATGGTTAGGACTACGAAGTAGTGAAAATAGTTGGATAGACAAATCAAATGTATTATAATATAATTCATAACTAATTTATCTTTAGTTTGTCTTGAGTAATGAAAGAGAGTAGTCTTCTCAACAGTGTAATAAATCAGTTACCTTTTGAGCTTCATTTACCTGGATATAATTATTGCGGACCTGGAACTCGATTAAAAGAAAGACTTGCGCGGGGTGACAAAGGCGTTAATCAATTAGACGAATATTGTAAACAGCATGATATAGCCTATAGCAAGTCATTAAAATTACAAGATCGTCATCAAGCAGATATAACACTTCTTAAAATGGCAAAAAAACGAGCATCTTCTTCCGATTCTAGCATCGGAGAAAAATTGGCAGCAAATTTAGTAAAGAAAGCTATGTTAGTAAAAGTTAGTTCCGGTTCAGGGCTGAAAAAAAAGTTTAAAAACATTGTATCTCATGCGAGGAAACACATTCGTAAATTAAAGCCCAAATGTAAAAAACTTGCCATAGAAATGGCTTTTGCTGCTGCAAAAGAATTAGCAAAAGACAATTTAGTGCAACTTCCTCGCGTCATACCTCTACCTATAACCGGGGGAGTACTTCCTCTTATACCCATATTTGCGGGATTATCAGCTGCTGGAAGTTTAGCTGGAGGTTTAGCAGGCATCGTTAAAACTTACAATGAATATAACAATGCAGTACGCCGTATCGAGGAGATGAAAAGACATAATGAAAAAATTGAAAGTTTATCGATTGGAAAAGGATTAAAACTAAAACCTTACAAAAAAGGATTTGGAATATATTTGTCAAAAAAAAAAGCATAAATTTTCGTCGTTTACCTAACAGAGCTCTGACTAATATTGATATATTAAATTATTCCACTAATATTCCATTTTTTCGAGGAGTTTTTATGAGAGATACGCTACCTAAAAAACCACTACCTGTTGAATGTGGAGTTATTAACCTAGACTGTTCCAAAAATGGTGGTACGCACTGGGTAGCATATGCAAAAATTAATAATTATGTGGAATATTTTGATAGTTATGGAAATTTGAGACCTCCGCTGGAATTTCTTAATTACATATTTATAGATAAATGCAATTTATTTTTTAATTATGATAATATACAGAAAAATAATTCTTTTAATTGTGGTCACTTATGCCTTAAATTTTTGAATAACTTCTGGAAAAAAAGTTTGAAATTAAAATGATGATGATGTATAGTATAGTTTTTTTAATTATTAAATTATCAATTTTAGCGTATGTTTCTGGTTTTAATTATATTTTATTACCAAATATCACGACATGTCGAAATAAGTCATTCTTCATTCTAAACAAAATTAGGTGTTAATAAATAGGATATCTTGATACATGCAGCAGCCATTCACCTGAGATCATTGATCAGGATCGAATGTGATCTAGTACCTTACCTTAATCATAAACTTTGCACATAGAAGTCAAAGTATCAATTTCTCGAATCTATAAACAACATTTTCCTGTCAGCGATATATCCACAGTCACATTAATATATTGCTAATCAGGTCGGAAAACAATATTTTTAGGAAAAGATATTTAAAGGAGTCTGTATCAAAATGATTGTGTTTAATCATAGATCAGTAGATATAACTCAAAAACCTAAGTCTAAGATTAATAGTAGACTCCAGGCTGTCTTGAAGCAACAACGTGTTAGAAACACAAAAAAAAAATAGAGAATTTCTTCGATCACTTGGATTTACATTATGAGTATTCTTCAAGTCAATAATTTGCCGCGATACGATAACTCTATAGAGGGTTATGAAATTCACACATAATATAATAATCCTTACAGTAGCAGTTATAAGGAAAATGACGAAATACGGATTTCTATTAATCAGCAAGATATTTATGTACTCCCTTCAGGCAGTTCCTTGTATATTGAAGGGTATGCTAAAGTTTCAATAAAAGATGTAATTGTCAAAGAACCAATATGCCTTACAAACAATCCTGTAGCATTTTTCTTTCAAGATATTCGATATGAACTTAACGGAATCGAAATAGATCGTAATAGAAATGTGGGCATAACTACGACGATGAAATCATACATTTCCATGAATGAAGGTGAAAGTAAAACTGCAGCTGCATGGGGTTGGGATTTAAATAATATTAAAATTCAAGATGGTCATTTCAGTTTTAATATACCCCTCAATAAAATACTCGGTTTTGCTGAAGATTATGACAAAATAATTATTAACTGCAAGCATGAACTAATATTAAATAGAAGTAATACGAACTTAAATAGTATTTGTCTGAGTAAAGACAAAGCCTTTGATATAAATATTCAGAAAGTACAATGGCGAATGCCTCATATAAAAGTATCTGACCGAGAAAGAATATCTTTACTAAAATATTTAGAGAAAGATAAGCCTATTCAAATTGCTTTTCGAAATTGGGATCTTTATGAGCATCCATTACTACCTAAAACAACAAAACATTCATGGTCTGTAAAAACTGCTTCACAGTTAGAAAAACCAAGATATGTCATATTCGGTTTACAAAGTAATAGAAAAAATCAAAAAGATAGAGATGCCACTGTATTCGATCATTGCAATTTAACAAACGTAACATTATATTTAAACTCTCAGTATTATCCCTATGAATCACTAAACATAAAATTTAATGAAAACAAATACAGTATATTGTATGAATTATACACAAAGTTTCGCCAGTCTTATTTCAACCTTCCTCCAGACCCGTTGTTAGATTTTAATAATTTTAAAGAGAAAGCGCCTTTGTTTATAATAGACTGTTCAAGACAACACGAAAATTTAAAATCTGGTCCAGTGGACGTCAGACTTGAAATTGAAGCATCCGTGGATATTCCAGATAACACCGCTGCTTATTGTTTAATTATAAACGATAGAATTGTGGAATATAAACCTTTGACTAATATTATTCGTAGACTATCATGAGTGTCATAATAGATGTACAAGGTTTTAAAACCGATCGTAATCAATTCATATTAAAAGAAATAGCTATTCTGTCAAGGTCACAATTATTAAATCTGTTATTCAAACCACCTTTTCCCTTTTGTGATCTATCAAATACAGAAAAAAAAACAAGTTAAATGGATAGAGCGGAACAGAAAAATATTTTGGACAGAAGGATATATACCGTACAACGATCATATATATATTATTAGAAATATTTTAAATAACATAAAATATTCTCGTATATATGTTAAAGGTTTGGAAAAAGTTAAATGGATAACCGATATTTTAAAAGAAAATGTTGTAGATCGTGTAAAGAATTTAGAAGATCTAGGTTGCCCAAATTTATTAAGCTTACAAATACAATATGAAAATTGTGTAGATGTTTATGATTGTGGACACCACTCAAATGTATGTGCTTTAAAAAATGTTACTTGTATACAAAAATGGAAACTTGAGAATAAACGTTTTTAATAGAATAATAATTGTTTTTTTCATTACACACAACACCCAATATACTACAAATAAGAATTAAAATATTGCCAGTATTACAAAGTTAAATAAATGAATTAGAAGTAGCATGAAAGTTTCATGTTCAAACTCTTCATTAGAACACATGAATAGATGATATTTTGAAAGTATAAGTAGTATAATAATTATATTATAATAATATAATATAATAAATATAATTGGGGATTCTATATTACGAAGTGATAATATAATATCATGTTGAAACGAGATCTAACGATCGCCTCTGGTAAATGAAAAAAAGCTCACCAAGCTAGCGTGTATAATTGGGGATTCTAGATCATCTATGCTCGAGTGTAACGAGAGCATAGTGATCTAGAACCCCCAATTATACCCTACTAACAAATATATGTAATGTACTAACAAAAACAGATATAACTAATACTCAACAAAAAATAACAATTAACAACCAAACAGTCAAATAGCACACTAAAACAATCCGAATCCAAGCGTATTCCAGAGCGGAATGTGGCCCCAGCCATATCTTACCGAAACATGTCAAAACAGGTTCGCAATATCTGATTGACCTTGTCGCTCGCCTCGCCCGGTAAGGTAAACACGGTAAATGCGTAAGTAACGATACATAAATGTATGGATAACGATACGCATCGTTTGTTTTCGGTGCTCTCGTGGTACCGTGGCGTGAACGTACGTTTTTCGCTCTCTAGTTGAAATAGACTTTAGTAGGTCAATGTCATGTAAGTCTTCTTGAGAAATGACTACATCTCCCAAGTCAATGTCTATATCAGATATTTCCATGATTCACTACTTTGCATTAGCACAGATCCAATAAAAAATAAAGCAACCGTTCTGCGCGAGCGCTCACGGACGACTGAGGTGTGCGGGTGACCGGAGGCGTGACCTACCCGGCGCCTCGATAACGAATAGTCACTTCGTATTACAGCGCTGCGTAGGTCACATACGACCTCATTAGTTTTTTTTTTAAATATCTACGGAACCCCGTTGCTGATCAAACCCTATCTTATATCAAAGTTCATATTTTGACCTAATGCTTATATTTCCATCAAAAAGTTTTTTGTAATTTTTGTCATTTATACTACCGGCAGATAACGTGTATAACAAGCATAGAGAACAAACTAAAAATTAACAACAATAAATCTAACGTATATCAGCAACTTTAGAGAAATCCACATCAAATGTGTACATATTCCTTGTTGGCGTTTTGTTTGCCCCGAATATCGTGGCCTAGGAAGCACCACTTTCACGTCATACAGAGCAACAACGGCAATATCAAGCACATTTGGCAGACAGAAGGTGAAACGTGGAAGTCTTTAAACTTTTGCGAAGAAAACTTGTTTCTATTTCATTTGATAAAATATTTAGGACTTTCCCAACATAATTAAACTTTTTTGAATTGACATCAAATTGTGCTACAACAAATGAACCTTCATTATACATATATATAAGCAGTCAAGTCAATGTCTGGAAAAGTTATGAATCTTCTGAACTTCACATTCAACGACATGGTTCCTAAACAAATGTCTGGAAAAGTTATGAACCTGCCAATTTATCGTTTTGAATAAATATTTTGTATATAGACTTTAATTTTAAGCCAGTCCTTATTGTGAAGAAGTGTAGGATGTTCATTTTTTAATTGGTCGCATTCAGCTCGTTTTGGAGGTTATTTATTCTTAATGTGGTCTTTAAAATATTTGGTTACAACGTTTTTTTGTTCATTTGTCCAAGGAACAAGTATCCTCTTTTTTTTTTTGCAGATGTGTTGTAAGTACTTGGGAAGTTGAAGCAACTTGCTCGTCTCTATTCAGGTTAATATTTTGCGATGGACCTGCTTCTTCTAATTCCATATCAACAACTTCCTGATTTTCGATCTCGTTTCCTATCACTTCTTCGTCCATGTTCAATTCTATCTCATCTAAAGTTTTTCCTTGATATTCATCCGCTTTTCCATCTTCCATCAATAGTACAAGTTTTGAAATTTTTGCAGTTTGATAAACGTCGCTGGGTAACCTGTAATTATTTTTGTGTACACTCAGGGTGTGACCCATAAAAGTAGCTAGTTGTTCGAGCTCTAATTCAGTCATTGTAAATAGCTGGGTCATCGTTGCTAGATGTTTTCGCAAGCGCGTTGATGTAAGAGCTTTATAGTTTTTGACACCACTTGCTTTTGCATATTTCTCTAACATTTTGTAGCCACAAACAGTTGTTCCACCTGCTTTTACAAATAGCAAATTATTGTCGTCTTGAACATATATGTGTCTTGCTGATAACATTTTTTTAATATCGTCTTGCACTTCAATACTAAACAGTACTGGCACCCCTCTCCCTCTTTTACCACGGATCACTATTCTTTTTAATTTATCTACTAACACTTTTTCAGTGGATGTGAGAATTTTGTCAAATTCTTCATATTTATTGTTGTCGTTGCCATGGTCATTGTAATTATTTAATTTTGATCTTTGTAATTCACCGGGCCGACGTCTATTCAGATGTAGAACGCGACAATATGTAGATTCCACCAAGTTATTAAAAGCTTCAACGTTCGCTTTTCCTTCAGATTGCGTTAAATTATCAGACGACTGTTTTGACATGCCACTTCCACTTCTTTACATTAAAGTCATCAGCAGCTTGACTAGAAATATCAAACATCCCATTCTCCCCTATTAGTTGTGATAGAATTTTTAAATCTGCTTGAATAGAAGATGTGTGAACAGTGCTTTCCATTTTAAAATTTTGCAATAAAGCTATACTACAACATTGTTTTATTGATGTAGCAATGTTCATGGCATATGTCGGTGCATCAAATTTTTGTGTTGTCTCATTGTATCGGGCTACTATTTTGGTTGCGTGTACTATAGTGTCATAATATTGTGGTTTTAATACTTGTTCAAAGCTATTGATATTTGGGTTCAGTTTAGTTATTTCCACAAGCAATTTCGCCAACTCCCTCATCTTACGTGAGACTACAGTTGCAAAATGATCGTCGCGATGTGTTCTCAAATATTGGGCTCCAAACATACAAATTAATTTATCTTTTTTAGCTACTAATGATATCTTGTCTGGTTTCATACGAGGAAATACATTTTTCACTAAATTATTGTCGACTTCAACGTAACGTACAAGAAAATTTTGTGCATCAACTTGTGCGTTGTTTGTAGAAGTTGTATTATTGCATTTTTTTACATGTCTCCACAGTTGTTTCCTTGAATAAAAACCTAAACATCTGGAACACGGTAAATAGTCGGCCTTTTCAGAAAACCTACACTTCTTCACTGGTTTGAATGCAGTTTGTGAATTACTCACACAATTACCCTTTTTTCTTAAATCGCTAAACAATTGTTTACGTTTAAGGCTATTTTTGGGATGTGATAATGCTAATTGCACTTCAGGTTTATAACATTCAGGTCCCGAAGGGAAACCTTCAGGTCGTAGTAGGCACGGTGTCCCTAGAAGAGGGAACGAACCGTAAGAGTGGCTAGGCCCAGAGCATGAGTCAGCAAGTGAAGATGGTAAGGCTTGCTGGCAGGGCGTGAGACGATGCGAGCCAGAGGGTGGAAGGCACCAAATTTATGTAAGAGCGCCAGATGACTCCCACCACAAACTGAGACTTCAGTTTCATTAAAACACCAGGTTTCCTTTCAATATTCGTTTATTGGATCAACGTTGTCTGAAGGACATACAAAATGTACACACAAAGAAATAAACTTAGTTTTGTACTATAAAATTATACTAACCACACTTTTTATACACCTAGATTAACTTACATTCATGTAATATAGTAATAACCAGAGAATTATTTATAACATAAAGAAGTGTGAGTGTTATGTTGTGTATGAAGTGTTGATCCCAGGATTATATTCTGGTGTCGTTGAAATTAAAAGTTAAAATATAGAAGGTTCCAGGCAAAAAGAATATAAAGAGGTTATAAATAAATTTAGATGAAGCTACCGGAGTCTGAAGTCCAAAGTACGACCAACAGATTGCTGTCGGGCCCTATCAGGTACCGTTAAGGTCAGGCCGCAGAGAAGCGCCGCTACACCAAGGTAGGCAAGACGTCCCCGCTGCCCGAGGTCACGGCTGTCACCCACTAGCACCGACGTGGCAGGCAACCCGCGGTCGTATCTCCACGAATCGGGAAGACTCGGCGTTACAGGACACTCCAAAAAGGCTGGGGAGCTGCCGCCGCTCCAAAGAAAAGACTGGAGAGCTTGTCGCCGCTCCAACAAAAATGACTGGAGATTTTGTCGCCGCTCCAGAGAATGCTGGTGAGCTTTCCGCCCCTCCAAAAAACCCTGAAGTGAACAAAAGGTTACACTTCAGTAACGTTAACGAGAAGAAATCTATTAGATTAAAAAAAAGGGTAGATTTTATGTTGAATTAACCGAAATATTGCCGAGGATTACTAAATATGAGCCCCAAAAACTCACCGCTTGCGCAGGCTCGGAGATTATGTTGTTCCGTGCTGCGAACTGGTGCGCCGGTTTAAGCTGTTAAAGGCGAGGAATCCTACGACAAATAATGTTGCATGTTAAACCAAATGATCAGGAGAGAAAACGTGGTAGAAACCGATGGAGAAATCACGCACCTCGCCGCTGTTGTGGTTGAGTGTGTGAAGGTCCGAAGCTGATCACAAAATGGCTACGGACGCTCCACCGCCACGCGCACCGGCCCGGAGGCGGTGCGTGGGGGTGAAGCGGCCATACGTCCAACCTCTGGTCCAGAATCAGTGACACTGACTCACAGAACCAAGCCAGCTAAAGATGGGACACTGCGCTTGCTCACATCGATTTTCCCTCACATGAGCGATATTTTAGTCGATTACCGTATCAAGCGGCGGCGACTGTCATCGGGTTCCTCTGATGTTTCTCCAGCTGTCAAGGCTACCAATCGGGTCTCTGACTCCAGGATTGTATTCCTTCAACCAGTGGCGTAGCTAGCATAGGTGGCACCCGGGGCGGATTTTATAGGTGTCACCCTAAAACTCAATCGAAACTGTTAAAATAAAAAAAAGTTATAATCATTTACGTTTTATTAAAATATGAGTACCTATTACAAATATTTGTTTATTATGTAAAACAAATTTAGTTTGTTAAAAATTAAAATTTCTTAAAAAAAAATAATTAATTAATAAAAAAAAAAAAAAAAAAAAAAATATTTATATTAATATTAATTTATTAAAATTAAAATTTCTAGCTTTGACACTAGCGAACTCCGAAATCACGTCTTCAAAATTTATATTTTGTGTTGCTTCATGTTCTATCGTTAAAATACCAAGATTGTTTAATCTGGTTTCGGTCATTGTAGACCGCAAATAATTTTTAATTAATTTTAATTTGCTGAAACTTCTCTCACATGAAGCTACTGATGCACATATTGTTATAAATAACTTTAGTGCTATCGTTAGATTCGGAAGAGATTCTGTAAAATCCCATTCCACAATAAATTTCAAAAAGTCCAGTATCACCCAATTAGAGACAGTAATATTAGCCGCTTTTAAATGTCTTCTCAATCTTGGTATTTCTAAAAGGAGTTCTGTTTCTGATACTTCATCGTAAAGGTTAGTAAATTTTGATATAGCTAATTTTAACTGTTCAGTGTTTGCCGAAAGCAAGGTCTTTGACTGCACAACCTCAAACAATGAAGCTACGTCTTTAATGGACTTTACTCTTGTTTCGAGTTCAATATTGAATCTGTCAATGCATTCTAACATGTCCTTTTGAAGTTCCGCTCTAAGTGTAAGTCCAGCATCGGTGGACGACGCTAACTCACCGGGCATGCGTTTCTTGCGACGAATTCGTCGTTCCATCGAAATGTTGTATTTTTCCGATTTTTGTACAGCAAAATCTATTGCCTCTTCTGCTAGATGCAACCGTTTCTCTCCAATGAATAGACGAAGTGCTTCTAGTTTTATGATTATTTCATCAACACATAAACCTTTACTTTGTAATGCAATCTGAGCATTGTTCACTTCCCTTAGCACATCATTCCAAAAGAAAAGAAAACAAAGAAATGAGAAATTGCACACAGCAGGCATAAGATTTTGTGCAGCACCTCTAGTTTCTAAATTTACGTCTTGGTCACATAGTTCCTCAACTGGTCCAGAATCAGTGACACTGACTCACAGAACCAAGCCAGCTAAAGATGGGACACTGCGCTTGCTCACATCGATTTTCCCTCACATGATCGATATTTTAGTCGATTGCCGTATCAAGCGGCGGCGACTGTCATCGGGTTCCTCTGATGTTTCTCCAGCTGTCAAGGCTACCAATCGGGTCTCTGACTCCAGGATTGTATTCCTTCAACTGGAGAAATATTCTAATGGAGGAAACTCCGGGATCCTGCCCACTTGATACGACATCGAGCGAATAAATTATCGATACCGGTGATATAAACAAGATCGACTAAAAGGATCGATAAAAAAAAGAAAATGTCAGATTGACAAACGAAAAGTGACGTTGACAGAACATCATGAGCGACTTTGACGTCTGTCAGGTAGGTAAAATTATAAAGGTTATTATTACAAGTCTGTGAGAGAATTTTAATCTAAAAGTTATGGAAAATGGAATATTTCTGTATGGAATGAATTATTGAGTGTGTAAAGAGAGGTGAGTGTGCTTCCTGGTGGTTTAGAACACCTCAAAGTGTTACACACCCCCTCGGTTGAGTAAGAAAATTTTTGTTATCTAGAAACAAAAATTTTCGCTAACGAAGTTAAAAGTTGAATGTTGCAGGATGCAAGAAAGGAAAAAAAACTACAGCTATCTTATATTGAGGTCTCGCGGGGTTGAAAATGGGCTCAGGACCTGGGAGATATATCCGATACCATTTCAACTAAAAGTGGCCGCAGGACCCTCATAGGACTTCACAAGAAAAACCCGAGAGACTTGCTACGGGCAGAACAATTCCACAATAACACAAGCTATCTCTCAATACAAACAACAAGAAAACGCTAACAACAAAAACAAAAACCCAAACAAAGATTTATTTATCTTCAGGTATAACCAGAAAACGGTCTCATGGTGGTCACTAAAGGACCAACATGGCTGAGTATCGTCCAAGGCACGGCCCGTATGACCCGGGTACTATAGACCACACAGAAGGATACAGTACGGGGACCGTGGTGAGACTAAAAAAGGCTGTGTGACGCCCTAGGGATATCAACTACCTAATACGGACTAGTCACATATATGCAGAAAGAGATGCAAACAAGGCATCAGTAGGCAGCGTTCCAAGCGCTGAAAGGAGCAGTGTGCCCAAGGCAAAACACCGTCCTAGAGGGATAGGCACAAACATGGTGAAACTATACCCTCAGTAGTGCGGGCAGAGCCCATTTCGTCACTACATAAGTAAAGATAAGTATAAGGCAGCGTACCGAGCGCTGAAGGGGACCAATATGGTACCACCAAGGCGTTGCCCACTACAGGGGTTAACAACGCAGTCTTCTCCAAAGCAACTAAAATCCTCATAACAAAATAAAGGAGGATAGGCTGACCTGACAAAGTGTTGACGCTCTCTTGGCGCAACACTCCACCACTAAGACCTAACCCATTCAAAGTCATCACCAGTGGGAGGAAAAAGATCAACTCCCTTAAAACGACAAGTCCAAACCAACGAGGCTACTGAGTGATACCGGACGGAGACTGGTGATTGCATACTTGATACTATATTATTTCCAGTAATAAATTAAGTTTACTAGAATAAAATTATTAATGTTAATTATTGTTAGTTTTATTTCTTTACTTTTCCAAAATCCTCTATTTAAGAAATATATATAATAGAAGCAAGAATTGTTAATGAACTGTGGGTCTGCACGGTGCACCAGACAAACACCACAATATAAACTGTGAATACATTAATTTCCAAAATTAAGTTTGAATAAGTTCCTAGGTATTAGATCATTAAAGATATAGGTACTAATTTGTATAAACTCTTCCAAAGCGCTACTCTATTTTCTTTCACTTAGTTCTATCCTGACATACCTCTTTCATCACATGCTTCATACACACTCACCGGTGCTTGGTACTCTTAAGTATTAGTTTGACCAATTGCGGCTTGTCCATTCACACTTACCTTGCATATACATCTTTCGTCAATCGCCTTTCGTCCTTCCTCTCTCATTAGATTAAATGATAATTTGGCTCAGCGAAACATCGCCAGAATACATTCAGCATGGCCATTACTGAAGTAAACTATGGTGTTCGGTCACTGATATCAGGTTCACCGGTATTATGCTCTCTGACACCAGAATGTGTGTTACAACACAGCAATGGATAGTGAATGAAATTTATTGTCTAATATTACTGTAGTCTTCAACAATAAAATGAGTTTAGCTTTCCTAGGAATGAAAAAAATATAAATTCACATAAAACAATTTTTTACTTAAGAACTTCCTTATAATAGCAAGTATGAATGAATATTGATAATTATATCTCAGATCATATCAACAACAAAGGAGATAAAATTAAATATAAGTTTTCAAAGGATATATGTCCTGCAGGGCAGGACATGTCTGTCGCATGCCAGATAAACATTGGGCCAAAATAACAACCGAATGGGCCCCTACTACCAAACGGCCACGCGGCAGACCTAGGAAGAGATGGCGGGATGACATCGACTCGCATGCGGAAGGATGGAAATCTATAGCTCTTGACCGAGACAGTTGGAGGGAGGGTAGGGAGGCCTTTGCCCTGCAGTGGGATCCAGTAGGCTCATAATAATAATAAAGGATATATGTTACTGGAAAAGATGAGAATTTGGCTTTGACAAAGTTGTTTGAGGGAAAAAAAAAAATCTTTAAGTATTTTAACCTTTAAGCGGTTACACCATCTGGGCGGACTAAATATGATCCCGACATAAAAGGTACCTAAGCCTAGCACTTAACCTAGCCATAGTAGTGGCCGGCATGACCTCAGTTTTTAAAATGTCTTCCTCTATCTCATCAACCTTTTTAGAACAAAGAGATAATTCATCATCAGTATTAACTGATTTTAAAGGTACTAGCTTAAGGCTACCCCTACGAGCGTATCTAGACGTTTGTGTAAGTATCTTTTTAAGACAATCGCGCCGCGACTCAGGGTTAATTTCTAAATTTCTAATTGATAACTCATGTGAAATTTCATCTTTCAAGAGATGAGCTATCTTACCACCAGCTTGTAGGAAATCCATTTCAAAAGTCAGTAATATACAAATAAAGTTGTATATATCAAAGTTCAAGGAAAGAAATATAACTTTCTAAGTAAATCCAAATAAGTAACAAGTAAAGCCGTAGATCAAAAATATAGTATGCAATCCAACCAAAGTTCCCCTTTCACAAGGAATTAAAGAAAATCAGTAATAAGTTTTAATAGGTATTCACCAGCCGTCCAGTATCAAACCGACGTGGCGTTGAGTCGGCTAAGGCCGAAGATTAAGTTCATAAAGGTAAAGCTTATGTCAAGTATTTAAAAACTATTTCCAAAAGAAAGATTCTCGGCTAAGGCCGGAGCATAAATGTGTGTGTAAAATTAGTAAGTGTGTAGTGTGAAATTTTATACAGTTAAATTATAAATCTAGGCAGCACCAGTTCAATGTTTTTTTATAAAATATAGTTCTTAACCAACACGGTTTCCAACACATATAATAGTGAAAGATAATAAAATATCTTCACCAACCTACTATAAGTTCTATTGGAACTTTACAATATTACCAATGGTATCATGGTATAACTACAGGTATAATACCTTTACAATATTAAAGAAGTTTAAATATTATGAGGTTTTTAAATTAATAATTATAAGTATTCACTTATAAAAAAAAACTTATGAGCAAAAAAAAACTCAACACAACCAATACAGATTCAATCTCAGTTTAAGTGTAGAATAATTATTGAATTTCAGAGTTTTAAAAGCAAAATATTTAATGAAACTGAGAATCTCATCTGGTCTCACGTTGCGGTGCCAATTTTATAACATTCAGGTCCCGAAGGGAAACCTTCAGGTCGTAGTAGGCACGGTGTCCCTAGAAGAGGGAACGAACCGTAAGAGTGGCTAGGCCCAGAGCATGAGTCAGCAAGTGAAGATGGTAAGGCTTGCTGGCAGGGCGTGAGACGATGCGAGCCAGAGGGTGGAAGGCACCAAATTTATGTAAGAGCGCCAGATGACTCCCACCACAAACTGAGACTTCAGTTTCATTAAAACACCAGGTTTCCTTTCAATATTCGTTTATTGGATCAACGTTGTCTGAAGGACATACAAAATGTACACACAAAGAAATAAACTTAGTTTTGTACTATAAAATTATACTAACCACACTTTTTATACACCTAGATTAACTTACATTCATGTAATATAGTAATAACCAGAGAATTATTTATAACATAAAGAAGTGTGAGTGTTATGTTGTGTATGAAGTGTTGATCCCAGGATTATATTCTGGTGTCGTTGAAATTAAAAGTTAAAATATAGAAGGTTCCAGGCAAAAAGAATATAAAGAGGTTATAAATAAATTTAGATGAAGCTACCGGAGTCTGAAGTCCAAAGTACGACCAACAGATTGCTGTCGGGCCCTATCAGGTACCGTTAAGGTCAGGCCGCAGAGAAGCGCCGCTACACCAAGGTAGGCAAGACGTCCCCGCTGCCCGAGGTCACGGCTGTCACCCACTAGCACCGACGTGGCAGGCAACCCGCGGTCGTATCTCCACGAATCGGGAAGACTCGGCGTTACAGGACACTCCAAAAAGGCTGGGGAGCTGCCGCCGCTCCAAAGAAAAGACTGGAGAGCTTGTCGCCGCTCCAACAAAAATGACTGGAGATTTTGTCGCCGCTCCAGAGAATGCTGGTGAGCTTTCCGCCCCTCCAAAAAACCCTGAAGTGAACAAAAGGTTACACTTCAGTAACGTTAACGAGAAGAAATCTATTAGATTAAAAAAAAGGGTAGATTTTATGTTGAATTAACCGAAATATTGCCGAGGATTACTAAATATGAGCCCCAAAAACTCACCGCTTGCGCAGGCTCGGAGATTATGTTGTTCCGTGCTGCGAACTGGTGCGCCGGTTTAAGCTGTTAAAGGCGAGGAATCCTACGACAAATAATGTTGCATGTTAAACCAAATGATCAGGAGAGAAAACGTGGTAGAAACCGATGGAGAAATCACGCACCTCGCCGCTGTTGTGGTTGAGTGTGTGAAGGTCCGAAGCTGATCACAAAATGGCTACGGACGCTCCACCGCCACGCGCACCGGCCCGGAGGCGGTGCGTGGGGGTGAAGCGGCCATACGTCCAACCTCTGGTCCAGAATCAGTGACACTGACTCACAGAACCAAGCCAGCTAAAGATGGGACACTGCGCTTGCTCACATCGATTTTCCCTCACATGAGCGATATTTTAGTCGATTACCGTATCAAGCGGCGGCGACTGTCATCGGGTTCCTCTTATGTTTCTCCAGCTGTCAAGGCTACCAATCGGGTCTCTGACTCCAGGATTGTATTCCTTCAACTGGAGAAATATTCTAATGGAGGAAACTCCGGGATCCTGCCCACTTGATACGACATCGAGCGAATAAATTATCGATACCAGTGATATAAACAAGATCGACTAAAAGGATCGATAAAAAAAAGAAAATGTCAGATTGACAAACGAAAAGTGACGTTGACAGAACATCATGAGCGACTTTGACGTCTGTCAGGTAGGTAAAATTATAAAGGTTATTATTACAAGTTTGTGAGTGTAGAATTTTAATCTAAAAGTTATGGAAAATGGAATATTTCTGTATGGAATGAATTATTGAGTGTGTAAAGAGAGGTGAGTGTGCTTCCTGGTGGTTTAGAACACCTCAAAGTGTTACAGGTTCAGATAAGTGGTTTCGAACCATTTGTCGTCAAAAAATTAAAATAAAATTTTCACAGTAGAAACAAAAATCTCTTTCTCGAATGCGTTTACCTTTTAAATTATCCTCCGATGTGTTTTTATCTTCCGGGACTTCCTTTTCTGTATCCACATTTTCATTCAAATTTTCTTCCGATTTTTCTTCCGAGTCAATCCCCACGAAATCTTTTCTCAACGAAACATTTTCTTTTTCTGCTGGACTTGTATTATAGCAATAGCTTGAAGCAACCTTACATGATCCATCTAAACATTCGTTTTCTATTAATAGTTCTTGGTCAGATTCTGATGAAGATTCATGAGATGGTGGTTCATAATTCTTATCATTTGAAAGTTCAGAAAAGTCAGACTCATTGTCAGATAATGGTACATATTGGTCTTGATTCCGATCATCTGACTCTATGCTTAGATGTTCTAGCCGAGGCTCCTGGTCATTTTCATTCATTGAAGTCATGGTCATGTCATTTTTTGGAACATATAATATATCAGATAGTTTGCAAAAACTATGCATCTGAGAGGCAAGTCATTGAGAGACACATTGAAATAAGACGTACTCTTTCTTTTATCCATGGATTTAGAATAATTATTATCATCGTTTTCGCTAAGGGGCACACTTTCTAGTTTTTTGTAGAAACAAATTCATAAGAGTCTGATATATATATTTTCTTGGTCATCAGATAAAAGAGACGCGTTGGAGTACGAGACATGAGAAATATTTGTAGAAATGGAAGGATCAACAGTGTAATCTATGTTCTTATTTAAAACGGACGTATTGCAGTCTGAGATATTAGTAATATTTGCAAAAATTGATGAGTTATCAGTGGAACTTGAAGGCACGGAAGCATGAGCACTGACTGGGTTACTTGTTAACAATGTAGTATCTTCTTCATTTATCTCGTGACTCGTGATCCATTGCTTGAACAGACTTTGTATTAACTTGGCTTGTAGTCTTTTTACGTCGTCCCTTCATTTTCCCGGTATTTTCTTTATATTCCCTTTCATTTTCAAGACAAATTTTGCACGTCATTGTAGAATAGCATTGGTTGTTGTCATGCTTGAATAGGCAGTTTTGACAAACTTGCAGCTCTGTGACTGACCTTAATTTTTCTTCTGGTGTTAGGTTTGAAAATGTAGGACATCTGAACAGCACGTGGTTTTCATTGCAACCAGGACACATCCACGTGTAATATATCGTGGAAGCTTGATATTCTCGCTTGGGGGCTCCTGAGGTGGAGTATTTATTGTTGTAAAGGGGTTTATAGCTGGATCTTGCATAAGGTTCTCTTTCCTTTTGATGTAGTGGTTCGAGGGCCATGAACTTACACTCGAGAAAGTTCATGAGTTCTGATAGCGAAGGTAGCGTGCGTGGTTCTTTGCGCGCTTTCTTGTAATCCGTATAAGTCTCTGGGTCTAGTTTTTTTGTAATTAGGTGTACTAGCATGGGATCCCATGTCGAAGTGTCGACACCTAGATTCCGTATAGCATGTATGTTTACGGGAGTGATACATATGTATTTTCGAAAGTCGTTTTTGCGAAAAATATTTTAATGGTACGTTTTTGCGAAAGTACGTTTTTGCGAAAAAAATTTAAATGGTACGTTTTTGCGAAGGTCGTTTTTGCGAAAACGCTAAATCGATTTCCATTATCTTATATATTCATTTAAAAATTTAATATATCAATTAAAATATTTAAAAAAAACTTATAATACGAATACTGGTTTTTGCGGAAAAAGAAGACCGCTCAACCGACTAAGCCATAATTTAAAAAAGTTTTTAATCCCGCAATTAATCTCATGATATTCCAGGATCTAAGCTATCTTTTATACCAAATTTCAGCTCAATCGGTAATATCCATTAAGGCGTGCAAGAGTAAATTAAATTAAAACTATTTACTTTACCCTTATTCTTCTCTTACTATTCTAACTCTGACAATGACTTATGACTATGAAAAACCCTCCCATATGTCAGAACTGAAAATAGGGTAGCATTTATATATATAGCAACTCTCAAAGTGTATGTTTTGTCGTTTAAAAGCTCCCGCATCCCAGATCCATACTTGCGCTGAATAGAGGTAGGGTTTCCAGTTTCCATATACGCAGTCCCGGGTTTGAAAAGGTAATCCACGATAAAAAGTAAGTCAGTCAGACTTACTTTTTATCGTGGAGACTAAGCTGCTGAACCTAGAATGATGAAATTCGAATTCGTTTACTAATTAGACAAGTAATTAGAAGGATTTTGAGAAATTTCCACCGGAATGGGAATAGTTTTGAAAATCTGTAAACAAGTGGTTTACCGACTGCTACTGCTACCTACCGGTTGATTCAGCTGAAATTTAGTATACCTACATATTATAGTTTAATTACTTTTATATTATATATTTATGGATACAGTATAGTTTTTTCTTAAATTCCCTTTCTACCAGGTTGTTTTTAAGATATTGCTTTATGCGATAATACCGCCGATTCTATTCTAAAATTCCTACATAAACGAAAATAATATGAAAATCTTGAACTAAATTATTGACACATTAAACTGAAATTTAGTTAGTATAAAGGTTTTTTGAAATTGCTTCAGAAATGAAAAAAGGGAGTGAGAGTTTGTATCGGAAATCTATTAATCCTACTTATATAATTTATGATTAATATTTTTCTAAAATAAATTTCAATGAAACTTAGCAGAAAGTTGAAATTATTACAGGTATCTGTTTTCAGAACTAAAATACTTGATTTAGAAGACTAAATTCAATTTACTCTTATATTAGAAACTCGTACCGATTCATCAACTATGATTCATACCTCATTATGAAGCTAAGACAGACAGATGTCAAATGTGGCCTATTAAATTGATCCGATAGTCCCTCTAGCACACGACTACAATCAACTTTTATCTTGCGTCAAGAGTAGTCTGACGTTTGTAAGAGCACAATGCCATGCGAGAGAATAGCTGGAAATTATTTTGTAATTATAGTTTAAAAGCAGCAAGAGTAGCGTTTTGCGAAACCTCAGACTACTCTTGACGCAAGATAAGAGTTGATTAGTCTTGAGGTGGGGTCATGTGCTAATATACATATGATATGGTATAGAAATAATATTAAGAAGATAGGAAATTTAAAAAAACATGTAGGTATTAGGTATATTAAATAAACAATTACAAAAAAGTATATTAGTAGGTCTACCCGCGGCATATTGTTTTCCTCTAATGTTAGACTGAGTCTACTTATCGTCCCCGTAGATCGAGAATTCACAAACATACAATTTAGGTACAAACAAAAATTATACAATTTAGGCACAAACAACAATACCATCAGAAGAATAAAAACAATAAACAAAATTTGAAAAAATAACATTAGAGGAAAACAATATGCCGCGGGTAGATGTCCTTTGCCGGAGGTCGACTAGGTGGTACCCAAGTGCCAGTTATTTTACCGTCTGAGCAGATATTATGTGCAAACATTAGTATGCAGCGGTTCGAGGGCGTTGTAGCTATACTTCGTTTCAAAAACAAAGATAATTTTTTCGGGGTTCGAAGATAAGAAGAAGAAAGATAAGATTAGAAAACTCTTTATTGTTTCACCACAAATTAATATCTTAAATCTAAATAGACAGTTTACAATATAAACAGTGAGACAATTGGCGGTCTTATCGCTAATAGCGATCTCTTCCAGACAACCAAGCAGGAAACGGAAAATAAATTAAAGGAACAAAAGGAAAGTTATATATCTATGAAAATATCATAGATATATTCACAAAAACTGTTACATCCGATATATCTTATAATATAATATATATCAGATATATTATATTATGAAAAATATACCATATTATATAATACCTATCCAATTTTTTGAGATATTGATCCTTCGAACCCTGCAAATTAGCTAAAAAATTATCTTTGTTTTTGAAACGTAGTATAGTTAAATTACTGGGCTGAAGAGTCTTAATATCTAACGACTCTAGAGTAGGTAAGAAGCGTTGGTACAGTGCACCTTAGAATTTTGCATTATTGTGGAAACCAGGGAGGCACTGTGTAGTGATTATGGGCAGAGTTATCTTTCAACATGGAGGAAGGAGGATATATAAAAAATAAAATAATAATAAGTGAATTAAATTAAAAATTTAAAAAAAACCCCCAACGCAATACGTAATTCACCATTTTTCGATGGCGGCCGCCATCTTGGATTATAAATTTTATATAGTGGACTGTATTCTACTCGTTAAGCCCTTTAATTTGATACCCATATTGAGGGGGTCGTGAAAGAAAAAAGTAATCCGCCATTTTGTAGCGGCGGCCATCTTGGACCGATTTCCACCAAATGTGGCTAAGAACACTCTCGACTAACTCTACTTTTAAACAAAAAAACTAAATCAAAATCTGTTCATCCGTTTGGGAGCTACGATGCCACAGACAGACAGACACACACACACACACACACACACACACACGCACGCACGCACGCGCACACACACACGCACACACACACACACACACACACACACACACACACACAGATACACACAGACAGTCACGTCAAACTTATAACACCCCGCCGTTTTTGCGTCGGGGGTTAAAAATAACTTTAAATCAGTATAACCGAGTAGAAGTGCCAAGGCTCTTATTAATTCCAAAGCACTCATTGTGCCTTTTTGTTTCAATATTGATTCTATTGCGAGTCTTTTGTTTTAAGTTTCTTTACTGGCGGAGTCTGTGGTATATTACCCATTATTCTCTCTCTTTTGTGAAGAGTAATTTTTTGCTCATCCATCAGCTTTTTGATGCAGGTGTAAAAGCCAACTTTTTGGTTCATCATAAGGCTGTTCCATCGCCTATACCATGCTTCCACGCTATTTTGGGTCCGTGGAAGATGTAAATAATTGTTTCTCTCTACGGACCACAAACTAGGTGGAAACAAACGTTATGAAGAAATGCAATCTGATCTAGTCTCGAAGACCGCTATTATTAACGAGTTGAAAGATGAGAACGTGACTCTCAAAAACAACATCAAAGATTTATCTGAGCGGTTAAACTCAGTGGAATTACACACCAGAGAATGCAACATTGAGATCAACGGCGTCCCCGAGCGCCGTACTGAAAATTTGGTAGAGACAGTTCTGCAACTGACTAAGACGGTTGATCGCCCGCTTTCTGAAGACGACATTCAACATGTTACCAGAGTTGCAAAAATTAACCGCGACGACGACCGACCGCGAGCTATCATTGCCAAACTACGCAGCCCCCGTCAACGAGATATTGTCTTGTCAGCAGTATCACAATTCAACAAAAAGAACCCCAAGGAGAAATTAAACTCTAATCATCTGAGCCCAGGCGGTCCTCCTAAGCCAATATTTGTAGCTGAACATCTTCCGCCAACTAGCAAGGCTCTACATGCGGCCACACGTAAAAAGGCCAAAGAACTTTCATACAAATTTGTATGGACCCGTAATGGACGTATTTATGTGAGAAAAAACGAATTAAATCAAGCTATTCATATTAAAACAACTGAAGTACTTAAAAATCTTACATAATCTCACAACTACGTCCATTGATTTTAAGTTAACTAATACCTATTTCTTTTTTCATTTACTTTTTTGTGTTTATACAACTTATATACCTATAATTATTATTATATCTATATTGTTAGCATGTTCAACATATATTATCAAAATGTGAGAGGACTTAGAACTAAGACAAATGACATTTTAAAAAATATCCATTTAACTAATTACAATATAATTGCGCTTACGGAAACGTGGTTAAATTCAGGTATATCTAACAGCGAAATCATTGATTCTCGTTACACCGTCTACCGTAAAGATAGGTTAATTTGTAATAAAAACTCAAAAAAAGATGGAGGTGGTGTGTTTTTAGCAGTTTCTTGTGATATACCTTCTGTTAGAATGTTAAAATGGGAAAATGAAGGCGAAAATTTATGGATAATGCTTGAGGTAATGGAAAACAATCGTGTTAAAAAAATTGCGGTGTGTGTGGTTTATCTTCCACCGCCTGTAGCATTGGAATGTTTAAATAACTTCTTAGACTCCGTAGACACAGTTTTAAATGAAACTGAAAATGTTATTATTATTGGAGATTTTAACCTGAGTTTTATAAATTGGAGTAAGTCAGACAATAATCATTATACTTTTCCATCAAATTACGATACAAAACATGGACATGCTTTAATTGATTTTATATCTTTAAATAATTTACACCAATTTAATAATTCACCTAACTGCGACAATAGAACATTGGACTTAGTATTAAGCAATCTTTACAATGTAAAAGTCACAGAAGCAACAGATGTATTAAGTAAAATAGACAGCAAACATCCTCCACTCCTATTAAATGTAGAATCTCACAATGTAAGTAGAATTCGTAAGCGGAAACGAACTGATTATAATTATTATAAGGCTGATTATAAATCAATAATAAATTCATTAAAAGCAATAGATTGGCAGGATAGACTATGTAATTGTGAGAGCGTTGATATTATGTTACAAGAATTCTACTCAGAATTAAATAAAATTACCGCAAAATTTGTCCCAAAATACAGTTACAAGAAATCCAAATTCCCTCCATGGTTTACAAATGCACTTATAAAACTTCTGTCAGAAAAAGAAAAAGTTCGTATTAGACTAAAAACATATGTTAATCCACGTGATAAAGATGAATACAGTTTTTTGCGTAATAGTTGCCACACACTATACGATAACTGTTTAAAAGATTATAAAGATAAAGTCGAAGGCACTATTCCAAAAAATACTAAAGTATTTTGGAGTTATATAAAAAACAAACGAGGTGACAAACACTCAAAACTTCCCACCACCTTAGAACTCGACGATACTATAGCTAATACAGATCAAGACGCTGCTAATTTGTTCGCCACTCATTTCTCTTCTGTTTATAATAACCACACAAATACTTCTAACTCAACTTTATTACAATCTTACTGCAACGGCAATCTATCAAAATTAAAATTTACTGAGTCCAATATCCTGTACGCTATAAAAAAACTAGATATTTCAAAAGGAGCTGGACCTGATCTTATACCTCCTATTTTTATTAAGAAATGTGGAATAGCACTAACTTTACCCCTATCTATAATCATTAATAGATCACTTGAGGTAGGTTGCTTCCCGAATGAATGGAAAAAAGCTCGCATTATACCTATCTATAAAAAAGGAAACAATAATTGCATAAAAAACTACAGACCAATCTCCATTCTGAGCTGTTTTTCAAAATTATTTGAAAGTCTAATCTATCCTGTACTCTCTAAACATGTAGATAACCTTCTCTCTGATTTCCAACATGGGTTCAGGAATGGCAGATCCACAAATACAAACTTAACATCTTTCGTATCCGACATAACAAATGAAGTAGATGTGGGTAAAGAAGTTGATGCTATTTACCTAGATTTTTCTAGTGCATTTGATAAAGTTGACCATTATTTCCTTATTCATAAATTAAATGAAGTCGGTATAGATGGAACTCTGCTTAACTGGTTTAAATCATATCTCTCAAATCGACCTCAGGTGGTTTCTGTTAACGGTAAAGAGTCACAAACATACTACGCTGACTCTGGTGTCCCTCAAGGATCACACTTAGGACCTATTCTCTTTTTGATTTTCATTAACGATATAACACATAAAATAGTACACTCTAAAATATCTCTTTTTGCTGACGACCTAAAACTTTATAAAACAGTTCAAAACTACGCTGATACCGCGAAATTACAAACTGATATTAACTCAATAGTCACTTGGTGTAACAGTAACGGCATGACTCTCAATGTAAATAAATGTTTCTACATAAAATATACTAGGAAAAAAAAACCACTTGCTTTTACTTACAAACTGGACGGCAACACAATAAAAGAAGTCAATGAAATTCGCGATCTTGGACTATACATTGACAGCAACCTTTCTTTTGTTCCACATATCAATAAAACAATAACAAAAGCCGCACAAATGTTAGCATTTTTAAAAAGAAATAGTAAAGGTTTTAAAACTCGCACAAAATTAATTCTTTATAATAGTCTAGTTCGCAGCCAATTGGAATACGCCAGCCCAGTTTGGAGTCCTTTCTATGCTGTACATTCACAACGCATTGAGAGTATACAGAGATCATTCACCAGACACCTCGCTTTTCTTACACCAGACTTTTCACACAGAAATCCATATAAACAACGTTTGGAAAAATTCAAAATGAATTCTCTTCGCGACCGACGCAAACAAATAGACATGAGTCTCTTACACAAAATAATAAATGGCAATACCAACTGTATGCATTTACTATCACAGTTCAATCTTTCAGTTCCACACAATTATCCTAGGAAACCTATAGTTAACCTTTTCAACATACCCTTCACTAAAACTAATCTTGGTCAAAATTCACCAACCACAAGGCTATGCAAAGAATATAACCAACTAGTTAGGCAAGCACAAGACATGGATATAGATATGGATATTTTTAACAATACTTTGAACAAATTTAAGAATGATACACTAAAAATCATGCAATCACACAAATAGATAGTCACTTAACTTTAAACCCAGAATTATAATATACTATATTTATTTTATTATATATATTTTTTTCTTATTTTGTCTGAGGGAATTTAATTTTTGTTTGTGTAGAATTTGATTTTTGTTTAAAATTAGATTTAATTAGTTTTAATTAATTTTCCTATAAAACTTTTGGTAATGTTATGTATTTCTAAATTGTCATATGTATCAGATACTATACTCAATGTTAATATGCTACTTAAAATTCTATAATACATGTGATGTTGAAATACTTATTAAATAAATAAATAAATAAACAATGGCTGCTGTCTTGTTATGACAATTTTATTATTTGACGAGCGAGATTTTAATTGCCCCAGAACATAAAAGTCCTCAAAATACTGCGTATACATCCTATGCGATAACATCCTATTATGAATACCTAAAAATAATATTGTTACAGAAACAGATTGCATTGTGTTATCTGTAGATGAAATCCAGCCCATTTTAATAACTTAAGCTCTGTAAATATTAAATATCATCATACCTAATATTTCCATTGTTCCAGTATCCAGTTTATGCTTTAAATAACTTTATAAATTGAGGTTGGCTTCAAGAGGGTGCACTTTAACCATTAATTTATACTGCTTACTTTATGTACATTAAAATAGTGCATTGTAAAATAATATTGTTAGCACAGAACATTTGGCACAGTCATTCTCACTAAAGTGCTCAAGCTTGTGGTGGCATCATCTGGTGGGCCGCCCTCTTCCCTCAAATATGGTTGAGGAGGACGGCGCTGGCAGGTGTGTCAACTCGTGAACGGGTGCCGCAAGCGGGGGCTGGTCTGGGCCAAATTGTTCTCTGCTGTCATAAAATTATTTATATACCTAGTTTTATTTTCTTTAGTTATACCACGGATCTAGCTATTAACTTGAATAATTATTGTTTGTTAACATAACCATATAATGCTGAAAATACTATAAATCATTATTGATATAAATGGTCAAAGTGAACCCTAATGTTGTATGACTGCGCTATTACATGAGACATACAGGAAGGTGACCAAATCTTTACCTTTTCAAAGTACTTAAAGAAATTATTAATAACTTTCAGAAGCTGCACCATGATGACCCGCAGAGCTACTGTCAGAGACATGGAGCAGCAACTCAGGGCTGCATTACTGGAACTCAAAACCTGCAAGGACCTCAATGAGCAACTACTCAGAGAGAGAGAAGATAGTGAGATTGAGGTTCAGCGGATTGTTTCAAAAAATGCTGACCTAAAGGATGAGTTGGCCGAGCTGGACATTAAATACACAGAATCATTAAACAAATGTGACCAACTACAGACCATTGTGCTTTCCTTTGATGAGTGTGGACTTACCTATGTGAAGACCAATAAAAAAAACCAAATATCTAAGCCGTGTAAAAGACCTTGAACGCGAACTAGACACTGCTCAGTTGACAATATTAGAACTACAGTCAAAAATTGATGTTCAACAGGTTGCCCACACACAATGCATGTACAATGAGATAGTAGGTGGTGAAACTCAGTGCCCTCAATCTTTAGACATTATCGACCTCACTAGTGAAACATCTTGTGTTTGCTCAGCTCCTATATTTAAAAGTCATAAGAAAATTAAAAGATATATAACGGCCTTTCTCCAATTAAGCATTCTTTGCCTAATTCCCATGCCTTTTTTGATTTTTAATTGGATTGACTCAAATACATTAAAATATGAAAGACATTAAATGTACAAATTTAATAATTTATTTGGTTTTTGTCCCGTCATAGTGGTTTTAAAGTTATTGAGATTTAAAAATTACATGGTTATGGAAATGAGAAAAGTAAAAATAATTACTGCAACGGAAATGAGAATTTTGCAGCTGCAAATAATATATTTAATTTTGATTCTAAATGGACCACTATTGTCGTTGACGTAGACCAGGATCTCAATAGAGTGATGGAAGTCTTACGGGAAGAAGACGCTTAATTTAGCGAGAAGAAACACACGAAACAAGCACCGAATAAAACAATATCCACGAGAGTAAGACGTCTCGTCTTACTCTCGTGTACTCTGGAGTTCCAAGTTCCAACACACGCACCATTTAGGAACCAGATCTTCGTGAATAAATTGGGAAGGAGCCTGCTGACGAAGTTGACTACATCGAGTGTTAACTTCGTCACCTTTCAGTCTGAGATTCTTGTAGAGTTGGAAGATTTTTATTGCCAGCTGTATGCCTCGCAGGCGACTCAGCCTAAAACCAGAATAAAATGAATCTTCATATTATATACGTGATGATGATGAAAATGATAATTCAAAAGCCACTTTACCAAAGGCCTCCCGGATGTCAGCGTTAGTGAAGTTGTAACTCATCAGACGTGTCCGCCTCGGACCAGTGGTGGTCTGTCAGCTTTCACGCCTGAGTAGTTAGGTGCCGGCCGACTCCTATTTAAAGGGTTGAGCATGAGAGGGTCGGGTTTCCGTGGGTTGAGTTACCGAGGCTTGGGGAGAGAAAGTGTCAAGAATTTATATAAAGAAGGGCGTCAGACACTTGCTCCGCCAACAAAGGTGTTCCGTGAATTCAAACAAAAGTTTTCTAATAAAATGTATATTATCTGCCAAATATTAGCTTCTTAGTCCTTTAAGTTATAATCTAAGTTCGATTATCTCTAGTAATCACAAGAGTTGAAGTTATTAAAACCTTGGGCGGCTAGCGGCCCTTACAAAAACTAAATATCAATAGGGTAGTTACAACGTTACATAAACATAGCCACAAAATAGACCAGAAACACTGGTCGTCCCAATAGGTTATCTAAAAATAATAATATAACTGGCAGTTTACAAACACTGGTGACTTACAACACCGTGCATACATATAAGTCTCGATAAGTTTCGTAGTTAAGTAAAATAAGGGGCCTATGGCACCGCCGATATAAAGGGCATCTAAAGCGCCATAGTTAAACACTGTAGTTGAACGCCGTTACTAAACCAGCGTAGGTAGACACTGTAGATAAACCGGTGGCAAAAAGCACCGTCCATAAAACCGGGCAAAAACACCGTCCAGAAAAACGCTGTAGTTAAACAGGTCCGTAAAAAAACCAGCGTAGTACAAACACCGTTCCACGCGTAGGGCAAACCACCGCGTTCCGCGTAGAGCAAATAACCACGTTCACGCGTAGGGCAAACAATGCTTCACACGTAGGGTAAAAAAACCACGTTTCCAGCGTAGGGCAAACATATTTCCAGCGTAGGGCAAACAATATTTCCAGCGTAGGGTAAACACCCTGGAACAATACAATTCCAGTGTTAAAATAACTATAACCACAAAAAGAAAAGAACGCGGCCCTAGGTACACTTACCACGTTTCCAGCGTGGGTGTTATTTCCATAAATAGGAGGTGGAGCGACGCGACAAGACTGCTGCTCGACCCCAGGCCGATGAAATATTTCGGTATAAACTTGAAATAAGTCCAATACAAATGGAGGAGAGGCTCCCGGGCACGACTCTCTGCAAGTGTGGCGCGAGGGCAAAGCCCGAAGGCCCGCCCTCACGCCGCTATCACACTTTTTTTCAAGCGACCTTCCAACAATCCTCACAAAAAAAGAAAAAACCAAGAATGGCCGCGGTCAGTGTGACCAGCATTACCATCGAATAAAAATTCTACCAAAAGTATAAAAAACGAGATGTTAGAATTCACCAAATATGAGAAAAACTGAGTTTCCTAAAGCCAAATATTATTAAGTCCAACAATCAAAATACTCTGTATATCAAAACAGCAGAAACCCGAAGACACCCTGAGAGAAATTGACCTACAACGAATGACCCCACCTTCGAAGAGCTGATACGAAGTCAACGTTTATTTTGG
Organism: Hemithea aestivaria; assembly: GCA_947507615.1. Lineage (NCBI taxonomy): Eukaryota > Metazoa > Arthropoda > Insecta > Lepidoptera > Geometridae > Hemithea > Hemithea aestivaria. The sequence goes on along the minus strand of OX382341.1, from coordinate 12,617,571 downwards.
AGGACATTTCCCTCCGAATATCAACGTGAAATTGAATCTAATTAGAAAATATACCAAAACAGTAATTACTTTCATTTTCCTAATCATCTTCTAAAATGTCATAAAGTTTATTACCTGGTCACACCAAATAGTTAACTTTTTAAATAAGTTCCATTACACACGAGCGAACCCTCGAAAATGATAAAAAACCGATAAAACCAATTATTTCTTTATGGTTTTTTGGTGACACTTGACCCCATGTTTTGCATATGTCAACTTCAAATGGCAACCATCAATGAACGTCAATGTCATCTGATAAAATGTTTTGAAATTAGAATCTAACAAAATTACTATTGTTATGAATTTACATAATATTATGTGAAAACCAATTAAATGGCAGATTATTATTATCTTCCATGGAAAGTACTAAGTGACATTATGATTCTAAATGAAAGGACTAAGTGCTAAAGGTAATTTTGTTACAGTTCCCCTCAAGTTGGATAAGAAAATTTTTATTTACTTCAAATAAAAATTTTCGCCTAATCTTAGCAAACTCCAAAAGAAAGCTACTGAGTTTACTAAAGTCTTAAACAATCTCTATCTAAAAATCTTCGGTCTAAATTCCATTCTCTAGGACCCCAAAAACTAATATTCAAAAAGATATTCCCAAGAACTCAACAAAACAAAGAGGCTTCGCTAGATCTAGTCCCCCTAACAATCATCCAACCAAGTTCTCATACTAACTCCTCTTCCGTACAAGGTATATATAAAAATATAATAAACATAAATTATAACCTTTCTTACACACTTACATTCTTCACCTCAATCCCGCAAATTTACTTCTCTCACCACATGTCAACTATAAATAACACTCATTCTTTCAAACGTACCCAGAATCGTATCAGAACCTATCTAGCCGACCGTCCAAGTGACTAAAACCTAACTCCACTCTAAACTAACTCCAGACATAACATCATGCATGCAACAAACTGGTTTTAAAATTACCAGGGTCATTAAAAAACTTACACCAACTATACAGTCTTACCAATAAAAAGAGGTGACACACGCCCTCATACATCTACAATCAGCATGCACAATCTAAACCAACAGAAGATCTAGTGACTGGTACAAAAGGCGCTGCAGAGTCGTAGAGGCCACTTGACTCTAACAGCTTGACCAAATCCAGTCAAAGGAAGTTTACTCCTACCTAAAATTAAGCTAGGCAGTCTTAACATAAGAAAGGGGTGACACACGCCCTTATCAAAGTCTCAAATAGGCGACTAAGTGTTTGAATGTGTATAACAGGCGCTGCAGAGTCGTAGCGAAGGCAGACTCTAACAGCTTGACACACCAAACACTGTCGAAAGGATTGCTAAAAGCAAATCAGAGAGGTACCTATACCATTTAACGAGTGAGGTAAGGACCTATAAACGGGTTTCAATGCGTTAACCACCATTATAGCAGAGCGATGGCCAGGGATACACCGTGAACAACAAAGGAGCTACGGTGCCCTGTGCGACATTGAAAACACACTAAGGCGACTAAGTGACTGGACAGTCAGAATTGACCAGCACTGTCGAAATGCTTCCCACCAAGTGGCAAGACTTTAGGCGACTTTGTGTCTGGCCTACAAGGCGCTGCAGAGTCGTAGTACTAATATAGACTATGACAGCTATAAATACCGGACACAGTCGAAGGAATACCATATACAGGTACTCAAAGGCGATCTAGCGATTAGCTTCTAATAAGGCGCTGCAGCGTCATAGTGATAACACAAACCCTGACAGCTTGATAAGCTAATCACGATCAAGGGTAGCAGACCCTAAGAACTAAAAAGTTCATATCAAATCCAAAAAGAAGAGGCGGCACTGCCGCGGGTACAAAGTCCCATACGTAGTAACAAAGTTCCTATAAAAGAGGAAACTAATAAACCTTCCTAACCAAAAGAGGAGGTTATATATTAATCCAAGTCAGAGTTTTATAAATTTCCCTACATTCAAAACAAAAGGTAACAGAGTTCAACCTAGGTACGATAAAGCCTAGTCGAACAAAACCAAAAGTAATAATTTAGTCGGTTGTAGAGGGAACATCTCCTGGACGAACCAGATCCTTCAGATGGAAGTCTCCTAAATTCTTTCCATCCAGGGATTTCAAATTAAACACCAAGGAACCTAATTTCTTATGTATGACACACCGCTCATATTTAGGAGCAAGCTTGGCAGAGAAGTACTTTGACGCGTTTGATAGCGGAAAACATTTCTTATATATTATCTGACCCTCTTGCAGTTCCATTGGCCTTCGTCGCAAATTATAATATTTAGCATTGCGAGTATGGGCTTTCAGCAAACTTGCCCGCACCTTGTCGAATGTAGTTTTTAAATTCTTCAGCGAATCAGAGAATCCGTACTCGATGTCTTGAAGTATATCCCGATCCTGAGGATTCGGCGAGTTGTAAAGAGTCCCGTCTATTATCATTCCCCTTCCGTGCATGAGATAATACGGAGTATATCTCGTGCCTTCGTGTACCGCCGTGTTCAAGGCGCATTGTATCTCAGCCAAGTGAAGATCCCAAGTTCTATGATCGGCACTCACATACGATGCAATGGCTCGTACTAATTCGCGGTTTACACGCTCGGTCTGGTTCGTTTGTGGATGATAACGGGGGTTGTAAAAGACATGAGGGATGTTATATTTTAGCACACAGTCTCTGAATTCCTTCGAAGTAAACTGAGGACCATTGTCAATATACAGGTATTTAGGAATACCATGGACTAGGAAGATTCCCTTCTCTAAGCACTTTAATATAGACTTGGTCGTAACATTCCTAAGAGGAAATAAGGTTACGTATTTACTAAAGTAGTCAGAACATACGAACAAATATTGGTTCCTACCCTATGACGGCGGAAAAGGACCAAGTATATCACAAGATACAGCTTCTGCGGGTCGTGTAATGCGCCGAGGATTACCCATCATTCCTCCAGGAGCGACATTCACAGGTTTATACATCTTACATATCCCGCAAGCTTCCACATAATCTTTCACGTCCTGATACAAAGTAGGCCAGTAATAAGCCATGGCAATTTTCTTGTATGTTTTAAACACGCCAAAGTGTCCAGACTTAGGGTCATCGTGACAAGACGAAAATTTCAGTCCTGTTCTCATAGGGAACAACTAGTTTCCAATCAAATTGGGAAGAGTCTTGAAACTTATTTTTAGAAAAACGCAACAGTCTACCGTTTTCAATTTTATAATTTATATATTGGGTAGGTTGCTGAGAGACATTTTTCCATAGATCAATATACCAAGGATCTTTGGTACAGTTTACATCAACAACAGAATCTATCTGTATACGGGACAACGTATAAGCCACATAGTGAAACTACAAGCACAGTTAGACCCGTTGTATTTTAAATTTAATGAATTTAAGTTCAAGTGACGTTCATTTTTAACAAAAATCCCTTTGGTGACCGTCCTAACTTCAACATCAGTATTATCTCCTGGAGAGTCAGAATCAGATAAGGAAGTACATTCCTCTTCTAACAAGCTAGTCAATAGTAAAGAAATGTGTTGTTTAATAGCAGTGACATCAGTCGATTCTGGTAAACGTGAAACGCGGCACCGAAGATAACGAAGCCTACTACTAAGTCGGGCCTTCGTGGTGGCCGATAACCTATCAGCATCAGATCCTATCTCCTTCTCTATGTCATCTACCTTTTGAGTACAAACAGACAATTCCTGTTCAGCTTTGACTGGTTTCAACTCGGACAGTTTGATACTACCTCGTCGAGCAAATTTAGATGTGTCAGTCAGAATTTTCCTTAAACTGTCTCGTCGTGACTCGGGGTCAATATCTAAATGTCTAATAAATAATTCATGAGTAATCTCATCCTTCAAAAGGTGAGAAATCTTCCCGCCAGCACTGATAAAGTCCATATTTCAAGAATTCAAGTGAAAAGAAAGACAATAAGCAAAGTTCCAAGTTTAGAAATGTTTAAATTTAATATTCTCGTCTAAACACGAGTTATCCACAAAAGATTTTATTAATTAAAAATGTTGTAAGTCTACGAGTACTAATAAGTCAAATTTAAAAAGTTAATACTTGATTGTCTTCTATTAAAATGCTCAAAATTAAGTAATACTATAGTTCACTACTACAAACTCAACACCAACCTAATCGACAAAAGGTTAAGAACAATCCTAATCAACAAAAGGTTAAAATTTAAATTACACCCAAGTTCGAAATTATATTCCACTAGCAAATCCACCTAAATCCAATCCAGTTGTAAAAAAATATCATAGTATTCATCTGAAGTAACTAAAGTTCAAAGTTCAAAAGTTCCAAGACCAAAATCACCAATCACCTATAAAAAGATTCCAAAGTCAAAATTCAAATTAAATATTTCCAGTAAGAATCCCTTGTGCTTCCTGCTAAAAGCACTAAAACATTGCTATTACCAAAGATAGCAACTATAAAATGAAATCTAAGTTCCCAAGTAAATGTTCTACAACCAGGATTCAAAAAATCCTAAAAATTCCAAATTGTCAAATCCAAGTATAAAATAAAATGTTATAGGCCTGGTAGATCCTAGGCTTTAAGATTAAAATGATATTACACGGCTAAGGCCGGAGGTTAAGTGTAGAAAATTAAAATTAAGTTTTCAAAGTATAAGTTTTCAAGCAAAAATAATTAATATAAATTTCTAAACAAAGAAAATTCAAAGAAAACCTTTTCCAAGCCTCACGTTGGGCGCGCACTGTAACTCATCAGACGTGTCCGCCTCGGACCAGTGGTGGTCTGTCAGCTTTCACGCCTGAGTAGTTAGGTGCCGGCCGACTCCTATTTAAAGGGTTGAGCATGAGAGGGTCGGGTTTCCGTGGGTTGAGTTACCGAGGCTTGGGGAGAGAAAGTGTCAAGAATTTATATAAAGAAGGGCGCCAGACACTTGCTCCGCCAACAAAGGTGTTCCGTGAATTCAAACAAAAGTTTTCTAATAAAATGTATATTATCTGCCAAATATTAGCTTCTTAGTCCTTTAAGTTATAATCTAAGTTCGATTATCTCTAGTAATCACAAGAGTTGAAGTTATTAAAACCTTGGGCGGCTAGCGGCCCTTACAAAAACTAAATATCAATAGGGTAGTTACAACGTTACATAAACATAGCCACAAAATAGACCAGAAACACTGGTCGTCCCAATAGGTTATCTAAAAATAATAATATAACTGGCAGTTTACAAACACTGGTGACTTACAACACCGTGCATACATATAAGTCTCGATAAGTTTCGTAGTTAAGTAAAATAAGGGGCCTATGGCACCGCCGATATAAAGGGCATCTAAAGCGCCATAGTTAAACACTGTAGTTGAACGCCGTTACTAAACCAGCGTAGGTAGACACTGTAGATAAACCGGTGGCAAAAAGCACCGTCCATAAAACCGGGGCAAAAACACCGTCCAGAAAAACGCTGTAGTTAAACAGGTCCGTAAAAAAACCAGCGTAGTACAAACACCGTTCCACGCGTAGGGCAAACCACCGCGTTCCGCGTAGAGCAAATAACCACGTTCACGCGTAGGGCAAACAATGCTTCACACGTAGGGTAAAAAAACCACGTTTCCAGCGTAGGGCAAACATATTTCCAGCGTAGGGCAAACAATATTTCCAGCGTAGGGTAAACACCCTGGAACAATACAATTCCAGTGTTAAAATAACTATAACCACAAAAAGAAAAGAACGCGGCCCTAGGTACACTTACCACGTTTCCAGCGTGGGTGTTATTTCCATAAATAGGAGGTGGAGCGACGCGACAAGACTGCTGCTCGACCCCCAGGCCGATGAAATATTTCGGTATAAACTTGAAATAAGTCCAATACAAATGGAGGAGAGGCTCCCGGGCACGACTCTCTGCAAGTGTGGCGCGAGGGCAAAGCCCGAAGGCCCGCCCTCACGCCGCTATCACACTTTTTTTCAAGCGACCTTCCAACAATCCTCACAAAAAAAGAAAAAACCAAGAATGGCTGCGGTCAGTGTGACCAGCATTACCATCGAATAAAAATTCTACCAAAAGTATAAAAAACGAGATGTTAGAATTCACCAAATATGAGAAAAACTGAGTTTCCTAAAGCCAAATATTATTAAGTCCAACAATCAAAATACTCTGTATATCAAAACAGCAGAAACCCGAAGACACCCTGAGAGAAATTGACCTACAACGAATGACCCCACCTTCGAAGAGCTGATACGAAGTCAACGTTTATTTTGGAGGACATTTCCCTCCGAATATCAACGTGAAATTGAATCTAATTAGAAAATATACCAAAACAGTAATTACTTTCATTTTCCTAATCATCTTCTAAAATGTCATAAAGTTTATTACCTGGTCACACCAAATAGTTAACTTTTTAAATAAGTTCCATTACACACGAGCGAACCCTCGAAAATGATAAAAAACCGATAAAACCAATTATTTCTTTATGGTTTTTTGGTGACACTTGACCCCATGTTTTGCATATGTCAACTTCAAATGGCAACCATCAATGAACGTCAATGTCATCTGATAAAATGTTTTGAAATTAGAATCTAACAGTGGACTTGACGAAGGGGACGCTGATCACATCTTTTTCTCTTGTCCTAAACTTAATTCCTCTCTATATGACATTCTTCCTTGCAAAATTCCTCGTCCTACATCCCTTAAATGCCTCCTATCCCATGTGTTTGACCCTTCCTTCATCCCTATGTTATGTACATTAGTAAAAAGAAATAATATTAAACTGTAAATATTCCTATTAACACTGCTGTAAATTTAATGCTTTAAATGTTGTTTTTCTTATTTATTAACTAAGTATGTGACGTCTGCATTACTAACAAATATTGTGTTGTCCTACAGGCCTTTCTATGCACTGGTAAAGAAAACCCTGTAATAGTTACCGACCATATTCTCATCGCAGACCTTCCTAGCACAAAGTTTATGACACTTTAAGGATACGGACATTGGCAGAATCGTAGCGCCCGGCTAAAGATTAGAGCCAAAAACCAAGAAGAAGAAGAAGAAGAAGTAGAATCTAACAAAATTACTATTGTTATGAATTTACATAATATTATGTGAAAACCAATTAAATGGCAGATTATTATTATCTTCCATGGAAAGTACTAAGTGACATTATGATTCTAAATGAAAGGACTAAGTGCTAAAGGTAATTTTGTTACAAAGTGTCGATCTCTTGAAGGCTGTAGGTGCACCTATATTGCGACAACTCCAGCGAATATTCATCAACTCTTCCCCTTTTTTTTCAGGGAGATCTCCAAAGGCGTGGAGCAAAATCGTCGTAGTCATGTTTTTCCAAAAAAGTGAAATAAATGTTACGTACGTTTTTGAACCATGTCTATGTTTTTCTCAAAGGTTATCACAAATCATCTCGCAAAAAGAAGATTTGACGAGTTCCAGCCACCGGAACAGGCTGGATTTCGAGCAGGCTATGACACTATAGACCACATACAGACAGTGTGGTATTTTATGTAGAAGACGGAAAATATAACAGCGCATGTGCTTAGTGTTCAAAGACTATGAGAAGGCCTTTGAAAACCTGGTCTGTGCTGGAGTCTTTGCAGCGATACCAAGTTGATTGGTAATATAGGTATTAAAAGGTTTGTTAATATTATACAGGATACCGCCACAAAGTCTAAAACCTGCAAACAAAACACAGCCCAACAAAACGAGGTGTGAAATAAGGGGACGTTATTTCCCCCAAATTGTTTTCAAACGCTCTAGACTCAAGAGGATGTATTTGAGACGCTGGAATGGACAGAGGAGAGGGCATCAATATCAGCGGCGAGTACATTTTCACACCTGAGATTAGGGGACAACATAGTCATCATAGTAGAATCACTGCAGGACTTGCAACAAATGCTCATATTAATCGAAAAAATTGACTCTTTATTGAAATTGTTCAGAAATATGTGTATTGATGATGTTATACCTTGAGCAAACAGTGCAATTAGGTAGGAACAACTTCGAGAGAGAGGCCGATCGGAGGTTTCAGCTGGGATGGCCGACATTTATTGAAAAGTTACTTTGAGTGAAGACTAGTGCATCTTACCTGTTATGACGCACAAAGCCAGGATGTGGAATGTGGATACTTAAGGTAAGACTGATCCACAAGTTCAAAGTTGCTCAGCGAGTTATGGAGCAGGATATAGTCGGCGTCTCGTCAAAGGATTGCATCAGGAGTAAGTTGATTCGGCAGGGAACCAAAGTTACCCACATAGCCGAAAAGATTAGGAAGCTGAAGTGGCAATGTCTGGTCACATTTGCGGCTGAACCGATAACCGACGGGGTAGTTGTGTTCTAGAGTGGAGTCAGCGTCTCGGCAAACGTAGACGACGAGAGAACGTAGAGAACGTGCGAACGTGAAGGGTGATGATATCCGGAAGGTCACTGGAAGTTGTCTGGAAGCCATATTTACTCGTTCATAAGTGCATAAGCACTAGCTGACGAAGAAGAATCACGCATCAAACAAGAGCTCATCTTCAAGTCCTATGAGTTTCAGAGAATAAGATAGGCATGGCATACATAAGGATGTCGAAAGAAGGTTTGCGTAGTGGGTAAACTCACCACTGCACTGGAAGAGGTCGCCAGGGTTCGCTACAACTGAGAAAATATTGTGTAAGAAGCCAAGACCCGCAAAGGGTTGTAGAGCGAAAGGAAGAAAAAAGTATTGTGAGTATATAATACCATATAAACCATGGGAAAACTCTCTACTCGGACCTTCACAATAGCAAATTGGTTCATTTTACTAGGAAATTTCCATACAACGGTACTTATAAAAATATGGAAATTAGTATACGGTAATTAGAATATAACAGGTTTTCTTCAAAATTTTAAAAACTTTTACAAAGAGCAAATACTGGCTTATTATAACGTAGAGAGACTAAAGAACTGGATCTATTTAAAATACGACCTACTTTCTAACAAAAATAATTAGGTGTTAAAACCAGTAAAATGGAAATTATAAAATTTCGAAACCACGGGTACGGAAATTAGATTCTCATTTGCTTTATTGGTAGTACACTAAGGTTAATGACCTGCAACAGCTGATGGGCCGCGGTACACACTCAGGGCTCGCTAGGGATGCGATGTTGATGTACGAAATACTGTTATTTAGGGATGTACGCCCAAGAACACAAAATATCATGGAAATTATAACTTTGACAAGGACAAACGTTTACTTTTTTATAATTATTTACAGACTGGTTCTATCACGTAGATATTTTGCTAGGTAATACACCTAACATTGAACTATTTTTTAAAAATAATAAACTATATTAAAACTGTCCACGATAAAAAATATAGGCATATTTTCACATGAAGTTGGTGTCAGGACACGTTACGGAAATTAGAAAACAGGTGCTTTTTGAACAAAGATTAATTAATTACACGTTAACTAATTACAGCAGAAGTCAAAGGTTTTGTGTACAGATAGATATGGGTGTTTACTACCGTATAAAAATATGTGCATGATAACATTTGTTATTATTATGAATTTATTGAGCCAGGACACATAAAATTTACTGCTCGGAGAATGGCCGATAAGAGTTAAGAAACTGGTCCGGAGGTATACACAAAAATTAAAATGTAAAAAATATTTTACAAAAAATGTAAGACTAATTAAAAATAAATTTAACTTAGAAGAACAACTCCAAAATTGTATAGAGGAGTTAGAAATATTAAAACAAATATATGATAAGGACATACTGGCACTACGCTCCGAGCTGTTGCAAAGGGAACACTCACTCCAAGATATCTTCAAAAGCTACGCTACCACTCAGACTCAGCTAGCAGAACACTACAATACTGTCATAGACCTAGTGCAGTTGGCAACAACTAATACAGAGTGTATGTCATCTATACGTGACACCCACATCCAGTCACAACCGCATATGTCACCGGTGCCTGACTCACAGTCACCGCCATGCACTACTCCTGCGGCGGCTCAGAGGGTAGATGATTGTACAAATAATAGTAGTAAACATAAGGTATTTGTGTATTCTGATGAAATCAGTGTAGGTTTAGGTCCATTATTAGGTAATGAGTCTAGTTGTGATGTCACCAATTTATGCTTCCCTGGTGCGTCATATTCACAAATATGTAGTAAAATAAAAACAAATTCCTGTATAAACAAAAACACAATTGTAATAATAATGATAGGACATAGTTTAAGTATTGACAAAAGGGAGATTATTAATAACATAACCTCTCTTCTTGAAATTGATTGTTCTAGGATCATTTTGTGTGCTCTCCCTTATTCTTCATCATTAACTTCAGATCAAAACAAGCACATACATGTCCTTAACAATCTGTTTCATAATTTGACATGTCGTCATAGTGACAAACTTTTATATTTTGATAGTAATAAGTTTATTACTAATTTTTATTTGACTTCGAATAATATGTATTGTTCGAAAAAATCTATGTTAACTATTGCCAAATTGTTGGCATATAATATACACATAGTTATAAGTAGTATAACTAAGTTTTATAATGACTCCACAGTGGTTAGTATATTATGTACTAATGAATTCACTGTGGAACAAAATTTAAACTAAATCATGAGACAACAGAGGGCGGCAATAATACATTAAATCTATTTTATCAAAATATAAATCGCTTCTCTGGCAAAATAAATGATATTGAGCTGTTATTAGATAAATTTAATTATGACATATTATGTTTTTGTGAAACTTGGTTGAAAAGCGACAAAATGGCATTTAATGTAAATAATTTTCAAGTAGCTAGTACGTTCAACAGAACATCCGCCGAGGGAGGTGGTTCCATTATACTGTTAAAAAAATGTATTAAATATAAAGAACGAACTGACATTGTCGGCTGTTCTGTCGAACGCACTTGCGAGGTGGCTTGTGTTGAGGTTGGAAGGCACATACTACTATGTGTGTACAGGCCGCCAAGCTCAAATTTCTCGGCATTTTTATCTGCAATGGAAACTATACTTAATAAAATATCAAGGAGCAATAAATCGATAATTGTCTGCGGTGACTTTAACACTGATATATTGGTAGAATCCTCAGATAAAATGAATTTAATTAGCCTCTTCAATTCCTTTGGCATGAAATACTTATTCTGTGAGCCTACAAGAGTAGCCGGCAATTCCTCGACCTGTATCGATAATATTTTTACTAACTGTGAATGTAATAACTTAACGTTAACATCAGGTATTAGGTCCGATCATAGAGCACTCTCATTAGGATTTGAAACCAATCATACTAAAAGTAAGACTGTTATTGAGCATAGGCCGCTCACTAAGTATAGATTAGAAAAACTAAATACCAGCGTAGAGGTAAACCTAGCAAATACTAACCTCACCGCGGAGGACCCTAATATTAATTACGAAACCATGTTCTCAGTAATAAGTAAAGAATTCAAGGAGATATGTCCTAAGAGGAAATTACAGGGTAATGGTAAACTAGAGTTTGCCGACTGGGCCACAAAGGGAATAAGAATAAGCCGAGATAATATGTACCAATTGTACAGCGATAAAGCCCATAATAATTCAGAGTCCTTTGTAGAATATGTTAGATGTTACTCAAAGACTTTCAAAGCCGTCTGCATCCAAGCTAAAGCCTTGATGATTAGAGATAGAATAAGCAAATCAACCAATAAAGTTAAGGCAGTTTGGAATACTATTAATAGAGAGACAGGTAAAAGTAAAACTAAGGATACAGAATATAAATTATTACAAAATAATCAATTAATATCAAGTTCTGAAGAAATTGCAAATATCTTTGCGGACTTCTTTTCTAACATCGCGTTAAATTCAACTAAGTCACTTGACTCTTCTCCCGACTTAGCAGTAACTTATCTAAAGGAAAATTTTAAACATGATATACCTGACTTTTCCTTTACACATGTATCGGCAAATTATGTTAGAAAAACGTATAAAAGCCTAAATGTTAAAGCCACTGAAGACCTCTGGGGCCTATCGGTTAAATTGGTAGAGTCGCTTATAGACACCCTTGCTCCTTACTTATCGGAATTGTTTAATTTGTGTATAGATAAAGGCACATTTCCGGACCTGATGAAAGTTAGCAAAGTCACCCCAATCTTTAAATCGGGATGCAAAACTGATCCCTCTAACTATAGGCCGATCTCGGTACTTCCTGTCTTGAGCAAAGTCTTTGAAAAAATGATGCTGCACCAACTGCTGTCTCACTTCAATCAATACAAAATATTACATAAAAGTCAGTATGGTTTCACCAAGAGTAGATCTACGACAGATGCAGGTCACCTTATGACTCTGATCCTTCAGGCTTGGGAGAGTTCACAGGATGCTATTGGCGTATTCTGTGACCTTTCCAAAGCTTTTGATTGTGTGGATCATAGCACACTGCTGAGGAAGTTGGAGGTATACGGAATTCAGGGAAATGCCTTGAACTTGGTGGAATCTTACTTGTCAGACAGACAGCAGAAAGTGGATATTGGCGGTGTCATTTCATCAAGCCATCCTGTTAGAATAGGAGTGCCACAGGGGTCAATCCTTGGTCCATTCTTGTTTCTGGCATATATAAATGATCTCCCTTACATGGTTAAAGACCTAGCAGACATCGTTTTATTTGCCGATGATACCTCGCTAATATTTAAAGTGGATAGGAAAGATAGTGAGCTTATACATGTAAATAACGCGTTAATAGTAATATCTAAATGGTTTGCAGCTAACAATCTGTTATTGAATGCGAAAAAGACTAAATGTCTGAAATTTTCATTACCTAACGTTAGGTACATAGAATCTAATATAGTTCTTGACGGTGAAATACTAAAGCTTGACAATGCAACTTTGTTCCTTGGCATGAATGTGGGAAACGGAACGTATATGGAGATGATCTGTGGTAGGAAGTGTGCAAGTGCAGTGCGAAGTGTGATGCGGGTGAAAGAGAGGAAAGTTAAGTAATGCATGCAAGAGTGACAGAGAGAGTGTTAGCAATTAAGTTAGTTGATTAAGAATGTAAATGCGAGGAGACCGAAAGACGACAGCGAAGAAGTAATAAAGAGAAGACGTGTATAATTTGTAAATTTGTTAAGAAGTAATAAACGAAGTGAAATCTAAGACCGTGTCCGACTCATTGCAACGCATTACTCCCACATGAATATAGGGTAGACCGAGGCGAATCGGATCAATTTTTATATGGTAATACGAAAATCATACTAAAGTTAGATATATGTATGTAGCTTTTATTAAGAAAATAGTAATGAGTAACAATCCAGCTACGAAATAAACATTTCAAAACTTAAATTTACGATAAATTCTTCAAAATAATAATTAAAAACTTCAAGGAGAGAAATATCCGAATCGCCTCAATTCTCGGGGCGAATGGGATCATGAATCAAATATAACAAAATAAAATATGCTTGTGACTATAAGCATTGAAAACATTTAAAAAATAATTAAATAACGAATAACGAGATCAGTATTAATTATGAACACATAAATCACATATGTACGGGCCTTTTTTCCCTCCCATATCAGCACATTTTTCATGGCACCATTCTTGGCATGCATGGCACTGAATCCAATCCTCTGACGGTGGATGAATGAATACTTCTGAGCAGTAAATGCAATACCAATTTCTCTGTTTTGCAGATGAACCTTTAACTTTTGACTTTGGCGTTCTTTTATTCTTCTTGTTCATATTTTCTTTGTCATCAGTAGTATCTTTCTTATTTTCCACAGCTTGTTTGTCAGTCTTAAGTTTTTTCATACTTTCTTTTTGCTGAAGATTAATCTTACTTTGCGGTGATGTCAAATGCAAAATTGGTTTTGTAGTTTTACGTTTCTTAACTGCGGCTGGCGGTGTCTTAAAAGGTGAGGGAAGAATTTCTTTAATAATTCCAGAAGTGTCGGGTGATTGGGCTGTGTCAGGTTGTTTTGAACTGGTAGATGGCAACGGCTCTATATCTGTAACTAGTTCTGGCTGTACTGGTTCGGTACTTGATTGCACTTGTTGTGTACTAGGGGATTTTACTTGAGACTCCACAATATCTAACTCTTGTTCACCAATAAACTTGTGGTCGGGGATCGCATTGGCATTTAGTGGAAATATTCCAGTCTTTTCAAACCCTTTTACAGCATTGCCAACGGTGGCAGCCTGGTTCCAAGCCTGTTTGAAAATCCCTCCGAAAACAACCTTCGTGATCCCTTGATTTGGATGTGCATGTTGCCATGATGTAGCTTGTTGATGATAATACGATTTGAGCGGTTTGAAAAATGATACATCGAGGGGTTGTAGAGCATGTGATGTGTGTGGAGGAAGAAGAACAAGCTCAATGTCTAAAGATTCACATAAGTCTACGACTGAGTAGGTCGTGTGAGATGCGTGTCCATCCAATATAACAATAACTTTTCCTTGGGTACGGTAGCGATTAAAATGTTGCAACCATAATCGAAAAGCTTCTTCATGTATCCATCCTTTTTCTGTCATAACAATTTCAGTACCGGGCGGCATACCAACGAGAAAATCATCGCGTTTGCGTACACCTTTAAACAGAACAAATGGAGGTATGTACTGACCTGTTGCATTCATACAAGCTAAGACGGTTACATTTTCGCCACGTTCAACATTTGTGACACTGACAACATCTTTTGCACCTTTTTGAGCTATAATGTTTGGTGGTCGATTATTAACCCTTTCAGGACCATAAGACTAGGAGAGGTAATGTTATGGTTATTTCTGTATAATATGAACTTTTTAATGTCTATAAAACATATTTTAAAGTCAAAAAGTAAAAACCTATTTTAGTTTTTTTGGAATTTTATGGTACATGGATGTCCCTATAGTCGTTAACGGTAAATTTTATTCAAAATTATTTATAGTTTTCTTTCAAGGCTAGAGGAATATTTAGGATCTAAACACTTATTAAAAACGCAAATTTACTACGTATAATCACTAATTTATAAGAAATGTACAGAATAAAACAATTAAATCGGTTGTATATTATAGGTGAACTTTGCATATTATACAGGTGTTGTTAGTGCGATTATCTTTTAGAACGTGCACAATACGCGCATCGTTTTCCATTTATCGTTTTTTCGATGGATTGTAATAGGGTAGATCGTTTTACAGCTTAGCATAATATGGTAGGTACTTATCCATTTTTTCAGGAAGCCACAGAGACTTGCCTGATCTACAAACAACCAATCAATCTATTCTGACCGTGCTTCTCTGTGTACATGGTATATACGTTGTTCACTGTTATATCAAAAAGGTCGAAGATATAGTCTTAGATAATATATCTAACTTCTTATTCTTATATCAACTTTGACCTGCGATCAAGCTCGTGTATTATATTTCGTTGATCCATTAGAACAATGCCACCCACATTTTTTGTAGTGTGATACGAAACATATTTAGTAAAATATTGTACCTAATCGGGCGTCACGACTTTACCATGGTAATTAACTGGAAGCTTGGCTGGTAGCCAGCTTCAATAATTATTGGTATGACATGATTGACCATCACTTGGTGCACTTTTATGTAACCAATCTCACTCTCCAGTTTGGCTAAAAAACGACCCATGCGCCCTGTCCTAACGGGAAAGTAAGAGAAGCTTTGCACATGGGTAGAATATATGGCTCTAACGGTGTAGGTGTACCGTTAATCACCCAGGTAGAAAGTTCCCCCGAATTCACACGGATTTTTTATATCATACAAGAATGCATTTTATGACAACTACTATTGTCTTAAGGCTATCCTAAGAATCTATATCGTTTTACAGTTGGCTGTTTCTACTCATTACACGATATTTTTAAAGGTTTATGACTTTATTGAAATCAGTTATTTTTCTTTTATTGATATTGCTTGGTAACTATTCGGTTTTTTAATAACTATCATAATATTTTGTTCATGTCGTCGTACAAAAAAAGTATCTCTTCACGACCATAGGGACAGGACTGTCCCTTTTTATTTATGACTTTATAGCTTTATTAGGATCAAATTATCTAATAATGTACTAATTTATATAAATATAACATTAACCAGGCTATAGTTTTTTCATGAAATTAATTTATGATTCTCACTTTAACATCTTGTGAATCTTGAGAAAACTTTTTCATTTTCGCACCAGAAGATATGTTATCTTTTATAGATTATAGACACAATATAGTTCTACTTTTATGGGGCTGCTAGCTATGACTGGTTAAAATGTACATTTAAATATTAGAAAACAAAAAAATATTTGAAATTGGTCGAGTATTTATTTAGATTTTTACATTTTTGTGCTTGGGACACGGGTGTACCCGTGGTCGTCAAAGGGTTAAGCGGAATCCCCGTTTCGTCCACATTGTACACGCATTCAGGTCTTCCTCTTAAATTATTCTTATCTATTACTGCCTCCAAAATCTTGTAGAATTCAGTCACTTTTTCCCTTTTCATGCCATCAATCCTTGCTCTTGATAATCCTTCCGGTTTCCGAATAGTTAACTCCTTATTTCTTTTCATAAAGCGATGAAACCAGTCCTGACCAGCCATTCCTACTTTTTTGTTGAATTTGTGTTTTATGTTTTGACGTTCTGCGAATTCAAAGGCATATTTACGAACTGCCTTAGGCGTGATTCCGAAGCCACGACTCGCTAAGTGTAGTAAACGGTTTGCTAGAACTTTTTCAGCCGTTTCATCGAAGGCTGGCTGACCACCACGTGTCTTAATGACACCTCTGGAAAAAGAGACTCTTCTTTGTAAAGATGTGTATGGTAATTTGTAGATTTCAGCAGCCCGACGTAAAGTTAATTCTTTGGCCAGTACTTTATTTGCGGCTTCTCTCATTTTTTCTTGAGACCATTCTTCCGCTTGTGTCTTTTTTATATATGTGCGAACCATCTACAATGAAATAAAAATGCTTTATTAACCCCAATTATAAAATAAATAATTTAAAAAAGGCGATCTGATTCGCCCCCGATAACGAGATCCGAATAGCCCCATATCAAAGACTTACAAAATGTTTTTTTCATTTACAAAAAACTATTTCTTTTTTTCTGCAAAAAAAGTGCCCTCAGTTATGAAGGATCCCTTGCATTGTTTCAAAAATTTTTTTATAGTATTAAACTCCGCAAAATTCCGTTCCGCCCTGAAACTTTAACGATACAAGCGCCTGCTGCCAACGATCAACAGGCGGAACGGACTGTATGTCCTTACTGTTATATACTTTAAGTTCTATGTAAACATCACCCGATAAGGTAGGGCGTTCGCCGAATGACGCCGTCAGCGACTCGGCGCGTCAGCGACGATTGTAAGGGTGGAGTAGCTCGTTTTCTTGGTGTGGCACCATCAGTGTCGCTGTCGGAGTCCAACCCCAGGTCAGACACAGTCCTGCTTGCTGACGCCGTCGGTTCCTTCTTCAAAGCCGCCTTCGTTGGCACCTTGCGCTTTGCAACTTTCTTGTTCCTGAAAAGAGAATAAAATATTAGCATAAATAAAATTTAGGTATTTAAATCTTTGTATATTACATTTTATAATCTTACTATCTTACTAATATTATAAACGTGAACGTTTGTAAAAATGGATATATGGATGTCAGGATGTATGTTACTCTTTCACGTCTAAACGGGTGAACCGGTTGAGCTGAAATTTGGTATAGCTTAAACACTGGAATAACACATAAGCTACAGTACAGCAGATAAAACCGCGGGGCCCAACTAGTTATTCATATATTGCCCTACAACGCCTTTTGTAAAAGGAAAATATCAAGATTGATGTATCTTTTATTTTGTGCATAATAAGGTTGAATATTAAACCATACAAATTCTAATACACCATTTTAAACTTGTGCGCTGCGCTTTTACCCCAAACTAAATTTTTTGCAAGATAGTAGACATAGAGAACAGTATGCAAAATGACTATGGTAAATAAACAATTTTCCTTGTAAAGATAATACATAGTTAGAGCACTAATAAAACAGCTAGTTAAATAAAGTAGTACATACGTTTTTCCAGAAGATGTGGTGGCTTCGTCGTTGTCCGTATAGATTGACTCGGTCGGAGGGTCCTTCTTGCAGCGAGCCTTGTATGTGTCGGAATATTCGGATTCAGACCTGCGAGACAATACGAGTAATAATTAATACACAGGTTATAAAAAAATATAAAGTGTAATCTGTATAATATATAAAGAGAGAGACTGATCTATCAACATCACCCCAAACCGATAGTGTTAAAATTTGGAATACACATAAGACGTATCAGAACCAAGAAAGGATTACACATGCTTATATGCATAACAGAAAAACCGTGAGCATAAACTAGTATCGAATAAAATTATAATATAAACTCACGAACATTATTGCAACGCAGCGAATCTTCGTTGTGGTGGATCAGCTGTGACGGCTAGGTACGGAAGGTCACGGTCAAGCCGCGAGCCAGCGGTTGATGATAACAGCGACAGCTGACGGCGAGCGCTATCACGTAGAGCCGGCACAGGAACTTGCAGATGGAAACTTCTTGAGCCTTGATCTTCTGATGCTTCTTGAACTTCTGATGCTTCTTGATCTTCTGGTACTTCTTGATCGGAGCCGGAGCCGCGAACTTAATTAATTTTGTTCAAAGGATAAACCGATTAAATACACCATTATCAGGTGTTGTAAGCATTTATAAATTAACAAAAATGTTTTATTTTCTTAGTACTTTCATAAAACAATAATTATGAATATGGGAAAATTGTTCTTTGCCACTGTTTTTATTGAAACGTAAGCAAATTAATAAATTGCAGCGTTTGGTTATGGCATTTCCTTGAAAATATGTAAAATAACATTATTTTCTTTCGGCATTACTTTGATATTTTAAACATAGCGCTCAAAGAAAGCCGCAAATGTGAGCGTTTCCATTGCAATAAAACTATGTTCACGCGCGACTATGTTCAGTGGTTTACAGTGTTAGGATCAGTTAATTATTGTTCAATACAAATATAGGTAATTCACGTTTCGTGTACCTAAGACATTGAAATAGATGAGGTGGGTAGTATCAATTCATACAGATGATAAAAAAATATTTTTACATATTATTATCAACAATCCTTCAAGGTGTGCAACATAACCTAACCACTGTTCCTATATATCTTATAGGATACAGCCAGAACCGAATTTACATATTTTACGTAAACACGATGACTAAGCGTCTTAATGAGAAATTTATTGTGCGAGGATTCAAACCTAGGATCCGGCAGGAAGTTCTACTACTGAGCCACAGGCGCTATGACAATGAAAACAGGGCCGTAATAAACATGTTGTACAAGCGATTAAAATATTTCCATGTTATTGTTTGTTAGCTCCAACGATCAAGTTACATCGGAGCGTGTGATTGTGAACAATATTTTTTTATCTAACTTAACAAAATTAAACTAGTGCAGCTACCTGTTTTTGGATTTAACATATCGATAAACAGGTGTGTGCATTGTTTTATGTCTTAACCTTAGCAGGATTAATTGATTATGAATGCTATTAATCCAGATGTAATAAAATGGCATTTTATTATGTTTATTTTATAAAATTATATATATATTCATAATGTTTTTGTTCAATAAATCAAAGTTGTATATTTAATTTTAAAGGATCTACCATCTTTAATTATCACGGTAATCAAATAGTACATTTATTATTTTACTAGATACTTACTTTAAACACTTTGCAGGGTGCAACGTCACTTTTATCGATAAATAGTTCTAAGTACTGTAACAAAATTTATCGATAATCTCTTTCGGTCAACTCTATGTCCAACCATTGGCCATTACAGTTCTTAGTCTAATTGTGTTAATAAGTCGTGTTTTGTGAAAGTTATATTAGTCTTACTAACAAAAATCAGATTTATTGTGCGTGTGGCCTTGCAAAAGGACTCTCGTTTCATGGTGTCACCAACCAAATTTGGTCACTGGTACGAACAAACGGTCTAGATTGCTGAAATTCTTTTGCATTGGTTTTTCTGTACAACGTTACAATATTGTTGCGATGGAGTTATCAATTCTAGGTGTCGTTAAACTCCATATTTGGAGAACGGCACGAGCAACCGGCATAGAAATGAAATTTTCCTAAGCACGTTTGTAGCAAGATGCAAAATCACCTTGTGATAGAATGGATGCTTTCTAGGTACCACCAGCCATGGTTATAGACACGAGCAAACGGCCTTGATATTGAGATGTTCCTTAGCATACCCATTTTCATTATTCTGATTTTGGTTTTTAGTAAAATTTATTTTTGTGTTTAGTGAACAAGTGTGTGAGACTTCGAGGCTGATTACAAAAACCATCTAGTATCCTTTTATAATAATTAAGTAATATAAACTAACCAAAAGTTTTTTACCTCATTAACGTCCTAAAATCCTGAACCAAAGAAGTAAAACACTGATGACCTGAAAACCAATTGGGCATTCTAGCACAGTTTTTACATGCATTGTTGAACGGAACGCAGTGATCCTAGCGAACGGTGTTTAGCAACGTTTAAAGATTTTACTTTATTGACGCTCCCGAAAACCAATTGGGCATTCTGGCACAGTTTTACATGCATCGTTGAACGGAACGGAGAGAGCAAAGCGAACGGAGTGCAGTAAAAACGATGCATGTAAAAACTGTGCCAGAATGCCCAATTATAACCTACTCTCCGTTAGTGCGAGCTGCAGCGTCATGAACAAGGCGGACTTTACCAGGCTTAGATGGGTTTAATACTGGGAAATGTGGGAGGTACCAGGTGCGCCCACTAGGTGGCGTGGTGGTAACTATTTCTGCATATCCTAATGTTACCATTGATTTAACCTGCTGTGAGTATCTCTGTGCCAAGCCTGGATCCTTGCGGAGACGGCTCTCAACCTTGCAATCTACCCAGAGTGGCCCAATAATTGTCTGGGAAAGGCTTTTCCTGCAAGGGTACCTTCCACAACAAACCTGTCTCATAACCCCCCTCCGGTAATGGGTGAGTAGTTTTCTGCAACAATTCCAGTGCACGTTCTTCGGGGTCTGCTCGAGGTCTTCTCGGTTCCACACCTAGTGATTCCAGACTGAAATGATCTTTTATAAGTTGCTCTAATGAATTATCATATTGGTGACCGCACTGTAGGACAGTGCCTAGCCCATTGCATCGGTGAGGCTGCCCGTGTGCCACCCTAATAAAACACAGTGGTAGCTTGTAATCAACTGAACATATTTATTACACAGATAATTAATCTAGTACACATGCTTCTCTGTCATACTGTCTTACATTTTATAGTATAGGTGGCGCTAGTTACTACGTGTTATTTTGTTACATTAGAATATGATATATAAATAACATCCCCACCTAACAAAATAATCTAAATCCCAAAATATTCACAACAAAAATATTTCAACCCCAAATACATAATACACAACATACTAGGTAAAATTAAGTTCAGACATGCCGATCAATTTTAAAAACTTATAATGTTTATTTGCACTCAAACTTTTTGTAAATATATGTATCTACTGGCATATCTGAAGTTGATACATATTTAATTTTGATTTTATTTAGGGATGTACACTCTCTAACAAAATGATGCCTGGTGTCAATGTGTTTTGTACGCTTACTGCTAAACAATGGATTAGTTGCTAATTTAATAGAACTCTGATTATCACTATACAAACACAATGGCAGGTTTTCATTTAATACAGACAGTTCGCTTAATACATTCCTGAGATATATTGCCTCTTTACATGATTCTGACAGAGCCATGTACTCTGCTTCAGTACTAGATAATGCTACAGTTTTCTGCTTTCTAGCTTCATATGAGATTACTGACCCTGACATAATAAAACAGTATCCAGTATATGATCGTCTGTCTAGTGCACAAGATGCCCAATCAGCATCGACAAAACCAATTAAATTACATCCAGTCTTTCTATATACTATATATTCTATAAGCCATAACTTATTGTTTTCTTTAAATATTTTAACAAACATTTTAAATGTTTCCAATGAGTTTCATCAAAGCAGTTATTGTACTGGCTTAAAAAACTTACACTATAAGAAATGTCTGGCCTGGTAAGCACAGATAGATACATCAAGCTTCCAATTAATTGTTGATATAGATATTTTTGTACAACTTTACTGTTTACATTCTTTTGCAATTTTAAATTAACTTCCATTGGTGTGTTTGAACCAGAACAATCTATCAAGTTATATTTCTTTAAAATGCTTTCTACAAAATGTTTTTGGTCTACAGTAATACTATCTTTGTTAACATTTATATGCATTCCCAAACATTGTTTTATCTGACCTAAATCTTTTATTCTAAATTTTGCTACTAACTCATTTATTAACTCTTCATAAATATTCTGACAATTATAAAAAACAAAGAAATCGTCTACAAACAAAGCTATGTAAATCTTTACATTATTTTCATTCTTTATAAAGAGACATGGTTCATAATTAGACCTCTTAAACTTAAGCTTTAACAAACAATCTTCAACCCGAGTGTACCAAGCTCTTGCTGATTGTTTCAAACCATATACAGCTTTTTTTAACTTTAAAACTTTGTTATTACAATTTTCAATATCTGAACATTCTGGTATTTCCATATAAACTGTTTCCTGAAGTAAACCATTAAGAAATGCAGTAGGTACATCTAAATTATTCATTTTTAGACCTAATTCAACACTTAAGCCTAATAACAATCTAAATGTAGAATATTTTAAAACAGGTGAGAAAGTTTCATTATAGTCTATACCCTCTTTCTGGGTGAAGCCCTTAGCAACAAGTCTGGCCCTATAACGCACTTCATTTTCACTGTTATATTTCTTTTTAAATACCCACTTATTTTTCACAACCGTACCCCCACTTGGTCTATCTACTAGTTCCCACGAATCACAATCTTGAAATGATTTCAATTCTTGTTTCATTGCATTTTGCCACTGATCTCTTTCCGGTCCATTCATTGCATCATCAAGAGAAATCTGTTCATCTGACATATATTGATAGAAATCTGGTTTGCGTCTCACACGTTTATCTGGTAGATTCATGTCACAATCCTTTGATAGAACATCCTCTTCTTCTGGCAACATGGTCATTGTATCGGCAAAACTATCTTCTGAGTCACATTCTGAGCTATCAGGAACATAAGTCCTGATCATCTGGATCCGTCTCTGGAACTTCCTCTGTTGACCTCTCCGGTTGATTGCTCTCCTCGATTACAACAGATGTTAAACTGTCATCTATATTTTCCATGACTACTACATCTCTGGCTACAACAACATCCCGTGATATAGGATCGTACAAGCGATATCCCTTGATATTCTCCGAGTATCCAACTAGGTACATTTTCTTCGCTTTCTTGTCCCATTTTCTTCTCTTCTCCTTTGGAATATGAACCATCGCTGGACTGCCGAAGATCCGTAGGTGTTTCAATTCTGGTTTTCTGCCCGTCCATATTTCATAAGGAGTTTTGTTGTCATCTAAGCCCGCTGCTGGTGATCGATTTTTTATATACACAGCTGTGTTCACGGCTTCTGCCCAAAGGCTTTTCTCAAATTTGGCATCATAAAGGAGACAACGCGCTTTCTCAACTATGGATCGGTTATATCTCTCACACAGTCCATTTTGTTCTGGTGTATAGCTGTTTGTCTTTTGATGAATTATGCCTGATTGTCTCAAAAAAATTGTCATTTCTGCTGAACAAAATTCTCCTCCGTTGTCTGATCTTAATTTTTTAATTTTCTTTGAGTGCTGAGTTTCAACAAGCTCTTTGTATTGTTTAAAATACATAAATGTTTCACTTTTAGATCTCAGAAAATAAACTGTGCATATTCGGCTGAAATCATCGACAAATAACAGATAGTATTTTGCTTTACCTAGGGATTGATTCTCCATTGGCCCACATAAATCTGTGTGAACCAGTTCTAGGACATCATTACTTCTACTTGAGCTTTTAGGAAATGGTAGTCTTGTCTGTTTCCCTTCACAGCAAACTATACAGCTATTTTTACTGTCATCATTTTTATCTTCAAACATTACACCTTCTGCCGCTCCATTTTTCAGCTTGTTTAAATCATTTATATTGATATGGCCTAGCCGTCTGTGCCAAATAGTACTTGAGGACTTCATAGCTGCTGCTAAGGGTTGTTGCATCTTTCTAACAATCAATCTGTATACCCCGTTTTCCAGGAGTGCCTCTCCAATACAATCATTCTGTGAGTTGTAGATTAAACATCCTTGCTTATTAAACGTCACTTTATTGCCGCTTGCAATTATTCTACTCACCGAAAGTAAGTTGGTGGTAAGGTTAGGTACACACAAAACAATGTTTACATCGATTGTGTATTCTTTGTTTCCAACATATGTCGTGAGTTGCAGGTCTCCGGAACATAAAACTGGTACGACTGTTTGACTTGCAACGATTATCTCCTTAGTCTTGGGTTGATTACAAACATTTGTCAATAAATTCACGTTCGAAACTATATGTGTGCTTGCGCCGGAATCTAAGTGCCAGTCAGATTGACTGAATTCCTTCGTGAGAAATACTGCACTAAATGCATTTGTTTTCGTTTATCTGCACCCGGACACTGATTTTTAAAGTGACCAATCTGTTTGCATTTATAACAACGAATTATTTTATTTCTTTGCGCCATATTTTGACTATTGTTGACATTGACAGATGACGTTCCGTTCATTTCGTTCGTTCCGATACTGCCATATTGTTGAACTTGCGTTTTTGCAGAACTGCCAACATTGCGCCTGCCAAAATTTTTAGCGGCAAATGCACCTTCAGACTTAATCTCAAAATCTGCACTCATATCCAATAACTTTGTTTTTATAGCGTCTGCACTGATGTTTATGCCTGAGTGTTCGATCGCCATGATCATGGGTCCAAATTTCTCCGGTAGTCCGGCTAACATAAGTGACCCTATCCACTGGTCATTAATCTCGAAGCCGTTCAATTTTTGAGAAGTTTGATGATCTGGCTAACGTAGCTGGTCATTGACTCGCAGTTTTCTAGGCGTATACTTATAAGATTTCTCAATAAACTTATTTTTCTTGCATATCCCGAGTCGTCGAACATATCCTTTAAGGTTTTCCACAAACTGTATGTCGTTGTTGCTTTCTTGATATGCACATAAAGAGAAGCGTCGATCGTCAGAATTAACTTTGCTCTTGCCTTTAAATCGTCTGCTATCTGAGTCGGGGTGGCTGTTGCCGGTAAAGGTGCCTTGATGGCATCCGCCATTCCCTCCAATACGAGAACATTTTCTGCAGCGAAACACCAGTCGTCGTAATTTTCCCGTCCTTTGAGTTTGGGAACATTCACCAAGTAATTTGTAGTCATTATTACCGAACACAGTGAACTTATTTGATTTTTATATCGCACTTGGGCACATGACCTAATAAAACACAGTGGTAGCTTGTAATCAACTGAACATATTTATTACACAGATAATTAATCTAGTACACATGCTTCTCTGTCATACTGTCTTACATTTTATAGTATAGGTGGCGCTAGTTACTACGTGTTATTTTGTTACATTAGAATATGATATAAATAACACACCCAGCCAAGGGGAGTATGGGAGGCTGCAGGCTGCGTAGGATCGCCTCTACGTACCTCTGATGGGAGGAGTAATGGCCAGTTATCCTGGCCGATCAAGATAACTGGTACCCCCCTCTCATATACTAATTGTTCTGAAATGGTCTCAAGATGGCTACAACTTGCAATGGCACTAGCCGGAACAGATTGGGCTGAAATATCTAGATTATCCAATGTGCGTGCCTCTATGTTTATGTAATTACTCACATATTTTCCACGGATTGCAAGCTTTACTCTTTGGGAGCTAGCAACATCAATGCGCGCGCCCCCCACTGCCTCAATGTAGAATGGTTCACTTGGGCCTTCCGCTCCAATATACTTAGCAGCTCTAGATGTCAGAAGGGTGATGGTTGAACCATCGTCTAATAAAGCATAAGTGTCTAGCTCACCTTGAGGGCCCGATAAAACCACCGGTACCACCTTTAACAATGTATGCGTCCGCACTGGGGGAGCGGATGCTGATGTGACAGCTGCATCTACACGGGCTCCGTCGTGGCAGGATGTAGCATTGGTGCACTGCAAGGGTTCCCCGCTGTCTGCGCCGGTAACCATTTTTTTTTTTTTTTTTATACGAGATAGGCCTACGTTTGACCACATCCCACCTGATGGAAAGTGAAAATGCGGTCGACGATGGATCACGTAAGATGCCTAGAAAGGTACCTATTCACTCGTGCCTTGAAGATACCCAATTTGTACCGCTCGGGAAACACGGATGACGGCAAAGTGTTCCAAACGCGACCAGTTCTCATTAAGAACGACGAAGCAAAACGCTTGGTGCGGGCATTAGGTAACGCCACTAAGTAAGGATGCCGCTTTGCCGTCTGCCGCGACGTACGTCGGTAGAATGGGCTTGAAGGAATTAGTTCGTGTAATTCCTGCGCACACTCTCCAAATGAATCCTATAGAAGACCGATAACGAGGCGACCATTCTACGGTGTTCAAGGCTCTGCAGTCGAGATTCCGTGAGCTTTTGGTCATCTACGAGCTTTTTGGCACGTCTCTCAATCGACTCCAGTGTCTGAAGCTGGTATTTGGCAGTACCATCCCAAAGATGAGAACAGTACTCCATACACGACCGGACTTGTGCTTGGTACAGCGTTAGCAG
The DNA here is from genome assembly GCA_947507615.1 of Hemithea aestivaria. Lineage (NCBI taxonomy): Eukaryota > Metazoa > Arthropoda > Insecta > Lepidoptera > Geometridae > Hemithea > Hemithea aestivaria. The sequence continues at coordinate 12,590,922 of OX382341.1, read as the reverse complement.
CTGTCCCGGTGTGAAGTATTGCCTCACCTTTGCCAAAATACCCAGCTTCCTGGCAGCCAATTGAGCCTTAGATTCGATGTAACTCCCAAAATTAAGGTCAGACGTGAGAGTAACTCCTAGTAACTCAAGCTGGTTAGTTATCGGTAAAGAAACATTTTGGAAAGAAGGAGCTTCGTTGAATAGACTCCTTTTAGCGGTAAATAGACACGCCTGGGTTTTTGTAGCGTTAAACTTAACCAAATTAGCTACTCCCCAGTCGGAAACAGCTTTTAAGGCCAAGCTCATACGCTCAACCATGGCCTCTCTGCATGACTGGATTTCATCTCCGTTGGCTCTAGCGCTAGATGTATATCGCTCAACTACCGTGCTGTCGTCTGCATACCCAACAATACCTGGCTTAAGCAGGTCATTGATGTGCAGCAGGAAAAGTGTAGCAGAGAAAACTGACCCTTGAGGTACCCCAGCATTAATAGCTAATTGATCGGACGAGCTGCCGTCAACGACTACTCGAATCGATCGTTCCCTCAAGAAGTCTGAAATCCACGCGCATAAGCCAACGGGTAACCCGAACGAGGGAAGCTTACCGACAAGGCTGTCATGCCAGACCCTATCAAAGGCCTTCGAGATGTCAAGAGAAACAGCGATCGCTTCTCCGTGTTTCTCGATGGCCTCACTACAGATGTGGGTGACATACGCAAGAAGATCCCCAGTAGATCTGCCACGACGGAACCCGTATTGCCGATCACTGAGGAGATCATTCGCTTCAAGGTATGTCAGAAGCCTGTTGTTCAGAACACGCTCCATACACTTACAGAGTATGGATGTGACCGAGATTGGCCTGTAGTTGGATGGGTCAGTACGACTGCCTTTTTTGGGCACTGGTTGCACGTTGGCAAGCTTCCAAGAACTGGGCACTACACCAGTTTTGAGAGAGAGGCGAAATAGGCGTGTCAAGATCGGAGTGAGCTCAGGTGCACAAGTCCTCAACACTATCGCTGGTATTCCGTCCGGTCCACTAGCCTTATTCACGTCAAGATTCCGCAGCGTTCTACGAACCTCTGATTGCCGGATGTGTATGTCAGACATTGAAGTCCCACAATCCGGCAAGACTGGAGGTATCTCGCCAGCAGTATCTAGACGTGAAGATTCCGCAAAAAGAGAGGCGAATAAATTCGCCTTATCTTTGGCAGTGTGAGCCAGCGATCCGTCAGGCCTGAGTAGGGGAGGAAATGAGGGGCGACAGAAATTAGTTTCCACCGATTTGGCAAGGGTCCAAAAGGCTTTGCTACCCGCAGGGTAAGAAGCCAGTTTGTTCCCAATCCGCCTAATCCGGTTGAACCTTGCTTTCCGCAAAGCTTTTTTGCAGGACTTGGCTGCCCTGTTATAGGCTCTCTTCTTACTACGAATATCCTTCGTCTTGCGTTTCCGCGCTTCCGCCCATGCTAGGTAAGCTTCATGTTTCTTCGCTTCAGCGAGTCTACATTCTGCTCCATACCATGGTCGGGTTTTGACAGACAATGGCACATCTGAGAATGGGATATAGTATTCCATTCCCTGACGCAACACATCCGTCACTGCATCCGCACAAGTCGAAGGATCGTGCGAAGAGAAGCAAGTGGGCAACCAAGGGTAAGATGCGAAGAAAGAACGCATCTCGTCCCAATCTGCTGACTTGTATCGCCAAATCCGCCGAGTGCCCGTTGGGCAAAAGTCGAGCGGAGTGTAGGTCGACACAGATTTCACCAGACAGTGGTCTGAACTACCAAGTGGCGATGATATCGACACCGAGTAACTGTCTTGTGGCAGCATCACCCGAGGTCAGTGTCTTGTCACGTACACTGCTGTTGCTTGCCTCGCCGTGGAGCAGTCGGTGATGATAATATTGGCAGCCACCTATGTCGCATCTATTGCTCCGGCACCGGTGTTTCCACCCTCGTTTTAATAAACACCTGGAACATAACTTAAGAGACCGCGCTAAATCCCATCTTTCAGAAATAGACATAGCCTAAAATTAAGGACATTCCCCTGTCTTATGACTGTTATTGGCCTGACATACGATGCAATTGTGAGAGTTATTAGTTTTAACACTATTCACCTGAGCTCGATTTGAGCCGATGGTCTCTGGTTTAGCATATCTGGAATGAACATCTGCTTCATGCGTTAAAAATTTATTTAATAATACCAAATCAGGCTCATTTCCCCCATTAATATATTCATACCATTTATTTTTTTGAATAACTGTTAACTTTTCTGTGATAATGGTAACAGTTTCTGGGTTGTATAGATATTGTATTTTATTTATTGCCTGTATGCAAGCGACAATATTGTTTACTTTAGATGCAAATACACAAATGTCTTTGGAATTGTCTGTAAGTTTAGGTAAACTGCGTAATTTGTCTAATTCGTTTACTATTAGCGTATGTGGCCTACCAAATCTAGATTCTAGGCATTTTACGATGTCAGTTGCAGTATTATTAGCCAAGAACATGCACTTAACAGATTCCCAGGCCATCTCCTTAAGAGATTTTCGAAGTCTATAAAGATTTTCGGTATTTTCATATTTGGCCTGGGTTTCTGTAAACGCATGTTTAAAAAATAGCCACTCACCTGTATTTCCTGTGAATTGGGGTAAATCCCAAGTACCCTTGTGGCTACGAGTGTCCTTTTCGACCTTTAAGATCGCAGCCATGAGGTCCGTCAGTGGCTCCGTCTTGGTGTGGTCGACGCGAGGAGCTGACGACTGTGATGACCCAGGTGTCGGGCGCCGTGACGTCAACGACGGCGTTGGGGGTCATGGGGTCGCTCAGCCCGCTGGACTCCACTTCTGATCTCGCTGCATTCTCTTCCGCCTCAAGAAGAGCTAGTCGCGCAGTGACGACGGCGTACCTGGCCTGCGCCAAGGCTAATGCTCTTTGTTTGCCGGTGGCGTCAGTGATGGTGTCGCCTTCTAGGCACGGTGACGCTGACGCTGTGACCGGCTGTATTTCGACGAGGTTGGCGACGTCGCCAGCGTCTGGAGCGGGCGACGTGACCTCAGTCGGCCTCGCCGGAACTTCTTCTTGTCGGATGGTACTACGCGTATTCATTTTTACACTGATTTTGCACAAACTACGCACTTTACACTATAATAATACCTAATTTTCACCTAACCTATCCGGGTCGGATGGACCAACTTTTGTTGTGAATAGAGTGGACTGTAATATTATAAAACTAACTGGCTGTGAAATGATAGGCTGAATTTATAACTTTACGTATTTAATGCAAAAACTAAACCTAAATATAATGAATACAACAAACTTAGCACCACATATTAACTTAGCACAACGAACATGGCAACGGCTCAGCGGTGAGAATAATAAAAAAAAGACGCGAGCCTCTCCCCACGTGCTCCCCGTATTTATATTGACAGGCGGGGGGAGGTGCGCGGGAGAGGAGGCATGTGTCGTGCGATCCTCACCCACCAATCATTGCACAGAAGTGCAGTTCAGCACCTTATATGGGCATTGTTGAGTGAGGACCGCACGCGACTAGAAATCCAGGGGCGGATTCCATCGCCAACATATTTAATCTACAAAAGTTTGGTTCCACTGTATATGCGAAACAGCTATAACCTAACATAAAGCAATTAGATCCGAGGAGCAAAAGATTAACCTTGATTGGATATACAAATAATGGATACAGACTGTGGAATGCCAAGGAGAGAAAAGATATATCAAGAGATTATATTAATTATAAATGAAACAATAGAGGAACAGAAAGAAACAACAGAAAATCAGAAAGATTCAACAGATAGTCAGGAAGATACTATACAAAACCAGGAATACTGGTAGTTTCGTCTGCTGAAGCTGCACAGAACATGTGCGAATTAACAGACTTTTATGGCGATGGAACCTTCAAGAGCTTTTCGAACATTTTCCAGCAACTATATTCAATCCACGGTGATACCGGCAGCACGATTAATCACATAACTATTATACCGCTCATATACGCTTTAATGATCATTAGAAATATGGAAACGTACATAATTCTTTTTAGAATGATAAAATCTCAATTACTAGATTGGAACTTGGAACCTCTGACATTCAAAGTTGTTTATGAAAAAGCGGTTATGCAAGTCATTGCTACAGTTTTTCCATCAGCTACAGTCAAAGGCTGCTATTTCCATTATTATAAAGCAGTCTTTAAAAAAGGTCGTGAATTACAAAGACAAACAGTGAAGACCCAAAGAAGAAGCGTATTGTGAGCCTAGGTGCAGTTCTTCCAGTATTACCTAAAGAGGAAATCATGAACGGGTGGGCATATATTATGTCGCGGTATAATGGTAATGACACACAAAGCCAAAAATTAGTGCGTTATATGAAAAGACAATGGCTCCACGAAGATTTTTAAGAGTCTGGTGTGCCTTAGGGGAGATACATCGAACCACAAATTTTGTTGAAGGCTGGCATAACAAGTTAAATAACCAATCTGCAAAAAGAACCCACTCTTAATGCAGCTGTTGAATACACTTAACAAGATAACTCTACAAATACCGTCCGCAACATTCAAAGAAAACATACATAACATACAATGCAGAAAACGAACAAGAAAATCAATTGCAAATGACGCGTTTGTACAAGAAGCTCAGATGGAATTTATACAAGGTAATATTATGTGTGTGTGTGTGGTACAGTTGGGTCTTTTTTAGAGATTCTACGTCATTAATGAGTACCTAACGTAAAAACTAATCTTTGTAAATAACTGTGATTATTGTGATAAGGTGTGGTTATTTGTGTGTAGGTGTTAGAGGTGTTAGGTTTAGAGAGTTCCGGAATCAAGATCAGTGCTGACTCAATTAAAACTAAACTCCTGCAGGAAGTTCAATGCTCAGAAAGCTCAGCGTTCTTCACTAGGAGGGAAGTCATCAACAGAAATCAATGTTCAGCGAAGGCTCAGACTCAGAACACTAACAAACTCCGTTGCTTTAATTGTAACAAGCGTGGACATTATGCTAGGAATTGTCACGCTCCGAAGAAAACAAATAAGGACAAGAGAGAAGACAGTAATAAAGTTTATGTTGCAGCATTTTCAGCTTCATCCGCTCAGACGAATCCGGACCTATGGTATGTGGACTCCGGTGCATCTATGCACATGACTAATAGAAGTGACTGGATGTATGATGTCACAAGTCCACCGATACCAACCATTACTGTAGCCAGTAAGTCACCGCTACCCGTGGAAAGTATTGGAAAGGTTAATTTGTCACTTAATGAGAATGAACAGATGAAAATTCAGGTAAGAGATGTTTTAAACTAGGGTTTGTTCCCGGGAATTCTCGTCCCGGGAATTCCCGGGAAATCGGTCGGTCTCGTACCCGGGAAATTCAGCTCGAGAAAAGTCGAGACATCGAGAAATTTAAATAAACATTTTTACGCTTAGCTTTCTTTGTAAATGCGAGGCGGCAGCGGCATCCTTTGACAGCACGGCTCGTGTCTGTCGGTATCCTTTGTTTTTGCCGACAAACGCAAGCGCGACGCGGCCCCAGTTGTATTTTGTTCATTCGTGTTTCAACTCCCGCCGTGTTCGGATCGGTCGGATCAAAAACCCAGCATAGTGAGTGTATTTACTTTTTAGTGACGCACGAGTAATAGAATCGCAGAACAAACAGGTAAGTATTGTTATTATTTATTTAAATAGTTCAAGTGTTTGTTTTGTTTTGTAAGTACTTTTGTATTACCAAAATAATATTTTTGTTTAAAATGAATAGGTATGTTAAAGAAATAAAACTTTTGTTTTTAATCAAATAAGAGAATTGTTAGTGCATAAATATTTACCGATTTCATTAATTGCATTTGTATTGCAGATGTTGTAATAATCCCACAAAAGCCTAAAGTTCTAAACTAAACACATAATATTAAGACGTTGTTTTATGGCAATTTATCTACTACAAATAACACAAAACGTATCCAACCAATCCTACCAAACGTAGTATACAAAAGGACACAGCTATTTTTTCATCATCATCATCAGCCTAACCTAACCACATCAACCCCCTGCTGGGCATAGGCCTCCCCACTGTTGCGTCAGCTATTTTGTAGGTACTAAACTAAAATACTTACTAATTCTTGAACTGTTTGTTATAGATTTTACAACTAATGAACCAAAATGGAAACTTCCAAAGTTTGGAAATATTTCAAGAAAAATAAGGACGCCTCAAATGCGCAATGTCTAAAATGTCCTAAAACCATAGCCTGTAAAGGATCAAACACAAGCGGACTAGTGAGGCATTTAGCTCATGTACACAAAATTGATGTAAGATCCACCGAGGTTCAAATGGACACAGAAGAAGCATCTACCAGTTCGTCTAGTTCCGGGGTGACGGCACCAAAAAAATTAAGAAGTGATTTTGAAACTATGCACGTACAGCAAACACTGAAATTTGACGTTCAACCCAGAAAATCGTTAGGTGAAATTTTGGCTAAACTTTCAGCCCAAGATGGTTTTACTATAAGAGGCATTACTAAAAGTGAATTTATCCGTGAATCACTTGCTGCCAAGGGGTATAAACTTCCAAAGACCCAAACCGAAGTTATGAACCTAATATTGAAGTTTTATGATGAAAAGGAGAAAGAGATGATAAAAGAGCTTTCTCAGCTTTGCACATCAGGAAACCGGCTAAGTGTGACAATTGACGAGTGGACGAGCATACGAAACAGACGATATTTTAGCGTCTGTGTTCATACAGCAGAGGCAAAAGTTTACAATTTGGGGCTAGTTTACATACCCGGAAAATGCGGTGCCGCAGAGGTTAGAGAAATAGTAGAGGAGCGTTTGAAATACTTTGGGGTAAACTTCGAGCATTATGTCTTGGCCGTAACAAGCGACGGGCCAAATGTTATGAAAAAATTTGGCAGAGAGAGCCCCTGTGAGATGGTCCTCTGTGTAAACCATGCCATCCATTTGGCTATTCTTGATACCTTTTGCAAAAAAAAAACAGTAACTACAGTTGCTAGAAGAAACACACCTGTTAGCGACGATGAACACAGCAGCTCTGATGAAGCCAGCACTGATAACGATGACGAAGAATCTGATGATGAATCTATATTGCAGCCTATTGACGACATAAACAAAGTGCTAAATGAGACCCGTTCGATCATAAGATTTTTCAGAAAGAGTCCCCTTAGAAATATCACACTACAAAAACATGTGAAGACTGAATTCGGGGCCGAACTAGTCTTATTACAGGATGTCAGAACTAGGTGGAATTCAATGCTAACAATGATTGAGCGTTTCTTGAAGTTAAAAAATTCCATTAAAAAAGCCTTGATTGATTTAGATAGCTCATTTAAATGGAAGGAGGAAAATATTCCTATACTACAAAAATTGCGGTTGATATTGACGCCAACTAAACTTGCAGTTGAAGCATTGAGCAGACAAGATGCCAATTTACTAACTGCAGAGGCTATAACAGATGTGTTGCTAAAACAATTAGAAAGTATCGACGACCCTTTGGCTCTTCAGTTAGTAGAATCTCTTAAAATGAAAATATCAGATCGTCGGAATACACCTCTAATATCGCTGCTACGCTACCTAAACAGCCCCGATAATTTTATTCTCAAAAAGAGTGCTTATTTTACCGATAATAGCAAGACATTTTTAATTGGATACGCTGAAGACTTATTCAATCGTCTATACCCCACTGTTCCCACTACTACAGAACCTTCGACAGGAAATAATTCAGAAGTTGTCGAAGCAGGCGTAAGCGAATCAGAAACTGAACAAGACAGCTTTGCAGCTCAATTAGAGAGAGCAATAAAAGGTGTTTCGAGAAATGGTGAATCAACTAATGCTGTGGTGCTTTCCAAATCAATTATAAAAAAAGAGTTTTTGCTATTTGAAAAAACAGGCAAGAGGACCCCTAATCTGGAAACACTATACAAAGCATTAATTTCAGTCAAGCCGACTTCAACAGAAAATGAAAGGGTATTTTCCATATCGGGAAATGTGGTCAGTAAGATTAGGAGCCGGCTGTCTGATAAATCTATTAATGCTTTGGTTTATCTTAAGGCATATTTCATAAGAATTAATAAGCAGGCTTAAAGACAGTTATATTTTTCGTATTAATAGTAGATAGATATCTCTTATTTAATTACATTAAAACTGCCAAAAATTGTGATACCATACTACCCACATAGTGAGATTAGTGAGTGATCTTTAGTTATGATGAGAAAAATTATGATTGTTTTTAGTTAAGATGTTTGTTTTAAGCTGATTGTTAACAGAGATTTTGTATTTTATTAAAGATTAGTGAGATTAGTTATAATAAGAAGAAGTATGATTGTTTTTAGTTAAGATGTTTGTTTTAAGCTGATTGTTAACAGAGATTTTGTTTTTTATTACAGATTAGTGAGATGAGATTAGTTATGATAAGGAGAAGAAGTATGATTGTTTTTAGTTAGCAATTTTGTTTTGAGCTGATTTTTTATTGAGAACTTGTTTTTTTTTGTTAAAAATTATGTTGATTTTTTTCATGTAAAATAAACACAGTTAAATTAAAGACTCTTTTTATTAATTAAACAAAAATTTAGACGTATTTTATTTTTTCTCGACAACCCGAGAAGACCCGAGAAATCAGGCTCGAGAAGTCTCGACACCCGAGAACTAAAAAACCTCGAGAAATCGGAAACCCTATTTTAAACATACCTAAGCTGGCCGCCAATCTCTTATCAGTAAGTGCTCTAGTAAAGAATGGTTGTAAAGTAAATTTCACAGACAATCGATGTGACATTTATGCTCCGGACAAAAGATTCCTCTGTTCCGCTACACTAGTAAACAATTTATACCAACTGAACAGTAACAGAGAAGTAGTTTCAAACTTAACTTGTGCAGAAAAATTAAATGATGCCGTCCTGTGGCACAGGCGCATGGGACACCTGAATTTTACAGATGTCAACAAGTTACCGGAGTGCGCAGAAGGAGTCGGCAAGATTCCCGAACAAGTTAAAGGTCCGATTGCATGTACTACGTGTCTTGAAGGTAAACACAGTAGACTACCATTCAACAAAGTTGGTTCAAGAGCAACACAGCCACTTCAGCTAATCCACACCGATTTATGTGGACCGATGGAACAAACATCACTGGGAGGAGAAAAGTTCATGTCTATTTTTTGAAAGATAAAATGAAAATACTAGAAGTTTTTAAAGATTTTAAATCCAGAGTTGAGAATGAACTTTGCAGTAAAATTAAGATTGTTCGCTCAGACAACGGCAAAGAATTTTGCAACAAAGAGTTTGATGGTTTCTTGAAAAGAAATGGAATCAAGCACCAGACAAGTATTCCTTACTCACCACAGCAGAACGGTCTTGCCGAACGCATGAACAGGACCCTGGTAGAAAGAGCAAAGTGTATGTTGTTTGATACACATTTGACAAAGGAGTTGTAGGGAGAGGCAGTAGCCACAGCGGCTTACATAGTTAATAGATCACCTACTAAATCTATTGATGGTAAAACTCCAATGGAAATGTGGTCTGGTAAGAAACCTGATTTGTCCAATATAAAGATTTTCGGCTCTGAGGGCACAAGTGCCAAAGGAGAAACGCCAAAAATGGGACTCTAAAAGATACATATTTGTAGGATATTGTGAATCTAGCAAAGGCTATATAGACTACTTGATACGAATAAGATTATCAAGAGTAGAGATGTTGTATTTTTGGAAAGTGTACCAAAGATTGATAACTCTGTGTACTTACCTAGTTTATTGAACACTAATGTAACTGATTTACAGAAAGCCGAAGAACCTGAGAGCGAGAGCCCAAATTATTCATCAAGTGAAGAGTACCAGTCCGGCGACAATGACTCAACCTACGTACCAGAAAAGGAAGTAAATATACTCTTTTGCAAAAAAAACGGGCACCTAAAGAAACTTACTTTCTAAGGTAGATTTGTGTTAGTTTAAAAATATTTAATTGTTTGACACACTTTGTATACTTATTACTTATACTCGTACCTAATCGTGTAATAATCATGTGAAATAAGCGTGAATTTTGGCAATTTTGTATTTAAATTGATGATTTTTTTTTAAACCGACGTACACGACCACACAATAACAAGTGGCCGGCAATAAAGACAAGAAGATTTTTTTACTTTTTTATTTAAATAAATTTACTCTTGCCAAAATCACAGCTTGAATCCTTCTGGGCATACTCTCTACGATGTTTTTAATTACGTTTTGAGGAATACGTTCCCACTCTTCAGCAATTACTCTTTTTAGCTCCTGTTTTTTGGAGCAGGTTGCACTGATCTTACCCGCCTTTTTAGAACATCCCAGACATGCTCGATTGGATTGAGGTCAGGACTGCGAGTTGGCCAATCTAAACGACGGATCCCAACTTCTTGCATGTAAGCTTCCACGTCACCAGAAAGGTGCGGGCGGGCATTGTCGTCCATAAAAATGGAATCTTCCCCAAGTGCAGTCAATGCGGGTTGTGCATGTGGAATTAGGACTTCCATTATGTACCGGTGTGCATTTAATGTTCCTCTTTCTAAGAAAACTAACTCCGTACGCTTCGTCGAATTAATTGCTGCCCAAAACATAACGGAGCCTCCGCCATAAGGAGTGATTTGTTCGAAACACACTTCCGCATAGCGTTCCCGTGGTCTTCGCAGCACTCGCCGGCGTCGGTCCTCTCCACACAAAGAGATTCTAGCTTCATCAGAAAACAATACCTTATTCCAGTCCTCCATAGTCCATGAAGCACAGTTTCGAGAAAACTGAAGTCGAGCAACACGGTGCTCACGGAGTAATTTAAGGCCTCGAGCCGGGCGGTAACTTTTGATATTGGCAGCCAAAAGCCTCCTTCTAACCGTCCACACGCTTACTTCTACTCCTCTTACTTCTTCAAGGTTTTTTTTCAGGTCCACACTTGACGCCTTACGATTCCGCAACGCCTGACTCACCAAAAAGCGGTCGTCTCTTGGTTCTGTGCATCGTTTTCTTCCCGAGCCGGTCTTCTTTTAACCGAACCGGTCTCTTGATATCTATGCCATGTCCTCTGGACAGGATTGCATTTTCTTAGAGAGAACATAGCCGCTTGTAAAGTAAAATTTGTATTTTTGAATGGATGTTTCATGGTAGCTGATAACTTAACTAAAGGTGTAACTCGTGAACAACATTTGTTCTGTCTAAGTAAAATGGGTATGCGTTCAGAAGGGAGTGTTAGATTGTGTGAACGCATCCCTTAATAATTAAGATAACATAAAACACACTCATATCTATTGTCTATGCCATGTTCTGTAATCTTAGATATTGTCTGTGAAAATTATAACCTCTCTCTTCTCTCGTGTGACGTGAACCCCGAATACAGCAAGTTTGTTTGCACAACAATTCGTTTAATTTATAGCAGTAAATTAACAGTAGGTCGCCGGACGACGCTGGATGCAGGTCGCTTCCAACTTCCAACCGGTACATATGGAAGTCCAAAGGGGAGGCCTATGTTCAGCAGTGGACGTCCAATGACTGAGATGATGATGATGATGATGATTGTGATAAAAAAAGGCTCATTTTATATTGAAACAATTAATGTGATAATAGTCTATAAGAAAAAAAAATTTAATGTTGATTTTTATAACTTTGTTGTTGTCATAGGTATAATATGTACTTACTAATAGATACTTTTTAACTGTTGATTTTTTCGGCATGATTTTTACTGTTGTTGATTTATTATTAAATTGTTGACATAGTGTCGTTTCAGTTCTATCACCACGTAAGTCATTATTAGGAACTTTTCAATGGGCCAAGCACAGACATTGCGTAGACTTGTCTACGACTCTACAGGAGAGACAAACTAAAGTTACATAATTTATTTGTTTTAGAGCATAGTTCAAAATAGTTTGTTCAACAATAAAACCATGCATTTTTAGTACAAATCTTGCATTTATCCTAATGATGTCATTATGATTTATTAATGATGTCATGTCGTGTCTTTGTTAAATCTGGTATTTTTCATTGAAATTTTAACAGTTGTAGTCGTTGCATCTTGATTCTAATAAGGCGAAACGAAACGAAACTTCTTCAATTCTCTAGCGAATGGTATCAAAATGTTAAACCCGCCAAAAATGACTTACGTGGTTACAGAACTTAAACGACGATAAGTATATAATATAATATAATATATGCAAGACGCTCTCCTGATGGTAAGAGATAACGCTGCCCATTATAAGTACAGTGCTACCCAGTATTTTACAAAGGTACAATTCTGGATGCACTGCGCCAACGCTTCTTACTTGAAAGTCATAAGATGTTCAAGACTCCTCAGGCCAGTAATTTCACTAGCTACAGTGCCCTTCTACCGAATCACAGTAATGTTTACACATCACTGCTCAGGCGGTAGAATAACTGGCACTGTTGGGGTACCCACCTAGTCGACCTCCTGCAAAGGAAGTCTACCCCCGGTGACAATTTTGTTACTGTTGACTTTTGTGAGTTATTATATTAGCTAACGAAAAGGCAGTATTATGTGAACCTGGAATAACATATATCAATACGAGGAGAGGTGCAAATCTTATGAATAAGAGCAGTTAAGAACGTGCTAGTGGGCCGATGGGTTTTATTGATTGCGTACATGCAACTGTTAATAATAATTCAAAAAATGTGTCTCCAGGGCTCGGGTCACAGACAGAAACGGGAAAACGGAAGACTGAGTTATGTTGACCGAGTTGGTAGTCTGAGGTTTTGACGGTCCGCCAGTCTGCACTTATATGATTATTTTTTTTGCAGAAAAGGCAAGGTCGCTTAGATTTCTTGTTGGGCGGTACTGCTGTGTCTGGTTCTTGAGTATTTTGTAAGTTAAATTTTGCAATTTTGTAAGTTAAATTTTGCAATTTTGTAAGTTAAATTTTGCATGTTTGATTCTTTATTACTTGTTTTTGTATTAGTATGTTTTGATTACTTATTATACTATTGCAATCAATTGGTACAACATTAATATTTTGTTATGGAATTATTTCGTTGACTGCTGAAGAATTTCCCACATATTCATTTTGCATCTGAAATATAAAATATATTGTTTAATTATTATATAACTAGCTGACCCGGCGAACTTTATTCCGCCTTAGAGGCAATAAATGAGAAAATTACAAAATAAAAGCCTCGCTCATATGACACATTTAGAAATATAAATCTGTAGAATTTTAATATTATATTTTTTAAAGTATTAAAATTAAATATTGTTTTATTAAATTATATTATGTATTAAATAAAATATTGTTTTATTTATACAGCTGGACGCAATATAAATTTATAGAGTTAACTCTTTGAAAATTCCTCAAAGGAAGGCTTCGACACATTTTAATGGTATCAACAGTTTGATATTTTTAACAAGTGAATTAAATTAAAAATTTAAAAAACCCCCAACGCAATACGTAATTCAATTTTTTTTTATGGCGGCCATTTTGGATTTTAAATTTTATATAGTGCACTGTATTTTACTCGTTAAGCCCTTTCATTTGATACCCATATCGATGGGATCGTGGAAGAAAAAAGTAATCCGCCATTTTGTAGCGGCGGCCATCTTGGATCGATTTCCACCAAACATAGCTAAAAACACTCTCGACTAACTCTACTTTCAAACAAAAAAAAAACTAAATCAAAATCCGTTCATCCGTTTGGGAGCTACGATGCCACAGACACACAGACACACAGACAGGCAGACAGACAGACACGTCAAACTTATAACACCCCGTCGTTTTTGCGTCGGGGGTTAAAAAGTGATGTTAGCAAAATATCCTGAAAAATTTTTTCACGATCGCTGAAAAACGTGATATTTTAAGGAAAAAGTGGAAAAAAAAATGAAATTTTGTGGTAAAGTTTTGAGTTTTTAGAAGTACTGTATTATCTAGCAGCAAACAAAGCGCCTGACACGCCTCAATCAGAACAACTCGAGACACGCGCTGAATCTGAGGATGGAAACCAATTCAATTTTGGGCTATAATAAGAGCATAACCAAATTGTAGGTCCTGTTGGTAATTCAGGTGATGCACCCGCAAATGAACCCGCAGAGGAAAATGTAGAAGCTTAGTATATTGGTTTGGGCTAAGACCTCAGAGAGCGGATGTAGTTACAGATGAGGATGAAAAACCCGAGCTCACGGACCGTACAAACGAAGGTTCCAGACCCTGTTGATATGGCAATTGCAGATAATATAGGCGGAGGCGAAGCTGGACCATATGAAGTAAATATTGCAATTAATGAGGCAGTTGCAATTGATCAGGACAATGTTCCAATTGAAGAGGACACTATAGAAATGGATGTGGAATATATTACAAGTGATGAGGACAACATAGAAACTGATGAGGAAGTAATTCCAAATGACGAGATGATGTTCAGTGATGAGGCATCACTTGATTCAGATGATATTCCACTATCAGAATATAGACTCAGACTATGATATTAAAGAGAAATGAATATTAAAGAGAAAAATAATTTTTTCGTGCGTCGGATATCGACGTGCTACACGTCAAAAGACGCGGAAAATGACCAGTATTACGAAAAAAGTGATTTTAGCAAAATATCCTGAACAAAATTTTTCACGATCGCTGAAAAACGTGATATTTTAAGGAAAACGTGTAAAAAAATTGAAATTTTGTAGGAAGTATTGAGCAATTTGGGACTGGCCTTCAAAGACCTCAATATCATCCGAAATTTGTACTGGCAACAGATAGCTAAAGTTCGTGTGGACCAAACTTGAACTGGCGAGATTGAGATTATGCGTGGAGTGCGACAAGTTTACTATCACCATTGCTCTTCAACATCTATGCAAAGACAATTTTTACAGAAGCCTTGGAAGGAGCACAAGAGGGTATTATTGTAAATAGTCAGGCAATTAATAATATCAGATATGCTGACGATACAATATTACTGCTGGCGTCTAATTTTGAATATCTACAAATTTTACTCCAGCGCGTAGATGCTAAGTATTAGCTCCAGATTTGGACTAAATATTAACATCAAGAAGACAAAATTTTTGACCGTTGGTAAAACGCAAAGCCAGGCACAAAACCTGACAGTCAGAGGTCAGAAGGCCCAAACTGCCTTATTACAAAACGCTGACTTACGCTAGTTCTGGGATTAACTAATGTCATTTGTTCGCTTAGTACCTGGTTTAATCCTGGTACAATCGTTAGTCCGCGTTTTGTAATAACGCGGAAAAATTCACTCGTATAAATACTTGGGCTGCATAGTGAACGAGCAAGGCGATCACAGCATCGAAGTAAAATGCAGTATTGAAATGGCGCATAATGCATTCCTGAAACTTCAACATCTGTTTTGTAACCGTTCCCTTCGGCTCTCTACCAGAGTGCGTTTAGCACGATGCTATGTGTTTTCAGTTATTTCGTATGGAGTCGAGTCATGGACCCTAACAGAAACCACCAGTAAGCGGATAGAAGCTTTCGAGATGTGGGTATAGGCGAATACTGAAAATATCATGGACGGATAGTGTCCAATGAGAGGATCTTGTAGATGCTTAGCAAGAAAATCGAAGTGTTAAACACTGTCAAGACCAGAAAGTTGCAATATTTTGGCCATATAATGCGTAATGAGAAATACGAACTACTCCAGCTCATTATTCAAGGGAAGATTCAGGGGAACCGAAAACCAGGAAGAAGACGTACCTCATGGCTCAAAAACCCCAACGTAATATGTAATTCACCATTTTGTGATGGCGGTCATCTTGGATTTTAAATGTATTATAGTGCGTTGTATTCTACTCGTTAAGCCCTTTCATTTGATACCCATATTGATGGGGTCGTGGAGAAAAAAAGTAATCCGCCATTTTGTAGCGGCGGCCATCTTGGACCGATTTCCATCAAACGTAGCTAAGAACACTCTCGACTAACTCTACTTTCAAACAAAAAAAACTAAATCAAAATCCGTTCGGGAGCTACGATGCCACAGACAGACAGACACGTCAAACTTATAACACCCCGTCGTTTTTGCGTCGGGGGTTAAAAATAGCACGAGGAGCAAAATTAAAAAAAAATGTCCCCATTCCATTTTTTAAATAGCAAAATGGAAATGCTTTCAAAATGTGATCAATAAGATAGAGCAGGGCTTCTATTGAGGATTTTTCAAAAAGTTAATTCTATGAATTTAAAATGAATGAAACAGTGCGAGCGAGAGATTGTCCTGTGGAAAGGACTTTTAAATCAAATCGATTTAAGAGTGTGCATTCTTACCAAATTTTCTACCATAATTTCAAAGTTTTCTGGTGCTGACGATTGAAAGCAAGTTGTTGATTCCGCGGTTTCAATATCTGTATCTGATTTTTGTTCCATTATGTGTATTTCTTGTTCCGCTTAGATTTAAGTTAGTATGTTGTTTGTTGGGGAGAAAAGCGGACCTACGACTAACCTGGGTGGCAATTCACAGGCCCCTCGGAGACCCCGTTCACATTCAGGGATTTCTTGGTGCTATTTTAGGCACGCGGAGGATATGATGACGGCGATGATGGATGAACGATGATATGGGCGCACCGGGACCTCGCACTCCCCCAAATCCAAAGGTTCGCAGTTCAATGGCATTCACGCACACACCACACACACACGAAATGGTGTCCAGGTCAAATCTGGACCTCGATGCCAGCCGATTACGAAAGATGGTCGGCAAGGGCGTTCGACCGCACCCTTAGGAACGATGTTTTGATGCGCAAGCACACGTATCACTCTCTCGGCGGCCGCGGATGCAATGGAATTGTGTCAAGTTATCACCCGTTCAAGCCCAAGGTCGCGGCACACTTTTGCCAACATAACAAAAAATGACTGCAGTTTAACTATGTTGAGATGCGTTCAAAAACTACAAATTGGCATCAAAATTAAAATTTGTTTTGGCATGAAGGGTAGTTCCCGGTCGTACACACCTCCATCGTTCACACTGTTACCGAACGGGAAAAGGTCAAAAAAGATGTTTCGCTCGGTCACAGTGTGTCCGATTGCTACCTTTTTTCCCAGTCGTTCACACCGTCGTTAACAGTGTTAACGATCGGGAATAAAAAGTTTCGATTGTTCGCAGTGTGGACGAACGCTACTATTTATTCCCACTCGTACCTAAATCACACCTGAACTAACTTTTATTTAAAAAGTTCTTCTAGTGGAATCGCGCGCACTTCGTGGCGCATAAAACAGTCAAATAATGCCTACATTTATTGTTTCATTTATTTTGTTAGTTATACCTAATTTGGTACCACTGCATTTCAAATCTGTAATATCTTCGAAAGTATTCATTCAAATCTTTCTTTTGATATAGAAAAGGGCAATATTTTTCTATATCAAAAGAATTTATACTACATACATAATATAAAATCGCTTCGTTTATAGCGAGCGTATCAATCTTTAAGAGAGAAAAGGGTGCACCAAATTCATCACTTTATGAATTGACTGTCACGCGTTACGAAGTGCGCGCGGGTCAGCTAGTATAATAATATATAATATTATGTAATAAGAAACAATGTTATTCAGATTATTGAATTAAAATTGGTTGCTTGTGTTGCTTTTACGGTAAGTAAGTACGGCGATACCGCGCCAGTAATAATAAGGCATAGTTTCACATACCATCCCAACCGCATATCCTAGTGCATTATCTACAATGACCTTGAATTAGCCAATGAGAGAGCATTGCAAGTGTGACGCCGCGCCGGTTACCATACCTGTGGGAACCTGTTTAAAAAGGACAGTACGTCACGATTTACGCAATAGCCATGATGAAACCACGGAGAGAGCATGTAACACCGTACCTCATTAGGAACAACATCCTCAACATGAAGACAAGGAGAGAGCTTCAATCAGCCTGCATAACGCAAAGGGTTGTTTGGAGCAAAAACCCAGAGTACATCTTTGACAAACTAACCTGGACCAAGGATATTCTCTCAGCTAGAACACGCAGCACAACTCTACTCACCATTTACACACACAAACACAATACTTCTGGAAAGGTTGCTCTATAAAGGTTGCTTCAAATATAGTGCTGCAAAAATTTGGAATAATCTCCCCCCTCCGTTGAGGCAAAAGTTGAGTCACAGTGTTTTTAAAGACAAACTTAAGCAAATTCTGGCTCTGCGTAACAAGCACATATTTGAGGCAACCTTTAAGACCAAAAACATAATATCTTAATCATCCCGCACACCCACGCTTTATCTCTAACACACACACACACTCACACACACACACACACGCGCACACACACGCACACACACACGCACACGCGCACGCGCACACGCAATGCACACGCACACGCACACGCACACACACACACACACTGCCTAAAGGTACCATACTCATACGGACATGATATTATAATTGTAGTAAATCTTGTGGATGTTAATTAGCTGTAAGTAGTCTTATTTTTTATATGTGAGAAACCCCGCTAAAACTACTTTTATAACTACTCGACTAACACCGGCGCTCGAGTATGGGATAGACTGAAAACCAGCGCTGCGCAGTGGTTTCTCCCTGTGCCGCACAAAGCTGAGTCTATCCCATTTGACAATAGAATTGTTCAAACAGTGTATATTATGCTTTTTCCATGTGTATTTTTTTCTGTTTTACTGTCAATAAATTGCTTTTTATTTATTTTATTTAAACAGCGCGCGAGTAGTTTGAGTGGAGAAGTAACATTAGTTTACATAACAAGTGAATTAAATTAAAAAAATTTGATGGCGGCCATCTTGGATTTTAAATTTTATATAGTGGGCTGTATTCTACTCGTTAAGCCCTATCATTTGATACCCATATCGATGGGGTCGTGGAAGAAAAAAGTAATCCGCCATTTTGTAGCGGCGGCCATCTTGGATCGATTTCCACCAAACATAGCTAAGAACACTCTCGACTAACTCTACTTAAAAAAAAACTAAATCAAAATCCGTTCATCCTTTTGGGAGCTACGATGCCACAGACAGACACACACACACAGACAGACAGACACGTCAAACTTATAACACCCCGTCGTTTTTGCGTCGGGGGTTAAAAAGAAAACACGGGACAATTTTGTTACATGTCACCAATATTATGAAAGGAGAGCACATAAAAGTGACCCTGGTCACTATATAGTATCAAAATACAAATCAAATAAGCCCAAACTCGATGGGGTTGCGTCGAATAATTACGGAGCTGTTTATAAATTATAATAGAATATCAAAGTACCCACTTAGGTACAAACTACCGTTAAAAATATCAATAATATCTCTCATTGGTACCTTTATTTTTTTTGAATCTTGACTAGATACAAAAATTTATACAAGTGAGTTAATGCCGTTTATTTACAAAGATGAATTTAAATACTCACGAATCGTTTAGTGTAAAAAAGCACTCGTCAACACTGTGACCGAGCGAATCATCTTTTTGATCTTTTCCCGATCGTCATCAGTGTTTACGACCGGGTATAACTGATCGGGAACGTTTCGAAAAAAAGTAGCGACCGTACACACTGTGACCGAGCGGAACATATTTTATGATCTCTTCCCGTTCGGTAACAGTGTGAACGATGGGGGTGTGTACGAACGGGAACTACCCGGCATGAAACATTGTTTATTTCAACTTTACAGTCTAAGATTTCCCAGTTTGGTCTAGAAACTGATGTTTCATCACGTACTACGGCGCGATACGGCGTATACGGGCGCGATTTTTATTTTTTCTGATGGCCAAAATAATTTGCCGTTCTCTTCCCATATTGAGGGCACTCTGCTGAGCCTACGTTGCCTTGCTTCAAGTTTCTGTATGATTTTAAACGGCATATTGTGGTCTAAAAATGAAATATAAAACGAGTAAGTTATCACATATATTATCTAGGTATTTATCAACAAACTTTCTCTGGTAACAGCAACAAATAAATGAACAGATTTTAAATTTTTGACTATTTGAAGTACAGTTATATTAAATAAAACAACGAAACGGCATAGTTCACGTCTCATATTGTTGAGGATATATAGCTCAACCTCGGTTTCAGAACTTGTCTACACATTTCCTTACTGTCCCGAACTAAACGGAAAAGCAGAAAGGCACCAGAATTCTTTTAGAAAAAACAAGAGCACTACTTTCTGACTCAAATTTAAAGAAATAAATGTGGGGTGAAGCGATGTACTGTGCTACATATTGTATTTTAAATAGATTGCCATGTGAAGCGCTGAAAAATATAACACCTTTTGAAATGTGGTATAACAAAAGACCATACATATTTAATCTACGAAAGTTTGGTTCCACTGTATATGCGAAACAGCTATAACCTAACATAAAGAAATTAGATTCGAGGAGCAAAAGATTAACCTTGATTGGATATACAAATAATGGATACAGACTGTGGAATGCCAAGGAGAGAAAGATAGAAATTTCAAGAGATTACAGTAATTATAAAGGAAACAATAGAGGAACAGAAAGAAACAACAGAAAATCAGAAAGATTCAACAGATAGTCAGGAAGATTCTATACAAAACCAGGAAGATACTATAAAAAACCAGGAAGATACAATAGAAAGCCAGAAAGATACAATAGAAAACCAAGAACAGGGCATTTGTAGTAATGTAGCTGTCGTTGTAATTTTCTGCGCACACAGTCTACGAAGTTTTCCTCTAATGGCTTTCAAACATATGTATGTCGTATTTTTCTTTAGAAGCAAAGGCGTGCTTTTTGAATCTGGGGTCTAAAAGAGCCGCTTCTGCAACCAGCACGTTGTTTTCTACATCTTTGAAGCGAGGACCACTTTCTCATAAATACTACTTTTCTACGTGAGCTTTCATTATTTTTACCAGTACGTATTAGCACTTCTGAGGCAGATACAGACACAGATAAAGATTTTTCGGCGCTGATGTCGACAGTAATATCATAAAATATTTTTAACACGTCGACAGTCGACACATTTAAGCAAAAGTGTCCATTCATCTGGCATTATGGTATTTAGCCTAGGCTGCTCAATAGCCAATGTGCTGACCACGTCTTTTATTTTTAAAATCCTGTCAAGCATATCATAAGTCAAATTCTATCTCGTGACGACGCTCTGTTTCAGTTTCAGAGGAGGCAGTCATTTAGATTTGCATGGCTTGTAGCCTACTTGTAGCTGAAGAACTGTGTTTAAAATACTGCACTATTGCTTTTATTTTTTTCCAATAGATCTTTTATCGTTTCCAATCTGTGTTGAACCACGAGGTTGATTGTATGAGCGAAGCAGGGGAAATGTCGCTGGTTTGTTAAGTGAACGGCCGCCAGTATTTTGGCTGCATTATCAGTAACGATTCCAGAAATTTTGTTTGAAATCCCCTAATCTGATGCTTCTTTTAGCAAGAAGTTTGAAATATTTATTTATGTATCTTCAATGTTGCATAAAGTGTCAATAGACTTGTAAGATTTAAAAAAAATACCTGACACACTTTTTCCATAATTATTTTATTGATCTCAAAATGTCTGTCGATGATATTTTCGATGTCGGGATATATGTATTGTGGCCACAAGATCTTCAAGACTGCAAACAGTTCGTGCCAATTCGTTATCCAACAATACTTGGGGACTATTTGCAATAAGAGATGGATGGTAGGTGATTGCCAGCGTGGTTATTGCTTAAATGTGCTCTCATATTCGTGCGCAAACTGAGAGTTTCAGTTGATTGCCATAAAGATAATGCTTTGAGGCACGCTTTAATAACGTCAGCACGAGTACCTTTTGTTATGACCGGTAGAGTTTGGCGAAGGTCTTGGGCCAAAACAAAAGTTACACCCCAATCACATTGCCTGAATTTCTAATATCTCTCAAAGTTCTGTCCACGGCTTCAACGTGAGCTCTATTGCTCATAGTGCACTCATTCCAAATCCCAAATAATTAACGACGTTTCCTGTAAGAGTTTTCCCAGTGGACCATTGCGGAACGAACATACTGATTGTTGCTCCAAAGACACGGTCAACGGTAATTTAAAAGTAGAGGGAGCAGTTTCCCCTACATTTAATAGAGTTGCAGCAATTCCGGATGAGGCCACTGCCAGTGCTTTTCTTCCAGATTGTTTTACTTTTGCCAATACTAGATTGGCAAGAAACGTTTTGCACGTACCACCAGGTGCATAAAAAAAATAGTTTACCACAATTATTTTACACACTTTTAACTACTCGTAAGTAGGTAGTTATTGGGCATTCTAATTCACTTTTTCGATTGAGCTCACTGTCGTTCGCTCACTCGAAAAAGCGAATTAGACTGCCCAATACAACCTACTCTCCCGTCTCACCGTTCGATCACAATTAACACGTTCCTGTTATTACCGTTCGCTCTCGATGAAACATCAACGCAACGCTTCACGATCAATCTGAAACGTTTGTTTTCCGTTCCTTCACTAACGCTCAATGAAACCCCTACCCCTACCTTAGCTACTGTTGTCGTTTGTGAGAATTCTAAAACGAACTACCTAGGTCGTTAAAACTCACAAGCGTTGTTCACATACAATTAAGTGTGAGTGTCACATGCTGTGTTTAATGTCGTGTTGCGTTTAGTAATAAATTGCAGACAACATCGACTAACCAATAAAATTTAAACAGAATATATAGACTAAAATCAATTCATTACATATCATTTCATTATTGACTTCCGTACTAAATAGAGGGACAACTCTCAGAATGAAATTTATTAAACAATCTCAGGTGTTAAATTTAGACGAAATATGCCCTGAAGTAAGGACGTCAGAAAATCGACATGGCAATCTTCTGCCTAATACTATAAGATGTATAATCTGCGGTCCTTCAAATTGCGGCAAAACAAACGTCGCAATTGGTCTTTTATTACATGAAAATGGTTTGTGTTTTAAAAATGTGTATGTTTATTCTAAAACATTATACCAACCTAAATACATGTAGAATAGTGGTGAGCCAAGCCTGCCTATATATATGGTCAATTCCTAAAGCCCCTCATCCTTAGATGGTGTGGATATAACGGCCGAGGATAATAAAACATTACAAGCATTAGCACAATTTATTAAAATTAGACAATAGACAATGATAATAACTACGAGACCTAGCTAAAGACTCTACTTATACTTAGCTTTAGAGTTATTCGGTGGACTCGGCGTTCCACTCGTAATGGACGCTAATATTCCCAGTTGTCGGAGTCCCAACGTGCTTCTACCGATCCCAAGCCAAAAGTGTAGTGAGCTCCCAAACCGAGATCCGTACCAAGTAAACTCGTTTACTAGCGCCACCATCGGATCTTTTCTACAACTCTTGCTCCACGCTCATTGGCCAATCTACGCGTCCCCCGACTATCGACCAATCACACGTCGCCACGAAGCGAAGCAGTTTTATTTAAACAAATCAGCGCCCGTTATAAGTGTTACGCCAGAGTTTGCCATTTTCAACTCTGCCCACCGATAAAATTAAAGGAAATGGCGTAATTACAATGTTGCCCTATCTAATATGTCTACACGGCCAGCCCTGACGCCCGCACGTCCTCGGGCGGTGTTCTTGCAGAGCGTTTCGTAGGGCGATCTCTCGTAGGGCGAACACTCGCAGGGCGAACTCTCGTAGGGCGAACTCCCGTAGGGCGAACTCTCGCAGGGCGAACTCTCGTAGGGCGAACTCTCGCAGGGCGAACTCATTGCACGTCTATAACAAAGAAACAACTTCAGTCTATTTCATGTTCAACCGCTCGTTCATCCTGACACAATTAGTGTCATTTCTCTAGAAAGATTCGCAAAACATTCAGTACACTACCATTTAAAAAATGACTGATGATGTGATCACCATCCGGGTGTGGACTACATAGTAACAAGTTAGGTCTGAACGACGCTTTTCTCTATAGCATAACATCTAAAACAGTGCCTCTGAACCAGAAGGAAACCCATCCAACTAAACCCCGCGGGCCTGACAACAGTTCCTTCGGCCAGGATAGACTATTACACATCTGGACCGGACGAGTGTATCCCCTCAACCAACCGCTAGCGGTCTGGCCCGGATGACACTGTCCCTTCGACCAGGATCGACTATTACACATCTGGACCGGACGAGTGTATCCCCTCAACCAACCGCTAGCGGTCTGGCCCGGATGACACTGTCCCTTCGACCAGGATCGACTATTACACATCTGGACCGGACGAGTGTATCCCCTCAACCAACCCTTTCAGGTATGGCCCGGATGACACTGTCCCTTCGACCAGGATCGACACATACTACTCATCTGGACCGGACGAATGTATCCCTTCAACCAACCCTTTCAGGTATGGCCCGGATGACACTGTCCTTTCGACCAGGACCTACACACTACATCTGGACCGGACGAATGTATCCTCTCGACCAACCATTACAGGTGTGGACTGGATGACATTGTCCTTTCGACCAGGATTGACTACAGCAACTCTGCATACGCCTGAACCATACTAGCGAAACTAATCAACTTAACATTCAGGAGTCAGCAAACCAAAACCACATGAACTCCATAGGCTTTCTTCAACTAGTAAATTTTTTTATTTTTTTTTGTTTGGTTTTGTTTGGTTTGGTTTGGACCTCTATCTCACGTTTTATGTATTTTTATTTTATGTGGTGAAGTAGAAGACGAGCAAGACGC